>CM062650.1:12166268-12793768 GCA_031772095.1 Zeugodacus tau
TATCACTGTTGATTTGTAAGAATTAGTTAGAATATGCTAAGTACTTGAGAATTCATAATCCAACCTTGAAAACCAATTTCCAATTACACTTGAGTTTCATGTACTTAATTTCGCTTCTCTTCCCAATTAGATGCGCTCACAAGGATGAGTTCGGCACGCAACGTGTGTACAAGAAGACTTCACCCAACTGTGTGCTCACACTGTATCTACCCTCGCGTGAGATCACACTCTCCGGCAATAATCCGGCCATATTGCGTGGTATAATCTATGTGGATCCAAAGGCGATACAAGGTTACAGGGTGTATGCTCAATTGACATTGACATTTCGGTGAGTACTATACTATTCTATACACATGCATGTGTAACGCACAAAGAATTTCACATACAATATGCTCGTATCACGAGAGGAGTAGATAGATTGGGATTCAGAAAGTCAGGTAGACTACTTGTTTTGAGAGCTATCAGTACGCTGCATTCTTTCATAGTGTCTTATTTTTCGCAAAGCCGATTTATTCGATCGTAGGAAGCTTATTTATTTCACAAGTGCTCAAATGATAAAACCTCATTGAATAAATCAGTACTCAGATTCTAATATATCTCTTTTTGGTCATTAGTTTATTGATGGACAACAACTGCAAAGACAATTTATTGACAACAGAGCAGAGAGGCTCGAGTAGATTGTAGGGATCATGTGTAAAAGTTTTTCAGAAGAATACCTTTCCATTGAGAAAGCATTTAATCGTTGCTTCAGCGTTGACCGCTTTTATTTCAGCTACAGAATGTGCCATTTTGGAACTCTCTACGATGCTCTGTGACCTATTTGAAGACTTTCAAGATAAACTCTCGATGTTAGTGTTCTTATAATACCCAGACGGTAACTAAACAGACACGCCCTCCGAATTTGATTTCTTCTTCCTAAAATTCCCACAAACTCGAACGTTCATCCTTATAAATTATTATAGTCGTTCTACATTTAAAAATCCTATAAAAATTTATTAATTTTCCACTTTTTTTTTCCCCCATTTTTTAGTTATGGCCGGGTGGATGAAGAAGTGATGGGTTTGCGTTTCTGTAATGAGGCTATAATGTCGCTACATCAAGTTTGGCCAAGGAATGAGGAGCCGGCGCGTGAGTCACTTAGTCCATTGCAGGTGAGTCGAACGCAATAAAATATAAAAAACCATAATTTGATTAAAATTTGCTGTTAAAATTGAGTTCGAAAGAAGATTTGTGGTTTTCTTCAATATCAAATTGAATAGTTAGAAATAAAGGAGGTCCAGGAAAATCCAATTTAAAACTAGTTTATGCGGAGTGTTGCGATATATGATATGAATATGATATGAAGAGTGTTGCCACTTACTTAAAAATTGTTAATTACATAAAATTGATAAAAACTATTCCAATACAGTTAAATATAACTAAAAGAGAACTTGCAAAGGCTAAAAATATGGATTGAGAAAATATTTATTACGAGTTGGCAACCCTATTATTAAAAGAGTGTTTAAATTAAATACATTTGCTTTGAAAATAAGCAATATTCGTAAATTAAAGAAATAAGATAAACCAAGTTTTACACTTTAGATATTAGACAAAAGAAATTCCGACAACTTTGGGATAAGAAATAATTTTTGTGAAGTTTTGCCACTAGTCTAAAAATAAATAAAATAATCAAAATAGTTAAGAACTATGGTATTACAGTTATCAAAATAAAAAAATTTAAATACTTTTCGAACAGGGTTGCCACTTTTTTTTTTAAATATAAATATTGCTTTGAATTTTAATTCATGAAAATTGATAAGAGAAATGTATAAAGGAGTTAAAAAGACAATTTTTTTTAAATAGAGGTGTTCTTACGCTATGTGTTCTTACAAAACCGGTTCATGAGGGCTTGCGGTAGTGCCTTTAAAGGATGTTTGTCGCATGTAAATAATAATAAAATAAGAAAATACGCAAATTTAATAAATTTCACAAAAAAATTAGATGTTCAATGTGATATTTTGCAAGGTTGCCACTTATTTATATTTCTCGTTTTAAATGTTGTTAATTAATTCCATGACAGCTCAGTGAGTCATTGCTATTCTCAATCTTTCAGAATCAATAAAGTTGATGAATAAATAAATTGTAAAGGGTTGCCACTCGTTTAAAAAATAATCAAAATAAAAAGTTTAGATAAACGAACTATTGTACTAGATGTAAGTAGATCCAGAATGAAATAAGGCAAAACATATTTTTGGTATAGGGTTGCCACATATTTCAAATATACTAATTTATAAAAACATATATTAACCACATATAAAATTAACCAGATATAAAATTAGTGAAATCCAGAATCCAGGTTAAAAATATTTCCTGCTAATGGTTGCCACCTAGTTTGAAATATTAAACTTTAGTTAAAATAAATATAAAATATTTAATCATTGTTGAGCGACAGATATCAAACTAATAAGAACCCGAAAGTCTAACAAATTTTGTGAGCAGTGTTGCCACCAGATTAAATGAAATTAAATAAACGAAATATGTAAATGAATAACATTTACTACAATACCACTTATTTAATGAAAAGATATACTTGTATATTATCGATAATGAACTAAATAAATCCAGGAAGCCAAAAAAGAGGTTGCCACCTCCTATTAAATATATTAATTGCACAGAATATCCAAGAATAATTTTGCTACAGTCATAAAATTGCAACTATTGCTATTATCAACTTTTCACATTCAGCTGGTATAACTGTTGATTTGTACCGTTAGATTTCATTGAAAGCCCAGAAGTTTGCTAAATATTTGATGTATGAACTGTAAGGCAAATTTTCGTACATAAAAAATATTAAAAATCTGTCTACCATTTCTCATTGCAGGAAGCTTTAGTGAAACGCCTTGGCGATGGTGCACACCCATTCACACTCACCTTAATCCCGCAAGCGCCAAAAAAAACGTTACTACGGCGCACCGATCGGCACCAGCTATGATGTGCGCTGCTTTATAGGTAAGTGGAAATTATTAAAAATAAAAACAACAAACAATAATGATGAGACCAGAAACATAGATTAAAAACGGAATACAAAAAGTGTGGAAGGCAAAGAGAGTAAGCGTTATTGAAAGAGGCATTAAGAAGCAAAATAAAGAAGAATTCTGCACAGAAATGCTTTAGAGAATTTCGAAACGTTTGAGTTGTCAGAAATACGAAGAAATTAATTTTTTTATAATGAAAAAACATTTTCTAGAATATTATTGCAAAAGTTATTATTGCCCACTTATTGCAAGGACACGCACAAACCATGTCAGATAATCATATTAAAAATACGCGCAACGCTAACTGAATCATAGACTTGCTACGTTTTGTGGTATGTGCCATAGAAAATTGAAATTAGGAAGTGCACTCTTTGCCACAAGCAAATATATGTGCATTGCCAGAGATATTCAATTACTTTTTCACGCACTCACCAACACTTAAACATTTTCTATTAGTTTTTCCTTAGCGCAATTCCATTAAACCGGAAATTGAATATCCTGCGCGTTGGTATCTCATAACGGTGCAACAAGGCGAGCCCACTTCTTGGCGCCACCACAATTACATATGCGCCTAGTTGTATGCAATATTTATGCGAAAATCCGTTTAACTGCACCGCTAACACATACACCCACGTACGTTTCACACCTCACACAGTGTTTCATAAATATGCGTGTCTTGTTGTTGTTGTGTGCTCACGCGTGAGGTGTGACATTTGCGTCAGCACGGACATGTTGCTGTCAGTAAACATAATAGAATTTGTTCACGACCCTGCTATGTTATTGTTAAATGTTGGTTTTGTTGTTGTATGTGTTAGTTAAACTCTGAAGTGCCGCAAATGCAAGTTAAGAGACATATGAGCAATGCTTTTGAGTGCAGCAGTTGATTGCTTTTTCGCATTAGTGCTGGCGACGACAAAACCGATTACGTAAGATGAATATGTGATCGGTGTTTAATTCAACAAACTGCAATTAAACAGACAGCAGATATAAAATAACTGAATTCTTTATTTGTAATACCTAATCACTAATATATGTATTTTAAATTTTTTTTTGTAAACGAATTCAGTACTTGAAGCGTGACAGCTGACAAGTGACAGACAAAAAATTAAATTTTTTTAGAATCTTTAATTTTTTTTTTTTAATGAAAACACTATAACTGCACTTTTTCATGCTGTTTATTGGTATTTGAAATCATATTTAGAATTTGATAAGTGACAGCTGACACGTGACAGACCACAAATAACTACAATTTTGGTTTTTTATTAACCCTGGAAAGTCATGCCTCGTCGTTTCGACGACGCGAGTGTTTATTTTGTACAAAAGCCGAATGAATCAGGGCTGTGAAAATTTAATTTATTTAACAAAAGATTTAAGAAAAACTGTTTGATATTGTTTTATTTAGAAGATATATAAACCAGGTAATGTGAATATATTGATTTTAGTAGGTTTTGATAGGTAGGATAATATATTAAGGACTTTGAGTAATGCCGTCGTCGAATCGACGAGGGATGACCTCTACTTTTCAAAAATAGCGATGACCTTCCAGGGTTAAAAATACTGTTACGAAACTAGTTTTACGACTAATTTTTAGCATTTAAAATCAAAATTTAAATTTAACAAGCGACAGCTGACAGCTGACATGTGACAGAACGAAGAACGAATTCTTGCTCGCATTAAAAAAATATTTTGTTTGTATTTGTTGTAGAATGTTAAAATGCATACGAGTCCAATTACCGAAAGTAGAATCACTTTGTTTGATCTTGAACTATACCTTGATATAAAAAACTATATACAACAAGTAAGGAAGGGCTAAGTTCGGGTGTAACCGAACATTTTATACTCTCGCAATTTATTTATTTAACTTTATTAATATTATATAATAAATAATCTGACCCACATATTTGTCATATATATTGTATAAAGTCCATTGAAAGTTGGAAACCCTAATATTAGGTTAGAAGCACCGAGGACATCATGTTCGATATATGGGGCCTTGAAAACCTATGGCCCGATTTCGGCGAATTTTAGAAAGGGGCTGCCACACTATAAACGTAGTATTACTGCAAAGTTCTGCACCGATATCTTCACTAGTGCTTACTTTACATATTGTAAAGTAAACGATTCAGATCGTCTTCAAAGTTCTGGTATATAGGAAGTAGGCGTGGTTGTAAACCGATTTCGCCTATTTTCACAACATATCATTGGGATGTAAGGAAACTATTACAAACCAAGTTTTATTGAAATCGGACGAGTAGTTCCCGAGATATGGTTTTCGACCCATAAGTGGGCAACGCCACGCCCATTTTCCATTTTGTAAAAAAATCTGAGTGCAGCTTCTATCTGCCATTCCTTATGTGAACTTTAGTGTTTCTGACGTCTTTCGTTAGTGAGTTAACTCACTTTTAGTAAATTTCAACCTAATCTTTGTAT
The DNA here is from genome assembly GCA_031772095.1 of Zeugodacus tau. NCBI lineage: Eukaryota > Metazoa > Arthropoda > Insecta > Diptera > Tephritidae > Zeugodacus > Zeugodacus tau. The sequence goes on from CM062650.1 coordinate 12,171,713, forward strand.
GGGAGGTGGGCGTGGTTATTATCCGATTTCTTTCATTTTTGGGCTGTACTAAGAAGTGGCTAAAAGAAACGACTGCAGAAAGTTTGGTTTACATAGCTTTATTGGTTTGCGAGATATATACAAAAAAACCTATTTGGGGGCGGGGCCACGCCCACTTCTCCAAAAAAAATTACATCCAAATATGCCCCTGTATAGTGCGATCCTTGGTACCAAATTTTATTTTCATAGCTTTATTTATGGCTTAGTTATGGCACTTTATGTGTTTTTGGTTTTCGCCATTTTGTTGGCGTGGCAGTGGTCCGATTTTGCCCATTCGAATGCAACCTTCCTATGGTCCCAAGGAACATGTATGCCAAGTTTCATCAAGATATCTTAATTTTTACTCAAGTTACAGCTTGCACAGACGGACGGACGGACAGACAGACATCTGGATTTGAACTCCACTCTTCACCCTGATCACTTTGGTATATATAACCCTATATCTAACTCGTTTAGTTTTGGGTGTTACAAACAACCGTTATGTGAACAAAACTAGAATACTCTCTTTTTGCGAGAGTATAAAAAGGCAACTGCTGCGGTGTGTGCCGTAAGCCGTTTAAAACTCCATTAAATGCCAAAACCCAGTTGAATGGCTCGTTAACTGAACGCAACGCTACTGCAGTTTTTAAGATCTAACGCACCAGTATCCTCTTGTGCTGGAGTAACTTCGCAGCGCTGCAAGTGATTTATGCTTATCGATTGATTCGAGTTTCATACAACACCCTACACTTAGCCCATTTGTAACACACACATTTTACTAAATTATTTTTTTGTTTTCTTTCAGCGGATAAAACGGATGAGAAATTTCATCGACGCGCCTCAGTTAAAATGGGCGTACGCGTTATCTATCGCACCGATGTGTATCAGCAGTCCAACGGGCCGGGGAATTTCGAGACTACAAACTGCGGCTCTCACCGAAGTCTTTTCGCTTTAGTGGTCGTTTTGGACGCAGTAAAACCGAAATTGAGAAGTGTCCCTGTGCTCCGTTCTACAATTATAGTAAATCGTTTCAGGAGGTGAGTAAAAATCGAATCCATGGCAAGGTGTTCGGTCAAATTTTTTTGTTATACGATGCCCTAGTATGAGCTTTGTTAATTCATTCTGTGCAACTGAAAAGGACACGGCGACTATAACCCCATCATGATTGAAAAGAAATTGCAGAATTTATGAGGATCACCATGTAAAACAAATGGACCTTAAGCCAAAGTACACAGATTGTTGATTTTCTTTCATCTGTTGATCTATCTATATCTATATCTATATCTATACTAATATATAAAGCTGAAGAGTTTGTTTGTTTGTTTGTTTGAACGCGCTAATCTCCGAAACTACTGGTTCGAATTGAATAATTCTTTTTGTGTTGGATAGTCCATTTATCGAGGAAGGCTATAGGCTGCAACGGAGGAGCGAAGAAACAGTGGTAAATGTGTAAAAAACGGGGGAAAACGGTTCAAGATACACAAAAGTTATGTATGAAAGAATTATTTCTCTTTTAATGATCTAAAAAATAGTCCGTGAGTACCGGACGATGACATCTACAATGAAACATTGGTGTTGATTGAAGATTTGTGTTTGCTTATGAGTGGCAAACTTTTGATTGAAATTCATATGTCAGCGCCAAATCGTCAAATCAGAAATGTACTGAATCCGTACATTGGAATGTGAGCGTGCATACGACAGAATAACTTTGGAACAACAACTTCAAGAAATGTTCCATTATTGAATGAGCAGCAAAAAGGTGCCTATGATGAATTGATGAAGACTGCCAATGATGGAAACAGTGGACTATTTGATGTGCTCGGCGGAACTGGCAAAAATACGATCTCAAAATGGAATTGTGTTGGCTCTCGCATCTACTGGAATTGCTGCAACTCTACTAGAAGTTGGAAGAAAGGCACATTCGGTACTGAAGCTTCCGTTAAACATGATAGCACAGCAGAAGATCTTCGAGGAATTGGAAATGGGCAAATTCCGGTTGATACTTCTAATGATTTGATATCAATCCGAACATTGGCCAAAATTATCGTAAATACTATTGGTTGAGTGCACGCGCAATTTTAGTTGCCAAAAATACCGATGTCGATGACTTAAATTATACGATTCAATGATGACTTAAATTATACAAGTCAAATTCCGGGAGATTTGTGTTCGTACAAATCGATCGAAAATGAAGTGTTGAAAATGAAAACGAAGCCGTAAATTATTCATTGGAATTTCTAAATTCTCTGAATTTGCCTGACAAGTCACCGCATCCTTTGAAAGGGACAGAATGCTTGATTCCACGAATTCCTCTGAATTCCAACGATTTGCCATTTCAGTTCAAACGTATTCAGTTCCAGTGAGACTTGCATTTGCGATGATAATCAACTGTAATGTTTTGCACACGGCCTGCTATACGTGGAGTGTTCACGATTTGGAAAACCATTTCACATTTACGCACCGGTAGAAAAAAAAAAAAACAAAAAAGTTGTTTATCAAGCTGCGTTACATTGAAGAAATGTAGAAAAATCGCAAATAAATGCTTTTCAGTACAATATCAATTCAACTTAATATTCTTTTAAAAACAAATAATTTCACGCAGGGCAACGACTGCAGGATCAGCTAGTATTTAAATATTCTTTGAACAGCAAATGGTTTGAGAATGCTTAATACATCTCTCTCTATATCTTCCTCTGTCGAGAACTCGGCTAGCAGAGTCATCTCATGTGCCAAATAACTGCCCTTGAATTTAACATGAGAAGCACACTCGAATAGAATATACTTTGCAGTTGTAGTTGTCTTCTCCATGTAAATGAACCTTGAAAGAGTTCTACAAATGTTATGCAAAATACCTAAGAGCCTCCTAATATCTCCGATCAAACTTTAACTTGACCGTAGATCTTGTATCGAGGTTAAACACTTTGGAATACATTTCTTAACTCACCGAAGAACCCCGTTTGGCTAATCTGTACTCTGTCTGTGCAGAACTCATACAGCTCTGTACCCATCTACGAATATTTTTTGACGCTGGAGAATTTTATACAGTTTAAAAAGAGTGCGATGGCTATCTAAAGCCTCACATTAAAGAGCGACCGAATGTCGAACTGACCAAATGGTTGTTCCATACTGACACACCTGGAGTATTGTCCAAGTCCTCGAGTGAAGTATTCAAGATTATTATTGTCGATAATTTATTCGAGAGAGTTTGGTCAAATAACGTTACTTCCAGACAATTTGTTTTTAGATGAAAAAAATACATAATTTTATATTTGTGAAACAAAAGCGAGATTATATTAAATAAATAAATTCAACATTGCTGGGTAACTGTGTATATTTTAAAATCTAGCCTCTAAACCTCTTAGCTAGAGCACCAAGTAAGAACACTTGTAAACGCTAATAAATAAGAGAGCACTAGCTTCAACACATAAAGCACATAATTACGATAGAGCCCAGATCGGATAAGAGGCTAACAAAAGCAGTTGAACTGAGCCAATATTTGCCGACATAAGAATGAGAGCCAATAAAGAATGAAAAGTAAACAAACATAGTACTAAGTCAACTTGCATGTATTTGTCTGTTGTCAGCAAATACCAAATATCACTGAAAGGAGGGCGGACCGTGGACTCTGGACAGTATGTCGTACAGACAGAGGAGGGAGTGTAAACAGTTTAGGATGTGTTCCAGTTGAAAAATGAGAATAAATAATAAATAATAAACAAATAAACGACCAGTGAGGCATACTAATACTGAGCAATTAATCGAATTTCCTTTTCCATTTTCTGTTTCTCTTTCGCAACAACACTTCATAATAAAATGAAATCTCACAAATCCAACCGACAACAATCATTCCCTCACAGTACGACTGTGCTACTATTGCCGGCGGCATCGGCGCACCACACAATGCCTCGCCTGGTGGCGGAGGCGGTTGTACGGTCGGCGGTTTGATTGGCGGCAATGCAGCGTGTGCGCTCAGCGGCGGCGGCGGACAAGCCTTTCCTCCTGCAGAACGGACGTGTCGGCTTGCGGGCGAGCTTCGATAAGGCCTGATATACGCATGGCGAGGATGTCTGCGTGACGGTTAACATCAAGAATGACAGCCGCAAATGGTACGCAAAGTGCGGGTGAGTACAAAAGCTAATATCAATGTCTAATGAATTTGAATAGAAACTTTCAGCTAATTTTCGGCGACAGCATTTATTGCGTTTTTGTTGTTAGAGGCTTCAGTTGTGGAAGTTAATCAGGCAAGCGCTTATTGGGACAGTCATTGGTTGAAACATTGAACGATTTTGACAGAAATGCTTCACGTCATACATTGAGCAAGTTTTCAAATTTTTGTACGAAATTGTTGTTAAATATTAATTGCCAATCTTCTACTATTTATCTCAACTGATACTATTTTCTACTAGTGCTTTATATAATTTAGTAACAATTTATTAATTTAATTAATAGATAATTCTTCATACATAGCATTCGAATAAAATATTACACCTTCAAGTAACTTTGTTTTTCAAGATACGTGGTGTGCAGATCTTCTTTAATCTTTAATAAAATGTTTAATGGTAAAATTGGCATCAAATTCCCTGATAGTTTTGCTCAGTTTAATGCTTCGCATGTCGAGCTCCTGATGTTCGTGTAGGCCACTTTCTATAATGTGCGGTACATATTTTTTTCAAGCATACATACGAGCAAATTATTTAAAATTGGTTGCTCTATACTGTCAATAGCTTTATGCACTGAGATTATTTTAGCAGCCGACAAATATGAACGCGCCTCTTCGCTTAATAGTTGCTCAACACTAGGCGACCCATTGAAATGCCAGTAGCGCCGATTTTACAGTGTGCAGGCAACACATCTCGCACATGTTGCACGACTTCAGCCAAATCCTCACAATTACAGGCATTATAGAGACGTGGCGTTTTGATAGTCACGCCTCCAATGCCACGGTTATTGAAGACGACAACACGTATGCCCGAATTGTTGGCAGCATACACAAGGCACTTAACATACTCGTCTTGTGAATTGCCCGTCAAACCGGATAAAATAATAATACAAGGTGAATTTGAGTTCCAATTCGTATCCATCCAATCCAAAGCTACTTCGCCACCATCTTTCAGAGTGAAAATTTATCTTTTATAACAAATTGTTGGTATAACTTTGAATCGTAGTACACTGGCAAAAACGGTTTGGGCGCGGCTGTCCAAACACCAAAATGTTGGCCAGAACTTCACACTCAATGTTGGTATTTCCCGCAAAACAACGCTTTTTAGTGGACCTTCGGCACAAACAAAAGTGGGACGACGAGAAACGTTAGTAATTTAACAATAGGAGAAAATTTAGAGAGCGACAATCAGCTGTTGACTTCTGCGAAGTGGTTTGTAAATTTAAATTTCAATATGTACTATAGAATGAATAAATTGAAATTTGTATACAAGAAATTGCAAGCACTTATGCATTTAAGAGCGCTTGATTTGCTTAAAAGCTGTGAATTCACTTAATGGCCGCCTCACAATTGACAACTGACTTCCAGACAGCAGTCAACTGCCGCAATTCATCTGCTTGTCAGCAAAGAGAGATTACTAGAAGGTGTCTCTGTGTGCATACATTCCTGGGGAATGCTTTATATCTGCATTTTAGATCAACTAATACACATGTTTATGTGCTAGAACATAACTAACTGTCAGTTATATATGAATTTTGCATAAAAAGCGCACTTCGCAATCATTACACATCGTTGCACGACGTTTGACATTCCACAGTATGGCACTAACAATCCCAATAAATGTTAAGCAGTACAAAAAAGAAAAGTATGGAAGAAATGCAAAATGCCAACAATATTTGTATAATCAATTTGACGGTTTGTTGAGATATAGTCAGTTTGTGGATATAGAAGCTGCATAAAGTCGTTCTTTACTGAACCTTTACACAAAGGGAAATGTGATTCACATACTGACACACTTGTCAAATACAGTACATGAAAAACGTTGCCAACTATATTTAACGGGCATATGTTTGGAAATAATCTAAACGAATCGCATTGGAACATAGCGGAGAGCACAAATTTTGCTGTATTTTATAATTTAAGTTATATGTTAACTTTTTACAGTTTTTTAATTGCTATGAGACTTTTTCGAGATAAATAAACTCAAAATTATGAAAATATCTCATCTTAGAGGCAAAAGAACTCCTTACGATCTTGAGGCCTGAACGATCTACTTATATTTTATGCGAACGAAATACTACGGGAATTACGCCAGGCCTTCAAGTCACAGGGGTAATCGAATATGCTATTATTAGCATAAATTAATAGTCTTTGACTTTTACAAACGGTGAGAAAAAGAGAACATTCAAAAAGGAATAATTGAGTTTGGATTACGTTATATAACCTTATAACATGAATTTCATACAATTCGCATTCACTATATTGTGCTCAATTCATTTTCGCTTAATTCATGTCAATTCCATTTCGTTCCGTTTCGTTTTCATTTCGTTCCGGTCCATTCTATTTCGTTTCCTTTCTTTTGATATGTTTATATTTCATTGTTTTACATACTAGTTTTTATATTAACTTTTTTATTAAGATACAAATCATATATATTTTTTCCTATAAATGCCCATAGATTCTATGTATATACTCACACATCTATTGATACTTGCTAATTTAGGTATACAAAACTGATTTACTTAGCCACTTATCGATTACGATTTAACCACTATAATAAACGACATATGTCAGCAGCCACAGTAGTACTGTTAGACAGTATACACAGTGGCGGATTAAGTATTTTGCCGCCCTAGGCCCTGTCTGATTAGCCGCCCTTTTTATAGTCTCGCAACATGTTACACAGAGTATTATAGTTTTGTTCACATAACGGTTGTATGTGTCACCGAGAAATAAAATAGTTAGATATGGGGTTATATATATATAAATGATCAGGATGACGAGTGGATTTGAAATCCGAATGTCTGTCCGTCCGTCTTTCCGTCTGTCCGTCTGACCGTGCAAGCGATAACTTGAGTAAAAATTGAGATATCTTAATGAAACTTGGAACACATATTCCTTGGCACCCTGAGGAGGTTGCTTTCGAAGATGGGCAAAATCGGTCCACGCCACGCCCACCAAATGGCAAAAACCGAAAAATTGTACAGTGTCATAACTAAGCCAAAAATAATGTTATGAAAATAAAATTCGAAACATAGGATCACATTATGGAGGGGCATTATTTGGATGTAATTGTTTTTGACAAGTGGGCGTGACCCCGACCCCAAATAGGTTTTTTGTATATAACTCGCAAACCATTAAGGCTATATATACCAAACTTTCTGCAGTCGTTTCTTTTAGCCATTTCCTTATATAGTTCAAAAATGAAATAAATCTCATCATAACCACGCCCACCTCCCATACAAAGGTTATGTTGAAAATGACTAAAAGTGGGTTAACTCACTAACGAAAAACTTCAGAAACACTAAATTTTACAGAAGAAATATCAGAAAGAAGCTACAGTGAGATTTTTTCACAAAATGGAAAATGGGCGTGGGGTCGCCCACTTATGGGTCAAAAACTCAACTCAATATCTCAAGCACTACTCGACCGATTTCAATGAAATTCGGTATATAACACTTTCTTGACACCCTGATGACCCGTATACGGGCGAAATCGGTTCACAACCACGCCTACTTCCCATATAACTCAATTTTGAATTCTTCTGATTCGTTCACTTTATAATATATACATTAGGAACCAATGAAGATAGCGGAATAAAACTTTACACAAATACTGTATTTGAGCTGTGACATCACTTGTGGAAAAATTGTCAAAATCGGATCATGACTTTTCAAGGTCCCTGATAGAACATGAAGAACCTAGTGCCTAAGAGTAATTTTTCACTGAAAATATAGGTAATTCTCTCAGATATTTTAATGTAATTCATTCCCTCTGAATTTGTTTCTTATAAAAGTTTGTCTCTGTACCAAAAATTGTTAAAATCGTGTCATAACTTCTCCTAGCTCTTATACACGTAATTCGAAACCAAGCTTGACCGACACCTTACATACAAATTACAACAATATACCAAATTTTTCGAGAATTTTTATGAAACTTTCAGTGTGGTAAAGCTTATCGCTTATAATTTTTAAAACATTAAATTGAAGCCTATGTCTCCGTTGAAGAAAATGGCCAAAAATGCAGTAATATGGATATTAAAGAAATTCAATTCCAACGTTTTATTGCCCATAACTACGTAAAAATTAAGGCTACCGGATTTGTAATTTATGCAAATGATAGCTGAGCGAATCCACTATAGATATAAACTAAGTTTTGATTTTAACAAATTTTTGAAAAAAATTTCATAGTTTTACGAAATTTTAGGAACTTCCTAAAATTTTCATTTTTTTATTGCACTGACCTCTAGCTTGGCCTCACTAGACTTCTTGTAAAACGTAAACAAATTTTACCTCACGTGTTTCTACACCTACCTTCAAGTCACCGTTAAAAAAAATAAAAAATATGACCTCACATAGCCCCTCAAAATGTAAACAAACCTGACCTCATATTACCCTTCGATATGTAATCAAACTCACCCTATACCTTACCCTTACAAATTTAAACAAACTTGAGCTTACGTGAACTCTAATATGTAAACAAACCGACTTTATGTGACCCTTCAAAATTTAAACAAAGCTGACCTCAGGTGTCTCCTCAAAATTGAAACAAATTTGATGTCATGTAACATTTCTAAATGTAAACAAACCCTTATCAAAGGTCAATGACCTCACGCCAAAATGTAAACAAACCCCGAACAAAGGTCAATGACCTCTACCAAAAGGTAAACAAACCCGGACCAAAGGTCAATGACCTCGACCAAAACGTAAACAAACCCCGACCAAAGGTCAATGACCTTGACCAAAAAGGTAAACAAACCCCGACCAAAGGTCAATGACCTCGACCAAAATGGTAAACAAACCCCGACCAAAGGTCAATGACCTCTACCAAAAGGTAAACAAACCCGGACCAAAGGTCAATGACCTCTACCGAAAGGTAAACAAACCCCGACCAAAGGTCAATGACCTCGACCAAAAAGGTAAACAAACCCCGACCAAAGGTCAATGACCTCGACCAAAAACGTAAACAAACCCCTGCCAAAGGTCAATGACCTCGACCGAAAGGTAAACAAACCCTGACCAAAGGTCAATGACCTCTCAAAAGGTTTGTTTACATTTTGAGATATCACGTGACGTCAGGTTTGTTTACATTTTGAGAGATCACGTGACGTCAGGTTTGTTTACATTTTGAGAGATAACGTGACGCAAGGTTTGTTTACATTTTGAGAGATCACGTGACTTCAGATTTGTTTACATTTTGGCTGAGGTTATGGACCTTTGACGTGGGTTTGTTTACATTTTGGCTGAGGTCATTGCCCTTTGGCATGGGTTTGTTTACAATTTGGCTGAAGTAGTTAACCTTTGACGTGGGTTTGTTTACATTTTGAGGGGTCACATGACGTCAAATTGGTTTACATTTTAAAGAGAGACTTGAGGTTAGGTTTATTTAAATTTTGAAGGTTCACATAAAGTCGGTTTGTTTACTTATTAGGGGTCAAGTGAGCTCAAGTTTTTTAAATTTTTAAGGATAACGTAAGAATGATTTTGATTACATATCGAAGGCTAATTTGAGGTCAAGTTTGTTTACATTTTGGGGGCCATGTGCGGTAATTTTTTTATATTTTTTTTAGCTATGACTTGAAGATAGGTGTAAAGTCAAGTCAGGGACTACGTGAGGTAAAATTTGTTTATATTTCACAAGGGGTCTAGTGAGCCGAAGGTAGAGGTTATGTGAGCTTAAGTACAATGAAAAAATTAAAGTTTTATGAACTTCCTAAAATTTCGTAAAACTATGATCATTTCCTCAAAAATTTGTTAAAATTAAAACTTAGTTTATATCTATAGTGGATTCTCTCAGCTCTCATTTGCACAAATTACAAATCCCGTAGCCTCATTTTTTACATAGTTAAGGGCAATAAAACTTTAGAATTGAATTTCTTTAATTTACATATTACTGAATATTTGGTCACTTTCTTGGCCGGGAGCACTTGCTTAAATTTATAGTTTCTAAAACAACAAGCGATTAGCTTTCTAACATTGAAAGTTTTATACAAATTCTCGAGAAATTGAGTATATTGTTGTAATTTGTATGTAAGGTGTCGGTCAAGCTTGCTTTCGAATTTTTCGCGTTTTCTCCAAATATTGATTTCTGGTGAGGTCAAGTTTAATTTTTTGCATTTTTATGAGATCATAGGATCACGCTAGAGTTTACGTGGGTTGAAGTATGGTACATATGACTCAAGGGTTATTATTAATATTTTAGGAGGTCAAGTGAGATCAATGTAGAAGTAGCGTGTGGTCAAGGGTGAAGCAGATGAGAATACTTGTTATAAAGGCTACCGTATGTTAAGATATCTACATATATGTGATGTTTTCACTAGCAAATTAAAGTTTTTCACTCTCAATATATACTAAATAGAATGTGTGTTACTCAATTAAACTCTTTATGGAGTAAATTAATACCTTAGTTGACTCAATTAAAATTTAAATTTACTCTGAGACCTTAATTGACTAAATTAATTGAACGATTTTAAAAGTGTGTAGAATATATTTTTATACTCTCGCAACAAAACTTGCTAAGAGAGTATAGGTTTGTTCACCTAACGGTAGTTTGTGTGACGCAGAAATAAAAGTGTTAGATATGGGGTTTTATATATGTAAATGATCAGTATGACGAGTGGAAAGGGGCATATTTGGATGTAATTTTTGTCTGCGTAAGTGGGCGTGGACCCGCCCCTACTAAGCTTTTTGTACATATCTCGTAAACTACTAAATCTATGTAAACGAAATTTTCTGCAGTCCTTCCCTTATGGACCTCGTTGTAATCAATTTCTTGAACTAGTTGGGCTTCAATAGACAGTAGTGCTAAAGCATTGAGTCTCTCTTGGCCCATACTTGCGCGTAAATACGTTTTGACTAATTGTTAAAATTAAAATTGCGGCTAAAAATTTCTCAAATTTTGAACATTTATGGGAAGGTATTAAGGAAGCTTGGTACTCCATCCCAAAGGAGAGGTGTGAGAAGCTTGTAGAAAGTATGGTACGCAGATGTAATGTGGTAATGCAAAATCGGGGATATAGTACCAAGTATTAGAAACGTAAATATATTATGGAACCAAATCGTTGATTAAATTTCATTAATTTCACATAATTTTTGCAGGTTTGGTAAATTGTGCTAATTGAATGTCCAAGGCATTTTAGAGAGAGCTCAAGTTTTTCAACTAGTATTAATTATTCGTGAATTGCTAATTGTTATTTTTTACTTAAATGGATAAATTAATAAACAAATAATGATATTTTTAGCCCTTTTTAGCCTTTTAAAGAACTTTGTCAATTGTATAAGCTCTTATTGCTTCTTATGATTATGTGTGCTATTTGCGTGACCACGGCTGTATATATCGACATAAATATAAACTTGAATTTTAATAACATTTTACAATATGTAATTACGAATTATTGCTTTAAGCTATAAATGTTCGTTAATATTCGTCAATATAATGCACAATATTGCGAAAATGAAACATCAATGTTAGTAAATTTTTATTTTCTTCAAATTGTTTCTATTTTTCAAAAAATTGGCTATAAAATGAATATATTCATTTATTTGATTCTATAGAAATCATTTTCAAGAATAAAAATATTTTTATATACATACAAACAAAATTTTAGAAGCGGCTCACTTTTAAGATTAACTTTGCTAAAGATACAGAGCTTTGAAAATTCGTCAGAAAAAGCTTACAAATATTCAATTATTTCTGTTATAAAACATTTTTTATCAGTATTGCACTCGCGAATAAAAAAAGTTCAGAAAATGAATTACATTCTATTTCATAGAAATTTATTTGTAAATTTACATTAAAAAAATCAGAATAAATCCTTAAAATGTATTGTCGTTACATTATATCAGATTTAAAATTTTGACATTCTGAAAAATTTGCCACCCCCCAAATTGTGCCGCCCTAGGCACGGGCCTCGTGGGCCTAGGCGGTAATCCATCACTGAGTATACAAAACATACACATACATGTTTAAAAGAACTAGAAACCCCATACATGCACATAAGCAGGCTAGCAGACATAACTCTACTATTTCATAAAAGAAATCGTTCATAAGTGTAGCTTTTGTGCGTGTTACCTTACCAACAGCAAGCATTAGCTGTGTATTTCTTGTGTTTGTAGAAGAACACTATCAACTAGGTATGTGTGTGTGTGCGTGCGTTATTTTGAAGGCCATTTGGTACAAAAATAGCAAATATATAGACATAAAATTGCATTACGAGGTTTCTAGCGACCGAATGACAAGTTGATTTGCTTGCCAAAGCACCAAGGCATGACCTTAGAGTTTCTCGTGAACGTAGCAGTGGCAGAAATGCAACTAAGAAAGTGTAACCGCTTACTCATTGTACATATTCAAACACACAAACAAACATACATTTTTACATATTCTCACACACCACATGCGCATGTGTATATACCCACCCGACAAGTCAGCGTTAAGTACATTATTGGCTATTTTGTGGGTAAACACAATAAAAGCATTGAGTAAAATTGAAAATCAGTATATTTATACTCACTTACCTGTGCACAATGTATGTATACACACAGGTATGAATAGTTAATGTGCTTGCGTTTTCCATTGAAGGAGCCACAACAACACTTGAGTAGCGACATTTTGTGTCTACTTAGCGCTTAGTTAAGTTAACTTTAGTCTATTTTAGTGAAGTTTCAAAAATGTTTACAGCGCGGCAAACTTGGAAATATCTCACTTCATTTAGGAACTTAGGAACGCATAGATGCCTTATACATAGTTGGCCGCTTGCTTTTTCAAATAAACTTTCGCTGGCTGTATAAGTTTACACAAACAGCATTAGCGGGCTTCTTATAACTAATTTTTTGCAAAAAATTGCTTGGAAATATTTTGCATCACCACTTATTGGTGTAAAATGTGGTGCACCATGGCGTATGAGTAACGTGCACATTAGTGAGGTTAATGCTATAGATAGGTGTTTGTAGCAACAACAATAACAAAAAGCAGCATATACCTGTGAAAAGATGTCATATAAAGAATAGTGAAGAAACGATGTGGCATGGAACGGTATATATTGAAATGAAACGGAATGAAAGGGAATGGAACATATCAATATGTATGTAATTTGTGCATCTTTTGATAGTTTAAGAATTTTATCCACATTTTTTAGCTTTATAATAACTTTTTTGATGTATTCAAAGCTCAATTCACTTGTTCTAGTGCAACTAGTTCGCTTTAAACTACTTTCTAACTAGTGGAATTTAGTAGGAGTAGTCATATAAATATATTTGGTTATCTTTTTAGGGTTTCATGCTGGGTTTTCAGGCAAAATTATTGCTGCAGTAACAATTTTTTGTTGATATTTCTGAGATTCCTTTGCTTTCAATGTCGTTAAAATACTCTAATATAATTAAAGTAAAAGCATAAATGCACTCACAACACATGTGTAATCGACAATTGTATTGAAGTTGAGTTCTCTTTTACTATTTTAATACCTATTTCGGTGTATTTAGTTAACATGGAACGCATTTGGACTAGCTCAAAAAAGTAGTATGTATATTCACCACAATCTGCTTCAATATTTAACTTTCGTTAAAGAAAGGTTAATTTTACTGCACGCTGCTTCACATACAATACCTTTTTGTACGGAAAGGAGCCCAAGCATGAATGAAATCCTTTAATTTCCCGAACACTTCTCAATTTCATTTGATTTATCTATATTAAGGTTTACCACTTTGCTTGATTAAAAGCTATAACAATTTATTTACGCTAGACAGCAGCAAACGAACAGCCTCTACGAAACTGTGAGTGTTGCAACATTTTTATTCTTACTTGGCTGCATTTAACTTATATGACTTTAATTTCAATTCATTTAACCCACATATGCAAGTGTGTGTGTATAGGTGCATAAAATATATACAGAAATACAGACTTCATCACAAATACATACATACACATACAAATTAATATACTATCTGAAAGGTGTCACACTTTTTGCAAAGTCCTCACCTATGTACCATTGATTTGCTTGCATTGAACAAATGTTACGTATACGCCACAGCTGGCATGACACACTCATAGCAGAGCACTCGCTCTGACAGTGTGACTTCAGTAAAATTTAATGGTGTGTACAACTTGAGATGTTATACGATTGTGACAGTCAACTGTTGTAGTTGGCGTTGTGTTGCTGGCTATGATTGTTGTAATTGTTGCTGAAGACAGGTGAAGTGCTCGTAAATGCTGTGGGAAAAGAATCAAAAAGTTAATTATAGGGTATATATTCAAAATTATTTTTGGTATTAATCGCTGTTATGCGCACATTTTTATGTTTAAAGGAAATTTTTAAAATTGTATGATTCTTCAAAATGACTTCTAGTTAAAGGTATGTGTAGCTGAATGCTTAATACTCCGTCCAGTCTAACTATTTTCATATAAAATCATAATTTTTTTACAAAAAGCGATACAGAGCAAAAGTAAATACTTTGAAATAAACCCTTGACTGACATACAGCATAAATCTAATGTTGAACTTACACTTGTGAAAAATGATTTTTGACTTCTTATAAAAATTTAATGAAAATTTGTGTTCTCGGTAAATTTTTGGGAATTATTTGAATGAAAATTACCGACGATCTTCTCACATTTGCTATGTTAAAGCTGCTAAAAGTTTCACAACCACTCTCGTCGCTATTAAAAATCTAGAAATTTATTAAAATTCCCAACTGCGCTAAGGAAAGAGAGCTGCGGCGATACTAATATTATTTTCGCAGCAAGTGAGGTTGTAAAAAAAGTGAGGTTTACGCGTTTGACTTAGCACTAAAATGCGAATATTTTTTATTAACATTTTAATGCCGCAGCCACACTTTCGCAAGCACTCGCTCACTTATATTTTTTCTTTCACTTTCACTAAATTTTTTGTTACTAAAATCTCACACCCTCTCTTTAGCTCACGCTCTCACTCTCGAACTGCTTTTTCGCCACGTATGCTGATACAAAGAATTCAAAAAGTCTTAGAATTTTTTAAGCAACATGTGATATTTAAAAGTTTAGCACAACAGGCGGCATAAAGTATGTCACAGTTTATATTATATAACTTTAAAAACGGAGATAATATAAAATAAATTTGTGTGACAACTTGTAAGTTAAACATTATTGAAGCATCTTAAAATCCTGCTATAATTATATAATATATAAATTTTGTCATAAATTAATTTTTCCATAAATATTTATTTCTAATTGCTCTAAAATCTTAAAATTATTTCATATATGAGGTATATTTACCTCATACAAAACAGCTTACAAGGTAAATGGTTGCAACAAAATAGTTTAAGTTATTAGTTTTTCATTTAGTAGCCTTTGAAACAAGATTATGCATGTTTTTTCCCCTCAACTTATTTACCAACTTATTTATTTTTGCATCCTTTCTGGCTTAAAATTGATTTTAATGACTTTAAATTATATAATTTACTTTATATATGCTCTATGTAAGACACTTATCGTCTTTATATTGTTTGCAAATAGTTCATTTATAGTTAAATATTATAATACAATCCCACTGAACTGAACTTCATTGCATAAATTAAAATCTAAATCAGCCTAAATGTATACCTAAAAATTTGTTAATATTACTTTAGCATAATAGACTTTTCGCACAGGAGCTAATTGATCAATTAACTAACTGTTGCTCGATTAAATCGCTGATTTAGATCGATTTACCAAACAAAATAAAAATATTATTTTTTTATATTGGTTTTTAATAGAATTTTAATCGAGTTGAAAATGAACAGCAACTCTACGACAGAGAACTTATTTGTAATTAGATATACATACGTTCTGTGTCTGCTAGTTTTTGTTCACACTGCAATTTTGACTATCTTTTTTTTTTTGATAAAATAGCAGTAATACTACTCGACGGCAGATGTCGCTGCTGGAAATAACTGTTGTGGTTATCGAGAAAATAGCAATCAGCTGTTGAAACTTAACAAATTCTTATGAAAAGCCAAAACAGAAATGTGTAACAGCTGATCATTTGTTGAGTAGCCGGCAGTGCGAAGTGCAAAAAGTGGTTCTCAATTAAAATTATAATTGATCAATTTATTTGACTGTGCAAAAAGGCTATAACAAGTTCCTACCAGCAGAGCATATTTGCTTAAAAAATCCTAGAATTTGCAATTAAAAAAAATTATCAGTAAATTTTATATTTTATGGTTTTAGCGCCTGAAAATATATATGTCTGTATAAGTATTACACAAAAGTAGAGTCATAGGCATTTCAAACACCTTTTTTTCTGTTTTACACACTCTTAATACATTTTCTATTTTTAAAAACCCTGCATTAATGTAAAAATATAATTTTAAAATTAACACATTTTCAATTTTAACATTAAATTTCAACATTTTTTTGCATAATTTTGAGCGCGCTAACATAATTTTACTTTCATATTTTAAGCGCATTATAGAAGTTGGACATGATGCTGCTAGCAATATATAAATTCAAATTTTTGGCATCCATGCTCTTTCAATTAGGCAGCCTTTCATTATTTAGAAGTTTCCGCTGTTTGATTTATTATATGTGTCAGGAAGAGTCAGTTCTACTATACTTATTTTTGCGTAGTGTGCAGAGGTTTGCACTCAAAACACATTACATTTCACAAAAAAAACAGAAGGTAATTAAAGAAAAAAAAATATATTTCCGCTGGAAAGTATGCAGCATAAATTATTATAGTAGTGGAGGCTCAAAAAAGTTAATTCGTTTGTTATTGTGATGCCATGCAATTAAAGTCCTAAAAGTATGCAATAATTCAGCGCTTCTCAAAGATTTTTGTTGCATACCTTTAGGGTTACAATAATATTATCAGAATATGCAATTCGAACGGCATTCTATGAAATATTATTGTCTTCTACCACCATTTATTAAAATAATTACGCCCATAAGTAGGCATATCCGCGCAGTATGAAACACACAATCATATCAAAGCATACTAGACCAAAAAGACACAAATCACTCCTGCTTGATGTGCAGAACCATAACGATAACTATATCTAAACGCCCAAACATATGCTAAACTAATTTTTGCGCCTTTGAAGTTTGAATTAAATTCACGCACTTCCTGCTTGGCCCGTTTACCTATTACTCAAGCAAATGTTCGAGCTGTAGCGCCTAATGATATGCTATAAACTGTATGAATCGTTGGTTTCCTTGAGTTTCACGCAATGCAATTTTCACAACGTTTGCAGAAACTTTAAATGAAACGCATTTCATTCAACATTACGGCGTGAGTTGAGTTTATTAGTTAGCCAATGCGTGTCAGCAGAAAGTTTGCTGAAACATAAAACACCGTCTCACTCCCACACATCGCATACTCCATTTTGGAACGCCTTAAACGCGTTGAGTGGCGTTGGAAAATTTCATTTATTTGAAAGCGCTGGGTGGCATTGCAAAGTCGGTAGCTAGCATGGAAATTAAATGGTATAAATCTATTGGACGCTTTTGCGCTGGAAGACACACTACAGCGCAACACGGAGCTCAAAGAGATCACAGACGTCATTGCTGCCTCGGCAAAACGCTCACCAAACCTTATACCAGTACCCGAGTAGGCCACGAACCACTGCTTTAGTTCCGCTGTGGACATAGCGCAACCGAGCGGTTATAATGGACACGTCTTTGCCATTTATGTGTCCTACTATGTGAAGGTTAAATTAACTTTGAGTGGCATGGGTGGGGAACTGTCACTGAAGCTACCCTTCGTGCTCGTGCATGTCGAAGATCCAAAAGTGGATCACAAGTTGGAGCGGTTAAATATATATGTGCCGACTGGCAAACGCAGGGACCGTCTTCGTCCGGCGTAACAGGGACTACAGCACGCAAAGATGGAAGCGGATTTCTGTATCCACAGCCTCTCGATCACACCGAATCGGTGGACGATGAGTCGAAATCGGAGACTGTCATGCCAACTACTGCTTCAGCTGTCACTGGAAAGCGTAAGTTGGTGAGAAGCGAGACTTTAGTGAAAGATTTGGTGAGTAAAACTACTCTTAGTACCGGGCAGAGTTTGACGAATGAAAGTGTGGAACTGGAAAAAGTTCACATTGAGCAAATACACTCTCATGTAGCGGAGAATACTGAGGAAGTAGCGTTGGAATGCCAGCAAGAGGAGACAGAAAAAGAAGTGAAGGAAACTGTACAGCCGCAAAAGCCAGATGATGATATGAAGTCACAATGTGAACTGACAAATGATGATGAAGCTGCCGCTGTGGAGATGGAAAAGGTGAAACCGATCGCGATGAAGATCCCTAAAACCGTTGAGCAGCACCTTCGTCTCTCTTATGTGTGATGCGGGTTTCTGCGTGGTATGTTTCATAAGAAATGGCACTCTAAGTAATGAAGTGGCTATTTGTAATGGAAATAGAGGGAAAGCATTAAAAGCATTTCTTTAAAAGACGAAATATAGAAATGTTTTGAGAAGAAGAGAAACGTAGATAGTTAGAGTAAACGTAGGAAAGCTATGTTTTTGAGTCATCAGGAAAAATCTGTAATAGAAACTATCTGTATATGAAAGCTAATTCTAAAAGTAAGATGCGATAAAAAGCTTTAAAAACAAATTCACATTCCAAGAATTTCACATAAAAGTAGTCATATTAAGATTAGAATAAAATAATTACTAGATCTGTTTAGTCTAAGCTACCTAACGCAAGTGGATAAAAGATTTCCAAGAAGAACGAAGAATATTTCGCAGAAGGTTTTCAAGATACAATATCTCTACGGTGCGTGTTTCTGTTTTCTGCTTTTTCAACTTGCGTTTATAGAACTGCCTTTTGATGTATGATAAGCCTTATATATTGTATTATATATATACTTATTTCGTAGGCGCCACGATTTTTAAATGAGCAGCAATCTATCGATGAAGCTTAGTCGCCGAAAAGGAGTACACACGCAGACTACATAATGTATTACGCTATCTTTTGGCTATACACAAGACTGATATTTCTTGCTGCTGAACCGCTGAGGGAGTCTTGGATATCGCCAGGTAACTATTGCATATGCAAATCTTAAATATTTCAAATCCATTATCAATAAGTTTTGTAAAAAAGGCCTTCTGGTATTGAGTTCAACTTGAAGTAATTCCTTAATTCAAATAACTTTAAAGAATTTTGTGAAAATTATTCAGTAATTTTTCGTATTCCCTTTTTAGTGGTGGCGCTTTGTGTAGCAGAGAGTTGAAGATGCGGTGTATATGTGAATGTGGTTGCGCCTTTGCAGGAATGTTGCCCGGTTCTTGATTCATGGAAGTGGCTTGACGGATGAGACTCGCCTTTATCAATAACACATTTGGGAAATGTTTTCATGCAGTTCGAAAAATGCAACAAATGAGTTAGGAACATAATGCTTGAAGAGGAGTACTGGTTTAGAGTAATGGTAGTATTTTTAATTTATTTAATGTAATGTTAAAGTAATGAAGAAATTGTATTGCCTATTTGTGGAAAAATGTGATAATTTATTATTGTTGTTACGAATTTGAGATTGTAAAGGGTGATTTTTTAAGAGCTTGATAACTTTTTAAAAAAAAAAAACGCATAAAATTTGCAAAATCTCATCGGTTCTTTATTTGAAACGTTAGATTGGTTCATGACATTTACTTTTTGAAGATAATTTCATTTAAATGTTGACCGCGGCTGCGTCTTTGGTGGTCCATTCGGAAAGTCCAATTTTGGGCAACTTTTTCGAGCATTTCGGCCGGAATAGCTCGAATTTCTTCGGAAATGTTGTCTTCCAAAGCTGGAATAGTTGCTGGCTTATTTCTGTAGACTTTAGACTTGACGTAGCCCCACAAAAAATAGTCTAAAGGCGTTAAATCGCATGATCTTGGTGGCCAACTTACGGGTCCATTTCTTGAGATGAATTGTTCTCCGAAGTTTTCCCTCAAAATGGCCATAGAATCGCGAGCTGTGTGGCATGTAGCGCCATCTTGTTGAAACCACATGTCAACCAAGTTCAGTTCTTCCATTTTTGGCAACAAAAAGTTTGTTAGCATCGAACGATAGCGATCGCCATTCACCGTAACGTTGCGTCCAACAGCATCTTTGAAAAAATACGGTCCAATGATTCCACCAGCGTACAAACCACATCAAACAGTGCATTTTTCGGGATGCATGGGCAGTTCTTGAACGGCTTCTGGTTGCTCTTCACCCCAAATGCGGCAATTTTGCTTATTTACGTAGCCATTCAACCAGAAATGAGCCTCATCGCTGAACAAAACACACACGCGAAACACATTTCGAACCGAACACTGATTTTGGTAATAAAATTCAATGATTTGCAAGCGTTGCTCGTTAGTAAGTCTATTCATGATGAAATGTCAAAGCATACTGAGCATCTTTCTCTTTGACACCATGTCTGAAATCCCACGTGATCTGTCAAATACTAATGCATGAAAATCCTAACCTCAAAAAAATCACCCGTTAAATTGTTATTTTTAAACAAATAAAAAATTAAAATAATTGATTAAATAAAAGCGAAAATTAAAAAAAAAACATAAATAAATCGTCAAATTTTTTTTGAATTCTTAGAATGTGTTTAATGGGGGAAAAATATACAAATTAAGCCGATAAATGAATTTGGTGAATATTGGCACTGGCTACTCACACAAATATTAATACTACACCACTGAGTTTGGTAGACAAATACGAATAGTTAAATAACAACAATTAGTAGTTTCTGTAGCTGAAAAGCTGAGATCACAGCGATTCGAGAAACTTTGACAATAAAACGAACATCTGACAATTTCGAACGAAATATGAGCAAACACTACAGTAAGATCATGGGAGTCAGAAAATGACAGGACATTGTTTAAGCTTTCTTTTTAAGACAAATCGCAGATTTATCCATATACGCCCATTGAACACTGCTTTAGAAGTCAACATGATTATCATTGGGATCACGTGAAAGATTTATGTGTATTAGAGAAAAGCAAATATATACGCCATCAGTCTTTAGAAGGCGGTATAATACCTGGTGCTGATATTTCGATTCATTTAATATCCTTAATCACTCGAATGGATGTCCTCAATAAAAATAACTGCCGAGTTGACAGTTCTATGTTGAATAAAACTCGGAGTACGTTCCGTAACGTAAGTATTATGACAATTTTCATCAGGTATCCCTTGTATCAAACTATCGTATGCTCTCAATCGACTATTATGAATTGTGAGAGTTCGTTAGACTCATTGATGAACTATTTTAGTTCATATATAATTTGAATATATGAGGTAATTTCTTCAGCTGTCTGCAATACATCAAAATTCGAAGACGACCACTATTTCAGATATCATTTTCCCTACTATATTTGAACTCCATAATCAAATTGAATACGTAAATGGCGCTGTGAAGGATATATTGTGACATTATGTTTCATACTGCTTCACCTTTAATCTATTTCTCATTAAAAGTGTAATATTTCACCAAAAGTAAGAAGTATGTTAATCTGAACCAAATCACCTTAATCTTGCCAATAGCTTGTTCACACAGGCTGCGGTTAACCATAAATCACATTCACTTGTTTTCCCCACCAAAGTACGAGTGGGTGTGGAAAAGAGCCTTAAAATCTATTATACGCAAGCAGCTGTCTAGGTTCGGTAAGTAAGTACGTATGTAAAATAGAAATGACAAATCGCATAAAGTCAACAGTTGAACAATTTGAAAAAATTTAATTTCCTTGACAGATTCAAGCGTACGGTATATTGTAAAATCTGCGAATCAACAATTGTACCAGGCGGAAAAAAAACAACAATAAATGTCATACCTTTGAATACTCTTAAGTGTAGCCTACATTGAGGCGCACGAACTTAAGAAGGCGTTAAAAACCGATGAGTGTGTGCTTGTGCGACAAAATGTGGCATTGAGCTGACGGCATATTTCAATATCAAGTTGAGGCAAGTAAAGAGCTGGTAAACACATCGAGAGTTTGATAAGAACTCAATACACTTTTGTGTGATGGTTATAAAGGTTATTATTATGTTTTGTTTGTCTACGATAGTGAAGGCAGCTGTACGCTAGTCTGTGGCAGTAAATACTTGTTAGAAAAATATGTGTGTATTATTTAGGTATATGGAAAACTAAAGGCGGGGCCAGAGAAGTAAATGTATCTTTAATAGAAAATTACATTGAACACTTATGTATGTATATACATATGTATATACGTTACATATTCTATAATATAAAAATGAAACGCTAAATTTGTTGCTAAGCGCATAAATCGAGAACAGCTGCACCGATTTCGCAAATTGTTTTTTACAATATTCCTTGAAGTACAGGGATGGTTCCTACGGAGAGGCTTGCCTGAGAAGTCCAAAATCCACACTTTTTAATCACCCATAAAAAATGTGTATTCTAAAGATATAAAAATGAATTACTGTTCGTTAGTCTTCGAAAAAGTCGAGAACGGCCACACCGATCTGGCTAATTTTAGTCTTGAAATATTCGAGCATGGCCAAGAAAGGTTTAGAAAGTAATTAAATATGGAAAAAATGGAAGATAATAATAACAGTATTTTATTTGAGTTGACAACAAAATTATAAAAAAAAGAAAACAAAAAATAATAATATTTTGAAGGTTGTCATTGTTGCTTTGTTAAAATATTTTTGTCATTGTTCAATTGAATAAGGTTGTGTCGATAGCCCGAAACAATTTGTAACAATTAAGGAAAGGTTGAGTTAGAACATTGATGTAATTTTATTAAGATAACACACAATACTGACCTATATATTCATATGCAAGTTGATAATTTGCGAAGAAAGGTTTAATTTGCGAAACGATTAATAACATTTCCAACAGATTTCTGTTACTTCACAAACTAGAAAGAAGAGCTTATCCATCGTGTGTTGCCGGACATAAAACAACAATATAATACCCATGATTGGCTGAGTGAATGACCAATATTGGTGGCAAAAAACAAAGACGTCGTCGATGTCAATGCGGCAATTTGAAATTACGTTCCAGGAGAACTGACACAGCTACAAATCAGGATGACGTAGTCAACTATCCCAAAGGATTTTTATAATCATTGGAATCGCCTGGACTATCACCACCTAATTTTGCATTCAAAAGTAGCATCAATTGTCATCATGCTTTAGAACAGAATTCAACCTCGACTTTGTAATGGAACAAGTTTAGCTTCTTATCAATATCGTCATCGAAGCCGAGATTGGGCAAACTTTGTATTTACTAATTTGTTGCATACTTCAATATAAAATTAAAAAATACAATCATTTTCAAATTTACCGGCTATAACGTTTTCGTCTTTATGTATAAGGATTTTTTCACTATTTTGAAAAACCTACTAATTTAATGTATAACTTAGCCATAAAAACGTGTGGTCGGGACTGTATAAAAATATATATACTAGATGAGTTAAATATATAGAAAATACACTAAAATTCGTTTATTACAAATATTTTTAGATCTCAGGCAAGAGTAATAGATTTTTTCGAGCCGAATGTCAACAATCAATAATATTTTCTGGACCATGTAAATTAGTATATATTGTATATAGCAAATTGTAGAGTTAATTTTTGGAAAATTATATCGCAATATATTTTCTCATTAAACGTTAAGGATTTATTCATTTATTTATATATTCACCTTCACAAACATTTATCCACCTTTTTCCATAAATTGCCTGCTTCTGACTTTGCCGAATTTTTCTCATGAACACTCAATGGGCAACCAAACACATAAGTGATTTAAGCAGCGCAACAGCATCAATGCAAATTTATACGACTCTAGAACTATTGCAGTCGACTAACCTACATCACATATACGTTTGTTACAACAAACATACCACGAAAGGGTTCTAACGACCCCGACAATTTTTGTTATGTGTGTGGAAAATTAACTTTTAAATCTCAGAGTCCACACTTCACGGCATTAAGTGAAAAGTGTTATTTAGAATATTTTCAATTTCCTGTGAGGAGTCAAGAATATTGGGTTACCCATAAATGTTGTTTAATGACTGCTATTAGGTTGGCGTATAAAGGAATCCAGATATATGTCACTTACTAAACCACTGATTTGGACCAAATTAAAGGATCAGATTAGTCATTCGACTCAAACAAAATGTTTTACAAAAATATACAAACACACTACTCAGTATTCAGAATTGTCTTTGGCCAACATACTCATCCTACATAGTGTCAAACTGTTTGTGCCAAAATTTCCAAATCAATTTGAAAATCAGGTTTTAAGTTTAAAAATAGTACATATATGAAATGCTGAACTCTCATCTTTTCTTTCAGGCGAGAGCTTCCATTAGGACAATTCCTTAATGGAGAAGCGCTATCAAGAGAAGTTGAGCATAAGAATGATAGCAGAAAATTGCTGTAGACTGAAAAAAACCCTTCGGCAGTTAAATATTCAGAAACATCCTAATAAAACATTTCTATATTAAGCAATAATTTCTCTAAATGTAGCTGATGTTTATACTTTTTAAGAAAATATATGTTTTGACGTCACGAGAAATTAATTTTTTTCTGCACTGTTGTTCAGTAGGTCCTAGTATATTCAAAAATCAGTTTTCTTGTGACGAAAAAGTAATAATTTTGTTAAGGGGCACACCTAGTTTAATGGCCTAAAAAAGGTGATTTTTGGGAATTTTTATTAAAAAAATACTTTATCAATTATTTCAAAATTTTAGGAATATATTTATACATGTTTCAAGAATATACAGTGAAATACAGTTATAGTCGATCTCCAACGGCGCGAAAAAAAGGTCCTTCACTGCTGCAGTGATTCCGACCTTCTCCATGGATGAAATCTAAAAAAACAAAATTCTCGTTAAACAAGATAATATTGTCTGTACAATGACCTACGATAAAAAAAAATCAAAAATTGACAATATGGCGGCGTTTTAAAAAAATAGTCGAATTTTACCCAAAATTTTGGTCGTTTTTGGCCTGCCAAAATTCGATTTTTTGATCAAATCAAAAACCGATAGGTCACGTAGAACTATATATAGAACATGTAAAAAAAAAATTCGATAGTGATCGGATCATTTGTTTTTGAGTAATCACTGCAGCAAATTCGGAAAATGCTGTTTCGAGAAAAATGCGTTTAAAGATAAAATGATTGTTTGCACTGTTACCGAGCGGCTGCTCTTTAAATTGCTACAACTCAAAAACTATTTGAGATATCGATTAGAAATTTGAAAGTATTTGTAAAGGTGTAATCTACCGAAATATGAAAAAAAGAAAAATCGATTTTTTTGAAATTTCACACTAGGTGTGCCCCTTAACAAGTGTTATATATTACATTTTTAATCATGTTATCGCAATTAAAATTTTACGCTTAACGCTCTTTGTAGCACTTTCTTTTGTTTGAAAGCGCTTATTCAAGTTAATCCCACCAACTGTTGTTATACAATTTTCTTTGTGTCAAGAAAAAGTATGCTGGTGTTTTATAAAAGATCTGTGGCAACGCGGTATGTTGAATTACAGCTAAAGAAATTTTTAATAATCTAAACTAAGCTTGAAACCTAACAAAATGGAATTCTAGGAATTCTACAAAGAAGAGAGATTATAATAAGCAAACGGCGTTAGTTACAATTAACGTTGCTAAAGCAAAAGCGTGTAATACTATTCATTAATGAGGTCACCTGTTATGAGTTTTGGAATTATGTCTGGTATTAATCAAAAATAATAATAATATCAAATGAATTAAAATATTTTCTCTTTAGTTTTTGACTTTAAAAATTTAATATCCATATCAAACCAGAAGTACGATTAGAGGAGCGAGGTGGAGCTTAATAATTTTATTAAAAAAAAAAAAAAATTCATTCGCCTACATTATGTATCTTTAAAATAGGCGCTTATGCCAGCACTTCTTCCAATCATCGAAATACTTCTCAAATTCGAGTTTTGGGAGAGCCTTTGGTTCTTTCAGCGATTTCTCGTATGCTTGTAAAACGAAGGCGCTTTAAGAATTCTCTTTGTTTATGAGTTATTTACAATACACTCCTCTTTGCGCTTTTAAAAATACACAAAACCACTAATTGAAGGATTCATTAGGGCTAATGAGAGAGTATTGCAACTAAGCTCTTTCTTGAGTATAATTTCTTAGCTATTGAAATATAACTTCTTGTCATTTTAACATTTATGAGTAATTAGTTAGTATTCAGTAAGTAATACAAATACTCATACTCGCAATTATAATTAATTTTAGTACTCATATTCATATTGGAACAAAGATTTATATTCGAGACATTCTTCTTTATTTTCCATATTTTTAGTCTTCAACCACCAAATACTCAGACTTGTATTTATACTCATATTTATACTTATACCCATACTCATACTCATATTCTTCTTTGAACTCATATATTCATGGTATTTTATTTTATGCTTCATGACTTTAGCCTTCAAACAATAAATACTCAGACATGTATTTACACTCATCTTTATACTTATAAGCATGCTCATACTCATATTCATAATAATCTTCTATCTCTTTTGTTCTTTAATCAGTTACCCAATATTTTTATACCATTAACTTGTGCAAATTAATTTTAGCCTCTAAAGTCCAATTAAGGCAACCATTTGAAAAATAACTGTTTAACAAAATTTGATTGCAACAAACTTCTTTCACTGTTAATTTGTATCCATTTTCGTTTTTAATCAACACTCAGATGAGCTTAACATCTTTTAATGTATAAACGCAACATCTTAGTTCGTCTTCTAGTCTTCTGGTCATCTTCATCAATATCTACTGAAGAGTGTTAGCTAAATTAAACACTTTATTAGCAACTTTTACCAACAGTCTATACTTAGTGACACCTACGCAAAGGACACGCCATTCTTGTTTCACGTTTGTACATTCATACACTTCTATGTACAGGTATATGTATCGTATCGCATGTCACAGGACACAACTAATCAAGTCATGCACTTCGACATATAATCTCTTATTACTTCATCACGTTTTTAATCAAAGTTTGCTCTACTCACCTACACAATCTATTGTTGTAGCTCCATTTTCTCATACATCTTCCACGAAAGGTAATATTTTCGATACTTGAAAGAGTTTAGTAGAACTTTTAGCTTAACAAATCATTCGCAGTTATGTTTCAGCTAAACCGTTCAGCTCTGAAAAAATGGAGCTGAGTTACCTTCTCATAATAGTGGACGACTTTGGAGACTTTAATGTGATCTGGTCCAACGTTGCTTCTAACAGCATACTCTACAGCAACAAGGAATTTCACCATAGCTGTTTTATTAGTCGTAATTTTTTTAGAAAAGTAGTGTGTATCCAAAATAATTAAATCAAACGCCAACGTCATTTAATTTTTTTTTTATCTTAGAAACTGTAATATGAGTAAAATCTATGTGAACTTTACTTTGATTGATGTTAAAATAGATTTGATTTGTTTTGTTCAGCGATGAGGCTCATTTCTGGTTGAATGGCTACGTAAATAAGCAAAATTGCCGCATTTGGGGTGAAGAGCAACCAGAAGCCGTTCAAGAACTGCCCATGCATCCCGAAAAATGCACTGTTTGGTGTGGTTTGTACGCTGGTGGAATCATTGGACCGTATTTTTTCAAAGATGCTGTTGGACGCAACGTTACGGTGAATGGCGATCGCTATCGTTCGATGCTAACAAACTTTTTGTTGCCAAAAATGGAAGAACTGAACTTGGTTGACATGTGGTTTCAACAAGATGGCGCTACATGCCACACAGCTCGCGATTCTATGGCCATTTTGAGGGAAAACTTCGGAGAACAATTCATCTCAAGAAATGGACCCGTAAGTTGGCCACCAAGATCATGCGATTTAACGCCTTTAGACTATTTTTTGTGGGGCTACGTCAAGTCTAAAGTCTACAGAAATAAGCCAGCAACTATTCCAGCTTTGGAAGACAACATTTCCGAAGAAATTCGGGCTATTCCGGCCGAAATGCTCGAAAAAGTTGCCCAAAATTGGACTTTCCGAATGGACCACCAAAGACGCAGCCGCGGTCAACATTTAAATGAAATTATCTTCAAAAAGTAAATGTCATGAACCAATCTAACGTTTCAAATAAAGAACCGATGAGATTTTGCAAATTTTATGCGTTTTTTTTTTAAAAAAAGTTATCAAGCTCTTAAAAAATCACCCTTTAGTAGGTTTTCAATCGAGAAAGGATGAATTACTAAAATATTATGGTCTTGAGAGGTCTAGTATCCGGAACGCAATTGAACAAGAATGGAATCGTGACTAAATTTTTTTATTTCTGTAGTATTTGAAATAACAATAAAACCCAAGTGAAGGATGATTTCAATTTGTCTAATTAAATTAGAAATCATTATAGAAATAGGTTTGGTTTCACATGACTGCTTACGAGAACAACTAACAAAATCGGAAATCAGACGGTTCAGACCAGAAATTTGAAGTTTATGTTTGGGTTTCATGTACTGAATTAGGTTATGGGCTCGACTCCTCGAGAAAAGATTAAAGAAAAAAAAACTATTACTCTTTGTATGTGCTGAACTCAATAAAGGCCTTTCAGAAGTTCTATAAATTTAGAGCGCTTAACGAAATTGCGATCTTTTCAAATTAGTTTTTGAGAATTAAATATAGGCGATTCTATTTTTCTGCACAATACTGTACGAATTAATCAGCTGAAATTGCCAAAAGCATCTTATTAGTTAGACACGTGACACCCTCTCATATTCCTTCGAACCTTATCTATCTGCTGGTTTACCTTAAATAACTTGTTCTATTTTCGTCGAATTATAGCGAGACAAGGTGACGCAACAACTACATAGTGATATGAGTATATTTTGACTGAAATAAAAATGTAATCACATACAAGATTAACTAATCCTTTTCAACTGAAGTGGGTATACTTACATATGTATGCATATGTTTTCGACCCCTTTTGGATTAATTTGTTTAATTTTGTCTTCATATACAAACATACACATATGTAAGTTTCTGTACATATGAAATATAACAGTACATAATTATGCCATTTACCGGCACATGCTTGTATGCCTCTAATCAAACTAATTAATTTGGTAATTAAGTGAATCACTTCATTATCTAGCTCAAATGTTAGAGTCAAGGACACGTTAGCGCTTTGAGAATCGATACGAGATTAGCCAATGATGAGTGGTATACTCATGTACATTTGTATGTACCACAATCTTGTTTGTTTGTCTTTGTGCCCTTGTAAATCTTGAATAGCATATCTTGCATTTCAGCATATCCTTTGTAACATTTCAAGTTTAACATCTGGCCTTTGCGCATTAACAGAGTGTCTGCAAACTGTTAACAGTGTTTACATTCGACGATGTTAACAACCGCTGTTTACTGCTGTTGATAACACTTTTCGTTAACAGTGACATGTGAGTTTGTTTAACAGCTGTTTTTCGTAGACCAGCAGAGAATAGCTGCTCAAGTTATGATTCAGAAATTAAAGGATGTACGTTGGAGATCATGAATATTTGCTTTGACTCTTTGACTGTGAGCTTAAACTAACTTTTCCAGCGAATGTCGGGTCTACATAATCAAAATGGACTTGGATTTTACCGTTAGGGAGGTTGTAAAATTTACACATTTGTTAAGACGATACATATCTCTTTTTCACTATGTGAGCGAATTCTCAAACATATAGTTCTCTCAAATCATATCTGTCAATTGTTTTAATACCGCTGGATACCATTTGATTGGACTGTTTAAGTATAGACATCGGCTCCAAAACTAGAATTTGACATAAACTCGGTTTGTATGGTATTTCAGGGATCTCAGTGGGTCACTCGACATATTGAGATGTTGTCTCTCTTATTCTCCATTTAAATTACATTTAGTTAGACAGCTAAAGGAATCATGTAAAGCGCATAAGGCCTTAAGCGAGCTCAATCTCTCGTGCTCAAGTATTAAGTATTTCCTTCTATGAATCTTGAAGTTCAAAACAGTCGGAATGGTATACTTGGAATTGTATTGCGCTCGTATGTTAACGGATTTGGATCTGATTAGATAGTAGGTGTGAATCTAAAAACTGGATTTCATTGTGTTCAAAATAACACAAGCTCGGACGGATGATGGAGTATCAATTTCATTTTATATAGTGATATGTAGCTCCGGTGAAGTCTATTCCAGGTGACCATACGAATCATTTAGAATGAATACATATGAAATGAACAGAACAACCAAAATTCGGATATAATCGCTTTAAAAGTTATTATTGCTTTGTGTCTATTCGATCGGTCGTTTTTAGTCTTCAGTCTATTTCTTAAATGAAAAGGTTTCTTACTTAGTATTGGTAGTTTTTCAGAGATGACAGCTTTACTAATAAATTAGATATTGAAATAAATGTATGGTCAAAGACTGAACGTCATCTTCCATAGATAAGGGATAGTATGTGCTCGTTCCATAATGTCCACTGTTAAAACAACCTCTACTATATGTTTAACTACGTATCAGCCAAACTCTTTTATTCGCTCTTAACAAACTGTTGCATGGATTTGACTGCTCTTCAGCTGGTATACGTGGAAACATGGAATATATATATGCAAATACCTATCCTTCAAGCATAGCTGAAGCCCAACCGTTGTTTGACCTCCACAGTGTCGTAAGAAACATCGCCGCCACCCATGAACATCCAGTTACCCACCCAGCGCTGTTGCGCATCTTACTTCGTAACAGCGAAATGTTAACTCAACAGTCGGTCATGCCATAAATAACAATATCGCCGTTTGGCCGAACTCAGTTGCTGTTAAACTCGCGCCGGTAATGGTTCCACAACGGAGAACGAACGCTTGTGGTTTTTTGAATATTTGGGAAAAAAAGAAATAAAAAGGTCTAAATAAAAATAAAAGTGGTTCATGGAAAGGCTGCGGCGGCAGCGAATGTGTAGTATAAACAAGTGAATGTGTGGAAGAGAGCACATTTGAAGAAAGCTTTCAAAATATGAATCAACAAGCGGGAGTATTTCAAATGCTTGACCACCAGTAGTTGTTAGTGTAAAAATATTTCAGTGCAATTTTTCCCAAGCGACGAGCAGAAAAACATTAATCCACCAGCTGCTCTGAAGCGAGTCTAACTCTCAGCTTTTTTCGTGTTTTTGTTTATTTTGAAGTGCGAATGCGTGTACATACATCATATCAATTAGTGTGGCAATTAGCCGTTTAATCAGCGCTTAGATAGTGCACAGAATTCATTGCCACTGATAATGGTATATACCTTATGCATGTACATATGTACATGGCTGTACTTATCAATATATTTTCGGCATGAAATAATTTTCGGTAGCAAAAAACCGATTTAACTGTGTACGCGTGTGTATGGAAGCTGGCATGATTCATGGCAAAAGGTAAATAAATAATGTATAATCAGTTCCACATCGAAAGGCCATGTGTTAAGTTAGAACGTAAACTTTGTTGGCGTCGAGTGCGACTGAGTGCGTGTTAATTTATTTTACAAGCATGCACAATTTATTTGTTTATATGTTTTATAAGCATTGTTGTATGTTTATGTATAAAATAAAATAAAATAAAATAAAATAAAATAAAATAAAATAAAATAAAATAAAATAAAATAAAATAAAATAAAATAAAATAAAATAAAATAAAATAAAATAAAATAAAATAAAATAAAATAAAATAAAATAAAATAAAATAAAATAAAATAAAATAAAATAAAATAAAATAAAATAAAATAAAATAAAATAAAATAAAATAAAATAAAATAAAATAAAATAAAATAAAATAAAATAAAATAAAATAAAATAAAATAAAATAAAATAAAATAAAATAAAATAAAATAAAATAAAATAAAATAAAATAAAATAAAATAAAATAAAATAAAATAAAATAAAATAAAATAAAATAAAATAAAATAAAATAAAATAAAATAAAATAAAATAAAATAAAATAAAATAAAATAAAATAAAATAAAATGAAATGAAATGAAATAAAATAAAATAAAAAAAATAATTTAAATTCAAATAAAATAAAATAAAATAAAATAAAATAAAATAAAATAAAGTAAAATAAAATTAAAATAAAATAAAATAAATTGAAATAAAATAAATTAAAATAAAATAAAATAAAATAAAGTTAAATTAAATGAAATTAAAATAAAATAAAATAAAAATAAAATAAAATAAAATAAAATAAAATAAAATAAAATAAAATAAAATAAAATAAAATAAAATAAAATAAAATAAAATAAAATAAAATAAAATAAAATAAAATAAAATAAAATAAAATA
The DNA here is from genome assembly GCA_031772095.1 of Zeugodacus tau. Classification (NCBI taxonomy): domain Eukaryota; kingdom Metazoa; phylum Arthropoda; class Insecta; order Diptera; family Tephritidae; genus Zeugodacus; species Zeugodacus tau. The sequence continues at coordinate 12,204,089 of CM062650.1, forward strand.
AAATAAAATAAAATAAAATAAAATAAAATAAAATAAAATAAAATAAAATAAAATAAAATAAAATAAAATAAAATAAAATAAAATAAAATAAAATAAAATAAAATAAAATAAAATAAAATAAAATAAAATAAAATAAAATAAAATAAAATAAAATAAAATAAAATAAAATAAAATAAAATAAAATAAAATAAAATAAAATAAAATAAAATAAAAATAAAATAAAATAGAATAGAATAGAATAAAATAGAATAAAAGAAAATAAAATAAAATAAAATAAAATAAAATAAAATAAAATAAAATAAAATAAAATAAAATAAAATAAAATAAAATAAAATAAAATAAAATAAAATAAAATAAAATAAAATAAAATAAAATAGAATAAAATAAAATAAAATAAAATAAAATAAAATAAAATAAAATAAAATTAAAATAAAATAAAATAAAATAAAATAAAATAAAATAAAATAAAATAAAATAAAATAAAATAAAATAAAATAAAATAAAATAAAATAAAATAAAATAAAATAAAATAAAATAAAATAAAATAAAATGGACTGATATTCTTATATTCTTATATATATTCTGCTGACTGATTTGACTGATTGAATCTTCTGAAAAATTATAGTATTGAAAGGAAGTTGGGTGCTATAATACAAAACGAAAGTCTTTTCGCTTGGCTTCATTAGAGATAGAGAAATTATTTCAAATCGTAAAACTTCTATAACGTTAGAATATATTAGAATTTCAATGTAAAAAACTGAAACAAAATCAGGAATAATAGAGTATAAAAATACGTTATTTGAATTTATTAGAATTATTTCTTTTTTGTTTAATTTTTTACAGAATATTTGCCATTCATTGAAAACGTCTTATTGATATTGCATTCCTTCAATAAAAATTCTCGTATTTCAATAATAAATACCACCTTTAATTGCAATTCAATATTAAATTTCAACACTTATGCCACAATGATATAAATTTTATGTGAAAATTTGAATTAATTTTTATTCGCCATGGATTCAATGCATAGGTTAATCTACTTGATTGAATTATTTGAATATTTTATTTATTATTAATACATTCTGACAGCTCTAAACAACTTCCGTTTACGCAGAAAACCACAATAAATAGTCGAAAGAGTATATCAATGACAAGCAAATATTTTCAATAAAATTAAGTGCAAAACAAAATAACTAAATATTTTGAGAGAATTTTAAATTCACAAATACACAATAACAATCCGCAGACAAAGCAAAAACCACAACAAAATGCATATTTTCACAGTCATAACTTAAAGCACATCTACAGAATGTAAATAAAACAACAACAGCAACAAAAAGCATACACAGATACTAGAAATATTTAGACTCAATCAACATTGAAAGCCACAGCAACAATATGCCAGGCGTTGACTTGGAATGTCCATGGACCAATCTGCATATTGTGGGCGTAAAGGCGTGGTAGACAGGTGTATATCATTTTATTTTGTGAATGAGAGCAACAACACCAGTAGAGAGTATAGTAAACAGCAGCAGCTTAATTTGTAGTACACCAACACAAAGCCATGCTACCAGACTAACAATATACACTCGTACTCGTATATGTGAATACCTCCAAACCACACCTTTTTATTGTTTGTGTAGTTTATCCGGTCACAGGAAGGACACAATGAACAGGATGCGATTAAGTAAAGCGAGTTTGCACACACAAACATACACAAATAAATCTGATATACATATATATATATTTTTGAGCATTATAAGTGCTCAGACAGTTTGAAAAAATATAATTGACATGCATGAAGAAGATAAGTAACGACAACAAAGCGTAAGGCATGACGATTAGACAAGGAGTGGGCGTTTGTTGTTATCACGCAATTTGAAAGTACATATTTGCTGCGTCAGTTTGTAAAGATATTTTAGATAAGACGTCCTTAGTGGTGCGGATCACCAGTCACAGTAGAAAGTTACGCTAGAGTACATTGAAACAAATAATATCTTTGAATATCGATTGAGCAAACCGTAAATCCGTTCGGCTCAAACTATCACAATCTGGGTTAAGTTAATTTAGGTTAAGCTCAATTAAGTTAAATAAAGTGCAACACAGTTTAGTTTCATTCGTTGAAGTTATGTTACGTTATGTTATTCTATGTTAAGAAGTTAAATGAAATTACATAAAGTTAGTGATAATAAAATATTTAAGCTGTTTTGAATTATTGAGTATTTTCAGTCATGTTGAGTTAAGTTAAGTTAAGTTAAGTTAAGTTAAGTTAAGTTAAGTTAAGTTAAGTTAAGTTAAGATCCTATTAAAATTTAGTTAATTTAGTTTTTAAGTTATATTCAAAAGTCAAGTTAAATTAAGTCAAACAAAAATAATTATAGGAAATACTTCGAAATTATTGTTGAGTTATTTCAGTGATTTAGTTAAGTTAAGATACGTTAAGTTAAGTTAAATTACCTTAAGTTAACTTGAATTAAATAAATCGTCATGAATTAATTTAACTTCCTAAGGTATTTTTAGTTTCATTAGGTTAAGTTTAGTGAATTACGTCGAGTTAACTCAAGTTACGTTACGTTACATAAGCTTTGTTAATTTTATTTAGTATTCTCAGTTTAATACTTCCAAATGAAATTCTGAGCTAAATATAATAATTAAAATTCTACATAACTTTACGACCATATCGCACACGTTCATTTTGCATATGAGTACCGACAATATAAATAAGGGTATGGCACACATGAAGGAAGGAAGGAAGGAAATTATAACATGCAAAAATTAACGCACATCGTAGCAGCAATAACAGCCAAAATAGACAATAAATAAGCGCAACGTTGCCACAGTATGGCAATAAATAAAGTTCTGCGCCGCAAAACAACCCCACCTAGCGGTGTGTGGTGTAAGCGGTGGTAGCAGGTGGTAGGTTGTTGCTAGATAAGTGAAAGTGGAAAGTTATGTAGTTTATGTGCGTACTTGAGCGTTGCGTTTGTTTTGTTCTTGCTTGATTTGTTACGAGTTTGGTGCCTTTTACGAGCACCCGAGCTTTTGTTTTTATTATTACATGCTAATTTTTTTATGATGTAATTTTTATGTGTAATTCCTTTTTGTTGTTTTACATAGAAAAGAACCCGAAAGCATTTATTGATATTGAAATATTTGGGTCTTTGAGTTGTTTATCTTCTCTCGTGTTTCTGTGAAGCAAAAATCATTTTTTCGCTCACTTTTGATTACACATTTTATTGCATTATTTCATCATCATCATTATATGCCTTTTAGTAAATTTTGTGACCTCAGCGAGTATCATATTGAGGAGAAGGATAGTCTAGACAATGTTGTTTAAAATGAATTGCAATTTTTTCTCATGATTAAATAAAGAGTATCCTCAATTTATTTTTTCTGGTGATCCTAAGTACTCTTTTAACCCGCATGTTTTCTCATACGACTACGAAATTATAACGGTACAAGTCGTTAGAAATCTAAAATATTAAAGAAAGAGTTGGAGAATAAGAGAACAGCAGCTAATATTTCAATTGTTGTTCGCTATTCGCAGCAACTGCGACCCCAGTGCTCGGAAAACATAGTGTCCTTAGTAAATACAGTTGAACTTCCATAACTCGAACTTCTATAAATCGAAATTCTCCATAACTCGAACCCTTGAATCGGCAATAGAAGTTAAATTTCATAGAAATTGCCTTCCATAACTCGAATTCTCTCCAATTCGAAGTTTTTTATACTCTCGCAACCTGTTGCACAGAGTATTATAGTTTTGTTCACATAACGGTTGTTTGTGTCACCAAGAAATAAAAGAGATAGATATGGGATTATAACGGGTGATTTTTTTGAGGTTAGGATTTTCATGCATTAGTATTTGACAGATCACGTGGGATTTCAGACATGGTGTCAAAGAGAAAGATGCTCAGTATGCTTTGACATTTCATCATGAATAGACTTACTAACGAGCAACGCTTGCAAATCATTGAATTTTATTACCAAAATCAGTGTTCGGTTCGAAATGTGTTTCGCGCTTTACGTCCGATTTATGGTCTACATAATCGACCAAGTGAGCAAACAATTAATGCGATTGTGACCAAGTTTCGCACTCAGTTTACTTTATTGGACATTAAACCAACCACACGAATGCGTACAGTGCGTACAGAAGAGAATATTGCGTCTGTTTCTGAGAGTGTGGCTGAAGACCGTGAAATGTCGATTCGTCGCCGTTCGCAGAAATTGGGTTTGTGTTATTCGACCACATGGAAGATTTTACGCAAAGATCTTGGTGTAAAACCGTATAAAATACAGCTCGTGCAAGAACTGAAGCCGAACGATCTGCCACAACGTCGAATTTTCAGTGAATGGGCCCTAGAAAAGTTGGCAGAAAATCCGCTTTTTGATCGACAAATTTTGTTCAGCGATGAGGCTCATTTCTGGTTGAATGGCTACGTAAATAAGCAAAATTGCCGCATTTGGGGTGAAGAGCAACCAGAAGCCGTTCAAGAACTGCCCATGCATCCCGAAAAATGCACTGTTTGGTGTGGTTTGTACGCTGGTGGAATCATTGGACCGTATTTTTCAAAGATGCTGTTGGACGCAACGTTACGGTGAATGGCGATCGCTATCGTTCGATGCTAACAAACTTTTTGTTGCCAAAAATGGAAGAACTGAACTTGGTTGACATGTGGTTTTAACAAGATGGCGCTACATGCCACACAGCTCGCGATTCTATGGCCATTTTGAGGGAAAACTTCGGAGAACAATTCATCTCAAGAAATGGACCCGTAAGTTGGCCACCAAGATCATGCGATTTAACGCCTTTAGACTATTTTTTGTGGGGCTACGTCAAGTCTAAAGTCTACAGAAATAAGCCAGCAACTATTCCAGCTTTGGAAGACAACATTTCCGAAGAAATTCGGGCTATTCCGGCCGAAATGCTCGAAAAAGTTGCCCAAAATTGGACTTTCCGAATGGACCACCTAAGACGCAGCCGCGGTCAACATTTAAATGAAATTATCTTCAAAAAGTAAATGTCATGAACCAATCTAACGTTTCAAATAAAGAACCGATGAGATTTTGCAAATTTTATGCGTTTTAAAAAAAAGTTATCAAGCTCTTAAAAAATCACCCTTTATATATATAAATGATCAGGATGACGAGTGGAGTTGAAATCCGGATGTCCGTCTGTCCGTATGTCCGTCTGTTCGTCCGTCCGTCCGTGCAAGCTGTAACTTGAGTAAAAATTAAGATATCTTAATGAAACTTGGAACACATGTTCCTTGGGACCATGAGAGGGTTGCTTTCGAAAATGGGCAAAATCGGTCCACTGCCACGCCCACAAAATGGCGAAAACCAAAAACACATAAAGTGTCATAACTAAGCCATAAATAAAGGTATAACAGCAAAATTTGGAATAAAGGATCGCACTAGGAAGGGGCATATTTGGATGTATTTTTTTTTGTGGAAGTGGGCGTGGCCCCTCCCCCAAATCGGTTATTTGTATATATCTCGCAAACCAATGAACCTATATAAAGCAAACTTTCTGCAGTCGATTTTCTTACGTACCCTACCACACACCATGAAAACAGTTGAAATCGGATAATAACCACGCCCACCTCCCATACAAAGGTTAGGTTGAAAATTACTAAAAGTAGGTTAACTCACTAACGAAAAACGACAGAAACACTAAATTTCACATAAGAAATGACAGTTGGAAGCTGCACTCGGTTTTTTTTACAAAATGGGAAATGGGCGTGGCGTCGCCCACTTATGGGTCAAAAACCATATCTCAGGAACTACTCGACCGATGTCAATGAAACTTGGTTTGTAATAGTTTCCTTACATCCCAATGATATGTTGTGAAAATAGGCCAAATCGCTTCACAACCACGCCTACTTCCTATTTACCAGAACTTTGAAGACGATGTGAATCGTTTACATACTTTACAATATATAAAGTAAGCACTAGTGAAGATAGCGGTGCAGAACTTTGCACAAATACTACGTTTATAGTGTGGCAGCCCCATTCTAAAAGTCACCTAAATCGGACTTTCCAACTTTCAATGGACTTTATATAATACTAGCAGATCGCTCCAGCTTCGCACGGGATTGCGATGCGAAGAGAATGATTTGCAGGCGATTTTCAGTTTCAGATTAAGATTCTCCATCACGGAGTCTTTTTGATACCCTCACCTGGGAACTATTTTCAAAAAGTTAAGATTCGAGAAATAAATATAGCCTATGTTACTCAGGGCAAACGTAGATTTCCAATGGTGAAAGGATTTTTGAAATCGACACAGTAGTTTTTGAGTTTATTCAATACAAACATACATACAAATCTTTCCTCTTTATAATAGTAGTATAGATATATGACAAATATGTGGGTCAAATTATGTATTATATAATATTAATAAAGTTAAATAAATAAATTGCGAGAGTATAAAATGTTCGGTTACAAACGAACTTAGCCCTTCCTTACTTGTTTTTGTATTATGTTGATTCGAACTATGGAAGTTCAACTGTAGTTAGAATAGAATTCGTTTAATGTATCGAAATTTACTCGAAGAACTCGAAGTTAGCCATTCGCCATACAATAACAGCCATAAAAATATTCAAAATTCTTGAAATAATATCTACTTATGGCCGACGTTACTTAAAAGACAGTTTAAACCATTTAGTGGACTTCCCACACCAATTAAAAATTACTTTCACTGTGGATACATCATCCTACTGTCGAATGGAGAAGTTTAAACTACTGTATCTACCATCTGTTCGCTGAAAAGTCTACAGAAGGAAACGTTGTTTAAGTGCCTACGTCTTCGTAATCGCTACTCTGAAACCACTCAAATATAGGATGCTCATAAGAGATCATATTGCTTCTATTAATTTTGAGCTTTAAACCGATCAATTTATATCTGGTGTTAAGAAGCTGTCAGTTGCTTATTTTAAAACAAGTTTTTCAGGCCGCTAGATAGAGTTCGGGTTCAAATTCGGGCTGATGACTTTCTAGGAACTTAGTCTTAGTTTATACTCGTACCGTAACGATCTAAACTTAACGTTTTTTCACTAGAAAAGATTTTCAAAACAATGGTGCTTCAACTGTCTTACCTCACTGAAGTTTTTAGCTTCAAACAAGAAACTCTTGAATGAGGTCTTGTGTGAGCCAAGCTTTGTTACGACTACCAGGAAGTGAATTGTTTTAATATCTTCTTAGTAAAGGTTTAATATAAGCTAGCGAGTGGACATATATATACATATAATATGTATAACTATCTTAACTCTGAAGGTGAATAAAAATGATTGATGATGTATGTACTGTTGGCAGTAAATTATATTAAATGCGTTCGTTTATGTGGACGTTGATTATGAAAACTCGTTAATTTCAAGTGATTATCTCGAAATTAAGTACTCTTTCTGTGTTTATAATATAACACATTGGCGAATGCACGCAAATGCATTTATGAACAGTGTGTGATGAAAGTATAAATACACTCATAAAGACGTGTAAATTTGTAGCAATTAGTGTCTCTTTTCTAGGATGTTCTTTTCTAAATACTTCACTCAACAAGTAGCTCTCAAATTGTTTAAACTAAAGTACATAGTGCATCAGTCCAACCAATCTTCTGAGATTCTACATGATTTAGATTGAATGTGTAGCTATGACACAAACCACTTTATTTAGAAACATACCTTGTTTTAATCAACTTTAAAAAGCTGCTGGCTCCATAAATGATAGAACTTTAGACAGATAAACTTTGTCAGATAAGAAGCATGTACCTAGAGCTCACTGAAGATACTGTAAGGTCTATGAGTTAAAACGGGAGTTATTAAGTTGGTTTCGTCTAGAAAGTTGGTTTAAAGTTTCACTTCTCCACTTAGAATAAAGCACGAAGGAAGCATATATGAGAGCTTAAGTCCACAACTCTATTATATTGTAATCTAAGCTTTTCCCAATTTTTTTATACTCTCGCAAAAAGAGAGTATTATAGTTTTGTTCACATAACGGTTGTTTGTAACACCCTTAATTGGGATGGTGCCTCTGCCCAGCTGGTTGATGTCCTCATTAGACTAAAGGCTGACATCACCGCCATCCAAGAAGTGCGATGGACGGGACAAGGACGGAAGAAGGTGGGTCCTTGTGACATCTACTACAGCGGCCATATAAAGGAGCGCAAATTTGGTGTTGGATTTGTGGTGGGAGAGAGACTCCGTCGCCGAGTCCTGGCATTCACCCCGGTGGATGAACGTCTAGCCACAATCCGCATAAAAGCGAGGTTCTTCAACATATCGCTTATTTGCGCCCACGCCCCAACGGAAGAGAAGGACGATGTGACCAAAGATGCTTTCTATGAGCGCCTAGAACGCACCTATGAGCGCTGCCCCCGCCACGATGTCAAAATCGTGCTTGGCGATTTTAACGCCAGGGTGGGTAAAGAAGGTGTCTTTGGAACAACAGTCGAAAAATTCAGCCTCCATGACGAAACATCGCCAAACGGCCTGAGGCTGATCGACTTCGCTGGGGCCCGAAATATGGTCGTCTGTAGTACCAGATTCCAGCATAAGAAAATACACCAAGCTACTTGGCTGTCTCCTGATCGAAACACGCGTAACCAAATCGATCATGTTGTGATAGACGGAAGACATGTCTCCTGTGTTTTAGACGTACGTACGCTCCGAGGACCAAATATAGACTCGGACCATTATCTAGTTGCAGCGAAGATACGCACCCGCCTCTGTGCCGCAAAGAACGCCCGTCAACAGACACAAGGAAGGTTCGACGTCGAAAAGCTGCAATCGCAACAGACAGCCACGAAATATTCTACTCGACTTGCACTCCTGCTCTCTGAGAGCACTCATCAGCATCTCGGTATAAGGGAACTGTGTAACGGCATCTCAAACTCACTGCGTACCGCTGCAGCCGAAACAATTGGATTTCGGCAACGACAAAAAACAAGCTGGTACGATGAGGAATGCCGTCTCGCAGCGGAGAGAAAACAGACTGCCTACCTCGCAACGTTGCAAACGACCACAACACGTGCGGGATGGGATAGATACCGAGAGCAGAAGAGGGAAGCGAGACGCATCTGCAGACAAAAAAAGAAAGAGGCCGAAATGCGTGAGTACGAAGAGCTTGAGAAGCTGGCAGACAGAGGTAATGCTCGAAAATTTTATGAAAAAATGAAGCGACTTAATGAAGGTTTCAAGAGCGGAGCATCCTCATGTAGAGACCAAGGTGGTAATCTGGTAACCGATGTCCAGGGCATACTGGGATTATGGAGGGAACACTTCTCCGACCTGCTGAATGGCAGTGAAAGTACAACACTAGGAGATGGCGAACCCGATTCCCCAATCGATGACGATGGAATAGATGACCATGAAGAAATTCGAATAGCAATTACCCGCTTGAAGAACAACAAAGCGGCGGGGGCCGATAGATTACCGGCCGAGCTATTCAAATACGGCGGCGAAGAACTGATAAGGTGCATGCATCAGCTTCTTTGCAAAATATGGTCGGAAGAAAGCATGCCTGACGATTGGAATCTCAGTGTGCTCTGCCCAATCCATAAAAAGGGAGATCCCACAATCTGTGCCAATTACCGTGGGATAAGCCTCTTAAATATCGCCTATAAGGTTCTATCGAGCGTACTGTGTGAAAGACTAAAGCCCACCGTCAACAAACTGATTGGACCTTATCAGTGTGGCTTTAGACCTGGAAAATCGACAACTGACCAGATATTCACCATGCGCCAAATCTTGGAGAAGACTCGTGAAAAGAGGATCGACACACACCATCTCTTTGTCGACTTTAAAGCTGCTTTCGACAGCACGAAAAGGAGCTGCCTTTACGCCGCGATGTCTGAATTTGGTATCCCCGCAAAACTAATACGGCTGTGCAAGTTGACGTTGAACAACACCAAAAGCTCCGTCATGATTGGGAAGGACCTCTCCGAGCCGTTCGATATCGGAAGCAACAACCGCGCCGTTTGTTCTGCTTTTTCCCGCAAGGATAAGGAGGCGAAGCGAATGGGTCTGAAGGTGAATGAGGACAAGACGAAATATCTCCTGTCATCAAACAAACAGTCGGCGCATTCGCGTCTTGGCTCCCACGTCACTGTTGACAGTCATAACTTTGAAGTTGTAGACAATTTCGTTTATCTGGGAACCAGCATTAACAACACCAACAATGTCAGCCTTGAAATCCAGCGCAGAATCACTCTTGCCAACAGGTGCTACTTTGGACTGAGTAGGCAATTGAACAGTAAAGTCCTCTCTCGACGAACCAAAATAAAACTCTACAAGTCGCTTATCATTCCGGTCCTGATGTATGGTGCAGAAGCTTGGACGATGTCAACATCAGATGAGACGACACTAGGAGTTTTCGAGAGGAAAATTTTGCGCAAGATTTATGGTCCCAAGAACATTGGCAACGGCGAATACCGCAGACGATGGAATGATGAGCTGTACGAGTTATACGACGACATTGATATAGTTCAGCGAATAAAAAGACAGCGGCTACGCTGACTAGGTCATGTAGTCCGAATAGACGAAAACACTCCAGCTCTGAAAGTGTTCGATGCAGTACCCGCCGGAGGAAGCCGAGGAAGGGGAAGGCCTCCACTCCGCTGGAGGGACCAAGTGGAGAGCGACCTGGTTACACTTGGAATCTCCAACTGGCGCCGAACTGCGAGGGAAAGAGAGGAGTGGCGCGCTCTCATCGATTCGGCTATAACCGACTAAACGGTTGAACGCCAATCACATACAATGTGTAGAAGCTGAATAATAGTTACTAAGAGTCTCGTTAGTCATTTTAAAATGTTAAAAAGTGTGACCATTCACAGAAACTTGTCTGTACGCGTGTAAAACAGAATTTAAATCATAGACACATATCCAAACACTTACGTATATACACTCATACCAACCCATCTACACTCCGCCTACTGCAAAGTTTACTCACCACAGAGCAGGAAATGGCAAGAGTGCGGTTCATTTTATATAAAAGTTTTATTGCCAATAACCATAAGTATAATAACAACAATAAAAAGTAAGAAAAACATTGAAAGCAATAACAACAAAGTCGAGCTTAGATATTTTTAATAATAAATAGCAATTTGTGAAATGAAACTTGCGAGGAAAAGTTACAAACTAATTTGCAAAGCTACGGAAAAAAGTATTAGAAGCAAATAAAAACAAGAAAAGCAAAGTAGAAAAAAAAACAAATAACAAATTTCAAAACTTTTATATTTTTTTAATAGAAAGAGATGGGTCGTAGAGATTTAAGTTCATCAAAGTGTCTAAAGTGACTTAACCAACAGACATCTGATGAACGGAAGGTTTTCAATTTTACATATAATTTTAATAGATTACAAAATAATGAGCCACTTGGTAGATCAATTTCTATGTTGCTTTATGTTTATTAGCTTCAGACACGGCAAATAGCAAAATCATTGAAAACATTTATTTATATATTATATATTTTTTCCAAGGCATATAGAGTGTAATCAATTCAATTCTCATTCAAAAGCTCATCCAATTATGAAAAATATGGTCTGAAACCGTGCGAAAGATGAACTTTAAAGGCATAGTTACGGATCTTTTATTTAGGCATAGGAATGTTCTCAAGAATCGATTACGACCAGGATCCGTAGCGTTAACATTAGGAAGCCAATGGTATCTTGTTGTATAATTCTTCCCAGACGAAGATTGAGAATTTGTGAACATCTCAAATATCATTTATCAATCGATCTCAAGACTTTTTATATATTATGTTTAATACGGGATTGGATTAAAAAGGGTCTTCCTAAAAGTATTGTCTTTTACCTGTTATTAGTAGTTACATGGTATTTAACTCTCCTTTATCCAGGTCGAACGTGGTAGTAAATCAATATTGATAACAAATCACAAAAAAACTAAGTTTAGGATATTTCGGATTCGATAGGCTTTTAAGATATTCGACGCAAGCAGAAGCAGTGACTTCCCTTGAAATATTTTCACCTTTAAACATACCACACCATCTTGTCATTTATTTAAAAATTCTTGTCTAAAGCATAGCATGTAATGAAATGTATTCCGTTGAAGTCGGAGCAAATGAACTAAAAGCAAATACATTATAGGCTTTTATAGCCGTGAACTTTGTGTGGCGCACAGACAGTGCAAATGCCTGAGGTGAACCAGTTAAAAGAAAGAGAACAAGCAATTAATTACAAAAGGTGTGACCTTTTATACAGCGTGAAATCAATTTGTAATTGAGAGTAGGTAGTGAGTGGGTAGCAATCGCTCTAAGACTGAAAAAGAATAAAAGCGGAAAAGTGTACTTTAAACAATTAATTTATTTGATATTTTTATTTTATACATGAAAATATTTTTATAAATAATTTTTTAATAATTCAATTAAAAGATATTGCACTTAATTTTTTCGTGACTAGAAGTACTTTATTGGTACAGGTAGTAGAAAATAAATAAATGTCGAAAAATTCTACAAAAAAATGTTAACAAAATATTAGTTAATTAATTAACAAAATATTATTAAATATTAACAATTTTTATATTTATAAAAAAAAATAAATTTATATTTTAAATTGTTTTTTTTTTTATTTAGTTTGTTTCACCATAATCATATTCTATAATTACAGCAGCACCATCAAATTAATTAATAATATAAAAAAATATCCTACATTTAACTATAATTTAATAAAGTAGCCTGTTGTGACGGTTTAAAAATAGTATTAATAAAAAAATTTAATTAAAGGCAAACAATAAATTTAAAATTTATATAAGAAATAAATTAAATACAAAGCAAGATTGGTTGATTTTAATTTGTTTAATTTTATTAAGTTTTATTAATTTTTTTTTATTTTCCTTAACATTTTATTTTAGTCAAGTTTAGTTGGCGTGGAGATCTGAATTGAAATATAATTTTTAAATTTTTTTTGTAGAACATTAATAAATTTTACTCTTAAAGAATACAATTTTATATTATTAAAAAGAAAATAATATTTTATGAAAAATCATTAGAATATACAGTTAAGGTTATAAAAATATAATATTAAAATAACAAAAATATATTTAATATACTAATTTACTAATTCTTGAATTATATTTTTTTACAGGCAATCAAAGGCAGCCTTTTAAAATTCGACTTACAAGTGATATAACGTTTTTGAGCAAAATAATTAATCATTATATAATTAATAAAGAATAGTGTGTGGATATTTAATAAAAATAAATTCTTTATAATAATTGTTTTAATATTTCAATTAAATAAAAAACATATAATAATAAATTTATATTTTGAAAATAATTTTAAATATATAAACCATATTTGTAACAAAAAGAGGTGCTTAAAGTGAAATAAAAAATATATATTTTTTAGATTAATTTAGCTGCAAATAAAAAATCAAATAATTAAAAAAAAAGTTTGAGTAAAAATCGCACTTCTTGGTTCAATAAAAATTAAGTGAAACAGATAAAAATTAAACTAAATTCATAAAATAATTACATTAACGATTCAATGCGAAAACTAGTCAGTTTCCGACAGGCTCATCAGTAAAATTGACAAATTAAGAAATTTCTGAAAACCTTTCAAATGCATTGAAATGCGTTGCTCATACGCCCCACCCAACCAGCGGCATACATATGATAAATTACCAACAGCAGCGAAGGCATAAAAACTACAAAAAGTGATTGAGTGCTAACTATATTGGCTATAGGCCACAGCATACACCTGTAATGCCAGTTCAAAGAGTGAGTGCGATTATTGAAGTGATTATATAAGCGCAACAGCGCCAACTAATTAAATGAAGCTAATTTGTGCAAGTGCGGGAAGTGTGGCTTAAACGTAATTAAATAAAAATAGGTGCATAAAAAATAAAAAAAAACAACAAATTTCATACAAAACAACAACAACAGCAAACAGTTTAAGTATCTAGCAATCGACAGCATGACCGAGAACAAGGATAAACACGCCGCCAGCAGTGGCGACAGCACAGAAATTGCCAGCAGTCACAACAACAATGCGCAAGGCCAGAGCACAACTGCCGGCGGCGACAGCAACAACACCAAGCCGAAGGATAAGAAAAATGACAGCGAAACGACAGTCGCGCTGGCGGATACGCAACATGAAGGCGAAAAGGATAAAGCGCCGCATGACAGGTGAGTGCGAAAGTGTGACAAATGAGAGAGAATGTCATAAAAAATTACTATGTACTATATAGCACGAGCCACACATATAAACATAACTGTGAATGATAAATATTTAAGCCATGTTGTGTGTATATAAATATAAAAAATATATATTTACAAAGTGCTCAAGCTCTGTATTGTACATACATAATTGAAAGTGTGTCTGTAGGCCTGCCGCCTGACTGCACGTTGTTGTTCATACAAGTTGGGGGGAATCGTGATGTACATATTTATATATATTATGAGTACATATAAGTAAGCATCAAGCAAAGACAAATGACTGCCTTGTCTAAGCCAAGTGATACGTTTTAATAAACGTATCTGCGTGAGTGGATTTCTTTTGTGTACATATTATCTAAGTCCACATAGATATATTATATAAAGAAGATGTATATTATATGTAGAAAATTTATAGCTGAGAGAACCTTTTTTCGTTTAACTTCACCTTCGCGATGTGCCCTTTTTATCCACGCCGACTCGCGAAATTTAAAAGAAAATTGTTTACAGGCACGCGACTAGAGTTCGTCGTCTGAGTGGATTAACCTTGGTTGACATTAAGTAGCGTCAGTGAAAATAGATGTAAGGGCAAGAACACATTGCCGAGCGTGAATTGATAAAGGAAATAAATAAAATTGATAAAAAATATATTTTAAATGGAGAATCAGTAAAAATGTTTATATTAATGCATGTGGTTGTTGTGGGGCGCATAGTAATTATATTTGTTATTAAAATTTCAATTTGGTTGTGTAGCATGACACGTAAATATGTCGGTGCTTACGCTAAACTTACTGTGCAATATAATTACATACATTTTTGGTACAATAGCAGAACATTAAAAGCGTTAATTTTAATAATATACAGTGGAACTTCCATAACCCAAACTTCCTTAACTTGTAGTTCTCCATAACTCGAACTTTTAATTTGGAAATACCGTTTAGAAATAAAATTACATATAAATTTCCTTCCATAACACGAACTATTGAATTGGCAATAGAAGTTAAATTTCATACATGTTTCCTTCCATAAAACGAACATAATACAGGACATAATACAAAATTTAAAATTTTACTATCGAGGCAGAATTTCAAAAGAGTCACTCTATATCGTACGGAGGCGAACAAAAAATATGATATTACACTCATGGATTTCATAAATCATCTTTTTCCTATCTTTTAAATCAAAATATTATATTTTGTAATTTTTTAGTTTCAAATAATTTCAAATGACTGCACAAAAACTTTTAAACAATAAAACATTGCCTACATTTAGGGTTAATTTAACGAAGTTGCATACCTAAACTAAACAAAAAGATGACAAGCAAGTTTTTATAATAAGTTAGATATATCCACTGTTTAATATATGCCCGACATTTTGTATGACCAGCTTTCGGTTCTATTCATTATGCAAAAAAAACACAAACAGTGTGCAAGGTTAGGCTTATATTGCTCAGAAACATGTAGGTATTTATAGGTGTATAAAACTTCGCCTTCTTTGAACTTTAAGAAATTAAGTGGCTTATGGCCTTTTCGGATACTATATATAATTTTTTTTAAATGAAGCTAACATTTTGATTGAGTTTTTATTAAACTTTATTATACTATACTCACTTATATAATAGTAAAACATTGACTACATTTAGGCTCAGTTTAAGCGAAGTCACATACCTAAATCGATATTAAAATCGTGACTGTATTGTTTAATCAACACAGTTATAGCAAACCCGAAAGTATGTGAAATCTGATCAAAGAGAAATTATTGCTCGAAAGTAGTATTTAATTGTTAGAAAATTCATATTTTTCTGAAATACAATTTAATTTCTCTCAAATTAACAAGCCTATTCTGTTACTACTTTTGCTGAAATGTTGTAAATCCCATTTTGTATACAGATGTCTACATATCTTAGGCTTTCAATCTCAACTGCAATTAAACAATGACAGTGAAACGTTGCCTACATTCAGGCGCATTTACCAATGTCACATACCTACAATGATATTAGAAAATTATGTATTTTAATATGCATACGAAATTCCGATATGTCTTCTTATTAAATTTAGCATCAACTAAGGTTTAATTGCTTAATTTAAATTTAATACCTAGACTATTCACTAAAATCTTGAAAAAAAAAAAAAATGAATAACTAGTATAATTATAATTAAAAGCAAAAAATGTATAACAATCATATTAAATTTCAGTTTTTATATAATTGCTTCATTGCTGAGTGCTGTTGTTATTTAATTAATGAAATTATTTAATTAGTACGCAATCATCTACTGCTTGACAATTCGGTGAAATAACATAATATAGTTGAGCAATAAAAAGGCAATTACGCCATTATTGTGGTGAAGTAGAAGGTAGAATGCGACAAACAAATATAAAAAGAAATTATAAATTATAGAATATATGTATGTATTATGGTAAATATGACGTGATTTAAACAGCAAACACAGAAAAGCATATTTTTAGCATATTTCTGTAAATATTTGAAAAAGAATTGCGCATTTTAAATATGATGAAATTTAAATTGAATGAAAATGTATTACACTAAATATTTATATACAAAAGGTTGTGATTTTGTTTGAAATTATTAAATATCTAGTAGACAACGGTACTAGCAATATAATACACTTGGTATAAGTTGATCTACACTCTTTTACTATCACACACATAACTAGTCATCCTAAAAAAACAATACCCAATAAATAGTTATTTTATAGTTTTTTCCCGTTTATGCGTTTACTTGTGATATACTTATGCATAAACAATATTTACATACAGGTTTATTCATGTTTAAATGATTATACATTTGTATATCTACATACATATATCATTTATAAATTTCTACACAATACCCACACTATCGGCAAACATGTATATTAATTATTTGCTAAAACGTTGGCTTTGTTCTTAAGTCGCCTAATCCCCTCGGCATTAGCAATATTTTGATGAGTGGAAATTAATAGCTGCTAATATCATAAAGCCAAATATGCTGGTTAATTAACATAAACTCAACAAACGTTTGGTTAAATTTAGCTAATGGAGAGTCAGTAATCAATTGATCAACTTAGGAATTACATACATATACTCGTATATACAATACATGGGAATATATATGGGGATAGTATAAAAAAGTTGTCTTGCCTGTTTAGCATCTGGAAAAATTTGTTAAAATCTATTGGCTTTCATAAGTATTAATGAATACTAATCCGATGACCTTGAAACTATACGTTTCTAATCATTTTACACATTTTAAGATTCTTCAATGACTCTGTTTCTATTTATTTATGAATTAAATGTCCTAAATTAATTATATTTTTTTCTTTTGCTTTAGTTTTTCACCCAAGTTTAACTTACTCCATTATTTATTTTATTATAAATTATAAATAATAAATTTATTTCAGTTACTTTAAGTGCCCTAAACCCATGCTCCTTTTATAAACGCCTTCCAATACACAATTGTATCCATTAAGTTCATTTTTTCCCTGAATGCTATTAAATATGCTCTTTAATGCTCAAACTTATAGGCGAGTCAGCGACAGAAAGTTATTTTTAATAAAAAATGATTTTCGATACAAAAGCTTCATTTAAAATTCAATAATATTTATGAAAACAAAATGGATTTGCTCGTCTAAAAAAAGACTTATGAAGCAGCATTAGCGAATTTTATAAATTTCTTCACCCACTTAAAATGGATCTCAACTACAACAGACACACACAGTTACATGAGAATACAAAGCTTGATGTGAGGGCAGCACGTGCGGTCGTAATTGGCAGCGCACTAAAGCTTTACGTTTTATTTCGCTTTAAACTCTAACTTTGCTCTTTCTGTATGTGCGAAAAGAACTTTTACTCCACAAAGCAACTGCGTGATTAATCATAATCAGCCAAAGTTTGCTAGATTTAGTGTATCAATACTTTCGAAATGCGAAAAGCCATGTAAGAAATATATCCAGTGATTATAACCCCAAGAATGAGACAGAAGTGGAAAACGATATAATTTCTCGAAATAATGAATCTACTTGACACGTCATAGTCAGAAGTCCTATCACAAGATCATATTAGAGTTACACCAACAATAGAAACAAAACGTGCACAACTAATGAAGCTTTCGATATGTTGAAGAATTGTAGTTTTAGATCGAACTCAGCTCATAACAAACTGAGAGGTTAACAATTTTTTTGATATCCTTCTAATAAGACCTTTTCTATGTACATCCTTTTGAAGCAACAAACTACGAAATAATATTTCCAAATTTATTCAACACTTCAATATTTATTCAACAATAACTTCAACGAATCTTTTGTAAATCCACTCGAGTTGCTTCGAAGTACCATTTTCCTTCCAGATCAATATTATATCACCTTTCTAGCATTTTCGATTTCGTCAGCTATCTTCGAGCTAATTTACTAACTCAGGTGTAGTCAAGTAATAAGTTTGTTAGTCATATAGAGAGGTTAATCGAACTCAAGTAATTGGTACTAGTACACGCCGGAGATTCCATAATGGTGTAGGCTTCATTTTTTGTGCAGGAAAGACTCCAATATGCTATACATCGACAAAAATGAATGCAAATATTTTCTGTGAACTTATGACGTGAAGTAGATAAAATCCCTATCTTTCATTAATTCTCCTTCTTTCTGATAAATTTCAGTATTCTACTGAGATTATTCTTGAGCGAAGGCTTCTAAGAAATTTATAGGATTCGACGAGCTTTTAATTAACACTGAAAGTCTAGTTGAGCTTATATTTTCAGAAGTCCGTTCATTTTCCTTCTCAACCCTTCGAATTTGTTGACTTTCTCATACGGAATCATTTCCTTCCCAGTCCGAGCACTTTAGAGCTCTCGGTATACTGGCATAATCAATGTACGTACAGTTGAACGATGAAATACGAAATCGAAAAGAAATTAAAACTTTGACAACTTTTTTTTCTTCATTATTAGTTTTATTTTTTTCCTGAACCATCAACATCTCAAGAATATTGTGTTAAAATTTTAGGTCATTCGGAGAAAAACTAACGAAGTTACAACAGGTTGAATAACGGTACCTCCAGCTATCTGCGTTGAGTGTACAAAACTTTGAATCGATTTTCCCAAATATGTCATTTTTAAAGTCGGTGACCAGCCTACAGAAAAAACTACTGCATCGATCGTTTTGAAATTTTGAACAAATATTCTACATATATATAGCTCTCGAATGACGTCGAGTTTTTCCAAAAGTTTTAATTACTAACAATTTTACAATAACAAATAGGTCGATTTTTTCGTCTAAAATCGTCATTTTGGCTTGAAAATGGTACCAAAAATTGAAAAATTGAAAGATTAAAAAAAGCTCGACGTCAATTGAAAGATAAACAAATAAACTAAAGAAAGCATTTTGATTTTTTGGTTTCGGATGATCCAGTGATGCTGTAGGCTGGTCACCGCACAAACACTTTTTTTCGAGGTGCCTGCAGAGATCGACGATAAATCCGTTATTCCTCGCTATTTTTCGATAAAACTTTTTTTTAAGTATCCTTCAAATGTTGTACTTTCATATAATAATAAGTAAAATAAACCAACAGCAATAATTTTTTCTAAAAAAATTCATGAAAAAGGGTCTTTTTTCGACGAAACAAACCTTACCCCCCCCTTAAAATATCTGAGGGATTTACCTATATTTTCGGTGAAAAATTAACCTTAGGCACGGAGTTCTTCATGTTCGATATCAGGGGCCTTGAAAAGTCATGGTCCGATTTTGACAATTTTTCCACAAGTGATGTCACAGCTCAAATACAGTATTTGTGTAAAGTTTTATTCGGCTAGCTTCATTGATTCCTTATGAATACATTATAAAGTGAACGAATCAGATGGAATTCAAAATTGAGTTATATGGGAAGTAGACATAGTTGTGAACCGATTTCGCCCATATTCCACCCGTGTCATCAGGGTATCAAGAAAGTGTTATATACCGAATTTCATTGAAATCGGTCGAATAGTTCTTGAGATATGGTTTTTGACCCATAAGTGGGCGACGCCACGGCCTTTTTCCATTTTGTAAAAAAATCTCAGTGCAGCTTCCTTCTGCCATTTCTCATGTAAAATTTGGTGTTTCTGACGTTTTTCGTTAGTGAGTTAACCCAATTTTAGTAATTTTCAACCTAACCTTTGTATGGGAGGTGGGCGTGGTTATTATCCGATTTCTTTCATTTTTGGACTGTACCAATTTTTACTCAAGTTATCGCTTGCACGGACAGACGGACAGACGGACGGACAGACATCCGGATTTCAAATCCACTCGTCATCCTGATCATTTATGTATATATAACCCCATATCTAACTCTTATATTTCTTGGTGACACAAACAACCGTTATGTGAACAAAACTATGATACTCTGTGCAACAGGTTGCGAGAGTATAAAAATCAGAAAAATTAAATTTGAATAGTAGATAATAGGAGATAAGTCTCGAGCGTGCCTCTGTAGTGAAGTTAATAGCTGTCGAATCGACAATCTTTGGCCGGATAAGTATCAAGATCTGTTACGCTTACGTAGAACCGACTATTGTGGGAACAGTCTGTAAAGAATATGTTAGGCTATCGAATTGTTTGTGGTTCTTGTAAGTATCCAACTCGATAGACTTCCATAAATTAGAGTTTTATGAAGCGGAATTGCACATCGAGTTACTACTGTCTCCATTTATCTATTAGGTGTTCCCTGAAACAAGTCCACAGTGAGGATTTTTACAATTTATTTATCGGATGACAAATTCTTGCCTTGATAAGGAAGTTCTCTTGGAGATTATCAGATTGTTTAAATTAAACTTTTTCTCGTCTTCCTTTTAAAAAATTCAGCCGTTTCTAAAGACAGTTTTGTTGCACTGTATTAACACTCTTTCCTACTCTCTGGTTATAATATTTTTTGGGTTTAATTATGGCTAGTACAAGAATTACGATAGATTAAACTAACATAACCTTAAAGCTTGTCGTAGGTCACAAAGTCTCTAAACAAAGGCAGAAAGTAAGTTGCTTTAGAATAAATGTAACTGTGAGTATGTGCGTGAACTTAACTTTGATTTTATGGGCTTAGAATTTATAATAGAAAGAAAAGTCGCCATAAACGGTTAGTTGACAAAGAGCAAAAAAAAAAAGAATATTTGATTACAAGAAGGTCGGCATGTGCTTAGCATATAAATTAGTAACGGTAAATTGAGAACGGAATATGTGCAATTGATAAGGAAAATGTAAGCAATGAGATATCGGATGCAGTGGCGAGCCTACATTAGGCTTATTGGTAAAAGAAAGTCAAAGGAATTATAAACTCAAACTCTGTTTGAAATGACAGCAAAAGCTGGCTGTTGACAACAAAAAATTGTAATACATGGCTGAGCAGTCAAATTTAAACCGAAAAAGGCTGATAAAACATAGCAAATCACTTAACAACTCACTAAGCATGTTGGCCGGCCGAATACCGAAAGAGGATGCTAAATTAATGACAAATTTGCTGAATTCACGGTAAATAGACGAGGGTATAATAAATGCAAGTAAATGCGATTATAAATGCCAGTAGCGTAAAGGGTAGTGAAATTCACGGAAATCGAGGCCGTTACAGTTATTATCACTAAATAGAGAAGAGGTGAAGGGATGAGAGCGGTTACCAGGCCATATAAAAGCGAAGTCTACCAAAGAAGAGTCTGCCAACGAAGGGAAAATTGCAGGGAAATGAATCTGGGAATAGTAGAGTGGAAGACGAAAGCGGTGCGTAAGCTTTACCGCTAAGCCTGCAAATGAAGGACCAAATCCAGTGAAAGTTCTAGCGAACATATAACCGAACCCAGAAAGATATGAGTACAAACAAAAAGGCTTATTAGCAGGCAGTGAAGTGAAAATGTACACACAAAGCGCTGAGTGCAAGGTCAGAGTTTTGTAAATTGTGGGAGACAAAGCGAAAATGTATGAAAAATGTGTGGGATGATGCAGAAAATCCTTAATAGACGCGCATTTTGAACCCAAAACAAAGCCGAAGGAAATCAGAACACTTGAAAAGTTTTTTATTTTCGTGAGAAAGGCGGGCACATACTATACTATATACCTATATCTGATGTACTCATCAGTCACGGGTGGGGTAATTTCTTAGTGCCAATGAATGCTCTCCAAAGGATTGTGTTAGAACAAAAGGAAAGTCAAAAGCATGCCGAAGATAAATGGTACAGACAATGAAGTGATAAGATGAACTCGCGCCGTGTGGCTAAAGCAATAGATGAAAACTGGTTAAACGACTTGCGGCGCATAAACATATACAAGGAACTCGTGTCAGACACAAGAAGAGACAACTATTGTGTGGAAAGGAATTCAATTGAATTGAGCGGCGCTGAGCTGAGTCGAGTCCCTCTACTGGCTAACAAATACACAGGCTTGTTAATAAGTGCATTGTGTGAGAAAAATATTTTATTTTATTTAATTAGCTTGTTAACGTCATTGGCAGGATGGAAGGCTGAAAGAAAGAGCGCAAAGGATTGCGGTGAATTGATGATGGCGGTTGTTGTACATGGTGATAAAAGAAAACATAAAAGAAAGGATATTGTCTTTATAGCTTTTGGTTTTGTGTGAAGAATGGTTACAAAAGTATAAAAAACAATTTGTGGGCAGCGGGTGATGGTGAAGAAAGTCTTAAGAAAACGCAATTTCGAAAAACAATTATAGTTTTTCCATTAGCTTACTTTCTCACTGTTTACTTAAGCTTTGACTCTCACTTTTATTTGATATATTTCGCTTTCTTCCTACTTCTGTATATCCATTTAAGTAAATACGTATATACTGCTATAAATGTTAATTAAATTATCACTTCGACACAAATTTCTTAGTTAATTTGTTCTTTTTTCCTTCATTTTCCCTTGGCACTCAGAAAGTTATGGTCTAATGGCGTGCTAATGATGCATTAATTATCCTTTGGGTGTTTAGATATGAAAACTTTTTTCACAGTCAATTAGAAGATGAAAATTAAAGACGAAATTATTGGACTTCTTGAATAATATAAAACTTAAGACAAAATTAGTGACGTGCAAAATTCAGGATTTTCGGTATTGTTTTATGATTTTGAAATTTAACCCACATTTTCAGTGATTTGTTTGATAATCCTTTAATGCTTTTCATCAACCTCTGGTCATATTACGGTTTTATTTCGAGACTACAACGGGTTTGGAAATATTAACCTTTCCACAACTTCATAAACTTGTCACGATGTTATTTATTGACTGTTTCGTGATTTTAAAATTTTATAATTCCCCCATTTTTTTTTAATGTTTTCTTGTAAATATTTTAACGATTTTTAGCCATTTTTATGTTTTATGTTTCATGTTCATATTATTATTTATTTATTTCGGGATTATACCAGGTTTTTGAATTAATGTTTTGTTTATATTTAATGAAATGTGTTTGAAAACAATTTAGTCGCTTTCACATATTTTTTAACAAACCTTATATGTGATTCTTCCGGGTCTATGTCGGAATTTTATTATTATGAGTTTATGATATTTTCTTCCGATTTAATGAGACTAAGAACTTTTCGTACGCTTTATTAACTTTCAGCTTCGATTTATACATGAGTTGCGATACTTTTCGGGACTTCTTACTATTTCCTCTCTTATTTCTCTTTATTGAAGTGTTATGCAATAATAACAAAATTTTTCTGATTATTTGCCGCTTTTCCATCTTTGTAGTTTCGCCTTGAACACTTAATTTCTCACAGCTGTCACTACGACAAGTGCTTGTTCCACTTTGAGTATCATCTTATTTAAGTGCATTTGCCGCTAGCCATACTTGATACTGCACAACAATAACAACAGCTTACATTGTTGCAATTTTTAGCACAACATATCTTCTTATAACTAGTGCAGCTGCGCTGATTCTCTTCCATTTCATTCACTTCTCCAATAATAAGCTACTGCGTTTTTTGTTGTGCTCCATGTGTTTCGGTTATTGCATGGTTTATGGCGTTGCATTGATAAATTGACTGCACTTGATGGAGAAAAACTGATAAATTGCATTGATCAATTGGAAAAGAAGCATTAAATGGTTAGTGGGTAATTTGTATTGTCGCCTTATAGAATAGTATGTGTGCGTCGATGTCAATATATGGCTATGCAGATGAAAATGCCTATAATACATAAATTAATATTTTTATTTTTTAATGCTTATTATTTATAATTTATTTATTTTTATTTTTGTTTTATTTTTTTTAATAATATTTTTTAAAGTTCACTTTATTTCATGTTATTTTTATTATTTTAATAGTTGAATAAATTGAACTATTTATTTATATTTTATTTAAATTATAAATTTGATTGTTTTTTTCGGAAACATAATTCTGGCAATTGTTATTTTTAGTCACATACAATTATTTTAGATTAAAAAAAAATATGTATTAAAATAACTTTAAATTGAAAATTTACAAATATTCTTTAAAAATTATGTTTAAATAATTTCTTTTATTTTTTCTATTTATATTTTTGATAAATATTTTTTTATTATAATTTATCTAATCTGCTTTTGATGATGGCATATTAGGAAAACATTTTTATGTAATTCCAAACATTTAAGTTTTGAATATTGGAATTGCTTTTACTTTTTATCATGAAAAATATCTAATATTATATAATAATTATTTTCTTTTCTTTACTTATTTTTTTTAATATTTCACACAATTTTCCCAATTTTTGATTTTTGAATATTAAACACTATTTTGTGTTTGGAAAAATCTATTATTTGCTGTTATTATTAGATTTATATTCTTATTAAGATTTTCAATATCTTTCACTTCTTTTTCAATTATAAAATTTATTTTTATTAATTTTTCATTGTATTCGTAAAATCCATTTAATTTTCTTGATTTTGCTGATTCTTGATTTTCTTGATTTTTCTTTATTTCAAATTTTACTTTATTTTCGTTTAAAATAAAATAATATTTATTTAAAGATTATTACATTTTCAAATATATTTAATTACAGTTTTTTTTAATTAATATATAATTTTAATTTTTAATTAAAATTTTGGAAATTCATATATTTTTATCTTTTTCCAGCCATGATTTCTTCTTTTAATTATCCTGCTCTTCAAAGACACATTGCTAATATAAATAACTGAAACGTTAAAAATAAGAGTTCAAAAGTCGCGCCGAAATTTGTTTATCAAAAATATGTAAAAACAATTTTCCGCCATATCAAATACATGGATATATCCTCTCTATATATACCTACATACATATATATTTACTTTCCCACAACTCGTCGTTTTTAAGGCTTTTTATGCGCATATTTTTCTACCATTTTTCCTAAGTAAACCTTGACCCTTTTTCGCTGAGTGTCGTAACTTTTATAATAAGACTTTTTATCCGCATTTTTAAAATACTTTTAACATTTTTATTGTTGTGATGATTGGGAAGTTGCAGTTTCCCTTTGCTGATGACATCTAAATGCTAGTATATATACGTCAGTACTCTCTATCATTATACCATTTATAAACGATGGATACTTGTCTTCCTATTTGAAACTCATTCGTGAGATTTATAAAGTTTAAATTAGAAATATATTTTTGAGAACATTAGTATATGTTTTTGAGAGTCTTCTCAAGTTTACTCTTACACTTCAAATACACTTTCAATGATTTTTCGAATGAAATATAGTATTTTTCTATGATTTATTACTAATTTTATGGGTTACCATGTATTTTAGTTTACAAGATCCAATAATTTTGCATTTTTATAAATTTTACAGTATTAAATTTGTGGATTTCGTAAAAAAAACACTTTAAAATTTCGGGAAAAAACATTTTCAATAGAAAATATACGTGTTTTTGTTACGTAAAATCTGCTTGGAATTTTCGGGATTTGGCGGGGCTTAAACGCCGAGATAGATTGATTTTTAACCATTTTTTTTCAAAAATTTCGAATTCAATCATATTTTCAATAGAAAAATTAATGAATGCTTACGTTATGTAAAATCTTTTTGGAAATTTTGGGGATTTTAACAAAATTATTTTGTTTTTGAGTTGATTTCTAATATTATTTTTTTAAGATTATTTCATTTATTATAGAGAGTAAGGAATTTGATCTAATTAACTCATACCATCACTAATATATTTATGTATCTATATTCACATGCATATACAATGTATAATTTTACTTGTGCTTCTAAATGATATATTATTTATTTTCATAATAAAATATGGTTATAGAAGGCGTATGCACTTGTTATAACTCCATACATATTTCACTATCCACCACTAATGCTAACACTATTAATCACTTAACAACAACAACTATGTGCATCTGTATTGTAGTGGCGCATAGACCACCGACCGATCACCGAATGCTTACTTGGCTCAACAGGGCGTATGATTACTGTGCGCTTCTAATTTGAGTGTCAAGCATTGCATAGCAATGACCATAAATAGTGATTGAGCGAGCGAGTGAAAGTGTGGCAATGAACGTGTATTTATATATATATCTGTGTGTGTGTTTTCATAGTTGCTTAACGAGTGAGCTGTTGCTGTGATATTTAATGTTTTACTTGATTTCCGCTGCGTGCAGTGATTTAACTGCGTTGGTTAGTGCGCGTTTATACTGACTTTGTCTTTGTTGTTGTTTTAGTTATAAATACAAACAAATACACAGACACATAAGAGAGCACATTGTTGTTGTCGGTATTTTTATTTTTAATATATCTGCATTTTTTACTTCGACAACCAATGTCTACTGGGATATTAAGCGTGTTTCCCGCTGCGACGGTCATTATGCATGAAAACGGAGGCATTAACGCCAGCAGCGGTGCGTTCAGTAGTTTGTTAATAAATAGTGGCGCTTTGTCGCAGGGGTGTAATGGGATTTAGTACGACAGTCGGCAGTTATGTGGAAGTATCATTTGAGGATTATAAAATTTGCAGCTCGTTTAGCGTTTTTATTTAGCTGTCTTCAGCAGATATGAGGGACGCATTTTATAACTATCCATAAAGCTTCAAACAACAAATTCGGAAGTGTAAAAAATCAAAATTTTATTTTACTGTGCTCCACTGAGCGGAAATAAATCTTTGTTCTGTATTTTTTACTGAAAATAGTTTAGATGGGAGCATAAAAAGCAGCTTCATACTGCTTTGCAGTAATGGCTAAAATTTTATAAATATATAATATTATTATATTTGATATTTTCCTATTTTTATTATTAGAATTTTTTACGAATCTGTTAGGTTCTGACACCTGTCAACAAACCAAATATTGTAAAGCTAATTTTGGATTTTATATTTTTTTCTAAAAATAAAATAAAGTTGGTCAGAGTACATCGCAAAAAATGTATTTAATTTCTCTTCAAAAAAGTCTTAAACCTAAAAAATACAGTGGAACTCCTCTAACTCGAATCACTATAATCCTCAAAAAAACTTCGAGTTAAAGAGACTTCGAGTTATAGAAATTTTCAATAAGACATATATTTTTCAAAAAGCTGTAAAAAATAGATTTATGTACAGGTTTAATTATTTTCTTCGCATAACGTTTTACTTATATACGTCAAAACATACATTCTGTAATTTTTTTGTTACAGAGTGCTTTGTGTGGCTCTTGAAGTCTGTCTCATATGCTTTTGTTACATGATTTATGAAATCCATTAGTGTAATATCATATTTTTTATTCTCCTCTATATGATATAGAGTGATTCTTTTCAAATCTTGCCTCCATAGTAAAATTTTAAATTTTGTATTATGCTCTGACCAAAAAGTTCGAGTTATGGAAGGAAATTTTTATGAAAGTTGCCTTCTATTGCCACTTCAAGAGTTCGAGTTATGGAGAGCTTCGAGTTATAGAAGTTCGAGTTATGAAAGTTTCACTGTACTTTAATTTACTCAGCTTTAAATAGCAGAAACATTAGGTTAGTCTATTTTCAAAATGTTTAATTAATCGCAATTATTTTATTTTATTTTATTTTATTTTATTTTATTTTATTTTATTTTATTTTATTTTATTTTATTTAATTTTATTTTATTTTATTTTATTTTATTTTATTTTATTTTATTTTATTTTTATTTTATTTTATTTTATTTTATTTTATTTTATTTTATTTTATTTTATTTTATTTTATTTTATTTTATTTTATTTTATTTTATTTTATTTTATTTTATTTTATTTTATTTTATTTTATTTTATTTTATTTTATTTTATTTTATTTTATTTTATTTTATTTTATTTTATTTTATTTTATTTTATTTTATTTTATTTTATTATATTTTATTTTATTTTATTTTATTTTATTTTATTTTATTTTTATTTTATTTTATTTTATTTTATTTAAAAAAACTCATGCTCATTGTGAAGGCGTACTAGGCGTATGAGCAATATTATTTTGCATACCTGTAATATATAAAGGTGTACCGGGCGTATGAGTGACCTCTTTTCTTTAAGCAGAGGAACAGCATGATATGTGAGAAGAATGTAAAATATGAAAACCTTTAAAAGACATATAAACAAACTAAATGCTATAACCAATAATTCTCCTTATTATTTCATCATTTTTCTGCAACTGAATTTGCCTTTTAACAGATTTAGAATCAGCATCCACAAATATAATTTGATTTCCGCTTTTTGATTTTAATTTGCCAAGTTTGTCATTTCTCAAATTCATTGCACTGGAAGCTGCATTCATCAGCAATTTCTTTAGCACTACAAAAGTAGTCGAAGTAAAGTAAAAGCAAAAATGTTGTTTCAAAGGTTGAAATTGGACATCCAGATTGCATAAAAAACTATTCCGTGTTTGTCATACAAGCTGGAATATTGTCAAACAAAAAATGCTAGTGTAGTTCACCTGTTATCTGCATGCCACTGGTGAATACCAAATATTTGGATATATATACAAAATACAACAATAGTAACCTCTCAGGTGGCATTCAGCTGACTCTGGTTATACGATGGTGTATACATATACACAAGAGTACAAAAATACACCTTTGTGAATAGAGTATATATAAAAATAAAGTATGAGAAAAGTGTAATCCCTGTCAGACGCTGAATGTTCAGTTGGGATAATTGTACTCTTAGTTGTCCTACCACTGTATTATAAGGAAGGCAAACACAAAAAATGTATACATGAAATACACTGTTAACCACTTTTAGCTAGAGGCTTCGCAAACTTTATTGGAAGGAAGGGAATGACAAAAAATGTTGAAAAAAATGTATTGAAATATTTCTACAAATTTACGTTTGTAAGAAACACATTTTATTGCTATTTAGTAAAAATACTTTGTATGCATGATATTATGCGAATTCCGCATATTGAAGACAAGATTCCAAGCAATAAAATTCGGTTTAATAATGTGGCAACAGGATAATTTTTAGAATATTGATTTTTATTATAACTAAATTATTGTTATAATTTTTATTTGGTTGGAAAATTATGAAAAATTCATGAATTTAAAATGTAAATAAAATGCTTCATTAAATGGTAGCCCTAAAATTTGTATGTCTATGTATTTTGTGAGAAGAAAGTACAATTCAAAATTATTTTAAATAAAAAATAAAAGTTGGTCTCATAAAACAAGTTGGTAACTCTCTCTTCCGTTACTTACTGTATATCAAATCAAAGACAGCCCGTTAACCGCAAACTCCCACAGCTAAGTAAAGATAAAGACGTGCCTCGTAGCCATGTACATATTAGAACACTAAGGCAATGGCGCTTCAACGCATAAGCTTTAAGTTGAGCAACCGATCCCGTTTATTATGCACTTCCAACCTTCCACACACACATACACACAGCTGATAATAAAATTTAAATTGTTATATGGTGAATGTATGTATGTGTGTTTGTAAAAGAAAATAAAGTTAAATAATCCGTCTGCCATCGTCGAAAGCAGCGAGCTCAGCTCATCAAAATGCTGAAAAACAAACAAAAATTCTCGTATGTTGCCGTAAATTAGAGGACTTGATTAAAAATAACATTTTGCTGGCTAAGCTACGGCACCATAGGGTATTCGCAGCGTTTGTTGTGTATGTGGGCATAATAAAATTTGTATTTGTTTTCGCCGTGTATGCGTCAGTGTGTGGGTGTGCACCTTTGTCCTGCGGCGTGATGTGTTGGCCAAACACCGGGTTCATAAATTATTCTTTGAAGGATCAGCTTTTACGAGGGTGTTACACACAGAGTTGTGCATGTAATTCGGGAGAGCTTAAAGTATATAAATTTTAAATTATTTGAGGAAATTTTATTTTTTCAAGCAGTAAACCATGAAGTAGTTCCGCTATTAAAGTTAAATATATTGTGGTGAATGAAAGTGATTTGCCGATGTGGGAAAATGGTAATAAACTCATGTAAGCAAAAAAATGCGAGAAAAGTTCAAATCAATATTGAAACCGCAATTAACTATTACAAACGCCCATACAGATGTTTTAGATCTCACTTGATCTATTTAAAAACAAATTAGTACTCTCTTAGAGCCTGTTGAGCAGAGAAAATCGGAAGAAATCCAGAACAAATTCAATAAAACTGAATGAAATTCTGATAAAATCTTCCTAATTACAAACATTTGGAAGTATAACTGCCACTAATCGATCTTTTAGATTTCATAAGAAACTCCTTAAGTGCTGTACTTAATATTTCCATGAAACGCTCTGTGTCAAGACGTCTTAAAGTAGCCCGAACAAACTTACAAAGCCACATAATAATTACCAACTAATTTATATCATTATTATGAGTAAATTGCTGGAAACAGTTTTTTGACAATTCCAAAATTAATTTAATGACTTAGGAGGTTAATTAAGACTAAATTTAGATCAAACCTTCAATTTTACCAAATTTAACTTAAATTGACTGGACTAAACTTCATTAAATATTACTCACTAATAGCCTTTTCGCACAGCCAAATTAATTGATCGATATTCGATCAGCTGTTAAACATTGTTTTTTGCTTTTCATAAAAAGTTGGTGTTGGTAGTTTCATCATATAATTACGAGTACTATTTTATTATTTGTTGCCAGCAGCGACATCTACCGTCGAGTAATGTGAACAAAAAGTATGTAATTACAAATACGTTCTTTGTTGAAGAGTTGTATTTCATTTTCAACTCGATTATAATTCGATTAAAAATTAAAGTCAAAAAATAAGATTTGTATTTTGTAAAAATTCATCTCACTGCAACATTTCCGCTTTAAAACTCATAAAATTTATAAATACAGCGAAAAAATTTCGTTTTCATTGCCAAGCAGAATTCATCAAACTGGCGTCCGGTCTTGTCACATTTCTGATTGCCGCATACATTCCACCAATAACACTCCACCAAACTTCCATCGCTTTGCCATTTCTACTGAATAGAAGGCAACAAAAATTAAATAATCGCACATCCCACGAGTTCCTCGTACCGAAAAAATACAGTCATTTATTCAAAGACCAAAGTGTTGATGGCAAAAAATATTTCTGGCATTAATAGGTCGGTTCACGTCTATTGTTGGATTATATCGGTATTGGGAGCGCCGTGTATGTAACTGTTTTCAGTGTGAGGGTGCCTTTAGCTGCTGTGGCTGACAGTTTACCCTGGCCAACTCTTCAAGTGGCTGGTTGCATGTGCGTGAGTTGCATTCAAGCGGCGCCAAAGCGTTTTTTATTGGAAAAGTATGCAGTGTATTGCTGCAGAGTGACAGCAGTATGTGGGTGTGTGGGAAAAGCGCGAGTTTGTAACTGACAGCTGAGATTACCCGCCAACTTACTGGCGATATTGGAATATAGCGCCCTTTGTCTCAGCCAAGTTGTGTGACTACCTACTGCAAAAAATATTCATAAGGGAATGAAGTCTGCTGAAATTGCTGTTTTGGTTTCATTTTTCAATTTGTCGGAAAAATTTAATTTATTTAGAGGAGAAATTAATATAGGTTCTACATATAGATTTTATGGTTAAATTACGAGTAATCTATAATGACAGATGACAGTCGGATATATATATTCATACAGGACCTGATTTATATTCAGCCAAAGACTGTTAACTGAACAGTATTTATATATGAAATATACGAAATATGAAATCAGCCACTATAACAACAATACGGCTTAGAAAATTTTCTGCTTTTGAGTTCCATTTCGAAATATAGATAAAATATTAAGGTTGTATAAAATTTAATTCGTGGAAATTTATGTGTATTTAAGGGAACTTTTTGTATACTATAGGAGTAGATTTATTTTTTTTTGTTTTGGAAATTTCATATAACTGATTATATGCATGACCATCCCAGTCTTTTAAATATCAAGTAAAATTTATTTTCTATTTCTCCCCAAAAGCCCAGTCGAAGATGTCTGTAACATATATATTTTTTAATACCTATTGAAGGCTGTAAAAGCGTTCTGCAGAGGGCTGTGCCGATTTCCTTGGAAAAAATAAAAAATAATTCAAACAAAATTAAAAATTTTCAAATTACTCAAACTGCTTGCGGCACTACCATGAAATCACCATTTTAGAAAGTTCAAATTGGGTTTGCTAAGTAAATAGCCTTTTGAGGTTATGCACAAAAATATACTGGTACATATGAAAATGTTTGCTTACAAAAGAAAACCAAATATGTTGAACACGAAAAAGTAAAAAAAATAATGAATTAAAACATAAATCAAAGCGGAAAGCGCAAAATCCATGGTCTCAATCGTATATTCACTCAGTGATATTAGTAAGCCAGCAAGCTTATGGACATGTGTATAAGAAAAAAAACGCTGCATATATACAAAAATTCATGCGAAATCGGGCATATCCAATACATACAATACCATTTCTATGCAATATATACAATACATACGAAATTTTTTGCGAGCATTGAGGTTTTTATGCGCCAGAGGTAGTATGGATGTTGCCATAAGCGTAAAAAATATGAAACAATACTCCTGAAACACGTAAGGTAAGCAGATGTGCAAACTTATACTTACAATATGCACATTTACATGCATTAGGGTGGTACTCAATACTTGAAATCAAATATCTTTGGTATTACTTACATAACTCCTCGTATTATTCAAGTCATTCATGTTCAAGATAAGAAGAAAAACATTTTTTACCACTAGGGGATAGTTAAGGCGTTCTTCAGATAACCCTAAAAAATATTACAAACATTTAATTTCTTTAAAATATAAAAAATCGACACTAATATAGCGGTAGACTCTCTATATAATCTGTTATCCTGCCTTAAAATGTTTAATCTGCTTCGCACAACTTATTTTCTAAACACAAATATTTTTTTAATTTCAAATATAAAAGAATCGACATACATCCCTACTAATATTATAAATGCGAATGTAAGTTTGTTTGTTACGCTTTCACGCAAAAACTACTGAACCGATTATCATGAAACTTTGTACATATACTCTTGAAGGTATTAGAAGCAACATAGGGTACTTTATATTAAAAAAAATAAAAATTTTTTTACGAAAGAAAAAACAATTGTTTGTTAAAAAATTGTCAAATTTAGCTACTACAGTAATGAAGTTTTACAGTCATGAGGTTTCAACCCTGAATACTGTAATTCCGTCCCATTGTATTACCGGCGGTAACGAGAATATATAATTCAATTGAATATAGTTTCAACTGTTTATAATTTTTCTATATTTATTGTGACTTTCTTCTGTCGTTACATGCAGTATAAAACTATTCCAATTCTTGAGGTTATCCGTAATTTTTGTGGTTAGCTGTTACTTTATTATTTTAGATCTTACGAATTTTGAATGCTTTTGTCTGCGCATGTTGTTGCATCATGTTAGAGGTCCAATTAGCTTTACAGAACTTAAAATTGTCAATGGTCAGGAATGTCAAACATACCGAGAAGCATGTGAAGCTCGGCGACTGTTAGAAAATGACCATCATTGGGACGAAACTATGGAGGAAGCTGTACAATGCCGATCACCAGATAAAATCAGGGAACTTTACGCTACGCTTTTATCTTCTTGCGGTCTTTCTAACCCTCAAACATATGAAGATATTTTACATCAACTGCAGCAAGTACACACAGATATTACTTTCAATGAACATGTCTACAATAAAACGCTAATTATAATCGAAAACAAGGTTTTTACGATGGTTGGAAAAAAATTAGATGATGCAACATCAAGTGACAGAATTAGTTCCTTAATTACTTTCAGAGCAAAATCATGTTTTCAATCAAGTTTTACGTAAAATAGACTCCGGTAGTGGTGGACTCTTCTTTCTCGATGCACCAGGAGGAACTGGAAAAACGTTTTTACTTAACTTATTATTAATGTCCGTCAGAAAAGACCAAAAAATAGCAGTTGCCGTAGCTTCGTCAGGTATTGCCGCGACGCTATTAAACGGCGGTCGTACGGCACATTCCGTTTTAAAATTACCATTGAATTTGGCACAGGAAGATTCGCCCATCTGTAATTTTAGTAAAAATAGTTCACGAGGTAGAATGCTGCGAGAATGCAAGCTTTTAGTGTGGGATGAAAGTACAATGTCTCACAAGAAGGCTATAGAAGCTTTAAACCGGACCCTCCAGGACTTGCGGGATAATACAGAAAGTGATGTGGATCTCATTGCTAATGTTTTTCCGGAATTACAACAAAATTTGTGTAGTGATCAGTGGTTGTGTGCAAGAGCAATATTAGCACCAAGAAATGAAATCGTTAATAGGATCAACACTGACATTTTAAACGAGGTTCAGGGAGAAATGAAGGAATATTTGTAAATGGATACAATTATGGATACGGAACTAAGTACTTCATATCCTGTGGAGTTTTTAAATTCACTTGAACTATCGGGTGTACCGTCACATAAACTTCAATTGAAACTAAATGTACCAGTAATGCTTATGCGAAATCTAGATGCTCTTCGGCTATGTAATGGAACAAAGCTTCGGACAAAACATAATTGGTGCTACAATTTTAACAGGTGTCGGTAAGGGAAATAGTGTTATAATACCTCGGATACCAATTATTCCCACTGAGCTTCCATTCCAATTTAAAAGGATTCAGTTTCCCATCAAGCTTTGCTTTGCTGTTACTATAAACAAGGCACAAGGACAAACATTACAGGTAGCAGGAGTGCATTTAGAAAACCCATGCTTCTCTCATGGTCAGCTTTATGTAGCCTGTTCACGTGTATCTAATGCCAGGAATTTACACCTATTTGCACGCGACAGGAGAACTTATAACATTGTCTACAAAAATTTCTTAAATTAATACTTTGTATTTTATTTTTTTTTAAATTGTTAGAATTAAGAATTATTTATTTGCGTTACGGTGAAATATATTTTAACATTTGTTGTTGCATTTCAATAAGCATATATTAAAGTGTTGAAACTTCTGTCTGTAGTAATTTTTAAAAATTGTTGATCTCAGCCAAACAATCAAATTTAGTTATCATATTGACTCATTTCTATTATTATACCCTTACCCTTTATCTCTCATACTTATTTAATGACTCCACTGCGGGCGAAGCCGCGGGTAAAAAGCTAGTAATGCTATATGTCTTATATTGCCAATTCTACGTGATGCTCCGTCCGCAGCGTGGATTAATACAATTCCCATCTCTAATCGCCCTTGAATATCATCGCTGAATTCTGCGTAAATGGAAAACAGAAGTACCACATATGAAAATGAAATTTTGCAGATGACTTTTAAAATTTATAAGAGTAATTTAAGAGCAAGTTTATGAGAGGTGGAGACAAAAGCTTGCTTTTTGTTGAAAGAAATTAATTCAGAGTCCACACGCTCTTTTTATAGAAAACCGGAATACAAGTATTTTTTTCTTGCAAATACTATACTATTTGAGTATATTTTACATCCTCAAAGCTATAGTAGTAATATACGTCTTTAAAAGACTCCAACCTTTACTTAAGGGGATAGGGGTAAACAGAGACACGGAAAAATGAGAATTTCAGTCATTTTTTTTTTTTGCTCTTAAATTATGTTTTTTTACAAAAGTAATAATATGGCTTTATTATAAAATGTTTTGACTTAAAGTCACGAAAATTTGTAAAAAAAAATATATAATTTCGGGAAAAAATCAACAGTTAATTGGTCTTAAAAAATCGAAATTTTTGAAAAAAAATCTTTGGTTCAGGCCTGAGTTTATTATTCATTCTACGAAAATACAAAATACGAAAATGCAAAAAAAAGTGATATTTTGAAAGTCCTGACTACCCCTAACCCCTTAACTGGAGGACGGGCTATCATCAGATATGTACTAAATTCTATATACAGAAGTAAAATGTGGACTGAAGACTAGAAATAAATAACTCAAAAATCATGAATTTGTGTTCAACTCATATCTGTAAGACTATCTCAAGGACTATAAATATCATTCCGACAAGCATACCTGTAAAACAAGTGAAAGAGTAAGGGTGGAAGTATCAGCTAAGAGTCAACTGAAGTGGTGTCCAAAGTGCTTTAAAAGCTTCAAGCGACTTTGTGTTATTAGTGGTAATATCCTTATGGTTATAGGTGTGCAAATAGGCACACAAACACAAAAATTGCACTGATATACACACTTAAGTG
This sequence comes from Zeugodacus tau, assembly GCA_031772095.1. NCBI lineage: Eukaryota > Metazoa > Arthropoda > Insecta > Diptera > Tephritidae > Zeugodacus > Zeugodacus tau. Next base: position 12,240,741 of record CM062650.1, read on the forward strand.
TATTTTGTTTTTGTATACTGCAGCCACTTTCACGAGGAACGCACATTCATGTCGGATTTGCGCCTTAAGGTAATCTTCATTGTTTTTGTAGTTGCGCTTTTCTACAATACAAAAAACCACTCTAACAAGTAAAGGGTGATTTTTTAAGAGCTTGATAACTTTTTTTTTAAAAAAAACGCATAAAATTTGCAAAATCTCATCGGTTCTTTATTTGAAACGTTAGATTGGTTCATGACATTTACTTTTTGAAGATAATTTCATTTAAATGTTGACCGCGGCTGCGTCTTAGGTGGTCCATTCGGAAAGTCCAATTTTGGGCAACTTTTTCGAGCATTTCGGCCGGAATAGCCCGAATTTCTTCGGAAATGTTGTCTTCCAAAGCTGGAATAGTTGCTGGCTTATTTCTGTAGACTTTAGACTTGACGTAGCCCCACAAAAAATAGTCTAAAGGCGTTAAATCGCATGATCTTGGTGGCCAACTTACGGGTCCATTTCTTGAGATGAATTGTTCTCCGAAGTTTTCCCTCAAAATGGCCATAGAATCGCGAGCTGTGTGGCATGTAGCGCCATCTTGTTGAAACCACATGTCAACCAAGTTCAGTTCTTCCATTTTTGGCAACAAAAAGTTTGTTAGCATCGAACGATAGCGATCGCCATTCACCGTAACGTTGCGTCCAACAGCATCTTTGAAAAAATACGGTCCAATGATTCCACCAGCGTACAAACCACACCAAACAGTGCATTTTTCGGGATGCATGGGCAGTTCTTGAACGGCTTCTGGTTGCTCTTCACCCCAAATGCGGCAATTTTGCTTATTTACGTAGCCATTCAACCAGAAATGAGCCTCATCGCTGAACAAAATTTGTCGATAAAAAAATTTCGAACCGAACACTGATTTTGGTAATAAAATTCAATGATTTGCAAGCGTTGCTCGTTAGTAAGTCTATTCATGATGAAATGTCAAAGCATACTGAGCATCTTTCTCTTTGACACCATGTCTTAAATCCCACGTGATCTGTCAAATACTAATGCATGAAAATCCTAACCTCAAAAAAATCACCCGTTATAACAACAATAATAACTACAACCTTGCACCACAACAACAACAAGTACTACTATTTACAACTTATACTCTTCGTCCTTACAGCCATTTGACATTCACTTTTCCTTCATACTTTGCTTACACATCTTTATTTGTTTCACATTGTGTTTGTATGTATGTCTGTATAAACATATATATGTATGCAAATGTGCTGGTTATGACGCACCAGGGCGTATGGGCGCTCATCAAGGCAGGTGTATATGCATTAAAATGCAAATTGTTGCTGGGGAGCAAGTATTAATGTATCCCATATCCAGATAAACTTGTAGGGAGTGAGAGAACAGAATCATTACGGCAACAATATGTGAGAAGTATGGTAATAAAGAAGAGAGCAGCGATAGTATAAAGATGAGTGTGGTAAATAGTGCTAACCTTTACAAATGCTTGATATGATTTTCGGATTGTGGTTAAGGTAAAATAATTTATTGTTGTTGTTGTTGTAGCAAAAGTGTTCAAAAACAGCACTAATATGTGCTTAACACCTAGTAAGTTATATATTAGTCTTTGTCAACTTATGGCATTTCGTGCTTTATAAGAATACTAACTATAGACTCAGTCATATGAATACTTGTTGTTGTCAACTTTGTTGTTTGTTTATGTTATTGGCATTCAAGAACTAGTAAGTTTAGTTAAAATACAAAACTTCATTGTACTAGCCGGTAAAATAAGGTGAAGAAGACTGGTTTCTTCGAGAGATTCAATCCTGGACTATCGCTGCTAAGGTCATTGGAAAATAAATTGTTGTTTTTGTATAGGAAAAAAAACTGTCTCAAAGGACTCTTGAAGCTTTATTGCTTTCTTTTTTCTGACTAAAGTGCTAAATATACCCTTCTTCGAATTTCTTCGAACTTCTCTGGAACACTTCGAACGTCTATGGACGCTGAGTCATCTCGAATCATTATCGTCATTTAAACTGAGCTCCCAATGCACACTCTGGTATCGGATTCGCAAGTTATATCATCTTCATCTCTCAACTCCTTCCGCTCTACTTGAAATGCATAATTCCGACGAAGACTAAGAAAAATCGTAATAAACTAACAGCAAAGCAAATATTACTTGTTCCAAGTTTTTATAAATGTGGGACGATAGTTCCTCAAGCCGGAGAGCCGTAGCAATGAAGTACTTCTTCGAAATGTATCGAGGTATGTAAAACGAAGTAAAGGTTCTCTAATGAATTCAGTGATGACTTTTGGAATAAAAAATTAACAAAACTGCTGCCGTTGATTGTTTTAAAGTCGCAAAGGCTGTGGAAAAAAGTAAAAACAACGCTGAACGAAAATTGCAATCATGCTTACGGTATTAAAGACTGCTACATCAAAGTTGCATACCACATGTTGCTCACATACACATAACACATGACCGTTATGTTGTGTAAAAATGGGTACACCGTTGGCACCTTTTGTGTTTGTTGAGTCTGGCATTTCGCAGCTGTGCCATGTGATTTGTAGCATTTTTCGGACTGTGGTCAGTCTGAAGACAATTCCATATGTATCAGTGTATGTTTTATGTATTCTTGAGAACAAAAAAACAACAAAATAAGCAAAAGACAGACCCTGACACCAGAGCGATAGAATATGCGATCTTTTGTTTGTCTAGGAAAACATAAGGGTCTTATGATATTCCTGTGATGGACATGATATCACAAATCCCAAATGTATAAATATTGAACGGTGTAGAATTCTTTACACAAAAGACTGTTGCTGATGACTTCTATTTCATTTCCGTCACACAAAAGTCCATTACTGATGATTTCTACTTGTGGAGATGAGTCAAAGATGAACTTAACTCTCAAACGGTAGGTGGAACTTCTTACTGCTTCATTATTTAAGCCTTTTTTTAAGAATTTCACCGAATATCACAGAGATGAAAGAGAAGATTGACTTGACTTCAAGTCAAGAAAAACAAGAATAATTTCCTCGAGTTTGCACCAGATGAGCCCAATACTAAAATCCGTTCGTTCGAAACCGTCGTCTATATAGTTTTTTTGGACTGATAATTTCGAAGAAAGACCTTATAAATAGAAGAATTAGAGCCGACTTTTGGACCAGAACCTGAAATGAATGAACGTGTAAAAGCTTACTGCTATGTCCTTTAGCTATAATTATACCTTCACCAACGAACCAGCTAGAACTGAACTGAACCAGCTTACGCAATGATCGGCTTATAGAATATGGCTTGCACGAGAACCATCACAACTACTGGTCATTTCGAATTGCGTGCTATCAATGTTGACAGCCAAAACTTATTCCTGATCTTCAACAGCAGCAACTGTAGCTTTCCACGGATTGCGACACGCTCAGTGGAGTGGCCTGAAGGCTTCGTATTTGCTATTTGTTGTATATTTTGGTAAATATAGTGTCATAAAACGGTCGCCAAATAGTTTCTGTCGGGCTTGACAATCATTGATGGGAAATCAAACCGAGATGGTGCAGATGCAGTCGTTGGAAGGGTACCGACTAGTTCCACTTATTCATCTATCTATAGTTGAAATAATAGACTTTACGAGGTGTGAGTAAGTTGACCTTTGGTGACTTTTAGCGAGTAGTGAACTCAGGAAGAACATTGTTACTAAATTCCGTAACTAAAATAACATCATTATATCGTCCAATTCAATCAATTAATCGTTATGTAATACTATGTAATCTTGCTTCAACAACAAATTTAACAAATATTTGTCAAACAAGTAATGTTTGTCATCATTAATAAATCGCAAATTCCTTACTTATTCCCGCATAAATATTGTCCAATACATAAGTAATTATCTGTATGCGCTTTGATTACCATTCACATTTGCGAAATACTTATACGCAACTGCTGCTGTTCCCACCACAAAACCTCGACTATTTGGGGACCGAAATCTCTCATTTCCTTTTCATAAATTGTATAACTCAAATGGAATTGCTCGCCTGACTATGATTTGCCTTGCCTTTTTCTACTTTACTGCCATCATGTGCGAAGCAACAAAGGTCTGCGATGTTTCTAATCGCCAACCAATATGCCTAATGCTATTCAGCTAATGACTTTACACACCACTTCGTCCCTCATACGCCCTTAGCACACACATATATTTATTGATTTTGGTCAAGCATTTGCCGCACATTTGCGTCACTATAGCTGAAATCCGTTTTTCTATGCTTATACTCATACACCATTTGCCGCTTTGTGGCTTCGACGGCGTTTTAATACGTGCTCATGTGATCGCTTTGCTGGGTCAACATGGCGTATACGTGACCCAAAGGCACTCACAAGCACACATGCTCCGCTACAGTATACTCCTCAGTTTGGTTGAAAGTGACGTTGAGGCGGTCAAATTTATTTTGTGCATTTACGTTGCTTGCTTTGCCATTTGCTAACGCACAAACAACAACATCAGCAACACTCACATAGCTTTTCCAGTCACCTGTTTCGTTTGATGTGCGCGGTAAAACGCCTGTTGGCTGTTGGCTAAAACACAGTGCGTTGCATAATTTATGGCACAAAATGTTATGGTTGCTGTTGTTGTTGCTTGTTTTAGTATGCAGTTGCCTTTTCTCAGCTTTATTCAGCTTTGTGGCTTTTTGCTGTGTGACTCAATGGGCACAAGTCGCTTTGGCTTTGTTTGACCGAGTTAGACTCTTTAGTTATGTGCATTCATTAGACTTAAGTTGTCGTCTGCTTTAATTTCTTTTTTAGTTGTTTATGATTAATGAATAATGGGTAATGTCAATGGCTTTGGAGCAGTTCGTTGACTTTAAGAGTTCAATAGAGAGCAAAATTAAAATTAATGAAAAAATAACATAAATTAAGAAATGGAACAGAAAAAGTGCTTAAAATCACTCAAGCAATCATTATAGCTATCGAAACAAACCCTACCTCACTTAACAATAATAATATGTGGCAACTCCAGTTCAAACTATATTTAAATATGGCATCGTTTTCATATTACCTTAGTTTCCATACATCTCCGTACTTTCGATTGACTTCATTTCATGGATTTTTATTAAAATGAGAGATCTCTAAATGAAGTTATATGTACATAATTTCTATTGAGTAACTTGGTGCCAAAAATTATTTAACTTTATACCATAAATATCGGTTAGTGGTGGAGTTGTGGTTAATAAAATTTGGTAAAAATATTTTGCTAAGTATAGCATGACATAGTACCATAAATGGGTGCACAAGTTGCATACGTTTTTTAGACCTAATATAGCTAATAGCATAGATATCGAACTTTCGATTGACTCTACACCCTATATTTCGAGCAATACATAAAATGTATAATTCAAATTATTTTAACATAATTATTTTCAACATTTTTCAATTTTTTGTTAAAAACTGCTAAAATTGTTGATGACATTTTCTTCGTACCCATATAACAGATATATTGATTATCGTGCTTCCGCTTGATTTTATAAGTACATCATTTTACCAGCTACGAAATAAGATTTCTCAAGGAAATTTGCTGAGAATGTGCCGCTTAGTTTATTATTTGAAGGAAATAGAAATTGTTGAAATTAAATAGTAGTAGCATAATGAGTATACTGATTTCATTCAGTTTCGCTGACCTTAAAGTGAATATATCGAATATTTACTAAGATATTTTAATGATTCCATATTTTCACTTATTCACTATATGATGAATTTACAGATTATGCCATATTTTCTCTTACCCACCATATAGTGAGTATATTGATTTCATTCAGTTTGCTTGACTTTAAAGTAAGTATTTCTCATTTTGTCAAAGATATTTTAATGATTCCATAATTTCATTTACCCACCATATGGTGAATTTACTAATTTATTTAGTTTTGTTGACTTTAAGTGAGTATTTCTCATTTTTTCAAAGAAATTTTTATGATTTTTCAAAGATATTTTAATAATTCTATATTTTCACTTACTTACCATATGGTGAATTTACTGACTTAATAAGTTTTGTCGACTTTAAGTGAGTATTTCTCATTTTTTCAAAGAAATTTTTATGATTCCATATTTTCTCTTATTCACCACATGGTTAGTTTACTGATATCCGTGAGGTTAATCCAATTTAATGTGAATATTTCGAATATTTGCTCAGTAATTTTAATGAAATTAAGTGAGCACATGAGCAATAATATTAATAAACGCTACAACAAGAATTATTGCAAATATTTCAAAATTTTAAATAGTGGCGAATACACAAGCTTCGCTTACCACTACCTTACATATTTGTATGTTATATTTCATTACAGGCTTACTTTTCTTTAATTTTAGTTTGTCGCAAAATTTGCTACATAATTTTGTTGAATTTTATTACAAATACTCAGCAGAAACCCTTCATTCCCTCCTCCAACTACCATAAAAGTTCTCCAACAATTACATATTATATTCCGTGCACTTATAATTCATTCGAAGCCGTCATTTATCTGCATCATAAACTTGTAATCTTTTTAAATAATCAAATGCTTGGATGCTGGCATACATTCAGCCATAACTTACAAACCGCTATAACGCACGTATTTCGAATGTTATGCAATGTCGGCTGACGCACGCATGTATTTGACAATTTCGGCAGCTAATAAGGCGCTGACAGTATTGTGAACATGACAACTTATTGCATAATATGTCATTACTTACATTATATGTTATGGTATGTGTTCATATATGTATCAGTTTGTGCGCTACTCACGAGCCTGTCACACCCCATCTGGCAACTATCGCTTTTGTAATTTTCGTAAAGCCAGTCAAAATCACGTGTCCACATACCACTTTCCTTGCGATTGCATCTCATAAGTATATATATAGCTACATATATATATAGATTTATATATATACATTCAACTGTAATGAAATACCCACACTGGTGTTTTTCTTGCGGCACCACAAAACGCTGTTTTGTCAAATTGGTTTTGTCAGCATTAATGTCTTCAAGCCTGGCAATTTTATTACAGAAATTATATATGCGCAATAGTGTTTATGTATATATAATGTAGCCATACGCCTAACTATATGCTTATGTATACATAATTATATATATTTTCACATGTACACATATCATTCATTGCATGTCACTTGTCATAACCTTGTCATACACACAGCTACATACTTCAGTGTGCAGGATAATTTGATAGTTTTCGACCATATGCCGGTGGCACATAACACATATGACTATAAATCTGATAAACATACACTAAACATACCCAAAAATTCACTCGACATGTAGTTGTTTGTGTTTAGAAAACGTGTATGCATAAGTTAATTGACAAGTTGTCACATAATCGGCCTGCTTACATCATACTAATTTGCTTAAGTAGCTGACAATATATGCAATTTGGTTTTTGGTGTGCAGCTTAAGCCATGAGTTAAGAATAGAAATCTCTTTCAATTTGTTCGTATTTTATTACCTTTAAGTAATTGTCACAATAATTTTAAAGCATCAAAAATATTATCATATCTTTTTAACTTAACAACATTTTAGGCAAAAACAATAACTACTACATGTCAATAGTGATAAGTGACAGTTGAAAATGACAAGTGACATATGACAGCTGGCATAATCACTTAGAATTAATTGTGACAATATTTTTGTAATACCAAAAAATATTATAATTTCTTCATTAATAAATATACAACATTTCTTCATTATTTAAAAAACCACAGTACTAAACACCGACGGTGATAACTGTGACAGGTGACAGCTGATATACTTCTCTATAATCTAAGTGACATAATCTTTAACTATGTCGAATCTTGTAATTGACATGTGACATTTTTATTTCATGTACTTTTATGACAGTTTTACTCCATATATTTTTGTGACAGGAGACAAATCTTTCGGCCATGTTACGAACATTAGTTGAGAGATGACAACTTTCGTTCACAGACTTTAAATATTATAACTCACATATGGTATAACGCTATAGCAATCTCTGACGATTAATTGAATTATCTTAGCTGAATTAGTTCTGATAAGCAACAAAATATTATAAAACTTTATATAACCGTAAGTGACATTTGACAACTAAACGGCTGAAACTTATATGTGATTCATGACGCATGACAACTTGTATAACATTTAAACATTTAGATATATCTCAATGAGAATGTATATGAAAGGTGATAAATGACAGCTGACTTTATTTTTTAAATTTATGAACACAAAATTACTCGTGACAATTGATTTAGTTTTTACCCTTTGTAATTTCCAAGGTATGATAAATAACAGTTGTTTGCAACCTAAATGTTTTTTGAAAGAATCACGACCAATAAATGATAGAAGACAGCTTCTAAAAATTTTAGTAGAAAGTTGAATTCCGATAGTGTCAACAAATGTTTAATCCTTCGGTCAATCTTCTGTTAATTGTCAGTTGTCAGTTGTCAGCTGTCATATACATTAATACTTAAATATTTTATTTATTTAATAAAGTTTTCAAACAAATCAATCCTTGGATAAATTATTTTAAGTTATTGTTGCTGTCTTTTAGACTTTATATATCGTCAGTTGTCACCTCTCATCTGTTGGATTCAGTAATCAGAAGCCATTTTCTGTATAATACCTACTGTCATATGCTTACTGTAACTTGATATATCACTAAAATTAAAATTATACCATCTGTCAACTGTTAGCTGTCGGTAGACATAACAGGAATTATTCATATTAATTTTATTAACAGCAGCACCTCATGCACAAATAACTGAGTATCTGACAAGCGCAAAATTATTATATTCAATATCCTTTTATAAAATCTGCGTCCGTAGCCTGCAGGTTTCTATGCAAGTAATTCATACATGTACTCTTATCCTTAGCTGCACCTACTCAATGGTCACATTGTCTCATTGCATAACTTAAGGCGCGCTAACAACCACTTTACGATTGAGACTGAGTAATTTATAAATTTCCGAAAATATTTAGTTTTACGAGACTACAAAGTGCAGGCGAAGTAGTCCTGTTATACCGCGGTGTTGCCATTGGCAGCGGCAATGGAAATTTTATTGATTTACTGAAGTAAACATTGTTGGCGGGTCGATGTCTTTGAAATGTCATTAAGACATGTATAAAAATATATTTTTAGTGAGTATGAAAGATAGTTGAAAGAGCTACAAAATATAACGGTTTCCTTTCGTGCTCAAATCAAAGTTTATATACATTTTAGTAGCATCATTTTAGGCGCAATAAATTTAAATTCAAATAAACATGCAAAGTGAATAAATATTTGAATTTTAAATATGAAATTATGTGGCCATTGATAGCTACGATCGTAAAATAGCATTTCAAGCGAAAGTATTCCTTGTTTTCGTATTTAATCACTGCCTACAGTAAGGCGCCGCCCTTAATAAGTCAACAGCTATTAGCTGTCAGCTTGATTAAATATTATCAAAGGCTACTTAAATATTACTAATGCCAGTAAGATGTCATAAATTTCATCACTTAGATTTTCACCAAGCACAGCCTAGTTACGGGCACAATTTCAACTTCTTGTAAGTGTCAACTTATATTCACAATCAATGTACTTTGACTAACTAGCTACAAGTAGCATGGCTTTTGATAAATTTCCTTTTCTGCACTTTGTTTGTCTAGCTTTTGTTTGCCATAAATTAAACGTCCGCCACACAACAACGATTGGCATACTTTTAGGCGCTCAACAGTTGTTAGCATAAGTTTTAGTTACACATCAAGTGCCTTAAAGTGGCAAATAGTTGACAAGAAGATACACATTTTGTTTGGGTAAATCTTGAGAACGAAGAGCGTACAAAAAGTATAGTATACCTTTAGGCGCAGTAGAGTTATATACAATTTACAGTGCATACTACTTGATGTAAATAAATAACTTATACATGTTATTACTTGACATTAAACTCTTTATAATTTAATGCGACAGGGTCAATCTTGGGATGATATTGAATAACTAATAACTAAGTAGACAAATAACAAGGCAGTGTATTCATAATTTATATGAAAGGCATTCTAATTTAAGACTGAAGTCAGGAAAGTCCAAAATGTCGCATAAAATTTCATATTTATATGCTTCCTAATCACAACAATGCTGACAAGATATTTGCAAACATTGATGTTCAGTTGATTTTTTTTTCAAAATATTGTGTATCTAGAATTGTTATACCAAATTAAAGTATACATTGGTTTTTTCAGCAATTTCGGGTAGTATTATATATATTCATATTTTATAACTAATGTGACATGAAAATGTATCAAAAGACGTATTTAAGTTCAATGGCCATGACAGCTGACACATGACTAATGACAACAGTAGATATATGCAACCATAAAGGTAAGAACTGAAATGAATATACAATAAAGTAAATGGAAGTTTCTTGCTAAAATCAATAATAGGCATTTAAGTGAAATAGCAAAAGCGAAAAAATACAGCTGACAGCTGATACGTGACTGATAACAGCAACAAATGAGCAAACGCAAGTAATAATGACTTAATAATAGATAGTAAAATGTATATAATTAGATATAGTAGTGAGAAATCGTAGTTTGAAGAAATTGGTTTTATCGACAGCTGACTAATGACAGATGACAAATCAAGATATAATGTTTGGCGTTAGTAAACATAAGTAAAGCATACAAAAACTTAAAATTATGGTGTTATAGAGTTTAAAACTCATATAAAAACTAAAGTTGCTAAACCTTGACAGCTGACAAGTGACATATGATTTTTATAAAAATCTTTAAAAAACACATATTTATGTTTTCTCTTTTTATCTTCGCATTTACTTTATTATTGTGCTATTGTACAAGTGCAGGCCTATATTGCTTGAAATAACGTAAACAAAGCATACCCATAGGCGTTTAATGACATATATTTACATTTTATGTTGCTGCACATAACGCTGCTACAACAACGACAACAAACTAAACAATGTTGACTGTGTAAGCAGCAAATGATACATTGCTCACATACACACTTAAAGAAAGCGGTTATATGAATATATGTATATGTTTGTATATACTATGTCCTGATCTACATATATCTTCTCATTTGCCTACTTGCGTCTTTATAAGCAATCATAAAAGTTGAAGTGTAAATTTTGCGTATTTTCTATGTGTATATGTGTGAGTGTTTTGTGTGCAAAGCAAATGAAGCGTAAAAATACTTAAAGCCAGTTTGCGTAGCAAAATTAAATAAATTAAATTTTGTCATTCAAATTTGACTGCTGCAAGATATAAATATAATTTTTAAAGCCTCCAAGCTCACTTTTCCTGCAATTCGCATGAAATGTTACCTTTGAATACCAATTTCATGCTGTGCTCAGAAAAATATTAGCATAGCGCCTGAAGGAAGGCAATGAAGAGAATTTTATTTACCTTCCGTTGGCTGCGAAAAGCACAAATTCACTATTATTTACTTTCTGTTAATAATTTGGTGAGGCTATTCCGCAATAAGAGTATGCAGCTTTGTTATGTTTTCTTTGTTGTGCGCCTAAAATTATACTGGAGCAAAAAATCAATGAGTGTATAACGAGGATTCTTACTTTTATTTCTGATCTTTCGAAACAATATGGAAATATCTTTTATTGAATTCCTCCTTACCTCTTTCTTTTATGAAACATGTTGCTCTTAATTACTAAAATTTACTGAGGGAATCTTCTTAATCAAAATAATAGAACGGTGCAGCTGAATATTTGAGTTATAGCTTTTATTGAACATGTAAAACAAATCCTATGTGCTAAATATTGTGAGTTTCTAGGGGTTATGTCGACAATGATTATTCACCTCAAAGTTAACGTATCTTAGAAATGTATTCATTCATTTCATAATAAAGGCAAAGGTATAACAGACTCTTTACAGCAAAGACTTGAAATTTATAATTCTACATTTTTGAATATTTTTTTATTGTCAATGCAGATGTGGGAACAATTTATAATATTATCGAGACCAGGGACTGATAATTTAGATATTATTTGGTATCCGTCTGATTCAACGAACCCGGTATTTTATAGAAAATGATCACGTATTTTATAAGACCGCGTCTAAGTGATACAAGATTCTGAATTTAAAGATATTATGTCGTGCTACTAGAGACAGTTTTTCGAACCTAACCTCAAAAACCAGCATTCTAAATACACTGGAACTGCATTTGTTGTTGTTTGCCGCGAGATGAAAGGCATAAAAGTGAAGTGTAACAATCATTTTACCATTAAATATATATGCCTGTTTATGTCGGTTTGTAATGAGAAATGATATCTGTATGTATTTATATATTATGTGTACTTAAATGTGATAAAAATTGTAAGAAATGTAAATATAATGTATGATAACAATCATAAATTAAAAGCAGGATAATGAATAAAATGGTCGGTGTATAAAGTAAAGGTTGTTCGTAACTCCAAGCATAATATTTTTGTCGCAATTTTCTTTGTAATTACAAACCTTGAGTCGACATTAGTATTTTTAAGGTACCATATTTTCAACTTTTTGTTTATTTGGGCGCTTTAAAAACTTTTTCAACTGACAATTCTAAGTATTCTTAGTGTATATTGCATTTGGACACTGAATCTTTTAAGAAGTTGTGTCCACTGAATTGGCCGAATTTAGTGCGTTTTACCATTGGATATAGATTAAGTGGTTAGTTCGATTATTTTTGATTTTTTTAGGATCACCCTATAATATACAGAAATTCAATCGGTATCTTGGCGATTTATTTTTGTTTAGCATTAATATCACTATATGAATGTACTCTACTTTAAGCATTTTGTCATTCATATTGTTTCTGGTAAATGTATAAAGTAATATACAAAGATGAGTTTTTCTGGTATTTTATGAAAATATTTTCAAGCCGTTTTTCTGCAAGCTAAGAGTGAAAATAAACCAACAACTCTTTGAAATGTTGGCAAAAGTCTTATTTCATTTTGTAAAAAATCATAAATTTCAAATAAATATGTATGTTACTTGAATTATTGCCTGGCATGCGTAAGAAACATCAACATACAAACTTATGTACATTAGCTTAAAGAAAATAATATATATATATATACGCATATATATACGGAAATTGTGATTGAGCTCGTTACGTGGACTTGCATGGAATGCAAATGGTGAATTTGAAATTGAAAACAATTCACACACGCATTTGAAATCTACAAAGCCATAGAGATTGGCACGCTGCCACACGTACATTACAACATATGTGTGTATGTGTGTGCATGAGACACAAATACAGTCAAAAAGTGAATTTCCAAATGAGTTTGGGTACTGAAATATTTCATTACATTTGCTTTCATTGAATATTAAATTCCAGTCACAGAATCCGGCGACTGACACGTTTGCTAACGGATAAATGGGCCACGCATCACACGCAACACACAGTGGCAGCAGTTGGCAGCACCGCAGACGCGGCCGTGATGAATGTTGCCTCACCAGCTGGCATCGGTGGCATGATGGCCAAAATTAATGCGCGTCACTGGCTGCATCCAACATCCACGCACTCAACTGCGCACTCACCATCGGTGACACCACCCACCGCCACGCCACTAGCGACCACGCCCATTATGCCGCTGGCCGCCAGTGCAACTGGCCTCTTCAGTCCCACCACGTCGGCTACAACACCGACGCCCTCGATCGCCTCATCGGCTTCTTCATCCTCAGCGTCGGCCACGGCAACAACACTGCCGTCTGCTACGCACTTGCAACAACAATTGCAGCAGCAGCAACAACAGCTATTGGCAAGCGAGGAGTTGCGTCGCAACACATTTTATCGCACGGTGTGCGCGAGTTTTCAGAGCGCCATACTGCTGCTGGACATGGACACTGGGGAAATAAGCGACTACAATGAAAGGTCAGAGCAGCTGGTGTAATGCATGCCCTTGCATGTTGTGTGTGTATTTAAATGTGTTCGGTTTGCAGGGCTACACAATCGAAAGAGAGACTTTAAAGAGCTAAAGTGTAAGTTCAACAAATAAAGGGTGATTTTTTAAGAGCTTGATAACTTGAATAAAAAAAAACGCATAAAATTTGCAAAATCTCATCGGTTCTTTATTTGAAACGTTAGATTGGTTCATGACATTTACTTTTTGAAGATAATTTCATTTAAATGTTGACCGCGGCTGCGTCTTAGGTGGTCCATTCGGAAAGTCCAATTTTGGGCAACTTTTTCGAGCATTTCGGCCGGAATAGCCCGAATTTCTTCGGAAATGTTGTCTTCCAAAGCTGGAATAGTTGCTGGCTTATTTCTGTAGACTTTAGACTTGACGTAGCCCCACAAAAAATAGTCTAAAGGCGTTAAATCGCATGATCTTGGTGGCCAACTTACGGGTCCATTTCTTGAGATGAATTGTTCTCCGAAGTTTTCCCTCAAAATGGCCATAGAATCGCGAGCTGTGTGGCATGTAGCGCCATCTTGTTGAAACCACATGTCAACCAAGTTCAGTTCTTCCATTTTTGGCAACAAAAAGTTTGTTAGCATCGAACGATAGCGATCGCCATTCACCGTAACGTTGCGTCCAACAGCATCTTTGAAAAATACGGTCCAATGATTCCACCAGCGTACAAACCACACCAAACAGTGCATTTTTCGGGATGCATGGGCAGTTCTTGAACGGCTTCTGGTTGCTCTTCACCCCAAATGCGGCAATTTTGCTTATTTACGTAGCCATTCAACCAGAAATGAGCCTCTTCGCTGAACAAAATTTGTCGATAAAAAAATTTCGAACCGAACACTGATTTTGGTAATAAAATTCAATGATTTGCAAGCGTTGCTCGTTAGTAAGTCTATTCATGATGAAATGTCAAAGCATACTGAGCATCTTTCTCTTTGACACCATGTCTGAAATCCCACGTGATCTGTCAAATACTAATGCATGAAAATCCTAACCTCAAAAAAATCACCCGTTATTAAAAAATAGTACAGTTGATAGCAAATTAAAAAAGCGATTTGGTCGATCAATACAATCTTTAGCTGAAGAAAATCCAACAAATTTGAATACTATTCACACATTCTGAGTAACAAGCACCCGAACCTGTACTATCCTGCAACGATTGTTTTCTCTCCATAATATGTCTGCCTTGTTGTCGCTGAAACCACTAGAAAGTCTTCGTCAGTCTTCAGAGAATAATTCAGACATTTCTTAGTTCCAAACGTAGACTAACATCCTTACTTCTCTGTTATCAACAACCGGCATAGCAGTCAGGAATCCACTATTAGCTGGGCTCACGTGGAACACTCTCAAAAAACCGTCTTACTCCTCTCAGAAAAAAAGGAATCCTGATGCCATTTTCGTAGATGTTGCTCTTCTTCACGTTCCACCTCTTCTTCACAATAGCGACGTAACGAAAGACTATACTTGATCTGAAGCTATTGTTGAGCCAGTTATTCGTTTTTACCAACCAATTGCAACTGTCACTTGTCGCATTAGTTGAACATCTTAAGATTTCCTAATACTTAATATGCCACGTCATTAAGGAATTACAAACACAACAGGCTCGCCATACCGATGCTAAAGCTCCAAAAGTTTTGCACATTACCTTCCACTTTGCTCCCTATCGAGGGCTTAAATATTGATTCCAATACTTAAACCCTCCTAAAATAAAGTACTAAAGTCTGAGGATACATAAATGTTTGTAAAATCATTATCCAATCCTTCATAAACCCAATCTCTTTTTCGATTTAACAACCTACTGTTATAGACAACTCTCGCATGCAACTTTGAATTCAAGCAGATTGATATTGCTATTGATTTAGAGTCTCGTAGCAAGGCCAAGTACATATCTACCAATGGATCAGGAGAGAGGGGATCAACAATAAAACAGCTCCAAAAAATTTGTTAAAATAAATATTGCGCCCGAAGAACATAAGCTCAAGTAGAAGTGTCAGTCGCAATATATTAGAGCAATATTCAGTTGAGCTCTTATTAGTTATTAGAGTATGATGATCAATATTCTTCCCCCTCTCCTTCTGTATGCTCTATACCAATGTGATACTGGAGACAAGACCAGAATTCATCTCAGAATGATGCAAGTAAATTTGACACAAAACCGACATAATTCCGACTTATAGGATGCATTCAACTTATCTGCATCGAAATATAAATCATATCAATAGTGAGGTCTGCAGTTTGTTAATTGCAATGTGATCTCGAGTCCGCTGCTGAACCGGTTTTGATCATAAGTCTTAGGTCTTGGCTTAGTGGGATTTCCGAAACTGATTGGTGGGAAGAGTTTAGTCGCGCAGTTTAATATCCATAATGGATTCCCAGCCTTTCGACAGTTCTGTCCGTGTCCCCCAACCTCAAACTAATGTTATGTCTGAAAGTAAGTCGTTTTAAGTACTGGTTTGAGATCCAGAGCGTCAGACTAATGGACGTCTCTTACAAACTGAAATAATACATGTAACCTGAATCGATACAAAACTGCTGATGTGTCTATTTGCTAACGTCAACTACCGTCATATCCCGGTCGGTTGGTGCCGGACTGTCTCCATTATGTGTAAAAGGAATTCGGGAGCTCGCAGCTGTAATAACTACAGCGGACAAACGAAGTAGATATGTATGTCAAACTTAATTAAAAGTTATTTGGAATCATCTTAATTTTGAATTATAAATACGTAGAAGTCTAAGTACAGTTATTCGTAGTTAGTTAAACTTTTCACTTTGCTACATAATTTTGCACTTCGCTACAATTCCTTAGATATTGCTTGCCCATTTGCCTCTTCCGCCCACCACTTAAATAACTTGCTATCTTCATTTCCCAAATTTCTCAACTTATCTGATCAAAAACGGAATTTACTGTAAATTAAGTGCAACAAATGAAATGCTAAATGCGGTGATAGGTCGCTTGAGAGGAGCCTTCGCTGGCAGTGTCTAGAGCTGTCACATTAGCTTGACAGCGCAAGAATATTGTAGTGCGAAAAACGCAAAAGAGAAGAAGCAATTTTATACGAAAAGAAGAATTAAAAGTATAATGCAAATGTGTAATAAGCGAAAATTGTGTGAAACCAAGCAGTGTTACGCGAAAAACTCAAAATGTTCTGCATTTTTGTGAGTATTACTAACACTTCCAGACCAGCAAATTAAGCGCATTAAGTGGAAGTACAGGCAGTGGTGCCTGACTGGTGGTCAGTGGTCAGATGTGAGGAGGCTGACTTGTCCAGCTTACTCTGAAACCGGGTTGGTTCTTGTAAAAGCTTGCCTAACAAGTGAAAATATTGACTATATTGCCTCTACATTCACATGCAACCACTTTATCAAAGGCTGCTAGATAAAAGGCTGATGGATAAAGTGGTTGCTTCGATCCACCAACTAGTCCGCTAAAAGATGAGTCCTTTTTCTTAACCATATTTTACCGATTCTTAGCCGATTCTTTCTACTTCTTTCGGATTATACTAAAATACATTTTTTTCTTTTTTGATTTCTTTAGAGCATAAAATTTGAGTTCTTCTGTTTACCATATAAAATACAGTGAATCCCATTTGACTAAACTAACAAGACCTACTATTTTCGAATATTGGCCTTAATGCTCATATTTGTCCTTAAAGTGTAACCCATGAAAAATTGGCGATTTTAGTGAATTTTTTTAAAGAAAGTACTCGGTCGAATGTTTCGAAGTTTTTTGGACATAATAAGGTGTACTTTCAACTATATTTTAAGATTTTTATTTTACAAAAATTTTGAAAAATAAAGGAGTTATGGGTTGTCTTGGGAGGTGCCAAAAAAAAAAGTTGCCCAACTGCTGACATGATCTTTTTGTGAAAAGTCGTTTCGAGATAAACGCGTTTAAAGTTTCGACTATAGCGGCTAATACATAAGAGCGATTGCTCTTTAGAACGCTGCCATTCAAAAACTATTCAAGATACGACCTTACCTTTCACAGGATATTTTTGAAATTATAAACTTTCTAATAAGCAAAAAAATATAAAATCGATTTTTTGAAAATGTCACACCGGTATACCCTCTTAAAGGAAAAAAGCTATATTGCTGATTGCAGATTCGCTTTGAGAAAACGCGAATAACTTATTTGTTCTATCAACATATATCTTATAATAATAATTTATTTAGTTTTGAATATTAATTAAAACACTAAACAACTTCATATTTACATATGAATTGAGTTGTTTACCTATTTTGTGATGTTATTTGTTTTTGTTTTTATTTTGTTATCATACTAATTTACTAAATAATGTGGTTGATGAAAGAATCGGCATCGGCATCGGCCGATTCTTTGCCAACTGGCCGATTAATCGGCATCGGCATCGGCCAAAATTTTGGTATCGGTCGGACACTATTAATGACTTCTCGGATTTATAGTCTTCAGACTAATACAAAATATAAACTTCATTCAACCGCTTATACACTTAAGAGTTTTGAATCGAAAACTCTCGAATTAGGAGTTAAGAATCTGATACCGGAATTATAAGTAAAAATAAATTATTAATGAAAGTCTTGTTTAGAGAATTATTATTAATTATAGTTTCTTTATAAAAAATGAAGGCATTTTTGACCTCAAAATTTAATAAATATCACAAGAAAATTTTCTCATAACCAAGGGAGCAAATATTTTATTTTTTTTCTTTTTGTAATAATTTATTATTTTTACTCTTAAGAAAAATGGTTTAACCAAAAAAGTTTAACTACCGCGTGTGTTTATTTATGAGAGGACGCTGTCGCCGACATTCTGTATGTCAAGTGTTCGCTTGCAAATGCTTCATACACTTATGTTTTAGTTCTCTTATTCTCACTCTTTCTATTTTATTTACTTCCTTTTGGTGTCTTCAAATTACATTTTTTGCAAAATTTTATGAGAATTTTGGATTATTCTTTCAGCACTTGATATGTGGGTCGTGTGCTTCAGCTTCCAGGAAAATCACTTAAGCTCACTTTCTGCTACTCGCAGCAGACAATGTTGCCGTACTTTCAATATCATTTCTCATCTTGAAAAGTTTGCTAATGCGTTGTAGTCTGGCATATTCATACAAATTAAATATTCCCTGGTGGTTTTTTATACTCTCGCAACCTGTTGCACAGAGTATAATAGTTTTGTTCACCTAACGGTTGTTTGTGTCACCAAGAAATATAAGAGTTAGATATGGGGTTATATATACATAAATGATCAGGATGACGAGTAGATTTGAAATCCGGATGTCTGTCCGTCCGTCTGTCCGTCCGTCCGTCTGTCCGTCTGTCCGTCTGTCCGTCTGTCCGTGCAAGCGATAACTTGAGTAAAAATTAAGATATCTTAATGAAACTTGGAACACATGTCCCTTGGCACCCTGAGGAGGTTGCTTTCGAAAATGGGCAAAATCGGTCCACTGCCACGCCCACAAAATGGTGGAAACCGAAAACTTATACAGTGTCATAACTAAGCCATAAATAAAGTTATGAAAATGAAATTTGGAACATAGGATCCCATTAGGGAGGGGCACATTTGGATGTAATTTTTTTGGAAAAGTGGGCGTGACCCCGCCCCCAAATAGGTTTTTTGTATATAACTCGCAAACCAATAAAGTTATATAAGCCAAACTTTCTGCAGTCATTTCTTTTAGCCATTTCCTTATACAGTCCAAAAATGAAAGAAATCGGATAATAACCACGCCCACCTCCCATATAAAGGTTAGGTTGAAAATTACTAAAAGTGAGTTAACTCAGTAACGAAAAACGCCAGAAACACTAAATTTCACATAAGAAATGGCAGATAGAAGCTGCACTCAGATTTTTTTACAAAATGGAAAATGGGCGTGGCATCGCCCACTTATGGGTCAAAAACCATATCTCAGGAACTACTCAACCGATTTCAATGAAACTTGGTTTGTAATAGTTTTCTTACATCCCAATAATATGTTGTGAAAATAGGCCAAATCGCTTCACAACCACGCCAACTTCCTATATACCAGAACTTTGAAGACGATCTGAATCGTTAACTTTACAATATATAAAGGAAGCACTAGTGAAGATATCGATGCAGAACTTTGCACAAATACTACCTTTATAGTGTGGAAGCCCCATTCTAAAAATCGCCGAAATCGGACCCTAGGTTTTCAAGGCCCCATGTATCGAACATGAGGACCTCGGTGCTTCTAACCTAATATTAGGGTTTCCAACTTTCAATGGACTTTATACAATATATATGATGAATATGTGGGTCAAATTGTGTATTATATAATATAAATAAAGTTAAATAAATAAATTGCGAGAGTATAAAATGTTCGGTTACACCCGAACTTAGCCTTTCCTTACTTGTTTTTTATTGCTTTTAATTTTTCCCCCAAAATGTTCCTTCCAAAATTATTTTATTTAGACTAAGAATTTCGCCTTTATTATTTATTATTTTCTTCACCACTTCTCTTACTTCTCCATTTTTATGTCGCTTTTCATAAACTTATTCGCTTTTTGTGTCAAGCAAAGAATGTCTGTCTGTCCGTCCGTCCGTCCGTCTGTCCGTGCAAGCGATAACTTGAGTAAAAATTTATATATCTTAACGAAACTTGGAACACGTATTCCTTGGCACCCTGAGGAGGTTGCTTTCGAAAATGGGCACGATCGGACCATTGCCACGCCCACAAAATGGCGAAAACCAAAAACTTATAAAGTGTCATAACTAAACCATAAATAAAGTTATGAAAATAAAATTTGGAGCATAGGATCGTATTAGGGAGGGGCACATTTGGATGTAATTTTTTTGGAAAAGTGGGCGTGACCCCGCCCTCAAATAGGTTTTTTGTATATAACTCGCAAACCAATAAAGCTATATAAACCAAACTTTGCAGTCGGGTTTTTCAGCCATTTCCTTATACAGTCCAAAAATGAAAGAAATCGGATAATAACCACGCTCACCTCCCATACAAAGGTTAGGTTGAAAATGACTAAAAGTGGGTTAACTCATTAACGAGAAACGTCAGAAACACTAAATTTTACATAAGAAATAGCAGAAGGAAGCCGCACTCAGATTTTTTTTACAAAATTAAAAATGGGCGTGGCATCTCCCACTTATGGATCAAAAACCATATCTCAGGAACTACTCGACCGATTTCAATGAAATTCGGTACATAATACCTTCTTGACACCGTGATGACACATGTGAAAAATGGATGAAATCGGTTCATAACCACGACAACTTCCCATATAATTCAATTTTGAATTCCATCTGATTCCTTCACTTTATATACATAAGGAACCAATGAAGATAGCGGAATAAAACTTTACACAAATAGTACATATCATCTCTGGCTTCACTTGAGAAAAAATTGTCGAAAACGGACTACATCTTTTCAAGACCCTAGATATCGGACATGTTGAACTCAGCGCCTAAGGGTAAATTTTAACCGAAAATATTGGTAAATCTCTAAGATAATTTAATGTAATTCAGAGGAAATTGTTTTCTTCTAATAGTGTGTCTCTGTTCCAAAAATTATTAAAATCGGATAATAACTTCTCCTAGCTCCCATGTACCTAGTTATAGGTTTTTCAAAAATACGGTGGGCTTTAATCTACATATATGTATTGGTTAATATGTGAGATACTATATCTTTGCGAAATTAAGTGCGTGTATAGTTCTGGATATATGTAGTGTACCTAGCTGGTGAAAATGAATGAAATCGGTTCAGGAATTACCTCAGCCCTCATACACTATATAGAACGATTTTCGTTATTCTATTAAACTTTGTGCCGAATTTATACGTAAATTTGGGTGTTATCTTATTAAAATTTCTTCAATAAATTGCGAGAGTATAAAATGTTCGGTTGCACACGAACTTAGCCTTTCCTTACTTGTTAATTTTTTGTTTCGTCTTTCATTTTGTCACTATTAAACGCACTTATTGCTGACAGCGACTTTTATTTTACTTGTCACTTGTGTTTCTCTTTCTACAATTCTCACTTAACTTTTTTTTCAAGATTTCTAAAATTATTTTCCATTTTATTTTTATTCCAAGTTCTTTTTCGGCTCTCATTCACTTTCCCTTAGTACTCAAGTATCCATTCAAGCATATCGCGTTTTTATATTTTGTCTCATTGTCTGTCCGCTGCGCTTTTGCACGTATTCCCCATTCAATTCGTATCTCCTGCGTTAATAAAGAGAGCAAAAGTGAGTATTTGTAAAGTGGAAATGTTGATTGAATTTTGTATCGATTAAGAAAGCGGTGGAATGACAGTGAAACACTTGTATCAGCGATCAAAAACAAAAAAACCGCTTAATTAGAACATTGATTCCTCGAAGTTTTTAAAGCTTATTCTTCACTTTAACTGAAACATTCTCGAGCTTAGAGGTTTCCATGCATTTTCTACATTTTTATGTTTCACAACCTCTACCAAAATACATTGCTTCTGACGTAATTGCCGCCAACATACATTAATATAAAATCGATACACCTGGCTGCATGGCTGACTCCTAGCTCCCACGCGCCACACAAACGCCAACATCTGTGGAAGACAGACGAACTTTGAAAGTAAAAAGAAAAATCTGTAGAATCAAGTACCAACAACAAAAGCCACGCAGCAACCCAGACAGTCAATCTGGGTTGCTCGGTTCGTCGCTGAATCCCGCGTTAACTGCAAACAAGATTTCTTCCAAGTGCGTCAGCTGTTCTTTGGTTTCCCCGAGTGTGTGTTCACCCTTCCCCACAATGCATTTATATTTAACACTCTTTTTCGGAGTATTTTTAGACACTTTCCTTGGTTAGCTATTTTTAATGTCAAAACTTTTTAGCTGCCACCAGTGTGTATGTTACAAAGTGGTTGAGGTTCATGCTATAAAACTTCTTTATTAAACGACTAAAGCGAGCGTTCGGCAAACAAATAGAACTGTTTAGGAGAGTTGGGAGGTAATTAAGGGGGTGTGTGGAAACAAATATAGACAAACAAAGGCACAACTGTGGAACACGCGTTAAATTTCGTAAGAGTGTCTTAAAATACATAGAATTTGAGGTTAGAATGTATTTATAATTAATAGTTAAACATACTAACTTGTATGCTCAAGAGGCTTTGTGAGACAAAAATCAATTTGAGGACTAATTTTGTGAAATTATTAGTAAATTTAGTAGGAACAGTCCTTGTAGATATTCAACATTTTTCCGAGTTTAGCTGAGGATTTAGCTAAATATCCAAAAAAGCGAACAGCGAACTGGATTGCTTAAGAAAACGCTAAGCTATTAAAGTCTCTCTATATACATACATCTACAAAGCCTATATGTCGGCTGTCAGTATTTCTCTGAACTGGTTTTGAGTGATTTAAAGGCGATCTCACTTATTTAAAAAATTGCCTTTCAATTCAAGTTTATTTAAGTTAATGACTCCGTTAGCTCATTTGTGAGAATAGACTTGAACTCTGGTAGACGAAATCCGAGCTTTTGAAATCCATTCAAAATCCTTTAAGTTAACGACTCCGTTCGCTTATTTGTGAGAATATGCGCTTTAACGTCTTCTAAAGACTCGAACTCCGGTAGGGGAATCCGGTAGGGAACCATTGCAAGATCAGATGTAGGATTCTGCCATGTTAGTATTCTGCAAAAACACTTGTAAAAAAGAAACGAACATATCGAAGCCTCAGTCATTCAAAAGTTTCAAGTTTTATTCAGTTTCCTAATATGTAAGTAATTTCGTTCGTTCCAAATTATTATTAAATCTGGGCTTCATTAGCTGATTGGTGGTGTTGAAGACTTCTCTGTGTTTTAGAAAACGTAGTTATTTAAGCCATCTACAAACATTTGAAGTGCTCTATCTACATCTAGAGGTTTCGAAAGGAATTAATGGAAGCCGCAGAGTATGAGTACTCTGCCCAAAAGTATTTTAAATTTTGTAATATAGTAGGTAACACATTTTAGTGCCTGCCAAATTACATGATTGCCACCTGTGTAGAAATGAAATATAATAATATTTTAAATTAAATAATGAAATTGCCGTCAATTATTATAATATTTGGAAATTTCTGTAGGACAAATAACATTTTTAAAATTAATTCTCTAATAGTGTTGTAATTGAAACTTCAGTTTTTCTTACATTTTTGCAATTATTTGTAGACAAAGTGTCCACCCATTCATAATTCTTCAACAAAGCAAATAAAAAATTAGGAGAGTGAGCATTACCGCTAGCTAAAACACTATTTTTTAATGTTTCGATAATTTCGTTTGTTTGATGATTGCCAGACTGTTAGCTTCTGTATCAAATAAATATATAAACAAGTAAGGAAAGGCTAAGTTAGGGTGCAACCGAACATTTTATACTCTCGCAATTTATTTAGAGATTTACTATTTACCTATATTTTCGGTGAAAAATTACCCTTAGGCACTGAGTTCTTCATGTTTGATATCAGGGGCCTTGAAAAGTCATGGTCCGATTTTGACAATTTTTCCACAAGTGATGTCATAGCTCAAATACAGTATTTGTGTAAAGTTTTATTTCGCTATCTTTATCGGTTCCTTATGTATACATTATAAAGTGAAAGAATCAGAAGGATTCAAAATTGAGTTATATGGGAAGTAGGCGCAGTTGTGAAGCGATTTCAGCCATTTTCCACACGTGTCATCAGGGTGCCAAGAAAATATTATGTACCGAATTTCATTCGAATCTGTCGAATAGTTCCTGAAATATGGTTTTTGACCCATAAGTGGGCGACGCCACGCCCATTTTCCATTTTGTAAAAAAATTTTAGTGCAGCTTCCTTCTGCCATTTCTTATGTAAAATTTGGTGTTTCTGACGTTTCTCGTTAGTGAGTTAACGCACTTTTACTAATTTTCAACCTAACCATTGTATGGGAGGTGGGCGTGGTTATTATCCGATTTCTTTCATTTTTGGACTGTATAAGGAAATGGCTAAAATAAACGACTGCAGAAAGTTTGGTTTATATAGCTTTATTGGTTTGCGAGTTATATAGATAAAACCAATTTGGGGGCGGGGTCACGCCCACTTTTCCAAAAAATTTACATCCAAATGTGCCCCTCCCTTATGGGATCCTATGTTCCAAATTTCATTTTCATAACTTTATTTATGGCTTAGTTATAGCTCTTTATGTGTTTTTGGTTATCGCCATTTTGTGGGCGTGGCAGTGGACCGATTCCGCCCATTTTCGAACTTAACCTTCTTATGGTGCCAAGGAATACGTGTTCCAATTTTCATTAAGATATCTCAATTTTTACTCAAGTTACAGCTTGCACGGACGGACAGACGGACGGACAGACAGACATCCGGATTTGAACTTTACTCGTCACCCTGATCACTTTGATATACATAACCCTATATCTAACTCGTTTAGTTTTAGGACTTACAAACAACCGTTATGTGAACAAAACTATAATACTCTCTTTAGCAACTTTTGTTGCGAGAGTATAAAAATGACTAGTTTCCTATTTTTTTATAATATTTTAGTAATGAAAAAACATAGTAAATAATTTATTGTTTTTGTAATTAAATGCATAGCATATATGTCCTGTATACCCCCGTCGGCTGCAGCTCCGCTTCTGCAAACCAATCAACCAATTATGAACAGCGAGTTTTGCGTGGCATTTCTATCGCCTTAATGAATGTGTGAATTGCACACATACTGAAATTCTATAAATATTGGAATACAATTATTTATTGAATTTTTGATTTTACTCCGGCGTATATTCGTGAGAAATTCATTTCCAGGTGAATGTCGCTATTACATATGTATGTACATATATAAATAATTGTGCGAATAAATTGCGTATTTAATTGAAGAAAATTTGGAAAATTCTCAGATAATTACAAATATATGATTGAAAATATTTTTGGAAAACTGTCACTAATATTAAAAGTTTTAAATTATTTTTGTTGCGGATTGCCTTCAATAAGTGCTTAGGCTATTATTAAATTTGTTTTATTTGTAAAATTTAAATTCACATTTAAAAATTTAATTTTTTTATTTTTTATTAGAAAAACCAATATTTTATTTAAAATGAAATTTTTTTTCTCTTTTATTTTTCATTTTTTTTATTTAAAAAAAAATCTTTTTTTTCATATATAAAATAATTCATTCATATTTATTGGCCTACAACTTTGCTTCCGCCGTGTTTTTTTTTTGTAAATTTAAGGGTTTTTTTTTGTATAAAAACGGTTACAAAAATGTATTCAAAATATTGGCCGCCGCTAGCTACTACTTTTGACCATCTTTCTGGCAGCATGCGTATTCCGTGCAAATGTCGAGAATTCGGCTCAAAAAGTGACATTTTCAGTTGAGAATAAGTTTGGCATGCAAACAGATCTCTACAAATATTTTGTTGGGTTAATGTTGACACAAATGTCCAAGATCGATATAAAACGATTTAATCGATTTAAAAAAAATATTTAATTTTAGACGCTACCGTCGCTATACAAATACTTTTAAATATGTTTCTCCACTATTTCAAGCATCAAAATAATACAGACTTGCCAACTTGCAAATTCAATATTTACAAAATTGCGTTGAAAACAAATATCAATTACAATATAGTACAGTGGCTACACGATATTATTTCCTCTGATTTCGCTCTTAATACTCTACAGAAAGTTGTCAACCTTTCAATTTGACTTAATGGGGTTGCCACACCCCTTTTCTAGTTTACCAAAAATTATTTCAAACGAAATTTTGCTCCACTTTCTTCAATGGTTACCAAATTCATAACAAAACAACATCCACCAGATGATTAAATTTTGTCTAAAATAGTAGAGCAATTTTTGGTAAAATGTACCGACACTGGCCATACCACCTTGGGGTTACTGCTAATCATCGAAACCTACTCAATTTATCGCGTTCGTGTCCGAAAAAAAGAGACTTAAAATACATAAACTTATAAAGAATAGTGCAAAAGAATCAATTTAAAATTCCCTATTTCAACTGACTCTCTTGGCGATCAGAAGTTGTATGTGTAGTGCATAAACTATCGATACTACATAACCCCACTTAATCGACTTCCACAAAGTGCCACATGCCACACACTGTTTACCAACACTATTTGCAAAAGTGTAAATTTTCCGACTATTTGAACAACGTCAATAGTGAGTGACATTAATGGCGAACTCAGCACACCACTCTTGCCTCCACTACAACAGAGTTGTAGTATAATTTTGATTATCAAGTTATGGGTCAATAGAAGCACGGTCCACGTTAGTGGCAAATCAACTGCAAATAACACAAAATACACAAATCATTTTCACCCATATAAATATGTATATATTATATGTACATTTATATGTGTTCAAGCCCTCCTCAAGTCATGATGTGATCTGGCTGTTGCAAGCCACAATTGCTGCTATTGCACGGAGTATTGTGTTTGTTTATTTGATTGAATCACTGGGTAAGTTAATCGCATTATCAACTCTCATTGTTAAACTTTAGTAGGCAATACGAGGGGTGTTCGATAAGACACAGTGAAACCCAAGCCGGAAATCAGCAAGCACTGTGGGGGTGTGAAACATTTGGCGAATGACATCTGTCGACCAAAATCAATATGTTTAACAAGTGGTACATTTTTAAAAGCTCGAAAAAAGGCAGATTCAGCATATATTACGAGATACTGATATTGAACACGTGAAACTATTGACGGAATGGTACTCAAAAACATTCAAATGAATGCAATTAAAGCGGTGTACAAGCACGGATGAATCCTTTCGCCAAAAGTGACAAATCCAATGCAAGTTTCATAAGATGCCTTATAACTGCTTACAAATGGAGCCCATATAATGCGACCGAGGTCATAAAGCATACAGAGTTCAGCCACAGCAATCTAAATTGAACTTCTCTGTCGGTGAGTGTCAATCTTTACAAATTTCGAAAGATTTGATTACATTTGAGAACATTGGACTAAATTTGAACAATTCATTAGAGATCACGAAAGGTTCACAGTTTGTTGAATCGTCTCTATAGAAAACAACAAAGGACCAGGAGAGACTAGATTAGAGCTGAGAGTGAGGGCGTCCAACAAAATTTCTTCGGCTGAACTTGCACCCAATAAAGCTGGAATGAAACGAACTATGAGGCAAATCGAAACTCAGGAAATCAGAAATTGAGGCCTTACGATACTTCAAGCTAATGTAGTTGCTATAAGACCTAGGTAAGTTCCAACAGATAGAAAAGATGCATGAAGTATCATGGACCTTTTGGATTTATCCACCAAAAATCTTATCGCAACAAGTTTTCTGTTGTCGTCAACTATACTTGTAAGTTCTGCAGATACGTGGCGTTGAGATAAGTGCGAAAGGACAGATATGACAAATATTGTTGCTATTGTTATGACTATTTTAATTTCTTTCATGCTATTATTAATTCTCAATGCCACTTATTAACTCGCGCTGCAATTGCCGCGCTTTCACTTCACACACTCTCTACTTCACACATTTTAATTCTTACATACGCCAGTACTCTCCAAGTAATTCAATTGTGTGCTTATTTGTTTTGGTTTCATTACTTGTTTTCTTTTTGTTTTGATATTGTGTTTGTTATTTCATCTATCATACTTGTATACACACAAATTTTTATTTACTCAGCTTTGTGCGCTCTCATACCAGAGAACATAAACGCCTTCTGTCCATCTTTTGACTTCTAGTCACGGTTTCTTACCAAAGTCAGCCTCCACTCGCCATTAGTTATGTACATTGTTTCAATGGCGTCTTTTTCCACGCGCCCTCATTTTGTCGTCTACTTTATTATGGAATATTCTTATGTGAGTCCCTGAAGCACTTTGTTTACATGGTTTGTGGATGCTATTTAGGTTTTACAGCGTTTAATTGAAATTAATTGAGAGTAGTGTTGCAATTAAAATGTGACTTAATTGTGTTCGAGTAGGGAGGTGGAAGGTGCGCGAGAACTAATGGTGAATGTCAATGGCTCTTTGCAAATTATGAATCAATGTGTGTTGTGGAAATAATGAGGTTGTGGACAGTGCGCTAATTAGTTATAAGGAAAAGTTGTACTAGATGTCGTAGAGACTAATAAATGCTGAGGTCTTGACATTGAAATATTCACGATGTTTTACCAATTATTTAACGTATATAAGCCGGGTGGCAACTACCATAAACAAGAAGTCAAATACATGATAGATAGGGATCGAGAAGCTTAGAACGCTTAAAACTATTAAACTACTTGACAAAGCTTCAAATCGTGTACTAACATGTTTCTCTAATATATGAAAATAGAACTATATTCTTTCGCAATTTAACCTTAAAATGAACGGAAGGTCAAACTATTATAGCACCGAATTTCATACTCTGCAAAGTACTTAAACCAATCCGAAAATATTCAAAATAAAAAAACCATTAAGCACTTTCTCACTTCAGAAGACAAAGGAATAATCCGAAATGATATAAATATTTAGAGGAATATGTGATGCAAATTTTGAATAAAACTACTTAATCTTGGTTCATATATCGTGAATGTTTTCCAGGAGAGACAGATCTTCGCTAACTTGCGAGAACTCGAATTTATATTGAATAGGGGACTATAATCGGAGCACTGGTACTCTATCACTGGTACAGTAATCACGAAATGAAGAACCTGCAATATTCAGTCATCCTCTAACTGGATTATAGCCAAACTAATTTTAGGATCTCACTACCGCTCTATTTACGACCTAAGAACATTTTGAATATGAACACGATAATTAATTCAAAAATTACAAAAATAGTATATTTATGCATTTCTTATTTTAGCCGCAATTATTAACAAATTATGACTTAATGGTGTTGCCATCTGATCGAAAATACAAAATAGTGATATGTATAAGAACATTATTGTACATAAGAAGTTGAAAATCAATTTCTAAGTTGTCTATTAATTACAGCGGTGATCCAGCGTATTTTTCCTCGAAAGTGTCTTATTTTATTGTGTCAATTAACTGTTGATTTCATTTGACTCAGCTTCTCTTTTAAATATCTATATAATTTGCTATGCTTTATTGGCTTCGATAAATCGAAAATAAATCATAATTCATTAAAATTTTGATTTTGATTCCATGAGACGAACTCATTGTCTTGACAGTTTTCCTTTTCTTCAAAGTCCATACAGCCTTTTACATTTCTTCTGAACATTTTACTTTATATCGAGATCAATCCCAGTAGTTCTGCTGGTTGACTTCCACCTAATATTTTCTTTATATGTATGTCTCTACCCTGACAATACGCTATTCATATCACCATTTTGAACAGTAAGAAGACGATATTGCTGCGTACATGAAATAGTGCTTCTTGTATTGTCTTGTGGTCAGTCTTAGCTTTTGATCTAAACTGATCGTTTTATCGCTGAAAACTATATAAATATGTCTAGAGAACTTCAAATATCCCTCAGAACAAGTGCAGTCTCTATAGGAAGGTTGAAAACTAACTTTTCTCTTTTTTGAGGTTACGTATCCGAGACTCATTTCAGTACTTATGGTTATTACTTTTTGTTGTAAATCCAGATTGGTTCCGGTTACATGGAACCAATTTCCGTGGGATCTTTATTAGCTTATGTGATTGGCGTTCAACCGTTTAGCCGGTTATAGCCGAATCGATGAGAGCGCGCCACTCCTCTCTTTCCTTCGCAGTTCGGCGCTAGTTGGAGATTCCAAGTGTAACCAGGTCGCTCTCCAACTGGTCCCTCCAACGGAGTGGAGGCCTTCCCCTTCCTCGGCTTCTGTCACTTTTTACGGATTATTTATTTGAATTGTCCGAGTGCCCTTCTAGCTAATCTTGGAGATATGTTAGTTATTTATACCAATAAAGTTCTCAGTGGTCTTCAATATCTGTCATATGTTTAGCTATACTAACCACAATTCCATTACTTACTTCAATCACGTCTAAAAGCACTTCAATTTAAATTTGTGGTTACCTGATAATACTAAGCATTTAAATCAATTATCAACTTACCACAAAAATCACCTCTCCTCTGCACTTACCAAATATATTTGCAATGAATGCAATGTCACAAATGTCAACGTATCGACTTAGGTAATTGTCATTGGCATGCTTTTAGGCGCTTAAACCGAATTTCACCTCTCAACTGACAAATTATTTGTGCTTCTGCTCACCACAACTCAACTCTGTGTATGGAGTAATGTAAATTATACGCACGTGTGGCAATGGCAATTTGCAATGTGTAATCAACATCACTATAACAAAAAATACATGACATACTTTTGTGAGCGCAAATTACCACGCATTTGCGAAATGACGCCCATTAAATAGTAATGCGGCGGAATACAATGCACAGTTGACAGTGGGTGAGGGATTGGATGCTATGCAAATTACGCACAATTCTCACATAAAATTTAATCATTGTGAATGATATGCATGCATAAATATATATTTATATATGTATATACACTACTGGAAAAAATTAAGGGATCAAAAAAAAATTCGAAATTTTTGGGAACATTTCAACAGGCCGTAACTTCGAAAGAAATGGTCGTACAAGAAATCGATGAAGAAGGAAATTATAGCTCCAAGTGTCTGGTTTTTGGATTATAACTTTAAAAAATTTTAACCTCTGCGGTTTTTGAGTTATCGTAGAAAAACCAGCAACAGACAAATTTTCAAAATTTTTTTAGTTTTTTTTTGGTCTACGACCGTGGAAAAAATCTTTTTAGCTTAACCACTCGGATACTTTGTTCATTTAGCTTTCATTTGGTTTTTTGAACACCTCGATACGTCCCACTTCTCGCCGAGATATCGGTCTTCAAATGGAAAAGGATCCTTTTGCCTTTGATTATTGATATCTCAGCAACCAATGATCGCACAGAAAGTTAAAGGTGGGTTTCAAGAACTTGAATGAATTCTCCTTAACGATAAGCCATTGCTTTTCCGAAAAAAAAAATTTTCTTATTGTCACATGAATTTGAAAATGCAACAAAAAACTTTTGGTGATTTTTTGGAAAATCGAGCGCTAGATCGAAAATATTGAGGAAACCACTAATGTTAAGTGTGCCTTTTACAGTTCAATATGTCCACAAAAACCCTACAAAAAAATCTAATTAATAATAAAAGATCACGTTTTTTGCTCTGAAAAGCTCATAATATAAAAAAATGAGAAAAAATCGTTTTTCCTAGCTTTTTTCACATTTTTGCTCCAGAAAAAGCTTAAATTTAAAACAAGTAAGGAAGGGCTAAGTTCGGGTGTAACCGAACATTTTATACTCTCGCAATTTATTTGACTTTATTAATATTATATAATACACAATTTGACCCACATATTCGTCATATATGAGGCATTCTCTGGAAAAAAAGCCACTTGAAAAAAAAAAAATCCAAAAACTAGACACTTGGGAGCTTTAATTTCTCCTTATTGATTTCTTGTACGACCATTTCTTTCGAAGTTACGGCCTGTTGAAATTTGCCCAAAAATTTCGAATTTTTTTTATCCCTTAATTTTTTCCAGTAGTGTATTATTCCGTTAATAATTTTATATCACACACATTTGGCCCAGATATTCGGCATAAATTAATAACGAATATTGGGAATACGTGTATATAATACATATATGAAGGTTGAGATAACTTCTTTTCAATTCATTTTCACCACCAAGCTACATTATATCCAAGACTATACACACACCTAATGTTGATAAGTTATTTCACCTACTAACCGATATATGCGGTATAAAGCCCAGCGGTGTTTAAAAATTATAATAATAGGTATATGGAAGTTAGGCGATGTTATGAACCGATTTCACCCATTTTTGTACATTGACTCACTATTAAAAGAAAAAAATCCATCTGAATTTTCATAAAATATCATTATTTTTTTATTCGCATATGGTGCCATTAAACATTGTCGTCTAAGTTATTCAAAATTGTGTTATATAGAAAGCAGGCGTGGTTGTTAACCGATTTCGCCCATTTTCAAACTATATCATTGGAATGACAATGAGATGACATGAACCTAATCACGTTGAAATTCGTGGAGAAATTCCTGAGATATGGATTTTGACCCATAATTGGGCGACGCCACACCCATCGTCCAATTACGTGTATATCAATCTTAGTGCAGCTTTTCTGTACCATTTTTACCATGTATGTAAAACAAAAAAAGCACTAGGTATTGAATGCGTTTAGTAGCCATTAAATAGTGAAGTTGCGTATACAACATGGTGGTTCATTTTCTAAACGAATCAGGAATCAGTAACAATAAAAAAACAACATATAACTTTTACACACGGTGAGTAAACCATATGTATATTTGATTATATAAAATAATTATTACACTGTTTGCACTCTTCGGCCATACAATACTTTCTATGAAGTCCAAGTGATCAAACACTTTTGTTATCACAAAGGGTTCAAAAAGGGTTCAAGTATTCATTGCTACAATTCGAAACATATTTGTAATGGCTTCAGGTCAGCACACTCATTGTCCCCAAAATTTTTACTTTCATTTCAAATTCAATCAAGGCTAAGTTCGGGTGCAACCGAACATTTTATACTCTCGCAATTTATTGAAGAAACTTACAAGCGTACAAAATTTACCCATAAATTCGGCATAAAGTTTAATAGTAATATATACTCTATGAGGGCCCAGGTAATTCTTTCATTTTCACCAGCAGGGTACACTATATCCAAGACTATATGCTCACTCAATTTTGTTAAGATACCTCACAAATCAACCAATACATATATGCGGAATAAAGCCGACCGTATTTTTGAAAAACCTGTAATTAGGTATATGGGAGCTAGGAGATGTTATGACCCAATTTTAATAATTTTTTTAACAGAACACTATTAGAAGAAAACAATTTCCTCTGAAT
Organism: Zeugodacus tau; assembly: GCA_031772095.1. Taxonomy (NCBI): domain Eukaryota; kingdom Metazoa; phylum Arthropoda; class Insecta; order Diptera; family Tephritidae; genus Zeugodacus; species Zeugodacus tau. The sequence continues at coordinate 12,274,452 of CM062650.1, forward strand.
TACATTAAATTATCTGAGAGATTTACCCAAATTTTCGGTAAAAATTTACCCTTAGGCGCTGAGTTCAACATGTTCGATATCTGGGGCCTTGAAAAGTTATAGACCGTTTTCGACAATTTTTTCACAAATGAAGTCAGAGATGATATGTACTATTTGTGTAAAGTTTTATTCCACTATCTTCATTGGTTCCTTATGTATACATTATAAAGTGAAGGAATCGGATGGAATTCAAATTTGAATTATAAGGAAAGTAGTCGTGGTTGTGAACCGATTTCACCCATTTTTTATCCGTGTTATCAGGGTGTCAAGAAAATATTATATACCGAATTTCATTCGAATCGGTCGAGTAGTTCCTGAGATATGGTTTTTGACCCATAAGTGAGCGATGCCACGCCCATTTTTCATTTTGTAAAAAGATCTGAGTGCAGCTTTCTTCTACTATTATTTCTGTGAAATTTAGTATTTCTGTCGTTTTTCGTTAGTGAGTTAACTCACTTTTCGTAATTTTCAACCTAACATTTGTATCCGATTTCAACTATTTTCATGGTGTGTGCTGGGGTACGTAAGAGAACCGACTGCATAAAGTTTGGTTTATATAGCTTTATTGGTTTGAGAGTTATATATAAATAACCGATTTGTGGGCGGGGCCACGCCCACTTCCCCAAAGAAACTACACCCAAATATGCCCCTTCCTAGTGCGATCTCTTATTCCAAATTTTACTTTTATAACTTTTTTTATGGCTTAATTATGACACTTTATGTGTTTTTGGTTTTCGCCATTTTGTGGGCGTGGCAATGGTCCGATTTCGCCACGGTTGAAAGCAACCGTCTCACTGCCCCAAGGAACATGTGTTCCAAGTTTCATTAAGATATCTTAATTTTTACTCAAGTTACAGCTTGCACAGACCGACAGACGGACAGACGGACAGACATCCGTATTTCAAATCTACTCGTCACCCTGATCACTTTGGTATATATGACTCTATATCTAACTCGTCTAGCTTTAGGTGTTACAAACAACCGTTATGTGAACAAAACTATTATACTCTCGTAGCAACTTTGTTGCGAGCACCAACGTAGGAAATCTGTTATTTGGATTTGTTTTTGACAGACTTTTGTTCGGTAGTAAGAACTTCGGACAGCATTGTGAATTCGTGACATCATTGTTTTCATATGGTCATCATTAAAGTTAGTCTGAACAAATACATTAAGCGTTTCCGCAGCCTTCAGAGCTTCAGATACACTCAAGGTTGGATAAAACTCTGGTTCGTCATCATCACCGTCGCTATCTTTGCTATTCGCGTCGTCGGCAATGATATTATACACAGTGATATTATTCATCAGACGGCTCTTCACAAGTGGCGACAAAATCATCGACACGAACGTATTGTTCAAAGTCCTCGTTTGTTATGGGTAACTGATGCTTATCAATAGCCTTAGCCCAATGCTCAACGGTACGTCGTCTTCTTCGTTAAAATCATCTGAAGTTATAGTACATTCTACACTGCTTCGGACAAAACCAGCATGTTTGTAACAGTTTTATTATGTAACAGTATTATTCCTTGCTTGAGTTGAGTCCAGGCATCTTGAATCATTAGAATAGCGTCAAGAAGTGATCTTCGGGCACTCAACACTACTGCATCCGCCATCTAGAAACTGGATAATTTTTAAAATAAGGTTTTTACGAAAATGTGCTTTCAAAGCTCAAATGATCCCTTGATCCATGGGTTGCAACACTGATGTCGTGTTTCTTCTTCTTCTTAACTGGCGTAGAAACCGCTTACGCGGTTATAGCCGAGTCCACAACAGTGCGCCACGCATCTCTCCTTTTGGCGTTTTGGCGCCAATTGGTAATACCAAGTGAAGAAAGGTCCTTCTCCACCTGGTCCTTCCACCGGAGTGGAGGTCTCCCTCTTCCTCGGCTTCCACCAGCGGGTACTGCATCGAAAACTTTCAGAGCTGGGGCACTTTCATCCATTCGAACAACATGACCCAGCCAGCGTAGCCGCTGTCTTTTTATTCGCTGGACTATGTCTATGTCGTCGAACAACACATACAGCTCATCATTCCATCTTCTGCGGTATTCGCCGTTGCCAATGTTTAAGGGACCGTAAATCTTCCGCAAAACCTTTCTCTCGAAAACTCCTAGTGCCGTCTCATCGGATGTTGACATCGTCCACGCTTCTGCACCATAAAGTAGGACGGGAATGATGAGGGACTTGTAGAGTTTAGTTTTTGTTCGTCGAGAGAGGACTTTACTTTTCAATTGCCTACTCAGTCCATAGTAGCACCTGTTGGCAAGAGTGATTCTGCGTTGGATTTCAAGGCTGACATTATTATCGGTGTTAATGTTGGTTCCTAGGTATACGAAATTATCTACAACTTCAAAGTTATGACTGTCAACAGTGACGTGGGAGCCAAGACGCGAATGCGCTGACTGTTTGTTTGATGACAGGAGATATTTCGTCTTGTCCTCGTTCACCACCAGACCCATTCGCTTCGCTTCCTTATCCAGGCGGGAAAAAGCAGAACTAACGGCGCGGGTGTTGTTTCCAATGATATCGATATCATCGGCGTAGACCAGGAGCTGTACACTCTTGTAAAAGATGGTACCCTCTCTGTTTAGCTCTGCAGCTCTTATAATTTTTTCCAGCATCAGGTTAAAGAAGTCGCACGATAGTGAGTCACCTTGTCTGAAACCTCGTTTGGTATCGAACGGCTCGGAGAGGTCCTTCCCGATCCTGACAGAGCTTTTGGTGTTGCTCAACGTCAACTTACACAGCCGTATTAGTTTTGCGGGGATACCAAATTCAGACATCGCGGCATAAAGGCAGCTCCTTTTCGTGCTGTCGAAAGCAGCTTTAAAGTCGACAAATAGATGGTGTGTGTCGATCCTTTTTTCACGGGTCTTCTCCAAGATTTGGCGCATGGTGAATATCTGGTCAGTTGTTGATTTTCCAGGTCTAAAACCACACTGATAAGGTCCAATCAGTTTGTTGACGGTGGGCTTTAGTCTTTCACACAGTACGCTCGACAGAACCTTATACGCGATGTTAAGGAGGCTTATCCCACGATAGTTGGCGCAGATTGTGGGGTCTCCTTTTTGTGGATTGGGCAGAGTACACTGAGATTCCAATCGTCGGGCATGCTTTCTTCCGACCATATTTCGCAAAGAAGCTGATGCATGCACCTTATCAGCTCTTCGCCGCCGTATTTGAATAGCTCGGCCGGCAATCCATCGGCCCCCGCCGCCTTGTTGTTCTTCAAGCGGGTAATTGCTATTCTAATTTCTTCACGGTCGGGCAATGGAACATCTGTTCCATCGTCGTCGATTGGGGAATCGGGTTCGCCATCTCCTGGTGTTGTACTTTCACTGCCATTCAGCAGGCTGGAGAAGTGTTCCCTCCACAAACTCAGTATACTCTGGTCATCAATAACTAGATCACCGCTGGGGGTCCTACAGGAGTGTGCTCCGGTCTTGAAACCTTCAGTTAGTCGCCGGATCTTTTCGTAAAATTTTCGAGCATTACCCCTGTCGGCCAGCTTGTCAAGCTCGTCATACTCACGCATTTCGGCCTCTTTCTTTCTTTTTCTGCAAATGCGTCTCGCTTCCCTCTTCAGCTCTCGGTATCTTTCCCATCCCGCTCGTGTTGCGGTCGATCGCAACATTGCGAGGTAGGCAGTCTGTTTTCTCTCCACTGCGAGACGACAATCCTCATCATACCAGCTGTTTTTTGGGCTTTTCCGAAAGCCAATGGTTTCGGTTGCAGCTGTACGTAAGGAGTTTGATATGCCGTCCCACAGCTCCCTTATACCAAGATGCTGATGAGTGCTCTCAGAGAGCAGGAGTGCAAGTCGAGTAGAAAATCGTTCGGCTGTCGGTTGTGATTGCAGCTTCTCGATGTCGAACCTTCCTTGTGTTTGTTGACGTGTGCGCTTTTCTACACAGAGGCGGGTGCGTATCTTAGCTGCTACAAGATAGTGGTCCGAGTCGATGTTGGGACCACGAAGCGTACGCACATCAAAAACACTGGAGACATGTCGTCCATCTATCACAACATGATCGATCTGGTTGCGAGTGATTCGATCCGGGGACAGCCATGTAGCTTGATGGATTTTCTTATGCTGGAATCTAGTACTACAGATGACCATATTTCGGGCCCCGGCGAAGTCGATCAGTCTCAGACCGTTTGGTGATGTTTCGTCATGAAGGCTGAATTTTCCGACTGTTGTGCCAAAGACACCTTCTTTACCCACCCTAGCGTTGAAATCGCCAAGCACGATTTTGACATCGTGGCGGGGGCAGCGCTCATAGGTACGTTCTAGGCGCTCATAGAAGGTATCTTTGATCACTTCGTCCTTCTCTTCCGTCGGGGCGTGGGCGCAAATCAGCGATATGTTGAAGAACCTCGCTTTGATGCGGATTGTGGCTAGACGTTCATCCACCGGAGTGAATGCCAGGACTCGACGACGGAGTCTCTCTCCCACCACGAATCCCACACCGAATTTGCGCTCCTTTATATGGCCGCTGTAGTAGATGTCACAAGGACCCACCTTCTTCCGTCCTTGTCCCGTCCATCGCATTTCTTGGATTGCGGTGATGTCAGCCTTTACTCTTACGAGGACATCAACCAGCTGGGCAGAGGCACCTTCCCAATTAAGGGTCCGGACATTCCAGGTGCATGCCCTTAAATCATAGTCCTTTATACGTTTGCCGTGGTCGTCATCAAAAGGGGGGTTTCTCATCCGAGGCCTGTGTTTCTTATTCACTGGTTATTCGTTTTTATGTGGTGGGTCCCAAACCCAACGCACAACCGCATAAGCGGGATTCGCCTTCTCACTTTAGCTCGCTTCCAGACGGATGTCTGTTGGCTACCCAGAGGATACTTGGTCTAAGACCGGAAGTTGTGAGCTGCTTGAGCCACATGTAAAAGAATCGTTCCTGGCCACTCCCAAGTGAATGGCAGTCAGAAACTTTCCTCACTTACGTGAACTTCTACATATGGCTCCATCCTCCTCGTGTCGTGTTTGGAGGCAGAAATACTAGGGTTATGATTTTCAACTCTGCAATATGAGGATGTGCAGGACAGTTGTCAACTATTAGCAGGATTTTCTAATTCTTTTTTGTAAGTTCACGATCCCATATGCGTGCCCATTTGGTAAAAATGTCACCAGTCATCCAAGCTTTTCGATTGTTCACATAATCCACTGGTAAATGCCGTACATTTTTTAAATATCTGGGACGTTGAGATTTCCCGATTACGAGAAGTTTTTTTTTAGCTGTGCCACTCATGTTGGCTGCCAGCATCACTGTTATTCGCTCCTTTGATAATTTTCCTCCTGTACATTTTTCACCTTTAAATTTCAACGTCTTGTCTGGGGTTAATTTATAAAACAACCCAGTCTCATCTGCATTAAAAAATTCATCATCACTAAATTGAGCACGTAGGGTAGGTCAAACACTGACGATGTTGTGTCTTACTTTAAAACGATTTATCCAACTCATGGAAGATATGAAACTGTCTAGCAAAAAAATTTGCTTTCTCTTGTAGCAGAGGTCCATTAGGAGGTATTCCCCGGTCGCGCTGAAGATTAAACCACTGTAACAATGCCTTATCCAACTGATCATGAGTAGAAGTTCTTACACGTTTGCATATCAAAACATTGGCATTAAATAACGGCTCGATGTAAACTGTTAGTCGTTATAAGCGACGTCGTTATAAATGAATTCTACTGTATATAATGTCTCCTCTAGTAAACCTTACTCAGATTAAAATAACGTCCGCAATTACTTCCTTGCGGCTATAATAACCACATACTTAACTATAGGTTTTTCGAAAATACGGTTCGCTTTACTCCGCATACATATATCGGTTAATATGTGACATAAAGTCCAGTAGAATAACGAAAATCATCATACACGTTTTATGAGGGCTGAGGTAATTCCGGAAGCAATTTCACTAATTTTTACCCCCAACATACATTATATCCAAGATTAAATGCTCACTTAATTTGGCTGAGATATTCCACATATTAACCGATATATTTATGCGGAGTAAAGCCTACCGTATTTTCGAAACACCTATATACTATATGTGGGATGGCCGATTAATTTGTAAATTAAGACACCAACCGTTAGGTAAACACAACACTAATATCTCCCTTTGCAAAATGTTTTTGTATGGCCCATTTTCTAGACGAATCAAAAAGCAACAATAATAACAACGCACAACTTTTATATATTCGTAAATATGTTGAATAAACGGTTTAACTTTATTTGTATACTAGCTGACTCCGCAGTCGTTGCACTGCTTGAAATTATTTGTTTTGAAAACAAAGTTGAATTTGTATAGTGTTGGAAAACATTTATTTGCGATTTTTCTAATTTTTTTTTTCGATGTAACGCAGCTTAATAAACAACATTTTTTGTTTTCTGTTCCGGTGCGTAAATGTACAGAGAAGATGATTTTTCAACTCGTGAATGAAATTTATGCCACACACCTCCAGCGACTGTCTTTGAGACCTGTTGATTGTCATCCCAAATGCAAGTCTCATTTGAAACTGAATACGTTTGAACTGAAATGGCAAATCGTTGGAACTCAAAGAAATTCGGGGAATCAAGCATTCTGCCCCCTTGTAAGTCCCTTTAAAAAAATCTTGCAACTATTACATTATTCGATAGCTGCTTGAAGATTGCGAAGCATAATAAATGACAAAGCATTATAATGACAAAGAATTTAGAAATTTCACTGGATAATTCACAGCTTCGTCTTCATTTTCAACATGATCGATCGATGTGTATGAACACAAATCTGCCGGAAGTTGACTTTAAGTCGTACAGATTAAGTCATCGACATCGGTATTTTGGGCAGTTAAAAATCTGCGTGCACTCAATCAATCGTAGTTACGATAAATTTGACTAATATTCGGATTGATATCAAACCATTAGAAGTATTAACCGGAATTTACCCAGTCCTTTGCAGATCTTCTGCGGTGCTATCCTGTTGCAGGAACACATGCATATTCATGGTCAATCATATGGTTTTCGCGTGCCGCCACAAGTACGATGACTTGAGACATGCATTCAATTCAACCGTCGCTGTTGATTTCGAAATAACAGTAAGTGTTTGCAATGAATCGCCTGATAACAGGAGCATTACGCCACCAAAGCGACGATTATTATTCCACAGATCTTTCATTGTTCTGTCAAGTGCTTGTAGAAAATTGCGCTCATCTCATAGATGTTTCATAGATTTGCATGTTTAACTGAAGCTACAATGTCGAATGTGCCGTTCTTCCAACTTCAAGTAGCGTTGCTACAATTTTAGTAGATGCGAGAGCCAACGTAATGCCATTTTGAGATCGTATTGTTGCCAAAATCAATGATATCAGAATCAATCAGGATTCCCAGTTCCACCGTGCGTATCAAGAAATAAAAGTCCACCGTTTCCATCATGGACAGAATTAATCAATTCATCATAGGTTGTCTTTTGCTGCTCATTAAATAATAGAACATTTCTTTATATTTGTTGTTCCAAAGTTATTCTGTCGTATGCACGATTCAGTACATCTCTAATTTGACGATTTGGTGATGGCATATGAATTTCAATGCTTCATTGTAGATGTCACCGTTCATTTGCAATTCTGAATTCTCTGTTGCCACTTGCCAATTTTCGACTTTTCCGAATTGTTTTTTTTTATAAATAGATTGAAAAAAAATTTATGGAAAAAAGTCACTTTTTGGAATTTTACAATTTTCCGACTTTACGTTGGGAAAATTATAATTTTGTTTTTAATTTCTAAACCTAAGATCCACAACGAACAACCTCTGAACATTTCATCAAGAATGGTCCAACCGTTCTCGATCCTTAGCGTATCTAACAAAAAACATTTATACTTATGTATATATATAGATTTTGTATTGTTTCATATAATTCCATTTTACGTTTATATATACATTAGCGCTGCGTTCGACCGTTCAGTACGGAGCCGACCGCGCGAGTGAGCCGCGCGGCATGGTATCTCGTAGAGCTACACCCCACTCCGGCGCGCCCGCAAACACCGCTTCTCGCCCGCCGGCCAGCGCTGCGCAGAGTGCTAGTTGATTTTGTTTCGGAGTTACTATTTATTTGTAATATTATATTTTAAGTTGTTCGTTGAAATAAGTGTCGTCAAAGACAATTTTATTCAGAATTAAATACTCTTAACCAACAACACATTTATTTGGTTAAAGATTAATATTATTATGTTAATACAACTCCAACAAATAATTTCGACCAAATTAGTTATCACAAAAACGGTAGTCACGGACTTTTATTTAGATCATTAAAAGATAAATAATTCTTTCATACATAACTTTTGTGTATCTTGAACCGCTTTCGCAGCGCAAGGAACGGAAGCCCTCAAAGATAAATAATTGCCCCCGTTTTTTACACATTTACCACTGTTTCTTTGCTCCTATTGGTCGCAGCAATTATTCAATTCGAACCAGTAGTTTCGGAGATTAGCGCGTTCAAACAAACAAACAAACTCTTCAGCTTTATAATATTTGTATATTTGATTATCGAAAATGATTACATTCGAAATTCAATTGCCACCCTTCGGCCATACAATGCTTTCTATAAAGTCCAAGTGATCAAACACTTTTGTTATCACATAAGATTCAAAACCGTCAGATTCCTTTGCTGCAATTGCAAACAATTTATGTGTGGGGAAATTTTCTTGAACTTTGTATATTGGCATGCCAAGTAAAGTGCGCTGAAATTTCATATTCTTTGCACATAGTTGAGATGGCTTCAGGTCAGTACCGGTCTTATTAGAACATTCAGCGTCTGCTACAATCTGAATTTTTCCGAAATATCCCAACAAATCTATAAAAATATATACAATAAAATAAAAGTAGATAAAAATCAAATTGAAAACTCACAACTCTCTGGATTCACTTGTGAAGTGTATAAGCACACTGGATGCCAATCGGAAGAGTCATCCAAATCCATTTCAATCAAAGCAATATTGTTAAGGGAAGGTGTTTCTGAAGAGAAATCGGGATGTATGTGAACTGCCTGAAATGTTGAATCAGTTTAAAAATAATTTGCTCAATATCTTAACTTCATTACTACCTTTATTTTCTTAAAATTTGTAGAGTCCATTGATATTCTCGTAAAATTGTCAGTTGATAAGCAATCTGCTGCAGTTATACAAAACCGTTTGTCAATCCAATTGCCTCTACATAAGCCAACTGCACTATCAGATTTTAAAAGAAAGGCGCTGAACAAGGTCAAGGGATCAAACGGACGCAAATCATTTGTTATTTTTTCACAAGCTTAAACCAAATTAAAATTCCATTAACATTTAGCAATAAAAGTATGTTTCATAAGATCTTTGTTTGCAAAAAAAAGCATGCAATTCAAAACAATGCGAAACTTACCAAGTTCTGCTGGACGTTTCTGAGGTGTGGCAACGTCTGTTCTGTAAGTAAAGAAAAAATTAACAAATGGTAACAAAAGAAATGGCGATAAAAGTGCGTGAGTAGTAGTTTCTTTGCAAGTACTCTTAATTTAGAAGAGGTCAACACTAAACTGTGCGTCCACTAACGAACAAGACAGAATTCATCTAACGGTGAATGGGTTCTATTTACTGCCGAAAATAGGTGTGGCACTAGAACATTGAAATTCTTAAGTTCACCGCGTGCAGTATCTAATTGCAAGTGTTTTTACTTAGTGCTTACTTAGAGAGCTTTAAGCTTAGAAAACTACAGACTTCATAGTAAATTGATCTTCATTAAAAGAGTTAGTTTACTTTATAATTACATTAAAACACTTTACTACCTTTTGGCAAGCTGGTTGCTTAACTCAACTTCTTTCTGATTCAACCGTGTAATTTCCGCAGACATTCTAAAAAATAAGGAAACATTAACAAATTTTGTTATAATAATGTTGGAAACCAAATCGTATTCATGCTTAATGCTACCTTCCTTCCGCTGCTTTTATCACCTCTGTCAATCTGAAAGTCCAATCCAAAAATAAAACAAGAGATAGTAGTAGAGCTCATGAATAGTTGGTGATACTCAAGTTCAAAATAAAATATTATTTACCGTTGATTCCATCTCTCCTCGGTTGCGGTGGCTTCCGCGGTCATTCTGGAAATTCCGATTTTTTTGTAAAACAAAGATTAGTAGTAGATCTTATGAAAATAATTGGAGATATCTAAGTTCAAAATAAAGTATTAATTACCGTTCATTCCACCTCGCCTCGGTTGCGTTCGCTTCCGCGGTCATTCTGGAAATTCCGATTGTTTTGTAAAACAAAGGTTAGTAGTAGATCATATGAAAATAGTTGGAGATATTTATGTTCAAAATAAAGTATTAATTACCGTTGATTCCACCTCGCCTCGGTTGCGTTCGCTTCCGCGGTCATTCTAAAAATTCCGATATGTTTATGAAAATAATTTGAAATATTTACGTTAAAAATAAAATATTAATTACCGTTGATTCCACCTATCCTCGGTTGCTTTGGTTTCCGCGGTTATTCTGAAATTTGGATTTTTTTATAAAACAAATGGATGTTAGTAGATCTTGTTATTGTGGGTGATATTTAAGCTCTACATATAATATTGTTCCCGTTTAATTATACCTTTCTTCCAATGCTTCGATTTTCGCTGACATTCTGAAATTTTCGAAAAATAAATCAAGTGCTAGTGATATAACATTTTATTTCGGATTGGTTCTATTTACCTTTTCAGTGCATCATCTATTAGACTTTGCTTTTCTTCGGTTGTTTTAGCCAAACTCATGCAGCTGTCTCTCTCTTTTCCGGCATCTACGTTAATTTTCAATGGCTCACCGATTATGGAGGGATCAGGCTCATTCCGTTTTGAATACACAGTCGCTTGGAGCAGCGCGAAGTAAAGTCCAAACAATATCAGATTATTTTTCATTTTACAGAATAGCTTCAAATAGCTGTGAATAGAAAAAGTAGAAACAAGTGTTTTTAATCTATTTAATATTATTATCACCGGAGTACACTCGAATATCTGGTTCTCATAAGTAAGTCGACTACATTATATTTGAGAAGTAAGTCCATTATGGACGCACTTTAACGAATATCGTGCCGCTAAGCATAATTTTATTTTAATATTCTCGCAACTTTTTGTTTCTTCACGAACCTATCCGAACCAAAACCTATCTGTTCGTAACTCCCTAATGCAAAATCCCAGAAAAACAACATTTTAGATGTAAACCCATATCTGAGGAACTACTTAACCAATTTGATTTCGGTGATATATTGATGTTACGACGCCAACTTTGCATTTAACGTTATTTTGAATATCATCTGGTTCCTCGTTTTACAATATGTAAATTAAGTAGCAATGAAAATATTGAAATTAAGTTTAACAAAAATAATGTATTCAAAGTGTGGCATCACTCTAGACATAGTCAAAATCGGATCACAGTTTACAAAACCCAAGATGCCGAACACGAGAATCACAGTGCATGTGACATCTATCGAAAATTTCGGTAAATCTCTCACAAAATATCCTAAATAAATTCAGATAACGTCTTTCACTGAAAGTAATGTGCCTCTATGCCACGAAATTGGTAAACCCAAGTACATAAGTACTTTCCCTTAGTGCGCCTAGAAGTATTTTAGATTAAAAGTATTGTAAACTAACTGAAATTTTGTTTGAATTTGTGCTTAATATATTTACTGCGAACGAAATTCTCAACAAAGCTTTTCATGCATTACTGCTTTTTTAAGAGCTAGACAAAAATGTGCTGAAATATAAAGAGGTATTCACAAATATATATTTAATTTTAGTTTTAAACGATTTTTATTAAAAAAAAAAAACATAAATATTATAAAGAATTAATTATTTTGTTGTTTCACAAACCCCAATCCTATACTATATTAAATTTGAATAAATCTTTGTATTATATTTATTAATTTGGTAACACCGCACAGTGTGAGGTTTAGTCAATCTAGCATCTCAAAATTCAAAAAAAAAATGTTTTCGTAACTCGCTCATATTTTTTTTTACGTGAGAAGATACCCCAATTGTTACGAAAACACAAACACAAAAGAGAATAAAAAAATGTTACTGGCGTGATAACAGCTATCAAACACGTGCAATTGCATAGCATGCTACAATTGATTTGCAAGCTTGCATTGATCACAAAAGTTTGAGTGGGCAGGTCGAAGTTGTGAGTGGTTTTTTTGGCCTAAAATATTTTTTGTATTGAAGGTTATTACTTAAACTTAAAATTTTTGTTTTATACAATATTTATTTTTGCACTCAAGTATTTTGAAAAAAATTGTTTTATAACCACCTGAAAGGTAAAACAAATTTTAAAATATTTGATAGACTAGAACTTCCAAGTCCCACGGAGTTCAGTGATGGGAATGCCAGCAGAATCTTTGTTAATGTGCCTAAAACAAATTTAAAAAATAAAATCCTGCCCATTTTTTGCCTTTTTTTAGTATGAGTGAAATATCGCGAGAGGAGCTATTTTGGATTTGGTTAAGCAAGGTGAAAAGTGAAAAAACAGAAGCGGTCGAAAAGCACGTTATATCAATTTTTGGACCAGATGTTGACGATACCAAAGTTAAAGATCGTATAAAAAAGCTTTGCTTCCAATTTCAAACGCGATGGAGCAAATCTCACCGTGATAAAGCAAGATTTATGCATGACAATGCTATTTGGCTAAGTTCAAAAATTTCTGCTGTTGATTTTGCTCTTGATCACGCACCATCAGCTTCAAAACAAATACCTCAACGCGGAAGACGAGAAAAAGAGTTTGCTGAAAGTGCTTCGAGTACACAAAAACGGAAATACAAAGAGTTAATATCAAATGTAGCTTCGGAACAATTAACTATGGCTACCGCAATGTATCTGAGATCCTGTGGAAAAAGAGACTCAGCAAATATTAATATCTTGTTTTGAATATTTTCAATTCTTTTAAGAACTTTCGTTGAATGTTTTAGTTTTTCGTTTTTATTATGTTTTAGATATCAATAAATTTAACATTGAAACAACGTTAGCTTTTTATTTTTCTCATTTGCAAAGAATCATCAAAAACTAAAGTACGAAACTTGAAGAATTTTATAGAAATGGTTGTATGTGGGTGCTTATATCAATATATCGACAAGTTTTAGTTAGAAGAGAAAAAAAGAAGAAATTTTGAATATAAATGTGTAAAAAAAATTGTCCCCAACTAGTGTTTTTGAGGATAGTTCGGAACTAGTCCCCTTTGACACTAGTTGTAACTAGATGTCTTTCACCATATTGAAGCTTATAATCTCCTTAACGATCGTGCCAAATTTCAAGTTCATATCTCTACAACTTCATATAAAAATTAATTTTGAGATGCTAGATTGACTAAATCTCACACTGCACCGTTCCAGTAGATCGGCAAGTCAAGCGCACTTCCACGAATGCTGACACGAATATTGCTTAAAAGGGAACAACCAATAAATAACATTTAGGTATGCATGCACCTGCTGGTATAAAACTTAGCGCTTAAGCCTAATTATGTACCTTTTTTATACTCTCGCAATATATATATAAATATATATATATTATATATATACATAAATGACCAGGATGACGAGTGGATTTGAAATCCGGATGTCTGTCCGTCCGTCTGTCCGTGCAAGCGATAACTTGAGTAAAAATTAAGATTTCTTAATGAAACGTGGAACACATATTCCTTGGCACCCTGAGGAGAATGCTTTCGAAAATGAGCAAAATCGGTCCACTGCCACGCCCACAAAATGGCGAAAACCGAAAACCTATACAATGCCATAACTAAGCCATAAATAAAGTTATGAAAACTTAAATTTAGAACATAGAATCGCATTAGAGAGGGGCACATTTGGATGTAATTGTTTTTGAAAAGTGGGCGTGACCCTGCCCCCAAATAGGTTTTTTGTATATATCCAATTAAGCTATATAAACCAAACTTTCGGCAGTCGTTTCTTTTAGCCATTTCCTTAAACAGTCCAAAAATGAAAGAAATCGGATAATAACCACGCCCACCTCCCATACGAAAGTTAGGTTGAAAATTACTAAAAGTGGGTTAACTCTCTAAGGAAAAACGTCAGATACACTAAATTTTGCAGAAGAAATAGCAGAAGGAAGGTGGCATCGCCCACTTATGGGTCAAAAACCATATCTCAGGAACTACTCTACAGATTTCAATGAAAATCGGCATATAATATTTTCTTGACACCCTGACAACACGGTTAAAAAATGAGCAAAATCGGTTCACAACCACGACTACTTTCCTTATAACTCAATTTTGAATTCCATCTGATTCATTCACTTTATAATGTATACATAAGGAACCAATGAAGATAGCGAAATAAAACTTTACACAAATACTGTATATGCTCTGTGGCATCACTTGTGAAAAAATTGTCAAAATCGGACTATAACTTTTCAAGGCCCCAGATATCGAACATGTTGAACTCAGCGCCTAAGGTTAAATTTTAACCGCAAATATGGGTAAATCTCTCAGATAATTTAATGTAATCGAGAGGAAATTGTTTTCTTCCAAAAGTGTGTCTCAGTTCCAAAAATTATTAAAATCGGGTCATAACATCTCCTAGCTCCCATATACCTAATTATAGGTTTTTCAAAAACTCGTTGGGCTTTATTCCGCATATATGTATTGGTTAATATGTGATATATCTTAGCGAAATTAAGTGAGCGTATAGTCTTGGATATAGTGTACCTTGCTGATGAAATTGAATGAAATCGGTTCAGGAATTACCTCAGCCCTCATATCTATATATGACGATTTTCGTTATTCTATTAAACTTTATGCCGAATTTATAGGTAAATTTGTGTGTTATATTAATTATATTTCTTGAATAAATTGCGAGAGTATAAAATGTTCGGTTACACCCGAACTTAGCCTTTCCTTACTTGTTAATTTATCAGCGACTGAGTGCGCTTCAGCTCTATCAATAAATTATTAAATTGTAATTCAACGCGTTTAAATCTATTTTCTTTTAATTTCGGTGACCACAATTACACCACATTTTTTCTTTCAGATTTATTATTTTCTGATATTCACTTTAGCTCTCTCTTTACATTTTCATAAAAAATATTTTTACTCATACGCCACGGCGAACTATAACAACAGAGATTTGGTTTGTGTAACTCCCACCCAGTGCACGCTGTTATAAATATTAATGATGTACAATGATGAAGTTGCCGACTGCGGTATTTATAAATACATATGTATATATTGTGATATTTCGGGGTGGTCAATGGTCAACACTGTTAAATACGTATAAATTAAATAAATGAACAGTAAATAATTGAGAAATCGCAGTTTATATAGTCTGGCAATGTCCGTTATTTTGTCAAGTTCCGTTATACTGTTAGAAGCGTTTGTGTCAATAATCACGTCCGTTATGTTTGAAAAATCAGCGTTTGGGTTTAGAGCTGATTGCACTATTTTTATCCTTCTTATTTGATATAATTTTTTTTTAACAACTCCAGTTATGATAGTCGTTAACTGCTACATATTACAATTATTGGAAGAGGAAAAAGCTGGTTACTGAGGAGTTAGTGTTAAGAACTAGAGCTCAGTTTATAACTATGCACATTAGCTTAATACATCCAGTCAAATAAGTACACGGAAATTCTCATTTTAATTTTTCCCGCTGAGAATATTTCAAAAGTTTTTTTCCCCAGGTTGGCACAACTGTCAGCCATTATTCTGTCAATTTTTATTGCTATGTATCATTTAGTTTGTTTACGGCGTCATTAGGAGCAAGTCGGGATTTGTATATGCCCCTATTTGAACGATTTATATCAATCGTAAACTTGAGTTTTCGACATGGTTCAGTCAACAAATGTTTTTTTCAGCATTTCCAACGTTTTGTCACAAGAAATTTCGTTTGGAACACAAAATTTCACACAAACTCTTGTTCACTATTTTTATCCATTTAGTAAAATGAGAATTTCCGGGTACTTATTTGACAGCAGTAATTCACACTGAAGCTAACTACACAAATTGATTTATGTATATCCACAATATTTCTTCATTCACTTTGGTATTTTGATTAATTTACAATTTTTTAGTATATTAACACAAATGCAAGCACCATTCCCTTCTTTATGATTACTTACTAATGTAAAAACAAATCTTGTGAGGCACAGTGCAGTAATAAAACTGAATTTTTCTTTTGATTCCTATATATAGCCACTGAGAGTGAATTACAAATGCATATTTGCATAAAATCATTTTGTTGTTGAGAGTTAAGCAAACAGTACTGCAATTATAATGAGTAGAGAGGACACAGCCTCTCTACCGAACGTATTTGAAATCTGAATATTCCCGTTCGCACACAAAGAAAGAATGATAAATATGTCATAATGAGCGAATGCGTCTCAATTCTGGTTGGCATAAGAGGCATCGTTACTGTGTTGGTGAGCACGACGGGAAACATACCCAATGAGAACTCTGCATTCTTATATTTTGAAGTTTTTTTTTTATTCTTGCATGGAACAGGTTTTTCCCTCAAAGAATCCTTTCCTATTATTTTTTTTTATAGAATGTACCACTTTAGCAACAGGTTCGATTACATGTGTTCAGTGGATATTATACAAACGTCAACTGGTTGCTTGCAAATTCTTATTAATACTTAACTAAACCTTACTCCAACTGATATCTTACAACTACTATATATTTTTCATTTACTGGCTGCTTATTTAATCTACACATATATAGTATAAGCTGAGAATATCTAAATATGTTTAGTAAATCCGACACAGGAGAAAATCACTGTGATAAATAACGGTAAACTTCAAAATATTCAGAAGAGATCTCCAATTCCGTTTCTATAAAATTTGAGACCTTGAACATTAAGCTATTCTGTATATTAGATAAAATCTAATATTTCTATAATTTAGATAAAATCTCAAAGAACGTTATTTATTACCAATAGGTCGGCTTCGCATTCAACTCGGCGGGGAGGTCAATGAACTTTCAGTTTAATCACTAAGAATATACAGAGAAGATGATAATTGAGAACAACATAAATGCTTTTGAATTTTACAGTATTATACGCCGTTATCGCCACTGCCGTGATTTGCTTGGTAATGCTTGTTTATGAATTTCTTGGCGGAGTTGAAAAAAATACAAATCTTGCAATTCCAATTGAACTGATAATATAATTAAAAGAAAGACTTGCATGGTATATGTATACGGATACACTGGCTGATACTGTTAGCACATACATATAACCTCCTCTGAAGAGCTCATATATGTAAATATGTATATTATGTTGATTCATTCCACTACGCTTTTTTTTCATATGAATATTTTCTTATTTTTCACATAATATAACACAATTTAATAAAAAATAAACTAAATTTAATTAAAATAAATAAAAACTAAAAATAATTCAAATAAATATGAAATACAGAATGATTATTTGCGTCAATAATTAGGCGAAGCATAAGTTATATATCGATGAAGATATAAGAGCTGACCCATAATTTGATACATCATATCGCAAAAGAATAAAGAATGCCTTTATATTCTTTATGTTTGATTACGAAAATCAAGATGTCTACAATCTTCATACTAGAAGATCAATTCGCTACTAATTATGGTCGCGCAACAAAGTGGCTAAAGAGAGTATTATAGTTTTGTTCATATAACGGTTGGTTGTAAGCCCTAAAACTAAACGAGTTAGATATAGGGTTATATATACAAAAATTATCAAGGTGAGGAGTAAAGTTCAAATCCGGATGTATGTCTGTCCGTCCGACGGTGTAAACTGTAACTTGAGTAAAAATTTACATATCTTGATGAAACTTGGAAGACGTAAACCTGACCTTAAATTTCATTATAAAGATGGTACAGAAGAACTGCGCTCAAAATGATATACAAAATTTTAAATGGGCGTGGTTCCACCCAATTTGTGATATGAGATGTTGTGAAAATAGTCCAAATCGGTTCACAACCACGCCTACTTCCCATATTCCAGAACGTTGTAGTCGATCTGAATAGTTTACTTTACAATATTTAATGTAAGCACTAGTGAAGATATCGGAACAGAACTTTGCAAAAATACTGCATTTAAAGAGTGGCATCGCCCTTCTAAAAATCGTCGAAATCGGTCCATAAGTTTTCAAGACCCTATATATCGAATATGAGGACATCAGTGCTTCTAACAAATTTTTTACCGAAAATATAGGTAAGTCTCTCAGATATTTTGAAGAAATTCAGAGGGAATATGTTTCTTCTAATAATATGTCTCCGTGCCAAAAATTAATGAAATCGAGACATAACTTCCTTATCTCCCATATAACTAATATTAGGGTTTTCAAAACTTCAATGGACTTTATACCATATATATGCCGAATATATGGGTCAAATTGTTTGTTATATTAATAAAATTAAATAAATAAATTGCGAGAATATAAAATGTTCGGTGACACCCGAACTTAGCCCTTCCATACTTGCTTTTCTATTGTTCTCGTAGATGCGGCTCTCGTTTCTGTCAATTGAATATTTGAACAGTTGAAAAACAACACAAGTCTATGGGATTTCCATCACTCATAATCTCAAAATTACTTGGATCTAACAGAAAATTAGCTTGTTTTGTTGTGTAAACGTGGAAAGCTAAACACCGCTCTCATAGCTGAAAAGGACCTGTAACCATTAAACGACCGTTGGATGTTCTCCAATATATCTTTAAATAAATATGAATGTTTGTGTTTCTCTTAGAGTTTTGTTGACTTTGCCAGTGGAGAGCGAAGTTTTTCAAATTTGAAGCTTATCACCATGTACTTCAAATCAACTATATCTCAAGAAAGATGAAACTCTTTGGCTAACTTAGCTATTGAAAACGAATTGCTAATCAGCTCGACTTATCGAAAAGTATTGTAAGATTAATTAAGAGTGATTTTGTAAGAATTTGAATAAAAATACAAATTTAAAAATTCTGAAATTTTGACTAATCTAGAAGAAGAATAGAATAACGAAAATCATCATATATTGTATATGAGGACCATGGTAATTCTTGAATCATTTTCACCATCAAAGCATAACGGGAATAGGGGCAACTTGGCAACCTGTTAGTAGGCAAACAAACTGTACATTCGGCATTGAAATTACTCCTAAATTGCAAATCAACGAAACACCAGCTTGCAAAATCGCCAAAAATAGCGCTATAGCGAAGATTCTCCAGATATGCAAGTTGATAATTTGGGAAGTACGGCGCATAAAAAATCGCTTAGTTATACATACAAGTGTTTTTGCAACAAGATCAAACTGCGATTGTAGAAGCAGTTGCTTGATATTGGAATTGGTAAGGTCACAGTTGACACCTCGATGGATTAATAACATTTCAAACAGATTTTGTCTCTTCTGTCTCTTCTGTCTCTTTCCGGACATAAAACAACAATATAATACCCATAATTGGCTGAGTGAACGACCAATATTGGTCGCAAAAAACAAAGATGTCGTCGATGTCAATGAATTTAGAATTTCGTTACAGGAGAGCTGAACAGATGCAAATTAGGATGACGTAGCCAACTATCCCAAAGGATTTTTATAATCATTGGAATTGCCTGGATTATCACCACTTAATTTTACATTTAAAAGTAGCATCAGTTGTCATCAAGCTGTATAACATAAATCAACCTCGACTTTGTAATGAACTTTGTATCGTCATCGAAGCCGGGTCTGCTAGTTTTATATAAGATCAATCTTTGAAGAAGAGCAGACCATAAAGTGGGTCTCTCTGTAGAAATAACATTACATCCAATAACTTGCTTACAGCTCACAAAAGCTCCCGACCTTTGGTTGTAGTTAAACGAGATCCCCAAATGAGTGCGCTTTGCGTTAAAGTCACCAGTGACGAGACGAGTCAAAATCTGGATGTCTGTCTGTCTGTCAGTCCGTCCGTGCAACGGATAACTTGAGTAAAAATTGAGATATCTTAATGAAACTTGGAACATGTTCCTTGGTGCTCTGAGGAGGTTGTTTTCGAAAATGGGCAAAATCGTACCGTTGCCACGCCAACAAAATGGCGAAAATCGAAAACACATAAAGTCATAACTAAGCCATAAATTAAGTTCTTCTTCTTGACTGGCGTAGACACCGCTTACGCGGTTATAGCCGAGTCCAAAACAGCGCGCCACGCATCCCTCCTTCTGGCAGTTTGGCGCCAATTGGTTATTCCAAGCGAAGCCAGGTCCCTCTCCACCTGGTCCTTCCATCGGAGTGGAGGTCTCCCTCTTCCTCTGCTTCCACCAGCGGGTACTGCATCGAATACTTTCAAAGCTGGAGCACTTTCATCCATTCGAACAACATGACCTAGCCAGCGTAGCCGCTGTTTTTTTATTCGCTGGACTATGTCTATGTCGTCGAATAACACATACAGCTCATCGTTCCATCGTCTGCGGTATTCGCCGTTGCCAATTCTTAAGGGACCATAAATCTTCCGCAAAACCTTTCTCTCGAAAACTCCTAGTGCCGTCTCATCGGATGTTGACATCGTCCACGCTTCTGCACCGTAAAGTAGGACGGGAATGATGAGAGACTTGTAGAGTTTGGTTTTTGTTCGTCGAGAGAGGACTTTGCTTTTCAATTGCCTACTTAGTCCATAGTAGCACCTGTTGGCAAGAGTGATTCTGCGTTGGATTTCCAGGCTGACATTGTTATTGGTGTTAATGCTGGTTCCCAGGTAGACGAAATTATCTACAACTTCAAAGTTATGACTGTCAACAGTGACGTGGGAGCCAAGACGCGAATGCGCTGACTGTTTGTTTGACGACAGGAGATATTTCGTCTTGTCCTCGTTCACCACCAGACCCATACGCTTCGCTTCCTTATCCAGTCTGGAGAAAGCAGAACTAACGGCGCGGGTGTTGTTTCCGATGATATCGATATCATCGGCGTACGCCAGTAGCTGTACACTCTTATAGAAGATTGTACCTTCTCGATTTAGCTCTGCAGCTCGTATTATTTTCTCCAGCATCAGGTTAAAGAAGTCGCACGATAGTGAGTCACCTTGTCTGAAACCTCGTCTGGTATCGAACGGCTCGGAGAGGTCCTTCCCGATCCTGACGGAGCTTTTGGTGTTGCTCAACGTCAGCTTACACAGCCGTATTAGTTTTGCGGGGATACCAAATTCAGACATCGCGGCATAAAGGCAGCTCCTTTTCGTGCTGTCGAAAGCTGCTTTAAAATCGACAAAAAGGTGGTGTGTGTCGATCCTCTTTTCACGGGTCTTCTCCAAAATTTGGCGCATGGTGAATATCTGGTCTGTTGTTGATTTTCCAGGTCTAAAGCCACACTGATAAGGTCCAATCAGTTTGTTGACGGTGGGCTTTAGTCTTTCACACAATACGCTCGACAGAACCTTATACGCGATGTTGAGGAGGCTTATCCCACGGTAATTGGCGCAAATTGTGGGGTCTCCCTTTTTGTGTATTGGGCAGAGTACACTGAGATTCCAATCGTCAGGCATGCTTTCTTCCGACCATATTCTGCAAAGAAGCTGATGCAAGCACCTTATAAGCTCTTCGCCGCCGTATTTGAATAGCTCGGCCGGTAATCCATCGGCACCCGCCGCCTTATTGTTCTTCAAGCGGGTAATTGCTATTCGAATTTCTTCACGGTCGGGCAATGGAACATCTGCTCCATCGTCGTCGATTGGGGAATCGGGTTCGCCATCTCCTGGTGTTGTACTTTCACTGCCATTCAGCAGGCTGGAGAAGTGTTCCCTCCACAAACTCAGTATACTCTGGTCATCAATAACTAGATCACCTCTGGGGGTCCTACAGCAGTGCGCTCCGGTCTTGAAACCTTCAGTTAGTCGCCGGATCTTTTCGTAAAATTTTCGAGCATTACCCCTGTCGGCCAGCTTGTCAAGCTCGTCATACTCACGCATTTCGGCCTCTTTCTTTTTTTGTCTGCAAATGCGTCTCGCTTCCCTCTTCAGCTCTCGGTGTCTTTCCCATCCCGCTCGTGTTGCGGTCGATCGCAACATTGCGAGGTAGGCAGTCTGTTTTCTCTCCACTGCGAGACGACAATCCTCGTCATACCAGCTGTTTTTTTGGCTTTTCCGAAAACCAATGGTTTCGGTTGCAGCTGTACGTAAGGAGTTTGATATGCCGTTCCACAGCTCCCTTATACCGAGATGCTGATGGGTGCTCTCAGAGAGCAGGAGTGCAAGTCGAGTAGAAAATCGTTCGGCTGTCGGTTGTGATTGCAGCTTCTCGATGTCGAACCTTCCTTGTGTTTGTTGACGTGTGCGCTTTTCTACACAGAGGCGGGTGCGTATCTTAGCTGCTACAAGATAGTGGTCCGAGTCGATGTTGGGACCACGAAGCGTACGCACATCAAAGACACTGGAGACATGTCGTCCATCTATCACAACATGATCGATCTGGTTGCGAGTGATTCGATCCGGGGACAGCCAAGTAGCTTGATGGATTTTCTTATGCTGGAATCTATTACTACAGACGACCATATTTCGGGCCCCGGCGAAGTCGATCAGCCTCAGACCGTTTGGTGATGTTTCGTCATGGAGGCTGAATTTTCCGACTGTTGTGCCAAAGACACCTTCTTTACCCACCCTAGCGTTGAAATCGCCAAGCACGATTTTTACATCGTGGCGGGGGCAGCGCTCATAGGTACGTTCTAGGCGCTCATAGAAGGTATCTTTGATCACTTCGTCCTTCTCTTCCGTCGGGGCGTGGGCGCAAATCAGCGATATGTTGAAGAACCTCGCTTTGATGCGGATTGTGGCTAGACGTTCATCCACCGGAGTGAATGCCAGGACTCGACGACGGAGTCTCTCTCCCACCACGAATCCCACACCGAATTTGCGCTCCTTTATATGGCCGCTGTAGTAGATGTCACAAGGACCCACCTTCTTCCGTCCTTGTCCCGTCCATCGCATTTCTTGGATTGCGGTGATGTCAGCCTTTACTCTTACGAGGACATCAACCAGCTGGGCAGGGGCACCTTCCCAATTAAGGGTCCGGACATTCCAGGTGCATGCCCTTATTTCGTAGTCCTTTAAACGTTTGCAGTGGTCGTCATCAAAATTGGGGTCTCTCATCCGAGGCTGTTTTTTCTTTTTCATTGGGGGGTGTTTTTATGTGGTGGGTCCCAAACCCAACGCACAACCGCATAGGCGGGTTTCGCCTTCTCACTTTAGCTCGCCTCCAAACGGATGTCTGTTGGCTACCCAGAGGATACTTGGTCTAAGACCGGAAGTAGTGAGCTGCTTGAGCCACATGTAAAAGAATCGTTCCTGGCCACTCCCAAGTGAATGACAATCAGAAACTTTCCTCACTTGCGTGAACTTCTACATATGACTCCATCCTCCTAAATTAAGTTATAAAAGTTAAATAGTTATAATACAAAGGATCTCACTGTGAAAGGCCATATTTGGATGTAATTTTTTTGGGAAAGTGGACGTGCCCCCGCCCCCAAATTTTTTTTATATATCTTGCAAACCAATAAAGCTATATAAACCAAACTTCAGTTGGTTCTCTTACGTACCTCACCATATGCCATAAAAATAGTTAAAATCGGATAATAACCACGCCCACCTCCCATACAAAGGTTAGGTTGAAAATTACTAAAAGTGAATTAACTCACTAATGAAAAACGTCAGAAACACAAAATTTTACAGAAGAAATAGCAGAAAGAAGCTGCACTCAGATTTTTTTTACAAAATGGAAAATGGAAATGGGCAATGGGCCATGTCTCAGGAAGTATTCGACAGATTTCAATGAAATTCGGTATATAATATTTTCTTGACACCCTGATGACACGTGTGGAAAATGGATGAAATCGGTTCACAACTACGATAACTTCTCATATAACTCAATTTTTTAAGTCCATCTGATTTCTTCACTTTATATATATAAGGAACCAATGAAGGTAGCGAAATGTAACTTTACACAAATACTGTATATGATCTGTGGAATCACTTGTGGAGAAATTGTCAAAATCAGACCATGACTTTTCCAGGCCCCTGATATCGAACATGAAGAACTCAGTGCCTTAGGGTAATTTTTACCCGAAAATATCGGTATATCCCTGAGATAATTTAATGTAATTCGGAAGAAATTTTTTTTCGTCTAATAGTGCGTCTCTGTTCATAACTTAATCAAATGGGGTCATAACATCTCCTACCTCCCATATACCTGATTTTAGGTAATATAAAATTAAGTGAACGTGTAGTCTTCGATATATTTTATCTTGGTGGTGAAAACGAGAGAAATCGGTTCAGGAATTACCTCAGTCCCCATATACTATTTATGATGATTTTCGTTAATCTATTGAACTTTATGACGAATATATAGGTCGAATTGTGTTATCTCTATAAAATTACATCAATAAATTGCGAGAGTATAAAATGTTCGGTGCATGCAATGTTCGGTGGCACCCGAACTTAGCCTTTCCTTACTTGTTGTCTATAATTCTTTGTTTAGTTGTTGATGTTTTTGTTCAGTTGCAACATTTGGCAGGATCTTCCGCTTTGGTGCAATTAGTTGTAGGATGTTTGCCTCCACAATTCACACAACACGACGGTCTTTGGTATGTCCATGCTTGACTGTTTGTGCACTATGGGACTAATTTAGAGGGTTTTATATGCTCGATCTTGACAACAATATTAAGAAAGGTTTTAATCTGATCTGAAACTTTGCTTATGTGCGCGGTAGCATGGAATACTACTAGAAACATACATATCAAGCGGTTCTTTAGTCTTCCATTTAAGTTTGTTGATTACATTTAAGACATTGATCGTTAAGATCGTACAAGATGGATTGTGTATCACATGAGTGGTGTAAATTTGGTATCAATAGCTTTATTGGCCTGTTATTTTTGCTGTCATCGCCGTTACTCAAATGCTTTAGTGGCTGCATGTTTTTTTTTTTATTTTTTAAAGAGCTATTAATTTTTAGGGAACTCTCAGCTATACATTTTTTTGAAGAGCGCTCCTCTTTTTGAGTATCCACTCAGTTTATTTAACTGGTTCATCTGCATCAGTTTCATATACTTGATCAACATTCGTATTTGTTGGTTTTGGCTTGCTTTTACTAGATTTTAGTTCTTCCTATTCTTTTTTTAGTGCTATCATATATCTTTATCTTTATGTAATAGATTATACATCGCTTCTAAAGTTTTAAGTCCGTCATTGACTAGACAGTTAGCCTTTTCTAATTCTTTAATTTTATTTGCTCTAAATGAGCTTAGACTGTTTCTTGTGGTCTCCTCATGCAAAGGTTCGGTAATTTTTTGATTTTTAGTGATCTCTTAACTGGATTTTATCAATCTATCGTTTGGTCGATAATGCAGTTAACAGTAAACATTTTTATTTTATATTTATTTGACCTGTGAGGCAGAGCTGATCACGGTTGGTCATTGTAAGACTTGTTAGCATAGATCATAGGCTTCACGTAGGCCCACATGAAATACTCTAACGGCGTCAATTCACACGACCGAGGCGGCCAATTGACGTGAGGTAACACGTTCACCAAATTTGGTTTTCAATAAATCGATTGTGAAATTCGCTGTGTGCTGAAAATACTCGGTTATCAGTGAGCGGTAGCGATTCCTAGTCCCGTGTCGATCGTTATCATCACGGAAGAAGTACGGCCCAATGACGCCGCCGGTCCATAAAACGCACAAAACGCACAGATGGTAATACACGCAAGATGTGCTACGAGTATTGCGTTGGGTTAACATCTCCAGTAACCTGAGAAAAATCTATCACATTGAGAGTATTTATCGAAAATACAACAACAATAAACGATAATCAATATAAGCGAAGTTGCGTATACGCCATCGTGATTTGTTTTCTAAACAAAGCAAAAAGCAAATAACAACGCACAACCTTTACATATTCGTAAATATGTTGAGTAAACGGTTTAACTTTATTTGTATATTTGATTATTGAAAATGATTACATTCGAAATTCAATTGCCACTCTTCGGCCATACAATGCTTTCTATAAAGTTCAAGTGATCAAACACTTTTGTTATCAGAAAGGGTTCAAAATCGTCAGAATGCGTTGCTACAAATCCAAACATTTTATATTTCGGGACATTTTCTTGAACTTCGTATATTGGCATGCCATAGATAAGGATCCGAAATCCTAAATTCTTGGCACTTATTTGCGATGGCTTTAGGTGAGTATCGGTCTTATTAAAACATTCAACGTCTGCTACAATTTCAACTTTTCCGTATGCTCCCGACAAATCTATAAAAAAGTATACAATAAAATAAAAGTATATAAAAATCAAATAGAAAACTCACAACTCCCTGGATTCATTTGTGAAGATAAACACACTGGATACCTTTCGGGAGTGTAACCCACATCACTTTCCAGTTCAATCAAGGCAATATTGTTAAGGAAGGGTGTTTTTGAAGAGTAGTTGGAATGAATGTGAATTGCCTGAAAAGTCGAAATCAGTTTAAAGATAATTTGTTAATGTTCTTAACTTCCTAATTACCTTTATTCCTCTCTCCACTGAATCGTACCATACTAAATTATACGTAAATTTGTCAATTGAGACGCAACTTGCTGCCGTTATTAAAAAACGTTTGTCAATCAAAGCGCCTCTGCAAAAATTACGTTTGTCATCAGAATAATAAAGATAATAGCCGGAAAGGGGGATGTCATCAAATGTGGTCTCTCCAATCGATCGCAAATCATTAGTTATGTTTTCACAAGCTTAAATCAAATTAAAATTCCATTAACAATTAGCAACAACAGTATATTTTAGAAACCGCTCATAAGATCTACGATTACAAACTAAAGCAGGCAGTGCAAAACAATGCGAAACTCACCAAGTTCTGATGGCCGTTTCTGCGGGGTGGCAATGTCTCGACTGTAAGAAGAGAGAAATTAAACACATAGTAACGATAGAAAGAACGATCAAATTGGATGAGTACATAGTACTTTCTTGCAAGAACTCTTAATTTAAAAGAAGTATACATTAAGCGAGGTTTGATTAACCATTTTTTGGAAGTACGGACCATATGATCCTGATTTTAACTACCTGTGTAAAAACAACATTCTACAGAATTCATCTATTGTTCTATTCACTGCCGAAAATTGCTGTGGCCTAGAACATCGAAATTCTTAAGTTTACCGCGTTATATTCAGTATTTAATTGCAAGTGATTTTACTTAGAGCGTACTTAGAGTGCTTTAAGCTTAGAAAACTAAAGACTTTCCAATAAGTTGATCTTCATTAAAAGAGTTAGTCTACTTTACGATTACATTAAAATACTTATTATACTACCTTTTGGCAAGCTGGTTGCTTAACCCAACTACTTTCTGATTCAACCGTTGAAATTCCGCTGGCATTCTTAAAAGAAAGGGAAAACATTAACAAATTTTAGTTGTCCATGTTATAAAAAGTTTAAAATAAAATCGTATGTATGTTTAATACTACCTTCCTTGCGCAGTTTTTATAGCCTCTGTCAATCTGAAAGTTTCCAAAAATAAAATAAAGTTTTATAATAGATCGTATGAAAATAGTTTGTGACATATAGGTTCAAAATAAAATATTATTTACCGTTGGGTCCACCTTTCCTCCGTTGCTTTGGTTTCCGCGGCCATTCTGGAAATTCCGATTTTTTTATAAAACAAAGGGATGTTAGTAGATCTTGTATTAATAGTTGGTCATATTTAAGTTCAAAATTAAATATTATTCTTCTTTAATCCTACCTTTCTTCCAAGGCATCGATTTTCGCTGACATTCTGCCAATTTTGAAAAAATAAATAAGGCGTTAGTAATTTGAAATTTTTGTTTCGGTCTGGTTTTATTTACCTTTTCAGGGCGTCATCTATAAGATTTTGCTTTCTTTCGATTGTTTTAGCCAAAGTTAAGAAACTCTCTATGGCCTTACCCGCGTCCACGAAAATGGTCAAAGACCCATCATCAGCGGAAAGGTCAGAGTCAGCACCCTCCACACTATACGTTTGAAACAGCGAGAAGAAGAGTCCAAACAGTATTTTATAATACAGTTTATTTTCCATTTTACAAAACAACTTTAATTGGCTGGGAATAAAAAAGTTGAAATATTCTTAATGTATGTATGTGATCCTGTTTCTTAAATTTATAATATGTAGTGTATGAACATTCTTATAGAAATGATTCTACATTTAAGGAGCAGCTGCAAATAGTGGATGTGTTTTATATGAAATGAATTTCATACTCAGATTTATATGTAGCAGTTGCTCTATTAGTCTTGCCAACATGAATTTTTTTATTTTTATTTATAATTTAAGTTAACTTATTAAAATACAGTGATCGTCCATTATAACGAATCTTATGTTGCACATGGGCGCGGTCTCCAGCTCTTAAATTGTCAAACGAACAGCCACATTGACATTGACAATGATAATTTTCCACGCTCTCAGGAAATACCGCTGATTATATGCGCCTACCGACTCTCTGCTCCACAATATTACCTTAATCATTTTTCTACATGTAATGCGTTCTTTTGAATTTTAAATTGAGACAAATGCTGGATTCGCGTCCACATTTAAGAGGAGAGTGAGAATGAGTTAAGAGGGAAAGAGTGTCTAAGCTCAATTAATGAGGGCGGTTAACCAATCCGTACCGCTGATTGCTTGAGAGTATGAAACCATAAAAAAATCGATTCAAAACTGAAATGCACTTATTTATGAAATCGCATTTGTTCTTCTCAGTTCTATATGGACACTGCTACTATTTTGAACTCAACTGTATATATGAGTAATTGGATACGTATGTATGAACACGAATGAACGGAGTGATCGTCGGAAAAATGCTGATTCATTTGATTTTCATACATATACATATATAAGTATTTGCCAACCAGGTTGTTGCATAACAAACTATTGCATCACACTTCAACAGTTTTTTTGGTTTCCACGATGGATTTTCACAAAACCTAGGTCACCAACAAAAGCAATTACGACTAGAAGGAATCACATCACATCCATATAATTCACTTCATTTTCACATATGTTGATAAACGATACGATTATTTCTATAAAAAATACTCGAATATTTTCACGACACATTCTTCGAGGTTCTTTACTTTTTCATTATAAAATAATCAAAAGAATTTAGTTCTTGGATTTATAAAGTTTTTTTCTTATTATTTACAAGGAATTTAGCTGAGATCTTAAAGTGTACTTACCTAATTTGAAGCGAATCTTTCGGTGTACAGCGCAGAAATGAAATTAGGTTCATCTCTGGATCTCTTTATATGTAATCATTGAGAATGATTTACTTATATATAGACAGGAAATTAAAAATTTAATTAATGGAGAGGCTTATCCACTATAGCGACAGTATTATGAATCGGAATTCTCCCAATCGCACACAAAGAACATATAGAAAGCTGAGCGAAATCAAGGAGGGGAAACTCTGTAATGGAAACTTAGTAGTGTCAGAAACACATACTCAGATGCCAATTAAAATATACACGCAGCACATTTATTTTCAATTATTTGAGGCACTCTTACTTTGTTGCGTAAACCCCATCGTGGTTAATGTCCTAAACGAAGCAAAAAGCAACAATAATAACAACACACAACCTTTACATATTCGTAAATATGTTGAATAAACGGTTTAACTTTATTTGCATATTTTATCATCGAAAATTATTACATTCGAAATTTAATTGCTACTCTTTGGCCACACAATGCTTTCTATAAAGTCCAAGTGATCAAACACTTTTGTTATCACAAAGGGTTCAAAATTGTAAGAATCCGTTGCTACAATTCCAAAATAATGAAATTTGGGGAAATTGTTTTGAACTTCGTATATTGCCCAGCCAGTCTGAGTGCTCTCATATTCCAAATTAATTGCACATATTTGTGATGGCTTTAGGTGTGTACCGATCTTATAAAAACATTCAGCGTCTGTTACAATTTTAACTTTTCCGTATGCTCCCTTCAAATCTATAAAAATATATACAATAAAATAAGAGGATAACAATCATATACAAAACTCACCACTCTCTGGAATCACTTCGGATGCGTATAAGCACACTGGATACCAATCGGAATTGTAAGCCACATCACTCTCCAGTTCAATCAAAGCAATATTGTTAAGGGAAGGTGTTTTTGAAGTGAAATCGGGATGTTTGTGAATTGCCTGAAAAGTCGAAATAAGTTTAAGAATAATTTGTTAAAGTTCTTAACTTCATTACTACTTTTATTTTAATCGACGTTGAATTGTCCCATGATACTTTCGTAAAACTGCCAGTTGATACGCATTCTGCTGCAATTAATAAAAAACGTTTGTCAATCAAATTGCCGCTGCAGAGGCCAGCTAGGACGTTAGAAGTATAAAGCCTCAATGAGTAGTACGCGATGTCATTAAATGTGGTCTCTCCAATCGATCGCAAATCATTAGTTATTTTTTCACAAGCTTAAAAAAACAAAAAAAAATATATAATCCTATTAACATTTAACAACAAATGAGCCACCGCTCATAAGATCTAAGTTTATTCAAAACAATGCGAAACTTACCAAGTTCTGCTGGACGTTTGTCAGGTGTGGCAACATCGGTACTGTAAGTAGAGAGAAGTTAAACAAATAGTAACGAAAGAAATGGCGATAAGAGTGCGTGAATAGTAGTTTCTTGCAAAGAACTCTTAATTTAAAAGAAGTCTACAGTAAGCGAGGTTCAATTAACCATTTTTTGGCGCGCACATCCAAGATCCATTAGAATCCTGCTTTCGAAACTACCAATGTATACACAATCTCACGATCTCACAATCACGAAACCATTCCACAGAATTAATCTAACGGTTTATAAGCTTTATTTACTGCCGAAAATTGCTGTGGCACTGGAACATCGAAATTCTTAAGTTTACCGCGTTATTTTCCTTATTTAATTGCAAGTGATTTTACTTAGAGCTTACTTGGAGCGATTTAAGCTTAGAAAACTACAGACTTTACAATAAATTGATCTTTCTTAAAAGAGTTAGCCTACTTTATAATTACATTAAAATGCGTATTAAACTACCTTTTGCCAAGCTGGTTGCTTAACTCAACTCCTTTCTGATTAAGCCGTTGAAATTCCGCTGGCATTCTTAAAAGAAAGGGAAAACATTAACAAATTTTAGTTGTCCATGTTATAAAAAGTTTAAAATAAAATCTCATTTATGTTTAATACTACCTTCCTTCCGCAGTTTTTATAAAAAAATATTAGGTTCAAAATAAAGTATCAATTACCGTTCATTCCACCTCTCCTCAGTTGCTTTGGCTTCCGCGGTCATTCTGGAAATTCCGATTTTTTTATAAAACAAAGGTTAGTAGTAGATCATATTAAAATAGTTTTAGATATTTAAGTTCAAAATAAAGTATTAATTACCGTTGATTCCACCTCTCCTCGGTTGCTTTGGCTTCCGCGGTCATTCTGGAAATTCCGATTTTTTATAAAACAAAGATTAGTAGTAAATCATATGAAAATAGTTGGAGATATTTAAGTTCAAAATAAAGTATTAATTACCGTTGATTCCACCTCTCCTCGGTTGCTTTGGCTTCCGCGGTCATTCTGGAAATTCCGATTTTTTTATAAAACAAAGGTTAGTAGTAGATCATATTAAAATAGTTTTAGATATTTAAGTTCAAAATAAAGTATTAATTACCGTTCATTCCACCTCTCCTCAGTTGCTTTGGCTTCTGCGGTCATTCTGGAAATTCCGATTTTTTATAAAACAAAGATTAGTAGTAAATCATATGAAAATAGTTGGAGATATTTAAGTTCAAAATAAAGTATTAATTACCGTTCATTCCACCTCTCCTCAGTTGCTTTGGCTTCTGCGGTCATTCTGGAAATTCCGATTTTTTATAAAACAAAGATTAGTAGTAAATCATATGAAAATAGTTGGAGGTATTTAAGTTCAAAATAAAGTATTAATTACCGTTGATTCCACCTCTCCTCGGTTGCTTTGGCTTCCGCGGTCATTCTGGAAATTCCGATTTTTTATAAAACAAAGATTAGTAGTAAATCATATGAAAATAGTTGGAGATATTTAAGTTCAAAATAAAGTATTAATTACCGTTGATTCCACCTCTCCTCGGTTGCTTTGGCTTCCGCGGTCATTCTGGAAATTCCGATTTTTTTATAAAACAAAGGTTAGTAGTAGATCATATTAAAATAGTTTTAGATATTTAAGTTCAAAGTAAAGTATTAATTACCGTTCATTCCACCTCTCCTCAGTTGCTTTGGCTTCTGCGGTCATTCTGGAAATTCCGATTTTTTTATAAAACAAAGGTTAGTAGTAGATCATATTAAAATAGTTTTAGATATTTAAGTTCAAAATAAAGTATTAATTACCGTTCATTCCACCTCTCCTCAGTTGCTTTGGCTTCCGCGGTCATTCTGGAAATTCCGATTTTTTTATAAAACAAAGGTTAGTAGTAGATCATATTAAAATAGTTTTAGATATTTAAGTTCAAAATAAAGTATTAATTACCGTTGATTCCACCTCTCCTCGGTTGCTTTGGCTTCCGCGGTCATTCTGGAAATTCCGATTTTTTATAAAACAAAGATTAGTAGTAAATCATATGAAAATAGTTGGAGATATTTAAGTTCAAAATAAAGTATTAATTACCGTTGATTCCACCTCTCCTCGGTTGCTTTGGCTTCCGCGGTCATTCTGGAAATTCCGATTTTTTTATAAAACAAAGGTTAGTAGTAGATCATATTAAAATAGTTTTAGATATTTAAGTTCAAAATAAAGTATTAATTACCGTTCATTCCACCTCTCCTCAGTTGCTTTGGCTTCTGCGGTCATTCTGGAAATTCCGATTTTTTATAAAACAAAGATTAGTAGTAAATCATATGAAAATAGTTGGAGATATTTAAGTTCAAAATAAAGTATTAATTACCGTTGATTCCACCTCTCCTCGGTTGCTTTGGCTTCCGCGGTCATTCTGAAATTTGGATTTTTTTGTAAAACAAAGGTTAGTAGTAGATCATATTAAAATAGTTTTAGATATTTAAGTTCAAAATAAAGTATTAATTACCGTTGATTCCACCTCTCCTCGGTTGCTTTGGCTTCCGCGGTCATTCTGGAAATTCCGATTTTTTATAAAACAAAGATTAGTAGTAAATCATATGAAAATAGTTGGAGATATTTAAGTTCAAAATAAAGTATTAATTACCGTTGATTCCACCTCTCCTCGGTTGCTTTGGCTTCCGCGGTCATTCTGGAAATTCCGATTTTTTTATAAAACAAAGGTTAGTAGTAGATCATATTAAAATAGTTTTAGATATTTAAGTTCAAAATAAAGTATTAATTACCGTTCATTCCACCTCTCCTCAGTTGCTTTGGCTTCTGCGGTCATTCTGGAAATTCCGATTTTTTATAAAACAAAGATTAGTAGTAAATCATATGAAAATAGTTGGAGATATTTAAGTTCAAAATAAAGTATTAATTACCGTTCATTCCACCTCTCCTCAGTTGCTTTGGCTTCTGCGGTCATTCTGGAAATTCCGATTTTTTATAAAACAAAGATTAGTAGTAAATCATATGAAAATAGTTGGAGGTATTTAAGTTCAAAATAAAGTATTAATTACCGTTGATTCCACCTCTCCTCGGTTGCTTTGGCTTCCGCGGTCATTCTGGAAATTCCGATTTTTTATAAAACAAAGATTAGTAGTAAATCATATGAAAATAGTTGGAGATATTTAAGTTCAAAATAAAGTATTAATTACCGTCGATTCCACCTATCCTCGGTTGCTTTGGCTTCCGCGGTCATTCTGGAAATTCCGATTTTTTATAAAACAAAGGTTAGTATTAGATTATATGAAAATAGTTGGAGATTTTTAAGTTCAAAATAAAGTAATATTTACCGTTCATTCCACCTATCCTCGGTTGCTTTGGCTTCCGCGGTCATTCTGAAATTTGGATTTTTTTGTAAAACAAAGGTGCTACTGCTAGATTTTGTAAAAATTGTGGTTTAACTTTAAAAAATAAATTATTATTATTAAATTTATTATTCGTGTTTAATTTTACCTTTCCTTTAGTGCTTTTATTTCCGAAGACAGGCTGAAATTTTTGAAAATTTTCTTAGTGATATAATATTTTTTTGATTTCAGATTGGTTCTATTTACCTTTTCAGTGCATCATCTATTAGACTTTGCTTTTCTTCAATTGTTTTGGCCAAAGTTAAAAAGCTATCTATATCCTTTCCTGCGTCCACGTAAATTGTTAAAGACCCATCATCAGGGTCAGCCCCCTTCGTGCTCGTTGCGTGGAGTACCGCGAAGAAAAGTCCAAATAATATAAGATTATTTTTCATTTTACAGAATAACTTCAAATAGCTGTGAATAGAAAAAGTCGAAAGAAGTACATATTAATAATTCTTATTTAATACTATTACAACCGGTTTACACTCCAATATCTGACTCCCATAAGTATGTCGACTGCATTATATTTGAGCAGTAAGTCCAGCATGGACGCTCTTTAACGAACATCTTGCGGCTTAGCATAATTTTATTTTAATATTCGCGCAACTTTTTGTTTCTTCACTATTTATTCCTTCCTATTTATTCGTAACTCCCTTATGCAAAACCCCAGAAGTACAACGTTTTAGGAGTAAACCCATATTTGAGGAACTACTTGACCAGTTTGAACGAAAAGTGCTACGAAATATTTTCGTGATGTATTGGTGTTACCACGCCTACTCTTCATATATGATCCGATTCCTCGCTTTAAAATATATTTTAGTGAAGTAACAATAGAAATATTGAAATTAAGTTTAACAAAAATAATTTATTCACTCTAAACATAGTCAAAATCGGATCATAGCTTTACAAAAGCCAAGATGGCGTCTTTCACTGATAGTAATGTGACATCGTGCCAGGATTTGGTAAACTTATGTACATAAGTACTTGTAAATTAATGTATTAATAATTTATTTTGTAAATTAATTGAATTGTGTTTGAATTTGTGCTTAATATATTTTTTGCGAAGGAAATTCCCAAACCAAATTATTTTATGCATTACTTTTTTGATAAGAGTTATAAAATATAAAATATTGTATAAAATATACTTATAACTACACAGGTATTTATAAATTTGTGTTTAATTACTTGATTTTTAACGATTTCTTAAAAAGAATGTTATTTTTTTTCATTTTATGATATTCACTATTGCTCTGTATTTACATTTCCATTAAAAGTATTGTTACCCATACGCCACGTCGTACTACATATAACAACAGAGATTTGTCGGTGTATCTCCTACCCGGTACACGCTGTTATAAATATTAATGGTGTACACACTTTTAAGATGCCGACTACGGTATTTACAAATATCTATATATTGTAATATTTCAGGGAGGTTTACGTGCGAGAGTCCGCATACTTGAAATGGTCAACACTTTTAAACATTAAATAAATAAATAATATTAAAGTAAATTGATGATTAATCTTTAAGGATGTCGTAGTGTTTCGGCGTTTCTCTCAGGAGTTCGTCGATCTACGATCTTCTTCCAACAGTTCTACTTTCCTGAGAAATCACCTAGGCATTGCTTTGCTTTTCTTATTTTTTATATTATGTGTCCTTTTACTCTGGAGGGTCCCTTGGGTGGTGAATCGCAGAGTTGAACTTTAATTATAAAGAACCGGAGGGTCCCCCCGAAGGTGGTGAATCGCGGTTCTTGTTTTAAGTAAGTAATTGGCTGTACAAGCCTATATTTATTTATATTTTGAATTTATAATTCTCTGGAGGGTTCCATGGGTGGTGAATCGCAGAGAATTTTATTATTTATAAGCTGGAGGGTCCCCCCGAAGGTGGTGAATCGCAGCTTGATTATATTTTTTTATTGGCTGTACGAGCCTGTTGAATTAATAAAATAATATTACAATAAAATATAAATTACTATGAGATAACCGTATAGTCAAAATAAATAGGTTCACTAATTTTTTCACATCCTTATTCCTTATTTGACTCGCAGTAATTATTATACAGTATACTCTCGAAAAGTAAATTCTCAGAAAGTAAATAATCGCGGAAAAGTTAATCACTTTTAAGATTACACATGCTCCTCGAAAAAGTAAATTTTTTAATTTACTTTTCAGAGAGTGTGATAAAAAATTCGAAATGAAGCATGCAGCGTTTTTTACGATGTTGCAAAAACACTTACTCTCTTGTTTATCGCGTCTTTTTAGTAAATAAACTCTCCTACTTGATCCACTGGTTTAAAAATGAAAACGATGCAAATCAGGTGTCAGACTTTTTGAATTGTGGTACAAAAATGGTCAGAAAATATATTGCAAAAGAAAAAAAACTAAAGAATATTCAAGATTTTTTCTCTTCATAGTAAATACATATGTATGTATGTAAATGTAAATATGTTTTTCATGTAAATCCATATGTTTTATTGAAGCAAATAAATGAATGAATTTTTTAAGTTTAAAAATGCATTTAATATTATAAAAACAGATAATTTATGTATATATTTGGAAAAGTAAATTATTCGAAAAAGTAAATTACCCAAAATACCAATCGATTTACTTTTCGAGAGTATACTGTATACACTTAATAAAAAGCACTCACCTTATCCGTATCCAAGAGACGCAGCACAGAAATGATACTGAATTAATTTCTGCTTCGCTTTATATTCAGTCACTGATCGCGAATTGCTTATATATTGAGAGAAGAGCAAGAGAATCACAGCCACTCTAGCGATAGTATTTGGAAAGCTAATATTACCGTTCTCACGCAAAGAATGAAATAATTTAACTCTCCCAAACAACAAATAAAATGCTAGGCAACTGAGAGAAATTGTAGAAGAAATACTGTAATAGAAATTTGGTTGCGTCAGGGCAGTCATGCACTCACACATACATATGTTCATTCAAATATATTCTCAGCAAAATTGAGTACATAAAATTCCACGAATGATAAGAATGTAGATCACCACAATTTCTTTGAGGTCTCTCTGTCACGACAACTGAGCAGAGTGATTGGCGCGAAGTATGTTCTCTCATCTCATTATATGTGTTGAATATTTGCCAATGAAATGGTTGTTTAAAATGAAATTTAAGTAATCAACAATCATTGAGCGAGCATGGGCGGAGTCTTCGTGTTACAAAAGCGTGTGATCGCTCACACGAGTTGTCTCTTTCTACATCAAACGTAAAGCGAAAATTCGCCGCTACCATGGGACAAAGTACCAACAAATTCTTCAGAGAGCATCAGTGCCATGGTTCATAGCATTGTTGACGTCAATACGCTTGATATGTGGCGGTTGAATGCTTCTGCCTTATCTTTATATTCAATTCAACTGAAATTGCAAATTCATTCTTATTAATGCTTATATACAGTTGCGTTCAAATAAATAGCACTGCGTGCTGGAATATGCTTTAAGGCAAAACAACGTATTGTTAGCTTCACATCAATGTTCACTACGAATATTA
Organism: Zeugodacus tau; assembly: GCA_031772095.1. Classification (NCBI taxonomy): domain Eukaryota; kingdom Metazoa; phylum Arthropoda; class Insecta; order Diptera; family Tephritidae; genus Zeugodacus; species Zeugodacus tau. The sequence continues at coordinate 12,311,891 of CM062650.1, forward strand.
ATTCGGATTTTTTGAAAGTAGCCGTCACAAGAGTGTCTGAGGAAAATTACACAAGAATTTATGGTAATTCTAATATAGCAATGGAGTAGGCCAAAAATAATGAAACAAGGATCAGTCATTACATTGGTGCGCTTATGTATATTCCATGATAATATTTCAATTAAATATATAATCAGCACGTTTGGTATTATCTCTCACTCAGACAAGAAATTCAGAAACAAGCCACTCCCGACTATAGTTATGACGGATAATAAGACTGTAAAATTCGGAGGAATTTGTGTTGCTTTAAATTATCAACTTGTGTGTAATTGCTGTGAATGAAAAAGAATTTATGTATACTGGAAGTTTATTGAAACCTCCGTGCAGTTGATAGTAAAGTCGATCTGTTGTAAATAAATTACGTTGTCTTAAATAATGTGTAATTTTTACCAAAGAAATGGGTAACGATAGGACCTTGAATTTAGATGGAAAATGTATTCAGAATACTTCAAATACTAAAGAGTTTTAGCACAGTTTCGTCATATTTGTAATATCGTAAACAGCTATGTTAGCGGAAATACAAACGCTATTGAGAATGGAATAGCATTTTGCATTCAAGTATATTCCATCACACACTGCTATTAATATGAACATAACTGTATATAATATATTAATTAAAATATATTTTGAAATTTCCGTAGAACTGAATATAATGATAACCTATTGACATCAGACACGTTTTTATGTCCTCTGTTTCCGATGCTGCGGAGATTGCGTGCACATGCTCTCCGAAGAGCTTAATGTCGCTTTCTCCCATGCTAAACTCTCTTTTCACTCACTCTCTCACTCGTGAGAGAGACAATATCAGTGCGCTCGATCACTAACGCTCTCGAAGCTTATATGAATGCTCCGCCCATGCCGCTCACAAATGTGTGTTCATTCAAATTTTGTAAGCAACAACCTGGAGACCAAATACTCATGCATACTTCTATATATACATAAATGAGCATATTTCAGCGCTGACACCGCTCATTGGATGTATTGTTCTTGTACAGACATACGAACATTAATATAGATATAGAAAGCATTCACTTATTATGAATTAGTTTGCTCACTACATAACAAACACTTGTATGAAACAAAGAGAGAAGAAGATCGTTGCCGCTTTATCTTGTGCGCTTCGTGTGCATCCAAAACATATTTTATATACAAACTTTTATGTTTCTGCTCCCAAACTTTATTAAAGACAATAGTTGAATTGGCTTCGTGGAAGTACAGTGGGTTCGTTTAAGTTAAAAAAATAAGCTTTTATTTGATATGGAAAGTTTACTCACTTATTATATCGATTTAAATTACAAGAAAATTAAGAATTTATTCAGTTTAATTCAATTAAGTTGAAAAGCGTAAATACAATGAAATAATTCATTAAAATATCTCTGAATGATTATTTGGAGGATGGAGTCATATGTAGAAGTTCACGCAAGTGAGGAAAGTTTCTGATTGTCATTCACTTGGGAGTGGCCAGGAACGATTCTTTTACATGTGGCTCAAGCAGCTCACGACTTCCGGTCTTAGACCAAGTATCCTCTGGGTAGCCAACAGACATCCGTTTGGAGGCGAGCTAAAGTGAGAAGGCGAAACCCGCTTATGCGGTTGTGCGTAGGGTTTGGGACCCACCACATAAAAACACCCCCAATGAAAACGACGAAACAGCCTCGGATGAGAGACCCCGATTTTGATGACGACCACTGCAAACGTTTAAAGGACTACGATTTAAGGGCATGCACCTGGAATGTCCGGACCCTTAATTGGGAAGGTGCCTCTGCCCAGCTGGTTGATGTCCTCGTAAGAGTAAAGGCTGACATCACCGCAATCCAAGAAATGCGATGGACGGGACAAGGACGGAAGAAGGTGGGTCCTTGTGACATCTACTACAGCGGCCATATAAAGGAGCGCAAATTCGGTGTGGGATTCGTGGTGGGAGAGAGACTCCGTCGTCGAGTCCTGGTATTCACTCCGGTGGATGAACGTCTAGCCACAATCCGCATCAAAGCGAGGTTCTTCAACATATCGCTGATTTGCGCCCACGCCCCGACGGAAGAGAAGGACGAAGTGATCAAAGATACCTTCTATGAGCGCCTAGAACGTACCTATGAGCGCTGCCCCCGCCACGATGTAAAAATCGTGCTTGGCGATTTCAACGCTAGGGTGGGTAAAGAAGGTGTCTTTGGCACAACAGTCGGAAAATTCAGCCTCCATGACGAAACATCACCAAACGGTCTGAGGCTGATCGACTTCGCCGGGGCCCGAAATATGGTCGTCAGTAGTACTAGATTCCAGCATAAGAAAATCCATCAAGCTACTTGGCTGTCCCCGGATCGAATCACTCGCAACCAGATCGATCATGTTGTGATAGATGGACGACATGTCTCCAGTGTCTTTGATGTGCGTACGCTTCGTGGTCCCAACATCGACTCGGACCACTATCTTGTAGCAGCTAAGATACGCACCCGCCTCTGTGTAGAAAAGCACACACGTCAACAAACACAAGGAAGGTTCGACATCGAGAAGCTGCAATCACAACCGACAGCCGAACGATTTTCTACTCGACTTGCACTCCTGCTCTCTGAGAGCACTCATCAGCATCTCGGTATAAGGGAGCTGTGGGACGGCATATCAAACTCCTTACGTACAGCTGCAACCGAAACCATTGGTTTTCGGAAAAGCCAAAAAAACAGCTGGTATGACGAGGATTGTCGTCTCGCAGTGGAGAGAAAACAGACTGCCTACCTCGCAATGTTGCGATCGACCGCAACACGAGCGGGATGGGAAAGATACCGAGAGCTGAAGAGGAAAGCGAGACGCATTTGCAGACAAAAAAAGAAAGAAGCCGAAATGAGTGAGTATGAAGGGCGACTAACTGAAGGTTTCAAGACCGGAGCGCACTCCTGTAGGACCCCCAGAGGTGATCTAGTTATTGATGACCAGAGTATACTGAGTTTGTGGAGGGAACACTTCTCCAGCCTGCTGAATGGCAGTGAAAGTACAACACCAGGAGATGGCGAACCCGATTCCCCAATCGACGACGATGGAGCAGATGTTCCATTGCCCGACCCTGAAGAAATTCGAATAGCAATTACCCGCTTGAAGAACAATAAGGCGGCGGGGGACGATGGATTACCGGCCGAGCTATTCAAATACGGCGGCGAATAACTGATAAGGTGCTTGCATCAGCTTCTTTGCAGAATATGGTCGGAAGAAAGCATGCCTGACGATTGGAATCTCAGTGTACTCTGCCCAATACACAAAAAGGGAGACCCCATAATTTGCGCCAATTACCGTGGGATAAGCCTCCTCAACATCGCGTATAAGGTTCTGTCGAGCGTATTGTGTGAAATACTAAAGCCCACCGTCAACAAACTGATTGGACCTTATCAGTGTGGCTTTAGACCTGGAAAATCAACAACAGACCAGATATTCACCATGCGCCAAATTTTGGAGAAGACCCGTGAAAATAGGATCGACACACACCATCTCTTTGTCGACTTTAAAGCTGCTTTCGACAGCACGAAAAGGAGCTGCCTTTATTCCGCGATGTCTGAATTTTGTATCCCCGCAAAACTAATACGGCTGTGTAAGCTGACGTTGAGCAACACCAAAAGCTCCGTCAGGATCGGGAAGGACCTCTCCGAGCCGTTCGATACCAGACGAGGTTTCAGACAAGGTGACTCACTCTCGTGTGATTTCTTTAACCTGATGCTGGAGAAAATAATACGAGCTGCAGAGCTAAATCGAGAAGGTACAATCTTCTATAAGAGTGTACAGCTACTGGCGTACGCCGATGATATCGATATCATCGGAAACAACACCCGCGCCGTTAGTTCTGCTTTCTCCAGACTGGATAAGGAAGCGAAGCGTATGGGTCTGGTGGTGAACGAGGACAAGACGAAATATCTCCTGTCGTCAAACAAACAGTCAGCGCATTCGCGTCTTGGCTCCCACGTCACTGTTGACAGTCATAACTTTGAAGTTGTAGATAATTTCGTCTACCTGGGAACCAGCATTAACACCAATAACAATGTCAGCCTGGAAATCCAACGCAGAATCACTCTTGCCAACAGGTGCTACTATGGACTAAGTAGGCAATTGAAAAGTAAAGTCCTCTCTCGACGAACAAAAACCAAACTCTACAAGTCTCTCATCATTCCCGTCCTACTTTACGGTGCAGAAGCGTGGACGATGTCAACATCCGATGAGACGGCACTAGGAGTTTTCGAGAGAAAGGTTTTGCGGAAGATTTATGGTCCCTTAAGAATTGGCAACGGCGAATACCGCAGACGATGGAACGATGAGCTGTATGTGTTATTCGACGACATAGACATAGTCCAGCGAATAAAAAAACAGCGGCTAAGCTGGCTAGGTCATGTTGTCCGAATGGATGAAAGTGCTCCAGCTCTGAAAGTATTCGATGCAGTACCCGCTGGTGGAAGCAGAGGAAGAGGGAGACCTCCACTCCGATGGAAGGACCAGGTGGAGAGGGACCTGGCTTCGCTTGGAATAACCAATTGGCGCCAAACTGCCAGAAGGAGGGATGCGTGGCGCGCTGTTTTGGACTCGGCTATAACCGCGTAAGCGGTGTCTACGCCAGTCAAGAAGAAGAAGAAGAAGATTGATTATTTGTAAATCTGTATGTATATGTGTGTGTGGTCGTCATAAAAATATATTGGCATCGGCATCCACTATATGTGACCCATTCTTAGCCGAATCCTTGTACTTCTTTTGAATGTCTCTTAAATCAATATTTTGTTTTTTACTTTTTTATTTCTTTAAAGCTTAAAATGTGAATTTTTGAATTTATGTTATTTTCACCAGTTAAAACACAGTTTGATAGATATTTGAGTGAACCAATCATTCCTTGCGATAATAATAGTATAAAGTTTAGTATAAAGAATTTGATTATTTTTGCATTAAAATGAAGGTTGAAGAGGTCTGTTGAGATTTTGAAAATACTTTTATAATGCCACTGTTATAGAAATCTTGGATAGTCGATTTTTAAAAGTTTCTCTTGAAACGAATTGTTCACGGGCAACATCATTCGCCGTGGAAAGGAACAGTTAACACATCTTTACCCAACGTTGCGCAAACGCAACATTTCAAATTTGTTTTTTTTTTATTTCTAAAATAAGGAAATAAATCTATGAAATCTAAGCCAGTCTCAAGAAGAAGTACTAACAGATAAATGAAAATTTTTTTTAAGGTTTTTCAAATACACATGCATTTTATTTTTATCATTCAAAAACTGCAAATTGAGTCATCTCGGGATCGGTATATTCATCCAATCATAAAAAATATTAATTTAAATAAAGCTTTACTTTTTACACTGTACAAAGCTTTAATAATATCTTATTTGTGATATAAACCCTTTTGGTGGACAAAACTATCCACCCGTGTTGTTTATCTTACATTTCTAGGAAATGTTGCGTATACGCAACGTTGGGAGTAACAATAATCAGTTGTTATTGTTACTCAGCTTGCCATTCGTGTTAGAAATGTATTGTCAATAATGGGTTCTCGCTATTCAAGGAGTAGTTCTGTTTTATTTTTATTATTCAGTTGGTTCTAGAACGTTGAGCTAATAGCATAGATAACTTGATACGAGCCTATTTTGCCACTGGTACTATTCTAGAAAATAGAACAATGAATAAAACCATGATTAATACGAAAACTCTTCAGAAAAGAGAGAGAGGGTCATTTGATTTCAGCTTTGACCAAAAACATGAAGTACTATTAGTTCGATGGAATGACAATTCTGTGGTGAATGTGGACTAACAACGCAAAAATCGAACCATTTGTTACAGCAAAACGTTACGATAGAAAACTAAAAAATGGTGAATGTGCCTCTGCCCCAGGTTATAGCAGATTATAATAAAAATATGGGAGGCGTCGATCTGCATGATAATGGAATTGCCAATTATAGGATTCGAGTAAGAGGGAAAAGGTGGTGGTGGCCACTGTTCATCAATTTGATAGATAGTGTTTTAGTAAACTCGTGGAAGATTTACAATCTGGCAAATGAGCGATCTATGACTCAATTAGAATTTAAATCTTACGTTGCTGTTAGTTTGATGAAAACCGAAGAAGCCCAAATTGCAGATAATTCTCACTTTTTGGGTAATTCAAATATAAATTTAGGAAGACCATCCAAAAACGCATTACCTTCTAATATTCGCTTCGATAATATTGGTCATGTCATAGAGGAGCACGAAAATAAACGTCGAAAGAGATGTAGACAGTGTAGAAGTACAACAATTTATATGTGCAAAAAATGTCAAATACATCTTCATGCTGATTGTTTTAAAATATTTCACTCACCCAAATCGCAATAGTATTAGCGTAAGTGAAATATTTTAAATGTATTTTTATGACTTGCTTGTATAATATAAGTTCAGTAATCCCAACGTTGCGTAGGCGCAACATTTCACGGAATGAAAAATAATGAATCAATATTTTTTTTTAATGATTTTCTCTTAATTTATGTATTTTTAAACGTAATAAACAATAAAACCAGAAAATATGCGTTTATTTTTACCCTTGGGAATTAATGGGTTAATAAACACTAAATGTTTGGTCTGGAACATAAGGTGCATGTAAAAGAACCCTCCAAACAAGCTCCCGAAATTTCTATCGAGTCTTTATCAATATCTCTTCTCCTATTGTCTGACCGCTTGGCCACCGTTTGCGCAGTCTCGCCGCGATTGTACTACTTGACGTTTTCGTTAATGCACCACTTTTCATCAACAGTAGATGGTTACTTAAGAAATCTATTGATTTGGTTACGATTCTGCCGCTAGTCGCAGATGAAAAATCGGTTGATGAAGTTTTGCGTAAACTGGTGTGACACCCATCAATGCTTCATCATCAAAACTATCCATCGCCCTTATACAGCACGAGATACAAATTACTGAATTCATCTCTTTAAAAATTAACGGTTTTCATTTTATTAGACCTACTATTTTTCAAATATATGAGACTCAAACCTTCTATTTGTACTTCAAGGAGAAATTGATGGGAATAACAATAAAAATCTTAAATTTGCCGTTATGTTTTTCTCTCAAAATTTTTGCTACTCTATTTGCTACTAAATGTGCCTAATTTTGTAGTTGTGCCATTGAAATATTTTTAATATTTCCCAGCAAATTACAAGCATTACTGAGTACAATGCGCATAAAGTGAGACAGTTAATTAGAAACATTTGATCGAAGACGAACTATTCGACTCATTATGCTATTTGTGTAATAATAAAACCGATTTTTAGTAGGTATATATTTCTTTAATTTCTTTCTTTCTTTAATATTCTTATTGAAAAAAATCACCAGCTGCATTCTTGCCCTGCGTCTGTCTATTTTTGATCTTCTTTAAACTACAAAGTCACAAAAAAGATATAGATTAAAAAAAAAATTCTATATATTCTATATTCTATTGAATTGAATGTATCGTTTTTCTCATTTTGAATCATTGTTAGCAAAGACGGTGGATGACCGAACAGCTGCTGGCATATATATTATAGTTGTGTAGTAAACTTGATAGTAAAAACTAAAACCTCGATCAACAATTGCTAAATTGCATTAGATTGCCGTGTAGTCTATGTTTGAGCATTCGTCTGTTTGCCCAATTCGGTGAAATATGGCTCACGTCATATAGGCCGAGACCAAGCCCATGATGCGCTTCCGTACTAAAATTATCAATATCATCAAATTGGATTTGATTTGAGTTTAATTTCACTGGATCACAAATTTGAATTTGTTTTTTGTTCCACGGATGCCACTATCCATTTTGTATGTGAAATGACTCGCTGAATTCGAAAATCGATTTTTTTTTTTCTATGGATACGTTTTTGAGATATTTGAAATTTACCGTTATTCGACCAAAAAAAAAGGTGTCTTCACTTAATCATGTATATCTCACTGACCAGTTGAGCAATCTTACTGCAAATTATAGAAAATAAAAGTGAATGAAATTTCCTAAAAATATTGCCTACTCCATTTTTCCATAGACCTTATAATTTCTGAGAAATTGATTAATAACTTCGAGTTTTTCAATTTGTTTATGAAAAAATTGAAAAAAATAAACTTTGGCAAGAAAAAAATTTTAAAACAAAAGATATTTTTTAATTTTTTTTTTATTTCATATGAAGTTCTGTTTCTTTAGAAAACAAAGCTACCAACGAACAAAATCCATGGATAAATAGGAAAGTTATACATGAGCAAATAAATATATCCAAGTCGCGCAAAGTCAATGTATACGTATATGCGTATGTAGTGTGTAAAGTAGGGGTGGGATTGTTTTCGAATATCATTAGAATAAACTAATAACTAATAATAATAATAAAATAATACTTTTAGAACAGTAATACTCAAATACTGTTGTAGTAGGTAGTTTGCATCGAAAGCAAGAGGTGTCAGGTGCGAAATCCCTGTAGTCATGTTAATTTGCCTAACATGTGTGTAGGTATACAGGCAGATTTTCGAAGGGTAATTAGTTGCGGAAAATTCCTAATGCAAATAAATTTAATTCAAACATGCATACCTACATGCACACACATATATCTTGGTTAAGGTGACATATTATAGAAATCGTCACGAACCATTTGCCAAACACTATACGAAGGAAGACAATGTATGCTATTGTAAAGACATTCCAGGATTATTCAAAGAGTTTGGTCAACCATATGATTCCGAGGAGTGGCAATTGTTCATAGACAGCAATAAACTTAGCTTGAAGGCCGTATTACTGCATAATGGCAACAAAAAGCCCTCGATCCCGATCGCGCATGCAGTAAACACGAAGGAAACATACGAGGCAATGGAGAAATTGTTAAAATTCATCAAATATGAAGAGCATGATTGAAAAATATGTGCCGATCTTAAAGTCGTTGGAATGTTATGCGGTCTACAAAGTGGCTACACAAAACACTGCTGCTTTCTCTGCAAATGGGATAGCCGAGCTCGTAAAGACCACTATTGCATTAAGGATTGGCCGGAAAGAGTTGAATTTACAATTGGTGTGGATATTATCAAATACGTCCCACTTGTAAAGAAGGAAAAAATCATTCTTCCGCCTTTGCACATCAAGCTTGGCCTCATTAAAAATTTTGTTAAGGCGTTGGACAAAGAAGGCAAAGCATTCAATTATTTGCAAAATTTTTTCCTAAATATTTCCCAGGCCAAGATAAAAGAAGGTATATTTGTTGGACCCCAAATAAAAAAGTTGATAAATAATGTCCAATTCAAAGGACTATTGTCACCAGTTGAGGCAGCAGCGTGGGATTCCTTCCAAATGGTCGTTTCTTCTTTTCTCGGTAAACACAAAAGTCCAAACTACGAGAAGATAGTGAGCGACTTAATCAAAAATTATGCAGACATTTTATAATATACTTATTTACATTTTCTTTTTTCTCCAGGCGTAAATATTTCTTTAAAAATTCATTTTCTGCATTCCCATTTAAGTTTTTTTCCGGCAAATCTCGGAGACGAAAGTGACGAGCATGGCGAAAGGTTTCACCAGCAAATGAAATTAATTGAGAATCGATACCAAGGTTTCTGGGACGTCGGTATGATGGGTGACTACTGTTGGTTTCTCATAAGAGAAACCGATCCTGAACTAAATAAACGACAAAACAAAACACATAATCATTTCGACTATAATGTAATCACATCAACTTAAGACAAAAATAACACATTGTTTTAATATATATTACTATTATATAAATAAATGAGTTTATAAAAACTAAAAACGACATGAAAATTGACTTTTTACTTAACAGAAACAGCGCATAGCCAGATATCCCACCCCTACTTTACACACTACATACGCATATACGTATACATTGACTTTGCGAGACTTGGATATATTAATTTGATCATGTATAACTTTCCTATTTATCCATGGATTTTGTTCGTTGGTAGCTTATTTTTTTCTAAAGAAACAGGACTTCATATAAAATGAAAAAAAAAATAAAAAATATCTTTTGTTTTAAAATTTTTTTCTTGCCAAAGTTTATTTTTTTTTTAATTTTTTCATAAAAAAATTTAAAAACACGAAGTGATTAATCAATTTTTCAGAAATTATAAGGCCTATGGAAAAATGAAGTAGACAATATTTTTAGGAAATTTCATTCACTTTTATTTTCTATAATTTGCAGATTGCTCAACTGGTCAGTGAGATATACATGATTAAGTGAAGACACCTTTTTTTTTGGTCGAATAACGGTAAATTGCAAATATCTCAAAAACGTATCCATAGAAAAAAAAAAATAATTCGATTTTCGAAATCAGCGAGCCATTTCACATACAAAATGGATAGTGGCATCCGTGGAACATTTTTGCTGTAAACTAGTGTTTTTGGCTTAGTTTTCACTGCTTTGGATTTTGCTTAACTGCACTTTGAGGTCATTGCAATACCTCGATTTCGTCCCACCACCAATCCTTCCATAGTACCAAGGGTTAATCAAGTTTGCTTTATTATTATACTGAAAGAACCTAGAATTTTAGATTTAAAATTAATTTAATAATTATATTATATTATTAAATATTATATTCTATATTTCTATAACTGTATTTATTTTATTTAAGGGCTTTGTACCATTTTTAAAATATTTTTTTGTTTGTTTTTACTTCAGTAACTAGCAGCCCGCTCCGTCTTCGTACGGGCTTAAACAAACATTTCAAAAGTTATAAGATGCGAAGAGATTGACTTGCACGGAGTCTTTGTGACACCCTCACCCTCACCTGGGACTATTTCCAGAAAATTGATATTCTAGCAATAAATATAGGTTATGTTACTCGGGATGAATGTAGCTTTTCAAAATTTTTGAAATCGGCAAAGTAGTTTTCAAGTTTATTCGTCACAAACATACATACAAGTCTTTCCTCTTTATAATAGTAGTATATATAATAAATTCTCCAAAATCCAAAAATTTATTTTAATGAGGAAAATATTTACGATTAACACAGCCATCAATGCACACAATTTTATAGTAAAAATGTAAGTCTTTCAAACGAACTGCACTGGCACATTTCAAAAATAAGCGAATTAATTTTGTAGTTGCCATTAAATCAGAATTTGAAAAATCCCTTTGAGATGCTCAATTTTAAGTACAAAATATTTAAAACTTCTAAATTTCCTTTCCTTTTCAAATGTTGCATTTAAATACACAAAACCTACTTAATTGCCTAGCAGCCACATTTTGTATAAAATTTCTGTTGAAATATTTTTTTTAATAAGATAAAATTTACGGCAAAGAGAAAATATATTTTCGAACACAAGAAAAATATAAAATTATGATAAATTTCTTTTAACGATTGAACATTTTTTTAGTTCTGCGGAGAAATAAAAATTTTCATACAATTTTAAGTTTTTTCTACCAAAAAAAAACTAATTAAATTAAAAATGATGAAAAAAAATTAAATATGTTAAGTTTGTTGAAAAAAATTACCGAACAAATGCAAATATGATTAGCAGCTAATTTACAACCGAACACTCAAATTAAAACAGTTACTTTCTGCTTGCACTAAACACTTGTCTGACGATAAAGTTTTATCCTGCGAAAATTCACGACCGAACTGTCGTATTTTCCAACAGTTTGCATTACCTGTCGAACCAGTTCCAAAAACCATCACACTTCGGGGAAAACCAACACAAGTGAGTTCGGTATGAAACCAGCCATAGTCACATCTGGAGGCTAGAAAAATAATTGTTCTCTATTTATATAAGAGACGCACGAAAGAAGGGTCATTGGGAAATCAATCACATCGATACTATTTAACGAAAATACAACAACAATAAACGATAATCTATATAAGTGAAGTTGCGTATACGCCAACTTGATTTTTTCCTAAACGAAGCAAAAAGCACCAATAATAACAACGCACAACCATTACATATTCGTAAATATGTTGAGTAAACGGTTCAACTTTATTTTCATATTTGATTATTGAAAGTAATTACATTCGAAATTCAATTGCCACTTTTCGGCCATACAATGCTTTCTATAAAGTTCAAGTGATCAAACACTTTCGTTATCACATAAGGTTCAAAATGGTCAGATTTCGTTTCGTTCGCTGCAATTGCAAACAGTTTAAATTTGGGGAAATTTTCTTGAACCTCGTATATTGGCCAGCCAGAGAAAGTGAGCCCAAATTGCAAATTCTTTAAACATATTTGTGATAGTTTCAGGTGAGTACCGATCTTATTAAAACACTCAGCGTCCGTTACAATCTGAACTTTCCCGTATATTCCCATCAAATCTATAAAAACATATACAATAAAATAAAAGTAGATGCAAATCAAATTGAAAACTCACCACTCCCTGGATTCACTTGGGATGTATATAAGCACACTGGATACCTTTCGGGAGTGTAACCCACATCTTTTTCCAGTTCAATCAAGGCAATGTTGTTAAGGGAGGGTGTTTTTGAAGAGTAGTTGGAATGAATGTGAATAGCCTGAAAAGTCGAAATCAGTTTAAAGATAATTTGTTAAAGTTCTTAACTTATTAATTACCTTTATTCCTCTCATCACTGAATCCACTTCCACCTTCGTATATTTGTCAGTTGATACGCAACTTGCTGCCGTTATTAAAAAACGTTTGTCAATTAAAGCGCCTCTGCAAAATTTAGGTTGGTTATCAGAATAATAAAGCCTGAGGGCGGAGTAGGGCATGCCATCAAATGTGGTCTCTCCAATCGATCGCAAATCATTAGTTATTTTTTCACAAGCTTAAATCAAATTAAAATTCCATTAACAATTAACAACAAAGTATGTTTTAGACACCGTTCATAAGATCTACGATTACAAAATAAAGCAGACAATGCAAAACAATGCGAAACTCACCAAGTTCTGCTGGACGTTTCTGCGGGGTGGCAATGTCTCGACTGTAAGAAGAGAGAAATTATACACATAGTAACGATAGAAAGAGCGATCAAATTGGATGAGTACATAGTAGTTTCTTGCAAGAACTCTTAATTTAAAAGAAGTATACATTAAGCGAGGTTTGATTAACCATATTTTGGAAGTACGGGCCATTAGGATCATGCTATTCGAAACTACCAATGTATACACAATCTGTTTTAATTATCCCCGAAACCATTCCACAGAATTAATCTACCTGTAAATGAATTCTATTTACTGCCGAAAATTGCTGTGGCCTAGAACATCGAAATTCTTAAGTTTACCGCGTTATATTCAGTATTTAATTGTTAGTGTTTTTACCTAGCGCTTACTTAGAGTGCTTTAAGCTTAGAAAACTACAGACTTTGCAATAAATTGATCTTCATGAAAAAGTTAGTTTACTTTATGATTACATTAAAATACTTTTATACTACCTTTTGCCAAGTTGGCTGCTTAACTCAACTACTTTCTCATTCAACCGTTGAAATTCCGCTGGCATTCTTAAAAGTAAGGGAAAACATTAACAAATTTTAGTTGTCCATGTTATAAAAAGTTTAAAATAAAATCGTATGTATGTTTAATACTACCTTCCTTCTGCAGTTTTTATCGCCTCTGTCAATCTGAAAGTTTCCAAAAATAAAATAAAGTTTTATAATAGATCGTATGAAAATAGTTTGTGACATATAGGTTCAAAATAAAATATTATTTACCGTTGGGTCCACCTTTCCTCCGTTACTTTGGTTTCCGCGGTCATTCTGGAAATTCCGATTTTTTATAAAACAAAGGGATGTTAGTAGATCTTGTATTAATAGTTGGTCATATTTATGTTCAAAATTAAATTTTATTCTTCTTTAATCCTACCTTTCTTCCAAGGCATCGATTTTCGCTGACATTCTGCCAATTTTGAAAAAATAAATAAGGCGTTAGTAATTTGAATTTTTTTTTCGTTCTGGTTTTATTTACCTTTTCAGGGCGTCATCTATAAGAATTTGCTTTCTTTCGATTGTTTTAGCCAAAGTTAAGAAACTCTCTATGTCCTTACCCGCGTCCACGAAAATGGTCAAAGACCCATCATCAGCGGAAAGGTCAGAGTCAGCACCCTCCACACTATACGTTTGAAACAGCGAGAAGAAGAGTCCAAACAGTATTTTATAATACAGTTTATTTTCCATTTTACAAAACAACTTTAATTGGCTGGAAATAAAAAAGTTTAAAAATTCTTAATGTATGTATGTGTAGTCTTGCCAACAAGAAATGCCGCTGATTATATGCGCCTACCGACGCTCTGTTCCACAATATTATCTTAATAATTTTTATACTCTCGCAACAAATGTTGCTAAAGAGAGTATTATAGTTTTGTTCACATAACGGTTGTTTGTAACACCCAAAACTAAACGAGTTAGATATAGGGTTATATATACCAAAGTGATCAGGGTGAAGAGTGGAGTTCAAATCCGAATGTCTGTCTGTCCGTCCGTCCGTCCGTCCGTCCGTCTGTGCAAGCTGTAACTTGAGTAAAAATTAAGATATCTTGATGAAACTTGGCACACTTATTTCTTGGCACCATAGGATGAGCAAAATCGGACCACTGCCACGCCCACAAAATGGCGAAAACCGAAAACACATAAAGTGCCATAACTAAGCCATAAATAAAGCTATGGAAATAAAATTTGGTATGAAGGATCGCACTATGAAGAGGCATATTTGGATGTAATTTTTTTGGGGAAGTGGGCGTGGCCCCGCCCCCAAATAGGTTTTTTGTATATATCTCGCAAACCAATAGAGCTATATAAACCAAACTTTCTGCAGTCGTTTTTTTTAGCCATTTCCTTATACAGTCCAAAAATGACAGAAATCGGATAATAACCACGCCCCCTCCCATACAAAGGTTATGCTGAAAATGACTAAAAGTGGGTTAGCTCACTAACCAAAAACGTCGGAAACACTAAATTTCACATAGGAAATGGCAGATAGAAGCTACACTCAGATTTTTTTACAAAATGGAAAATGGGCGTGGCGTCGCCCACTTATGGGTCAAAAACCATATCTCAGGAACTACTCGACCGATTTCAATGAAACTTGGTTTGTAATAGTTTCCTTACATCCCAATGATATGTTGTGAAAATAGGCCAAATCGCTTCACAACTTCGCCTACTTCCTATATACCAGAACTTTGAAGACGATCTGAATCGCTTACTTTACAATATATAAAGTAAGTTCAAGTGAAGATATCGGTGCAGAACTTTGCACAAATACTATGTTAATAGTGTGGCAGCCCCATTCTAAAAATTGCCGAAATTGGACCATAGGTTTTTAAGGCCCCATATATCGAACACGATGACCTCGGTGCTTCTAACCTAATATTATGGTTTCCAACTTTCAATGGACTTTATGCAATATATATGACGGATATGTGGGTCAAATTGTGTATTATATAATATAAATAAAGTTAAATAAAAAATTGCGAGAGTATAAAATGTTCGGTTACACCCGAACTTAGCCCTTCCTTACTTGTTCTACATGTAATGCGTTCTTTTGAATTTTAAATGGAGATAAACGTTGGATTTGCGTCCACATTTAAGAGGAGAGTGAGAATGAGTTGAGAGAGAAAGAGTGTCTTAGCTAAATTATGATTTTTAATGAGCGCGGCTAACCAATAAGTATCGCTGATGTATTGGGAGTATGAAACCACAAACAAATCGAGTCAAAATTGAATTGCACTCATTCTATATAGACACTGCTACTATTATGAACACAACTGTATGTATATGAGTAATTAAACACGTATGTATGAACACGCAGCAGACGAAGACGAATGAACTGAGTGATCGTCGGAAATATGCTGATGTATTTTATTTTTAACATATACATACAAATTATTGCATAACAAACTATTGCATCACACTTCAATAGTTTTCTTTGGTTTCCACGATGGGTTTTCACAAAACCTAGGACACCAACAAAAGCAATTGCGACTAGAAGTAATCACATCACATCCCTATCTCATTCATTTTCACCATGTTGATGAACGATACGATTATTTATATAAAATACACTCGGATATTTTCGCGTCACATTCTTCGAGTCTTTT
Source organism: Zeugodacus tau (assembly GCA_031772095.1). Taxonomy (NCBI): domain Eukaryota; kingdom Metazoa; phylum Arthropoda; class Insecta; order Diptera; family Tephritidae; genus Zeugodacus; species Zeugodacus tau. The sequence goes on from CM062650.1 coordinate 12,327,909, forward strand.
CACTTTTTCATGATACAATAATCAAAAGAGTTTAGTTCTCGAATTTATAAAACTTTTTCCTTAATATTTACAAGGAATTTAGCTGAGATCTTCCAGTATACTTACATAATTGAAAACGAATCTTTCGGTGCACAGCGCAGAAATGAAATTAGGTTCATCTCTGAATCCCTTTATATTTAATCATTGAGAGTGATTTACATATATATTGGCAGGAAATTAAAAATATAATTAATAGAGCGGCTTAGCCACTCTACGACATTATTCTGAATCGGAATTCTCCCAATCGCACACAAAGAACATATAGAAAGCTGAGTAGAATCAGAGCAATGAAATACATACTCAGATGTCAATTAAAATATACACTCAGCACATTTGTTTTCAATTATTTGTGGCACTCTTCTCCTCCTTTTTGTCTATAAAATATAAAATTCCAGATAAATTCTACAAATGATCAGAACAGAGATCACCACAGTTTTATTCTCTCGCAACATGTTGCTCAAAAATTGCACATATGTACATATACATATATACACATATACCTCCCATACTTAGTTTTGATGATAGTTATTAACTGAATAGTGTTCAAAAGGACGAAGTAATTGAAAACAATAGATAATCAGTTTCCGAAATTATATGTATATATAGTACATACGAGGAGCAACTTTGGATATAACTAAGAGTGAGTGTTTCTCCTCTTTGTTACTCACGTGTTTGTTACCTAGTGATTCAACCTTATATCTAATGATATTCCCGAATACGGTCAGTCCTCGTAACAGCACAGCACCCCCATAGCTGAACAAATAGACTGTGACGGGGTGTGTTCATTTACTACAGAGTTAGCGAGGAACTATGCTCATTTAAAGGATTTTTCGAAATAAGAACGATACAAAAGTTTTAAATAAAACAAAAACGAGTTGGGATCAATAAAATTCTTTATTCCTGTGAAATTTCGTTTGCATGGTCACCACGGGCACGATATTGCTGCAATTTCACGTTCGATATTCGTACGAAGTTCATCAATCGTCGCTGCCTTGTTGGCATAGACCATAGACTTGACGTAGCCCCACAGGAAATGGTCTAACCGCGCCAAATCTCACAACCGAGGCGGCCAATTACTGGTCCATTTCGTAATATAACACGTTCACCAAACTCGGTTTTCAATAAATCGATTGTGACATTCGCTGTGTGGCTTGTGTGACCGTCCTGTTGGAACCACATATTCTCCAGGTCCATATCATCCAATTCTGCCTGACCAATAACGTATACTTTTTAATTAATATTGAGTCAGAAATGCGCCTCATCGCAGAAGACGATTTTCCGAAGAAAATCAGGATCATTAGCAAATTATAGCTCAGTCCAATTCACGAACATACGACGATTATGGTGATCAACTAATTTTAATTAATATTGAGTCAGAAATGCGCCTCATCGCAGAAGACGATTTTCCGAAGAATATCAGGATCATTAGCAAATTATAGCTCAGTCCAATTCACGAACATACGACGATTATGGTGATCAAGCGACTTCAGTTCTTGCCTTAATTTGATCTTGTTAGGATGTAGGCCAAGATCTTTTCGCAAAAGGCTAATATGGGACTTCCTCAATTGATGCGCTAGCGGTAGCAATATTCTCGACACTGCGGGCACTTCTTTGTCTCACTGCCACACTGGGAACATTTTGTACTGTGCCTGTGGATTCATAATTTTCCACTAGACGCTCAATTGTTGATCTGACAAGACGATTATGGTGACCATAAATTGGACTTGAAGAGAAATGTCAAAAGAGCGGGACAAATGGCGTTGTAGCGTCCCTAACATTCCCAATGGCAATGATTTGTAACCATTCCCAGCATTTCTCCAACGATACATTGCATAACCGTCCATATCCGTGATAATATCATTTGTATTTATGAGAGACCAACGCATGAGGTGCCATTGGGTTAACATCTCCAGTAATCTGAGGAAAATCTATCACATCGAGAGTATTTATCGAAAATAAAAGAACAATAAACGATAATCAAAACAAGAAAAAACGTTAACTTCGGCTGTACCGAAGCTAATATACCATTCACAGGTGCATTTCTTTTAGTAACTATGTGTGCAAATCTAAAGACGTAAGAAAAAGTAAGTAAAAAAAAGAAAACATTTTACTAATTCTTTAATTCTATATGATATAGTGGTCCGATATCGGTAGTTCCGACAAATGAGCAGCTTCTTGAAGAGAAAATAACATCTGCAAAATTTCAAAACGATATCTTAAAAACTGAAGGACTAGTTCGTATATATACAGACAGACGGACAGACAGACGGACATGGCTAAATCGACTCAGTTCAACATACTGATCATTTATATATATTTTATAGGGCCTCCGACGCTTCATTCTGGGTGTTACAAACTTCGTGACAAACTTAATATACCCTGTTCAGGGTATAATAAGTGAAGTTGCGTATACGCCATCGTGGTTCATTTTCTAAACAAATCAAAAAGCAACAATAATAACAACGCACAACCTTTACATACTCGTAAATATGTTGAATAAACGGTTTACCTTTATTTGAATATTTGATTATTGAAAATAATTACATTCGAAATTCAATTGCCACTCTTCGGCCATACAATGCTTTCTATAAAGTTCAAGTGATCAAATACTTTTGTTACCACAAAAGGTTCAAAATCGCCAGAACCCGTTGCTACAATTCCAAACAATTTATGTTCTAGAAAATTTTCTGGAACTGCGTATATTAGCAAGCCAGAGAAAGTGCGATGATATTCTAAATTCTTTGCACATATTTGTGATGGCTTCAGGTGAGTACCGGTCTTATTAAAACATTCAGCGTCTGTTACAATCTGAACTTTATCGAATATTCCCATCAAATCTATAAAAGCATATACAATAAAATTCATGTAGATAAAAATCAAATAGAAAATTCACCACTCTCTGGATTCACTTGGGATGCATATAAGCACGCTGGATACCTTTCGGGAGTGTAACCCACATCACTTTCCAGTTCAATCAAGGCAATATTGTTAAGGGAAGGTGTTGTTGAAGAAAAATCGGGATGTTTGTGAATTGCCTGAAAAGTCGAAATCAGTTTAAAGATAATTTGTTAAAGTTCTTAACTTATTAACTACCTTTATTCCTCTCATCACTGAATCCACTTCTACCTTCGTATATTTGTCAGTTGATACGTAACTTGCTGCCGTTATTAAAAAACGTTTGTCAATCAAAGCGCCATAGCACATATCACCGTATTCAACATCCAGATTATACAGCCAGATGAAGGAGTAGGGAATGTCCTTAAATGTGGTCTCCCCAATCGATCGCAAATCATTAGTTATCTTTTCACAAGCTTAAATCAAATTAAAATACCATTAACAATTAGCAACAAAAGTATGTTTTAGACATCGTTCATAAGATCTAAGTTTACAAGAAAAAGCAGGCAATGCAAAACAATGCGAAACTTACCAAGTTCTGCTGGACGTTTCTGAGGTGTGGCAACGTTTGAGCTGTAAGTAAAGAGAAATTAAACAAATAGTAATGAAAGAAATAACGATAAAAGTGCGTGAGTAGTAGTTTCTTGCAAAGAACTCTTAATTTAAAAGCAATCTACACTAAGCTGTTCGCCCGTTAACCATTCTTTGTAAGTACGGACCATTATGGTCCCGCTATTCTCAACTACCTGCGAATTAAGTATCTGTTCTAATTGTCCACTCAAACATTCCACAGAGTTCACTTAACTGTTAGTGGGTTTTATTCATCCCATCGAAAATGGGTCTGTCACTGAACAAAAGTCTCACATGTGATTTTCAAAATCCAACTGCAAGTGTTTTTACTTAACTGTAACTGAATTAAATAAAAATTCTTATTATACTACCTTTTGGCAAGCTGGCTGCTTAACTCAACTACTTTATTATTCAAGCGTGTAATTTCCGCAGACATTCTAATAAATAAGGAGAAATTAACAAGTTTTATTATAATAATGTTAAAAACCAAATCGTTTTCATGATTAATGCTACCTTCCTTCCGTTGATTTTATCGCCTCTGACAATCTGAAAGTTTCCAAAAATAAAACAAGAGTTAGTAGTAGCTCATATGAATAGCATATGAATATGAATGAATAGTTGGAGATATTTAAGTTCAAAATAAAGTATTATTTACCGTTCATTACATCTTTCTTCCAATGCTTTTATTTCCGAAGACAGGCTGAAATTTTTGAAAATTTTCTTAGTGATATATGTACTATTTTTTATTTCGGATGCGTTCTATTTACCTTTTCAGTGCATCATCTATTAGACTTTGCTTTTCTTCTATTGTTTTGGCTAAACTTACGAAATTATCTATATCCTTTCCCGCGTCCACGTAAATAGTTAAAGGCGCATCATCAGCGTCAGCCTCCTCCGTGCTCATTGCGTGGAGTAGCGCGAAGAAAAGTCCAAATAATATTAGATTATTTTTCATTTTTCGGAATAACTTCAAATAGCTGTGAATAGAAAAAGTAGGAAGAAGTATTCTTAATACATTTAATATTGTTATGACCGGAGTACACTCTATTATCTGGTTCTTACAATTAATAAAAATATTGAAATGAAATCTAACAAACATAATGTATTCAAAGTATAGCATCACTCTAGAGTCTAGACCTAGTCAAAATCGGATCATAGCTTTACAAAACATAAGATGCTGAACACGAGGATCATAATGCATGTGACATCTATCTAAAATATCGGGAAATCTCTCACAAAATAACCTAAATAAATTAAAATGACCTCTTTCATTGAAAATAAAGTGTCTCTATACCAGGAATTGCTAAACTCAAGTACATAAGTACTTTCTCTAGGTACACCTAGAAGTATTTTATATTAAAAGTAATCGAAATTCTCAAACAAAGTTCTTATATGCATTACTTTTTTGTGAGAGATAGAATAAAAATTTACTGAAATATTGTATAAAATATACTTATAACTATATACACAGGTATTTATAAATGTGTATTTAATGATTCGAATTTTCAACGATTTCTTAAATATATTGTTATGTTTTTCATTCAGATTTATTATTTTCTGATATTCACTTTAGCTCTGTCTTAACATTTCCATATAAAATATTGTTACTCATACGTCACGTCGTACTACATTTAGCGATGCAAACATCGTGAAAGGAAACATCGATGGTTCGATGTATCGATGTTTCTTCAAAACCCATCGAAATCAAAAACATCGGCCATTAAAATATCGGCCATTAAAACATCGATACATCGAAACATCGATGTATTTTTGAACTTTTTTAACTTATTCTAAATTTAGTGTGAAAAGCTAAGTGATACAGAAGCCTAAATAAATTAAATGTAGTACGTCTTAAGTTGATACATTTTATTTCACTTAGCATTATATGTCTGTTAAAGTATTTTCTCAATAAATAACAGAATTTCAAAACAACCACATAGAAAGTTTTTTCACTGTTATTTCTTTTCGATTTTACTTCCGCGTGATAGTTGCCGCGGGTTTAGAAAACGGTCGTTTACTCGGCACTGAAGTGGCCACAATGTGTAAATATTAATAAGCCTATTTATACAACTCCGGAAACACAGTATTCATGTCAACCCAAACTCTATTGGCTTCTGATTGGTAGGGGTAACAGCCGTGATACATTTTTTCTTCAACTTTCCGTCCCTGTAATTGTAGATAAATTTGACAGTTTACATTTCACCTTTTGGTGGACCAAATGTTTATTCTGGTTCCAAATATCAAACGAGTATTCTGTTTCACACTCATCCGAAGATTCCGTTGTATCTGCGCGATTCTTTGAATTTTTTTATGAAACAAAAAAAGTATTTCTTTTAGCCATCTTCTTCTTCTTCTTGACTGGCGTAGACACCGCTTACGCGGTTATAGCCGAGTCCAAAACAGCGCGCCACGTATCCCGCCTTCTGGCAGTTTGGCGCCAATTCGTTATTCCAAGCGAAGCCAGGTCCCTCTCCACCTGGTCCTTCCATCAGAGTGGAGGTCTCCCTCTTCCTCTGCTTCCACCAGCGGGTACTGCATCGAATACTTTCAGAGCTGGAGCACTTTCATCCATTCGAACAACATGACCTAGCCAGCGTAGGCGCTGTTTTTTTATTCGCTGGACTATGTCTATGTCGTCGAATAACACATACAGCTCATCGTTCCATCGTCTGCGGTATTCGCCGTTGCCAATTCTTAAGGGACCATAAATCTTCCGCAAAACCTTTCTCTCGAAAACTCCTAGTGCCGTCTCATCGGATGTTGACATCGTCCACGCTTCTGCACCGTAAAGTAGGACGGGAATGATGAGAGACTTGTAGAGTTTGGTTTTTGTTCGTCGAGAGAGGACTTTACTTTTCAATTGCCTACTTAGTCCATAGTAGCACCTGTTGGCAAGAGTGATTCTGCGTTGGATTTCCAGGCTGACATTGTTATTGGTGTTAATGCTGGTTCCCAGGTAGACGAAATTATCTACAACTTCAAAGTTATGACTGTCGACAGTGACGTGGGAGCCAAGACGCGAATGCGCTGACTGTTTGTTTGACGACAGGAGATATTTCGTCTTGTCCTCGTTCACCACCAGACCCATACGCTTCGCTTCCTTATCCAGTCTGGAGAAAGCAGAACTAACGGCGCGGGTGTTGTTTCCGATGATATCGATATCATCGGCGTACGCCAGTAGCTGTACACTCTTATAAAAGATTGTACCTTCTCGATTTAGCTCTGCAGCTCGTATTATTTTCTCCAGCATCAGGTTAAAGAAATCACACGAGAGTAAGTCGCCTTGTCTGAAACCTCGTCTGGTATCGAACGGCTCGGAGAGGTCCTCCCCGATCCTGACGGAGCTTTTGGTGTTGCTCAACGTCAGCTTACACAGCCGTATTAGTTTTGCGGGGATACCAAATTCAGACATCGCGGCATAAAGGCAGCTCCTTTTCGTGCTGTCGAAAGCAGCTTTAAAGTCGACAAAGAGATGGTGTGTGTCGATCCTATTTTCACGGGTCTTCTCCAAAATTTGGCGCATGGTGAATATCTGGTCTGTTGTTGATTTTCCAGGTCTAAAGGCACACTGATAAGGTCCAATCAGTTTGTTGACGGTGGGCTTTAGTCTTTCACACAATACGCTCGACAGAACCTTATACGCGATGTTGAGGAGGCTTATCCCACGCAAATTGTGGGGTCTCCAGAGTAGACTGAGATTCCAATCGTCAGGCATGCTTTCTTCCGACCATATTCTGCAAAGAAGCTGATGCAAGCACCTTATCAGCTCTTCGCCGCCGTATTTGAATAGCTCGGCCGGTAATCCGTCGGCCCCCGCCGCCTTATTGTTCTTTAGGCGGGTAATTGCTATTCGAATTTCTTCACGGTCGGGCAATGGAACATCTGCTCCATCGTCGTCGATTGGGGAATCGGGTTCGCCATCTCCTGTTGTTGTAGCCATAGCTTCTTTAAAATGCAGTAATTTGAATCTCTGGTCTAACGTAGTAGCCTACGCCAGAATTAAATTGTATAACTAATTCATAAAAGTAACCGCAGTATTGTCCAAGCGTATCCAAATAGAGGGTTTCAAGTTAAGACCCGAAAAAGTGTGAAGGTGTGAAGTCAAATTTTTATATAAAACATCGACATAAAACATCGTTGAAAGTGACATCGATGCATCGATGTTTTTAGATTCGAGACATCGATGGCTAACATCAAAAACAGCGATGTTTAAAAAATATCGATGCATCGTTTGCATCCCTAACTACATATAATAACAGGGATTTGGTTGGTGTAACTCCTACCCAGTGCACGCTGTTATAAATATTGATGATGTACACACTTTTGAGTCGCCGACAATAAAAAAGTAAATAATTGAGAAATCGCCTAGTCTGTATAGTCTTGCAATGTCCGTTATTTTGCTAAGTTCCGTTATACTGTTAGAAGGGCTTGTGTCAATAATCACATCCGTTATGTTTGAAAAATCAGCGTTTGGGTATAGAGCTGATTGCACTATTTTTATACTCTCACGACATGTTGCACAGAGTATTATAGTTTTGTTTACATAACGGTTGTTTGTGTCACCAAGAAATAAAAGAGTTAGATATGGGGTTATATATATATAAATGATCAGGATGACGAGTGAAGTTGAAATCCGGATGTCTGACCGTCCGTCTGTCGTCTATCCGTGCAAGCGATAACTTGAGTAAAAATTAAGATATCTTATTGAAACTTGGAACACATATTCCTTGGCACCCTGAGGAGGGTGCTTTCGAAGATGGGCAAACTCGGTTCATTGCCATATAATAAAATTATATATAAATAAAATTATGAAAATAAAATTTGGAACATAGGATCACATTAGGGAGAGGCACATTTGGATGTAATTGTTTTCTGAAAAGTGGGCGGGGCCTCGCCCCCAAATAGGGTTTTTTTATATATCTCGCATACCAAAAAAAATGGAAAATGGGCGTGGCGTCGCCCACTTATGGGTCATAACCCATATCTCAAGAATTACTTCACCGATTTCAATGAAATTCGGTGTATAATATTTTCTTGACACCCTGATGACACGAGTGGAATATGGGTGAAATCGGTTCCCAACCACGCCTTCCCATATAACTCAATTTTGAATTCATCTGATTCGTTCACTTTATAATATATACATTAGGAGCCAAGGAAGATAGCGGCATAGTTTTTCACCGAAAATATAGGTAAATCTCTCTGATATATTAATATAATTCATTGCCTCTGAATTTTTTTCTTATAACAGTTTGTCTCTGTACCAAAAATAATTGAAATCGGGGCATAACTTCCCCCAGATCCAATATACCTAATTATACGTAATATAAAATTAAGTGAGCGTATAGTCTTCGATATATTGTATCTTGGTGGTGAAAACTAGCGAAATCGGTTCAGGAATTACCTCAGTCCCCATATGCTATTTAGGATGATTTTCGTTATTCTATTGAACTTTATGCCGAATATATGGGTCGAATTGTGTTATCTTAATAAAACTATATCAATAAATTGCGAGAGTATAAAACGTGCGGTTGTACCCGAACTTAGCCTTAGCCTTCTATGTTATATTGCTTGCTAGGCTAACGGGAATTTATTTGTAGTTCAAAAACATAGGTTCGTTGTTGTTGTTATTTTTAATGCAAATTTTTTTAATAATCAGATAAAAAAGAGGTAGACATTCTTTTAAACGCACCTTGGCAAAGAAGGCGAAAACATTGTTTTGATTGGAAAAAACTACTGCATTGCTTCGTAAATTAAATAATTGGTATCTTTAGGTAAATTAAGACTAAAATTGTTTTATCATTATATACATGTTTAAGATTATATCACGATTCTAGAGGGAAAATACCTCGATGACTCAAAAAAGTTCAAATCAATATTTGCAATAAGGAAGGTTATAGAAATCTATGGCTCGGACACAAAATTGACAAATCAGATGCAGTTGTGAGCCTTTTAAAAAAGAAATGTAAAAATTATGGTGTGAAAAATCCAACGAAGGACAATGTAAAACTTAATATTCGCCAGATAAATCAAATTAAACATCAAATCACTAAAAAAAATTTTAACTGCAAAAAAAAATAAAAGATAATTTGGGTTTTCCAGTGACAACCAGGCATATTGCTCACATTGTACATTACAGAAATTAGTTAAAATGGAAGAAACCCGTGTGCAAGTCTGGTTGAAGCCTAATCACAAACAAGTGCACTTAGATTTCACCCGGAAACCCATGCAGAGGACAACTGAGATGGATGATGTTGTGTTTTCCGATGAAAAAATATTAAATTTAGATGGTCCAGACTCTTACAGTTGTTGCTGACGCGATTTGTCAAAAAAAACTTTGGTGGAGGCAGCGTTATGGTTTGGGAGGCATTTTAATCGAGAGGTAAAGCAAAATTATGCTTTATGTGGAATGGATGAAGATACCATTTTTCAACAGGATAACGCAGCCATTCACGTTTCTAAGAAGTCTTTAAAATGATTTGAGGAGCGCAATATCCCAGAGTGCAGACCTAATTAGAATTCAGTGGAGAACATTTAGGGGAATAAATCGCTCAAAATCTATGATCAAAAAGTCCAAGGACACCTTTATTGGACTGTAAAAGAGCTCAAATTGAAATATTTTGATCATTCGAAACTGAAACATTTAGTGAACTCGATGCCAAATCGAACAAAAAATGCAAAATGCAACATCAATTAATTATTTAAAACTTAATAAATATGAAAATATGAGACATTCAGTTGATGCGTTTAAGCGAATGTCTACCTCTTTTTTATCATATTATTAATTGCATTAAAAATAACAACAACAACGAACCTATGCATGTTTTTGCAGTACAAACAAACTCCCGTTAGCCTAGCAAGCAATATAGCATAGAATTTGTTTTAAGCAAGTGATTGATAAAAGAGAGAGAATGAAGAAGGCTGCGTTTAAACTAATGTCTAACACTGTATGTATAGTAAACCCGACACAGGAAAAAATCACTGTGATAAATAACGGTAAGCTTCAAAATATTCAGAAGAGATCTCCAATTCTGTTTCTATAAAATTTGAGCTGCATTTTTACGCATTTCTATAATTTAGATAAAATCTCAGAGAACGTTATTTATTACCAGGAGGTCGGCTTCGATCGGCGGAGAGGTCAATAAACTTTCAGTATAATAATTAAGAATATACAGAGAAGGTGATAATTTAAAACCACATAAATGCTTCCGAATTTTACAGTATTACACTGGCTGGTACTGTTAGCACATACATATACCCTCCTCTGACGAGCTCATATATGTAAATATGTAAATTATTTTGATTCATTCCCATAATATAACACAAATTAATAAAAATGTGGTGATAATGGACCTAACCATTTGGATTTAGACTAATGATTTATTTGTTGTGCAATGTGATAAAGCTTACGCGCTATGTTTTATAACAGCAACTGTTGCTTCTGTATTAGCAGTTCGCTTTTGTGTTAAATTCGTTTCAGCAGTCCTGGAATTAAGAGGACTTGCTGACTTGTTGACATGATGTTGCCATATAATCCAATGTTCTAAATATAATACAATTAAAGATTGTGGTATGTCCCACAAATACTCCCCTTGTTGGAGAATGTTATCAAAATAGTTGATACAAGAAAAATTGCGCTTCTTCGCGAAATCTGACGGGTCTTTTAGTAGACGGCGTAGAAATTTTAAATCTGATATTGATTTGTAATATGACAATAAAAGTCGGGTTGTCCGAGCGTTGTGTTGCTGTCGTTATCGTTGTCCTGCATTCCACCGTCGTTGAGGTGAGCGGGTTGTGCGCTACCGACTGTTGTGTGTAGTGATTTGGAGTTATGTTCCACCATTTCATTCGATTGTAGAAGAAAATTGGTCCATGTCTAATGTCGAAGAGACGAGCGAGAGCGTTACCGAGTATCTCAGACTGTTTTCTCTGATAGGTTGTGATCACGGTTGCCGTGTTGGTCCATTTTTTTCTCTTGGTCCATTGGGCCATCACTTTTTTAAATGGTGCATTTTGATTGCAATATTGTAGTAAATTTATTTTATCCAATTTTTTCATTATCGCTTCAATAATATTCAGTGGTAGCGTTGCTAATTGGTTTCACAACTGTTCTCGCAGTTATCGAATCTGGTAACATTAAACCGCTATGAAATTTGTGAAAAATAATTGGACTTTTTCGTGTACATATTATAGGAATTTAGTTGTGGAATGGAAATTGAATGGTAAACCAATCTATATTTTTTCATCGCAGACTGCAGAGATGAAAACAAAGATCGATAACATAGCAATCATATGTATATATCCTCCTGTTGCTCATCGGCATTTTACTTAGTGACACAACTCGTAAAGTCGATTTTTCAGGAGAGCGGTTTAAAGTTTTCAAGTCTTTTATTTAGCAAATATAGAAAAATACTATACTTTTATTGGCTAAACTAGTAAAGCGCTGATAATAAGTGGACTAAAAAGAGTGTGCTAAAACTTTTTCTTAGGCTTAAACATCTTCCACTTTTAATTATGGCGTTATTTATGAAAAAATAAATCAAATTCACTGTCATAAGTTAATGTGTCATTATTGCTGAAAAACATTCATGATAAGAAGATTTTAATTTTCTTATCACCAATATCAATGTAACGTATAATAAAGTATGACATTCTTTCTGAAAAAAAACATGACTAATCCTGGCACAACTGAGATGTGTCTTTATTGTGGTTAAAAAAATAATGCGACATAACAAGTGGAATAAAGACACATTCTTATCTCGACTGATTATTTTTTTACGCATCAGAATGCAGAATGCATTACACAATTTGGACAAAGATATTACGCACATTTCCGCATACTCAACTTGAAAATGTGTTTTTTGAGTTATGACCCTATTCATGTAAATGGTCGATATTTATTTAATTTAATTTTTTCTTACACACTCCCCCACACTCTTCGGTTTCGAATCAGGTTTGGTCTATTTTTACTCTATTTGGTACACTTTTTGGTCCAGAAAGAAAAAGTCAAACGGCAACCATGCACGTAATGTGTTCTTTTGAATTTCAATTGGAGACAAACAGCTGGATTCACGTCCACATTTAAGAGGAGAGTGAGAATGAGTTAAGAGAGAAAGAGTGTCTTAGCTAAATTATGATTTTTAATGAGCGCGGTTAACCAATCCGTACCGCTAATTGCTTGAGAGTATGAAACCACAAACAAATCGAATTGACTTTTTATGAAAACGTATTTGTTCTTCTCATTTCTATATAAGCACTGCTACTATTTTGAACTCAACTTTATATATGAGTAATTAAACACGTATGTATGAACACACAGCAGAACACGAAAGAACAGAGTGATCGTCGGAAAATGCTGATTCATTTGATTTTCATACATATACATATATAAGTATTTGTCAACCAAATTGTTGCATAACAAAATATTGCGTCACACTTTTACAGTTATTTTTTGGTTTCCACGATGGATCTTCGCATAACCTAGGACACCAATAAAAGCAATTACGACTAGAAGGAATCACATCACATCCCTAACTCATTCATTTTCACCATGTTGATGAACGATACGATTATTTATATAAAAAACACTCGGATATTTTCGCGTCACATTCTTCGAGTCTTTTTCACTTTTTCTTTATAAAATAATCACAAGAGTTTAGTGCATGAATTTATAAAACTTTTTCCTTACAATTTTTACAAGGAATTTAGCTGAGATCTTCCAGTATACTTACATAAATGAAAGCGAATCTTTCGGTGTACAGCGCAGAAATGAAATTAGGTTCAACTCTGAATCCTTTTATATTTATACTCTCGCAACAAAGTTGCTAGCAACAAAGTTGCTAAGAGAGTATTATAGTTTTGTTCACATAACGGTTGTTTGTAACACCCAAAACTAAACGAGTTAGATATAGGGTTATATATACCAAAGTGATCAGGGTGAAAAGTGGAGTTCAAATCCGAATGTCTGTCTGTCCGTCCGTCCGTCCGTCCGTCCGTCCGTCCGTCCGTCCGTCCGTCTGTGCAAGCTGTAACTTGAGTAAAAATTAAGATATCTTGATGAAACTTGGCACACTTATTTCTTGGCACCATAGGAAGGTTGCTTTCGAAAATGAGCAAAATCGGACCACTGCCACGCCCACAAAATGGCGAAAACTGAAAACACATAAAGTGCCATAACTAAGCCATAAATAAAGCTATGGAAATAAAATTTGGTATGAAGGATCACACTATGAGGGGGCATATGTGGATGTAACTTTTTTGGGGAAGTGGGCGTGGCTCCGCCCCCAAATCGGTTTTTTGTATATGTCTCGCAAACCAATAGAGCTATACAAACCAAACTTTCTGCAGTCATTTTTTTTAGCCATTTCCTTATACATTCCAAAAATGACAGAAATCGGATAATAACCACGCCCCCCTCCCATACAAAGGTTAAGTTGAAAATTACTAAAAGTGCGTTAACTCACTAACGGAAAACGTCAGAAACACTAAATTTCACATAAGGAATGGCAGATGGAAGCTGCACTCAGATTTTTTTACAAAATGGAAAATGGGCGTGGCGTCGCCCACTTATGGGTCAAAAACCATATCTCAGGAACTACTCCACCGATTTCAATGAAACTTGGTTTGTAATAGTGTCCTTACATCCCAATGATATGTTGTGAAAATAGGTCAAATCGCTTCACAACCACGCCTACTTCCTATATACCAGAACTTTGAAGACGATCTGAATCGTTTACATTACAATATATAAAGTAAGCACTAGTGAAGATATCGGTGCAGAACTTCGCACAAATACTATGTTAATAGTGTGGCAGCTCCATTCTAAAAATCGCCGAAATCGGACCATAGGTTTTTAAGGCCCCATAGATCGAACACGAGGACCTCGGTGCTTCTAACCTAATATTATGGTTTCCAGCTTTCAATGGACTTTATACAATATATATAACGAATGTGTGGGTCAAATTGTGTATTATATAATATAAATAAAGTTAAATAAATAAATTGCGAGAGTATAAAATGTTCGGTTACACCCGAACTTAGCCCTTCCTTACTTGTTAATCATTGAGAGCGATTTTGGCATATATTGACAGAAAATTAAAAGTATAATTAATAGAGCGGCTCAGCCACTCTACGACAATATTCTGAATCGGAATTCTCCCAATCGCACACAAAGAACATATAGAAAGCTGGGCGAAATCAAGGAGGGGAAACTCTGTAATGGAAATTAGTAGTGTCAGAGCAATGAAATACATACTCAGATGCCAATTAAAATATACACTCAGCACATTTGTTTTCAATTATTTGTGGCACTTTTCTTCTGCTTTTTGTCTATAAAATATAAAATTCCATATAAATTCTACGAATGAGCAGAACAGAGCCCACTACAGTTTTATTCTCTCGCAACATGTTGCTCAAAAATTGTACGCCTCGGGAGTTGTTCTGATATATACTAATATAACGGAGAAGTGATGCTGCAACATGCAGAGGAAGAAATGGAAGAGGAAATATGGGAGTTCAAGTGGTTACAAACTTTTCCAAAACCAAAAAATTGTAACTCAAAAAGTTTTTGACCAATTTGGCTGATAATTGGTGAAGCCTTTACTTTAGATGATTTTCTCGTACATGTTTGGGGTACAAATTTAATTCTGACTTAAGGCTTATTTTTGATTCAATTGTACACTTTTTTTAATTTTATTGGCTTATCCTTTTTGTTAATATATACTAAAAACACAACATTTTAATTTTTTTGTTTCGTATCAATGATGAGTAATAAATTGAGCAGTATGGCACCACCACCATTTTGAAATAACACATTATAAAAGTACTTTTGTAGTTAAGAAAGATTCACCAAAAATTTCTGTTGAAGTTTAAAAACAATGCAAATATTTTATCACCTTTAAAAATATTTTAGAAAAATTACCGTTAATTTTTAAATAAAATTTAATCAAATTAAAAATCATCTACAAACCCTCCGCTCCGCAATATTTTATCACTCACCTTGCTACATGATTTCTTTCTTTTAATTTTTATTTTGGTTATTTTCCACTTTCCAAGTTTTGTGTGAATTGAATGTTCGTCGAATATAATTTGCAGGAAAATTTGTTACTTTTTTCTTTCCGAATTTTCCCGATCGCACATAAACAACATAAGCTAGGTTTAACTATTCCAAACAACAAAGAAAAAGGCGGAGCATAATAAGAGAAATTGTAGAAGAAATTCAAAAATAGAAATTTAGTAGTATCGGTGCAGTCAAACACTCTCACATATGTTCATTGAAATATATTCTCAGCAAAATATAAAAGCATGAAATTCGTTATAAATTTTACGAACAATAAGAATTTTGATCACCACAATTTCTCTCTTATATTTATTTGGTTCTCTCACAGCATCTTTCTCACAACAACTAAGCAGAGTGAGCCTGCGAAGTAGGCACTTTCATGTACGTACATATGTACATTATATATGTACATATATATGTTGCATATATGCGAACAAAATTGTTGCTAGAAAGTAAATTTTATTAATTAAAGATCACCAAGAAAACTGCATACATACATCTTCTAAATACTTTGCACATTTTTGAGATGATTTCAGGTCACTACCGGTCTTATTAATACAAACACAAAACTCACCACTCTCTGGATTCATTTGAGAAACGTATAAGCACAGTGGAAACATTTCCGGAATGTAAGCGGAAGTTTAAATATGAATAATGTATGCGATGTTTTTTCTTGAATTTATTATATGTAATGTGAACATTCTTCTAATCATGAATGTTTCAACTTTTAGGGGAACTATAAAAGGTGGATGTTTTTTTTATAAGAGATTAGTTTTCATCCTCAAATTGATATTTTGCAGTTGTTTCTCTAGTTTCGGTCTCCAGCTCACATTGCTGCAAACGATTACTCTTCACCCTCTCAATAAATGACGCTGATACTATCCGCCCACTGCTCTGATCTCTGCTCCACATCATTACATTACTCACTTTGCTACATGAAATGCGTTCTTTCAAATTTCAATTTGAGATAAACAGCTTTTTGTTCTTCTCGGGCACTGCTACTATTATAAACACAACTGTATATATATCAGTATTTAGATACGTATGTATGAACACGCAGCAGAACACGAAGGAACAGAGTGATCGTCGGAAAATGCTGATTCATTTGATTTTCATACATATACATACATAAGTGTTTGCCAACCAAATTGTTGAATTACAAAATATTGCGTCACACTTTTACAGTTATTTTTTTGGTTTCCACGATGGATTTTCACAAAACCTAGGGCACCAACAAAAGCAGTTACGACTTGAAGTAATCGCATCACATCCCTATCACATTCACTTCATTTTCACCTATGTTGATAAACGATTATTTATATAAAAAACACTCGGATATTTTCGCGACACATTCTTCGAGTCTTTTCACTTTTTCATTATAAAATAATCAAAAGAGTTTAGTTCTTGAATTTATAAAACTTTTTCCTTAATATTTACAATGAATTTAGCTTAGATCTTCAAGTGTACTTACGTAATTGCAGGCGAATCTTTCTGTGTACAGCGTAGAAATGAAATTGGGTTCATCTCTGAATCCCTTTATATATAATCATTGAGAGTGATTTACATATATATTGGCAGGAAATTAAAAATATAATTAATAGAGCGGCTTAGCCACTCTACGACATTATTCTGAATCGGAATTCTCCCAATCGCACACAAAGAACATATAGAAAGCTGGGCGAAATCAAGGAGGGGAAACTCTGTAATGGAAATTAGTAGTGTCAGAGCAATGAAATATATACTCAGATGTCAATTAAAATATACACTCAGCACATTTGTTTTCAATTATTTGTGGCACTCTTACTTTGTTGTTGTATATAAAATATAAAATTCCATATAAATTCTACGAATGATCAGAACAGAGATTACCACAGTTTTATTCTCTCGCAACATGTTGCTCAAAAATTGTACATATGTACATATGTATACACATATACCTCCCATACTTAGTTCTGATGATAGTTATTAACTGAATAGTGTTCAAAAGGACGAATTAATTGAAAACAATAGATAATCAGTTTCATAAATTATATGTATATATAGTACATACGAGGAGCAGCTTTGGATACAACTAAGAGTGAGTGTGTCTCCTCTTTGTTTCTCATGTGTTGGTTATCTAGTGAATTAACCAAGTTATTACCAGCGAATGCTTCACTCATCTACGCATAGGTATATATATTTACATATGTAAATATACAATGATATTCCCGAATACGGTCAGTCCTCATAACAGCACAGCTCCCCCATAGCTGAACAAACAGACTGTGACGGGGTGTGTTCATTTACTACAGAGTTAGCGAGGATCTATGCTCATTTAAAGGGTTTTCCAATAAGAGCGCTACAAAAGTTTTAAATAAAACAAAAACGGTTTGGAATATCAATGAAATTCTTTATTCCTGTGAAATTTCTTTTGCATGGTCACCACGGGCACGATATTGCTGCAATTTCACGTTCGATATTCGTACGAAGTTCATCAAACGTCGCTGCCTTGTCAACATAGACCATAGACTTGACGTACCCCACAGGAAATGGTCTAACAGCGTCAAATCTCACAACCGAGGCGGCCAATTCACTAGACCATTTCGTGAGATAACACGTTCACCAAAATTGGTTTTCAATAAATCAATTGTGACATTCGCTGTGTGGCTTGTGACGCCGTTCTGATGGAACCTCATATTCTCCAAGTCCATAATCGGATCAAAATATTGGGTTATTCGAGATGCAATTGTGACTCATGGAGTACGTGTGGATTGCTGCCTGACCAATAACGCATAATTTGATTTTTCATTAATATTGAGTCAGAAATGCGCCACAACGCAGAAGACGATTTTCTGAAGAATATCAGGATCATTAGCAAATTATTGCTCAGTCCAATTCACAAACATACAACGATTATGGTGGTGAAGCGACTTCAGTTCTTGCTTCAATTTGATCTTGTAAGGATTTAGGCCAAAATCTTTTGGTAAAAATATGGGACTTGCTTAATTAATGCGCTAGCGGCAGCAATATTCTCGACACTGCGGGCGCTTCTTTGTCACACTGCCACGGGAACATTTTGTACTGTGCCTGTGGAGTCCTATTTTTCCACTAGACGCTCAATTGTTGATCTGACAGGACGATTATATATATATATACATATTTGGCGTAGGAACCGCTTTAAGCGATTATAGCCGAATCCACCAGAGCGCGCCACTCATTCCTCCTTTTTGCTTTTTGGCGCCAACTGGAAACACCAAGTGAAGCCAGGTCACTTTGCACTTGGTCTTTCCACCGGAGTGGAGGTCGCCCTCTTCCGCGGCTTCCTCCAGCGGGTACTGCATCGAATACTTTCAGAGCTGGAGTGTTTTCTTCCATCCGTACAACATGACCTAGCCAGCGTAGCCGCTGTCTTTTTATTCGCTGAACTATGTCAATGTCGTCGTATAAATCGTACAGCTCATCGTTCCATCGTCTGCGGTATTCGCCGTTGCCAATGTTTAGAGGACCATAAATCTTGCGCAAAACCTTTCTCTCGAAAACCCCAAGAGTCGTCTCATCGGATGTTGTCATCGTCCACGCTTCAGCGCCATACATCAGGACGGGAATAATGAGCGACTTATAGAGTTTGATTTTGGTTCGTCGAGAGAGGACTTTACTTTTCAATTGCCTACTCAGTCCAAAGTAGCACCTGTTGGCAAGAGTGATTCTGCGTTGGATTTCAAGGCTGACATTGTTGGTGTTGTTAATGCTGGTTCCCAGATAAACGAAATTATCTACAACTTCAAAGTTATGACTGTCAACAGTGACGTGGGAGCCAAGACGCGAGTGCGCTGACTGTTTGTTTGATGACAGGAGATATTTCGTCTTGTCCTCATTCACCACCAGACCCATACGCTTCGCTTCTTTATCTAGTCTGGAAAACGCAGAACAAACGGCGCGGTTGTTGCTTCCGATGATATCAATATCATCGGCATACGCCAGGAGCTGTACACTCTTGTAAAAGATTGTACCCTCTCTATTTAGCTCTGCTGCTCGTATTATTTTTTCCAGCAATAGATTGAAGAAGTCGCACGATAGTGAGTCACCCTGTCTGAAGCCTCGTTTGGTATCAAACGGCTCGGAGAGGTCCTTCCCGATCCTGACGGAGCTTTTGGTGTTGCTCAACGTCAGCTTACATAGCCGTATTAGTTTTGCAGGGATACCAAATTCAGACATCGCGGCATAAAGGCAGCTCCTTTTCGTGCTTTCGAAGGCAGCTTTAAAATCGATAAAAAGATGGTGAGTATCGATTCTTCTCTCTCGGGTCTTTTCCAAGATTTGGCGCATGGTGAATATCTGGTCCATTGTGGATTTTCCAGGTCTAAAGCCACACTGATAAGGTCCAATCAGTTCGTTGACGGTGGGCTTTAGTCTTTCACACAATACGCTCGACAAAACTTTATATGCGATATTGAGGAGACTTATACCACGGTAGTTGGCGCAGATTGTGGGGTCTCCCTTCTTTTGGATTGGGCAGAGCACACTAAGATTCCAATCGTCAGGCATGCTTTCTTCCGACCATATTCTACAAAGAAGCTGATGCATGCACCTTATCAGTTATTCGCCGCCGTATTTGAATAGCTCGGCCGGTAATCCATCGGCCCCCGCCGCTTTGTTGTTCTTCAAGCGGGTAATTGCTATTCGAATTTCTTCATGGTCGGGTAATGGAACATCTATTCCATCGTCATCGATTGGGGAATCGGGTTCGCCATCTCCTGGTGTTGTACTTTCACTGCCATTGAGCAGGTCGGAGAAGTGTTCCCTCCATAATCCCAGTGTGCTCTGGACATCCGTTACCAGATTACCTTCTCGGTCCCTACATGATAATACGATTATGGTGACCATAAATTGGACTTGAAGAGAAATGTCAAAAGAGCGGGACAAATGGCGTTGTAGCGTCCCTAACATTCCCAATGGCAGCTTAAATGTATAATATTCCGTTCGCGCGTCATCTTAGCAAGGATTTGTAACCATTCCCAGCATTTCTCCGACGATGCATTGCATAACCGTCCATATCCGTGATAATATCATTTGTATTTATATGAGAGACCAACGCATGAGGTGCCATTGGGTTAACATCTCCAGTAATCTGAGGAAAATCTATCACATCGAGAGTGTCTATCGAAAATAAAACAACAACAAACGATAATCAAAACAAGAAAAAACGTTAACTTCGGCTGTACCGAAGCTAATATACCCTTCACAGAATGCATTTCTTTTAGTAACTATGTGTTTAAGCAAATCTAAAGACGGAAAAAAAAGTAAGTAAAAAAAAAAGAAAACATTTTACTAATTCTTTAATTCTATATGATATAGTGGTCCGATATCGGCAGTTCCGACAAATGAGCAGCTTCTTGAAGAGAAAATAACATCTGCAAAATTTCAAAACGATATCTTAAAAACTGACGGACTATTTCGTATATATACAGACAGACGGACATGTCTAAATCGTCATTTATATATATACTGTATAGGGCCTCCGGCGCTTCCTTCTGGGTGTTAAAAACTTCGTGACAAACTTAATATACCCTGTTCAGCGTATAAGTGAAGTTGCGTATGCGCCATCGTGGTTCATTTTCTAAACAAATCAAAAAGCAACAATAATAACAACGCACAACCTTTACATATTCGTAAATATGTTGAATAAACGGTTTAACTTTATTTGTATAATTTATTATTGAAAATTACTACATTCGAAATTCAATTGCCACTCTTCGGCCATACAATGCCTTCTATAAAGTCCAAGTGATGAAACACTTTCGTTATCACATGAGGTTCAAAAGTGCTAGTCCCCGTTGCTACAATTCCAAACAATTTCAGTTTGGGAAAATTTTCCTGAACTTCGTATATTGACCAGCCAGAGTAAGTGTGACCTCTATTCAATTTCAAATTCTTTAAACATATTTGTGATAGTTTCAGGTGAGTACCGATCTTATTAAAACATTCAGCGTCTGCTACAATTTCAACTTTTCCGTATACTCCTCTCAAATCTATAAACAATTATACAATAAAACAAGTAAGGAAGGGCTAAGTTCGGGTGTAACCGAACATTTTATACTCTCGCAATTTATTTATTTAACTTTATTAATATTATATAATACACAATTTGACCCACATATTCGTCATATATATTGTATAAAGTCCATTGAAAGTTGGAAACCGTAATATTAGGTTAGAAGTACCGAGGTCATCATGTTCGATATATGGGGCCTTGAAAACCTATGGTCCGATTTTGGGGATTTTTAGAATGGGGCTGCCACACTATAAACGTAGTATTTGTGCAAAGTTCTGCAGCGATATCTTCACTAGTGCTTACTTTATATATTGTAAAGTAAACGATTCAGATCGTCTTCAAAGTTCTGGTATATAGGAAGTAGGCGTGGTTGTGAAGCGATTTGGCCAATTTTCACAACATATTATTGGGAGGTAAGGAAACTATTACAAACCAAGTTTCATTGAAATCGGTCGAGTAGTTACTGAGATATGGTTTTTGACCCATAAGTGGGCGACGCCACGCCCATTTTCCATTTTGTAAAAAAATCTGAGTGCAGCTTCCATCTGCCATTTCTTATGTGAAATTTAGTGTTTCTGACGTTTTTCGTTAATGAGTTAACCCACTTTTAGTAATTTTCAACCTAAATTTTGTATGGGAGGTGGGCGTGGTTATGATCCGATTTCTTTCATTTTTGGACTGTATTAGGAAGTGGCTAAAAAAAAACGGCTGCAGAAAGTTTGGTTTATATAGCTCTATTGGTTTGTGAGATATGTACAAAAAACTTATTAGGGGCGGGGCCACGCCCACTTCCCCAAAAAAATTACATCCAAATATGCCCCTTCATAGTACGATCCTTCCTACCAAATTTTATTTCCATAGCTTTATTTATGGCTTAGTTATGGCACTTTATGTGTTTTCGGTTTTCGCCATTTTGTGGGCGTGGCAGTGGTCCGATTTTGCTCATTTTCGGAAGCAACCTTCCTATGGTGCCAAGAAATAAGTGTGCCAAGTTTCATCAAGATATCTTAATTTACAGCTTGCACAGACGGACGGACGGACAGACAGACATTCGGATTTGAACTCCACTCTTCACCCTGATCACTTTGGTATATATAACCCTATATCTAACTCGTTTAGTTTTGGGTGTTACAAACAACCGTTATGTGAACAAAACTATAATATTGCTAAAGAGAGCAACATTTGTTGCGAGAGTATAATGAAAGTAGATGCAAATCAAATACCACCACTCGCTGGAATAACTTGGGAAGTGTATAAGCACACTGGATACACGTTGAAAGTGTAATCCACATCACTTTCCAGTTCAATCAAAGCAATATTGTTAAGGGAAGGTGTTACTGAAGAGAAATCGGGATGTATGTGAATTTCCTGAAAAGTCGAAATCAGTTTAAAGATAATTTGTTAAAGTTCATAACTTCAGAATTACCTTTACTTTCTTCTCCGTATTGTATATTACTAGCCATAATTTGCTAGTTGATACGTAACTTGCTGCCGTTATTATAAAACGTTTGTCAATCAAAACGCCACCACCCAAATCAAATTTGTTTCCAGGTGTATACAGCGAGATGAAGTGGTAGGGAATGTCCGTAAATGTGGTCTCTCCAATCGATCGCAAATCATTTGTTATCTTTTCACAAGCTTAAATCAAATTAAAATACCATTAATAATTAGCAACAACAGTATGTTTTAGACACCGTTCATAAGATCTAAGTTTACAAGAAAAAGCAGGCAATGCAAAACAATGCGAAACTTACCAAGTTCTGCTGGGCGTTTCTGAGGTGTCGTAACGTCTCGACTATAAGTAGAGAAATATGAAACAAATAGTAACGTAAGAAATAACGATAAAAGGGCGTGAGTAGTAGTTTCTTGCAAAGAACTCTTAATTTAAAAGAAATCTACACTAAGCTGTTCGCCCGTTAACCATTTTTTGTAAGTACGGACCATTATGATCCCGCTATTCTCAACTACCTGTGAATTAAGTATCTGTTCTAATTGTCCACTCAACCATTCCACAGAGTTCACTTAACTGTTAGTGGGTTTTATTCATCCCATCGAAAATGGGTCTGTCACTGAACAAAAGTCTCACATGTGATTTTCAAAATCCAACTGCAAGTGTTTTTACTTAACTGTAACTGAATTAAATAAAAATTCTTATTATACTACCTTTTGGCAAGCTGGCTGCTTAACTCAACTACTTTATTATTCAAGCGTGTAATTTCCGCAGACATTCTAATAAATAAGGAGAAATTAACAAGTTTTATTATAATAATGTTAAAAACCAAATCGTTTTCATGATTAATGCTACCTTCCTTCCGTTGATTTTATCGCCTCTGACAATCTGAAAGTTTCCAAAAATAAAACAAGAGTTAGTAGTAGCTCATATGAATAGCATATGAATAGTTGGAGATATTTAAGTTCAAAATAAAGTATTATTTACCGTTCATTCCACCTATCCTCGTTTGCTTTGGCTTCCGCGGTCATTCTGAAATCCCGATTTTTTTATAAAACAAAGGTTAGTAGTAGATTTTATGAAAATAGTTGGAGATTTTTAAGTTCAAAATAAAATATTAATTACCGTTGATTCCACCTCTCCTCGGTTGCTTTGGCTTCCGCGGTCATTCTGAAATTTGGATTTTTTTATAAAACAAATGTTAATAGTAGATCATATGAAAATAGTTGGAGATATTTATGTTCACAATAAAGTATTATTTACCGTTCATTCCACCTCTCCTCGTTTGCTTTGGCTTCCGCGGTCATTCTGGAAATTCCGATTTTTTTATAAAACAAAGGTTAGTAGTAGATCATATTAAAATAGTTTTAGATATTTAAGTTCAAAATAAAGTATTAATTACCGTTCATTCCACCTCTCCTCGGTTGCTTTGGCTTCCGCGGTCATTCTGGAAATTCCGATTTTTTTATAAAACAAAGGTTAGTAGTAGATCTTATGAAAATAGTTGGAGATATTTATGTTCACAATAAAGTATTATTTACCGCTGATTCCACCTATCCTCCGTTGCTTTGGCTTCCGCGGTCATTCTGGAAATTCCGATTTTTATATAAAACAAAGGTTAGTAGTAGATCACATGAAAATAGTTGGAGATATCTTAGTTCAAAATAAAATATTAATTACCGTTCATTCCACCTCTCCTCGGTTGCTTTGGCTTCCGCGGTCATTCTGAAATTTGGATTTTTTTATAAAACAAAGGTTAGTAGTAGATCACATGAAAATAGTTGGAGATATCTAAGTTCAAAATAAAATATTAATTACCGTTGATTCCATCTCTCCTCGGTTGCTTTGGCTTCCGCGGTCATTCTGGAAATTCCGATTTTTTTATAAAACAAATGTTAATAGTAGATCATATGAAAATAGTTGGAGATATCTAAGTTCAAAATAAAATATTAATTACCGTTGATTCCACCTCTCCTCGGTTGCTTTGGCTTCCGCGGTCATTCTGGAAATTCCGATTTTTTTATAAAACAAATGTTAATAGTAGATCATATGTTCAAAATAAAATATTAATTACCGTTGATTCCACCTCTCCTCGGTTGCTTTGGCTTCCGCGGTCGTTCTGAAATTTGGATTTTTTTATAAAACAAATGTTAATAGTAGATCATATGAAAATAGTTGGAGATATTTATGTTCACAATAAAGTATTATTTACCGATGATTCCACCTATCCTCCGTTGCTTTGACTTCCGCGGTCATTCTGGAAATTCCGATTTTTTTATAAAACAAATGTTAATAGTAGATCATATGAAAATAGTTGGAGATATCTAAGTTCAAAATAAAATATTAATTACCGTTCATTCCACCTCTCCTCGATTGCTTTGGCTTCCGCGGTCATTCTGAAATTTGGATTTTTTTATAAAACAAATGTTAATAGTAGATCTTATGAAAATAGTTGGAGATATTTATGTTCACAATAAAGTATTATTTACCGATGATTCCACCTATCCTCCGTTGCTTTGGCTTCCGCGGTCATTCTTGAAATTCTGATGTTTTTATAAAACAAAGGTTAGTATTAGATAATATGAAAATAGTTGGTGATACTCAAGTTCAAAATAAAATATTATTTACCGTTGATTCCATCTTTCCTCGGTTGCGTTGGCTTCCGCGGTCATTCTGGAAATTCCGATCGTTTTATAAAACAAAGGTTAGTAGTAGATCTTATGAAAATAATTGGTGATACTCAATTTCAAAATAAAGTATTATTTACCGTTGATTCCATCTCTCCTCGGTTGCGTTGGCTTCCGCGGTCATTCTGAAAATTCCGATATTTTTATAAAACAAAGGTTAGTTGTAGATCTTATGAAAATAGTTGGAGATATTTAAGGTCAAAATGAAATATTATTTACCGTTGATTCCATCTCTCCTCGGTTGCGTTGGCTTCCGCGGCCATTCTGGAAATTCCGATTTTCGAAAAACAAAGGTGAGTAGTAGATCTTATGAAAATGGTTGAAGATATCTAAGTTCTTTATTCTCTATTATTCTTCTTACCTTTCTTCCAAGGCATCGATTTTTGCTGACATTCTGCCAATTTAAAAAAAAAATAAATAAGGCGTTAGTAATTTGAAATTTTTTTTCGGTCTGGTTTTATTTACCTTTTCAAGGTGTCATCTATAAGACTTTGCTTTCTTTCGATTGTTTTAGCCAAAGTTAGGAAACTCTCTATGTCCTTACCCGCGTCCACGAAAATGGTCAAAGGCCCATCATCAACGGAATGGTCAGAGTCAGCACCATCCACACTATACGTTTGAAACAGCGAGAAGAAGAGTCCAAACATTATTTTATAATATAGTTTATTTTCCATTTTACAAAACAACTTTAATTGGCTGGAAATAAAAATAAAAAAGTTGAAATATTCTTAATGTATGTGTAGTCTTGCCAACAAGAATTTTATTATTTTTATTTATTAGTCTAAACTAACTTATTAAAATACAGTGATCGTCCAATATAACGAATCTTATGTTGCACATGGGCGCGGTCTCTAGCTCTTAAATTGTCAAACGAACAGCCACGTTGACATTGACAATGATAATTTTCCGCGCTCTCAAGAAATTCCGCTGATTATATGCGCCTACCGACGCTCTGTTTCACAATATTATCTTAATAATTTTTCTACATGTAATGCGTTCTTTTGAATTTAAAATTGAGACAAACGCTGGATTCGCGTCCACATTTAAGAGGAGAGTGAGAATGAGTTGAGAAAGAAAGAGTGTCTTAGCTAAATTATGAATTTTAATGAGCGCGGATAACCAATAAGTACCGCTGATGTATTGGTAGTATGAAACCACAAACAAATCGAGTCAAAATTGAATTGCACTCATTCTATATAGACACTGCTACTATTATGAACACAACTGTATGTATATGAGTAATTAGATACGTCTGTATGAACACGCAGCAGAACACGAATGAACTGAGTGATCGTCGGAAATATGCTGATTCATTTGATTTTCATACATATACATATATAAGTATTTGCCAATCAAATTGTTGCATAACAATAATGATACAATAAAATATTACATCACACTTTTCCATTTTTTTTTGTTTCCACGATGGATTTTCACAAAACATAGGACACCAACAAAAGCAGTTGCGACTAGAAGTAATCACATCACATCCCTAACTCATTCATTTTCACCATGTTGATGAACGATACGATTATTTATATAAAATACACTTGGATATTTTCGCGTCACATTCTTCGAGTCTTTTCATTTTTTCATTATAATATAATCAAAAGAGTTTAGCTCTCGAATTTATTAAACTTTTCCTTAATATTTACAAGGAATTTAGCTAAGATCTTCAAGTATACTTACCTAATTGGAAGCGAATCTTTCGGTGTACAGCGCACGCAGAAATGAAATTAAGTTCATCTTTGAATCCCTTTATATTTAATCATTGAGAGTGATTTACTCATATATTGACAGGAAATTAAAAATATAATGTATAGAGACGCTTAGCCACTCTAACAACAGTACTCTGAATCGGGATTCTCCCAATCGCACACAAAGAACATAGAGAAAGCTGGGCGAAATCAAGGAGGGGAAACTTTGTAAGACACCTTTCACACAGGCAACTCCTGTTGCTAATTCTCTGGCAATTCTCTTTTGCTGTCGCCCGTTGCGTTCACACGAGCAATTCTTGTTCGACAACTCTGTTCGTGTTTTTCCCCCATTATCTTTCATATCATTTTCTCAACTTCTTGTACGCATCGTTTCCAAACAAATTTATATATGTCATTAGCTAATTTTTATCGTTATTCTCCAATTTCTAACATATTTTAATTATATTATGCATATTCCTATATATATTTGCAAATTACATACAAAAAATAAATTATAAAATTCAAATTTTCAAATATATTGTATACATTAATTTTAAAATGTGCGCAAATGCAACACTGTTACGTAGTAGCAAATTGTTACGAATAAGAACACAAAGCGTGTTGCCCGAACACAGCGGACTCGGCGCGATTCTCCTCTCCTCGTCGCCCCCTCTCCTATAAAACTAATAATTGCCGCAACAGGAATTGCCTGTGTGAAAGGGCTCTAATGGAAATTTGGTTTTGTCAGAGCAATGAAACGCATACATGCATGTCAATTGAAATATACACTCAGCACAATTGTTTCCAATTATTTGTAGTACTCTTACTTTGTTGTTGTAAATAAAACATAAAATTCCATATAAATTGTACGAATGAGTAGAACAGAGCTCACCACAGTTTTATTCTCTCGCAACATGTTGCTCAAAAATTGTACATATTTAGTATACTTAGTTCTGATGTTTGTTATTAACGGAAGAGTGTTCAAAAGATAAAGTTTTGGATTAAAACTTTTGATGAAAATAGGACGAAATAAGTGAAAACAGTAGATAATCAGTTTCAGAAATTATATGCATACATATATGGTACATAAGTGGAGCAACATTCTTTGGATCCAAACTAAGAGTGAGAGTTGCTGCTATTTTTTCTCCCGAGTTTATTTTCAAGTAAGTTAAAAAAAATACATCGTTAAAAGACTGTCCCACTGATATATTATTTGGATCTGATGGGAAAATACTGCCTACGATCGTAAACACAGCATAAAAACAGTCAAATATGGTGGAAGCTATATCTTGTTATTTGTTATTGGGATGCTTTTCCGCCTCGAGAGTTGGTCTGATATATACTAATATAACGGAGAAGGTGATGCTGCAACATGCAGAGGAAGAAATGGCGTTAATATTGGAGTTCAAGTGGTTACAAAAAGCCAAAAAATTTTAACTCAAAAAGTTATTGACCAATTTGGCTGATAATTGCCGAAGCCTTTACTTTAGATGATTTTCGCGTACATGTTTGGGGTACAAATTTAATTTTGACTTAAGGCTTATTTTTGATTCAATTGTACACTTTTTTTAAAATTATTGGTTTATCCTTTTCGTTAATATATCCTAAAAAAACACCACTTTAATTTATTTGTTTCGTATCAATGATGAGTGATAAATTGAGCAGTATGGCACCACCGCCATTTTGATATACAACATTATAAAATTACTATTATAGTTAAGAAAGATTCACCAAAAACTTCTGTTGAAGTTTAAAAACAATGCAAATATTTTATCACCTTTGAAAATATTTTAGAAAAATTACCGTTAATTTTTAAATAAAATTTAATCAAATTAAAAATCATCTACAAACCCTCCGCTCCGCAATATTTTATCACTCACCTTGCTACATGATTTCTTTCTTTTAATTTTTATTTTGGTTATTTTCCACTTTCCAAGTTTTGTGTGAATTGAATGTTCGTCGAATATAATTTGCAGGAAAATTTGTTACTTTTTTCTTTCCGAATTTTCCCGATCGCACATAAACAACATAAGCTAGGTTTAACTATTCCAAACAACAAAGAAAAAGGCGGAGCATAATAAGAGAAATTGTAGAAGAAATTCAAAAATAGAAATTTAGTAGTATCGGTGCAGTCAAACACTCTCACATATGTTCATTGAAATATATTCTCAGCAAAATATAAAAGCATGAAATTCGTTATAAATTTTACGAACAATAAGAATTTTGATCACCACAATTTCTCTCTTATATTTATTTGGTTCTCTCACAGCATCTTTCTCACAACAACTAAGCAGAGTGAGCCTGCGAAGTAGGCACTTTCATGTACGTACATATGTACATTATATATGTACATATATATGTTGCATATATGCGAACAAAATTGTTGCTAGAAAGTAAATTTTATTAATTAAAGATCACCAAGAAAACTGCATACATACATCTTCTAAATACTTTGCACATTTTTGAGATGATTTCAGGTCACTACCGGTCTTATTAATACAAACACAAAACTCACCACTCTCTGGATTCATTTGAGAAACGTATAAGCACAGTGGAAACATTTCCGGAATGTAAGCGAAAGTTTAAATATGCATAATGTATGCGATGTTTTTTTTTTTGAATTTATTATATGTAATGTGAACAGTCTTCTAATCATGAATGTTTCAACTTTTAGGGGAACTATAAAAGGTGGATGTTTTTTTTATAAGAGATTAGTTTTCATCCTCAAATTGATATTTTGCAGTTGTTTCTCTAGTTTCGGTCTCCAGCTCACATTGCTGCAAACGATTACTCTTCACCCTCTCAATAAATGACGCTGATACTATCCGCCCACCGCTCTGATCTCTGCTCCACATCATTACATTACTCACTTTGCTACATGAAATGCGTTCTTTCAAATTTCAATTTGAGATAAACAGCTTTTTGTTCTTCTCGGGCACTGCTACTATTATGGACACAACTGTATATATATCAGTATTTAGATACGTATGTATGAACACGCAGCAGAACACGAAGGAACAGAGTGATCGTCGGAAAAATGCTGATTCATTTGATTTTCATACATATACATATATAAGTATTTGTCAACCAAATTGTTGAATTACAAAATATTGCGTCACACTTTTACAGTTATTTTTTTGGTTTCCACGATGGATTTTCACAAAACCTAGGGCACCAACAAAAGCAATTACGACTTGAAGTAATCGCATCACATCCCTATCACATTCACTTCATTTTCACCTATGTTGATAAACGATTATTTATATAAAAAACACTCGGATATTTTCGCGACACATTCTTCGAGTCTTTTCACTTTTTCATTATAAAATAATCAAAAGAGTTTAGTTCTTGAATTTATAAAACTTTTTCCTTAATATTTACAATGAATTTAGCTTAGATCTTCAAGTGTACTTACGTAATTGCAGGCGAATCTTTCTGTGTACAGCGTAGAAATGAAATTGGGTTCATCTCTGAATCCCTTTATATATAATCATTGAGAGTGATTTACATATATATTGGTAGGAAATTAAAAATATAATTAATAGAGCGGCTTAGCCACTCTACGACATTATTCTGAATCGGAATTCTCCCAATCGCACACAAAGAACATATAGAAAGCTGGGCGAAATCAAGGAGGGGAAACTCTGTAATGGAAATTAGTAGTGTCAGAGCAATGAAATATATACTCAGATGTCAATTAAAATATACACTCAGCACATTTGTTTTCAATTATTTGTGGCACTCTTACTTTGTTGTTTTTGTTTTTTTTTTTGTTTTAAAATTTTATATAAATTCTACGAATGATCAGAACAGAGATTACCACAGTTTTATTCTCTCGCAACATGTTGCTCAAAAATTGTACAAATGGACATATGTATACACATATACCTCCCATACTTAGTTTTGATGATAGTTATTAACTGAATAGTGTTCAAAAGGACGAATTAATTGAAAACAATAGATAATCAGTTTCATAAATTATATGTATATATAGTACATAGGAGGAGCAACTTTGGATACAACTAAGAGTGAGTGTGTCCCCTCTTTGTTTCTCATGTGTTGGTTATCTAGTGAATTAACCAAGTTATTACCAGCGAATGCTTCACTCATCTACGCATAGGTATATATATTTACATATGTATATATACAATGATATTCCCGAATACGGTCAATCCTCATAACCGCACAGCTCCCCCATAGCCGAACAAACACACTGTGACGCTGTGTGTCCGGTTATTTCACAGTATTTTCTATAGAGTCAGGGAGAAAACTATGCTCATTTAAAGGGGTTTTCAATAAGAGCACTACAAAAGCTTTAAATAAAACAAAAACGGGTTGGGATCAATGAAATTCTTTATACCTGTGAAATTTCGTTTGCATGGTCACCACGGGCACGATATTGCTGCAATTTCACGTTCGATATTCGTACGAAGTTCATCAATCGTCGCTGCCTTGTTGGCATAGACCATAGACTTGACGTAGCCCCACAGGAAATGGTCTAACCGCGCCAAATCTCACAACCGAGGCGGCCAATTACTGGTCCATTTCGTAATATAACACGTTCACCAAACTCGGTTTTCAATAAATCGATTGTGACATTCGCTGTGTGGATTGTGTGACCGTCCTGTTGGAACCACATATTCTCCAGGTCCATATCATCCAATTCGGACCAAAAATATTCGGTTATTTTCGAGATGCAATTGTGACTCATGGAGTACGTGTGGATTGCTGCCTGACCAATAACGTATACTTTGATTTTTAATTAATATTGAGTCAGAAATGCGCCTCATCGCAGAAGACGATTTTCCGAAGAAAATCAGGATCATTAGCAAATTATAGCTCAGTCCAATTCACGAACATACGACGATTATGGTGATCAAGCGACTTCAGTTCTTGCCTCAATTTGATCTTGTAAGGATGTAGGCCAAGATCTTTTCGCAAAAGACTAATATGGGACTTCCTCAATTGATGCGCTAGCGGTAGCAATATTCTCGACACTGCGGGCACTTCTTTGTCTCACTGCCACACTGGGAACATTTTGTACTGTGCCTGTGGATTCATAATTTTCCACTAGACACTCAATTGTTGAACTGACAAGACGATTATGGTGACCATAAATTGGACTTGAAGGGAAATGTCAAAAGAGCGGGACAAATAGCGTTGTAGCGTCCCTAACATTCCCAATGGCAGCTTAAATGTATAATATTCCGTTCGCGCGTCATCTTAGCAAGGATTTGTAACCATTTCCAGCATTCCGATACATTGCATAACCGTCCATATCCGTGATAATATCATTTGTATTTATGAGAGACCAACGCATGAGGTGCCATTGGGTTAACATCTCCAGTAATCTGAGGAAAATCTATCACATCGAGAGTATTTATCGAAAATACAACAACAATAAACGATAATCAATATAAGTGAAGTTATGCTTACACCATTGTGATTTATTTTCTAAACGAAGCAAAAAACAGCAATAATAACAACACACAACCTTTACATATTCGTAAATATATTGAATAAACGGTTGAACTTTATTAGTATATTTGATTATTGAAAATGATTACATTCGAAATTCAAATGCCACTCTTCGACCATACAATGCTTTCTATAAAGTCCAAGTGATCAAACACTTTTGTTATCACATAAGGTTCCATATTTCTAGAATCCGTTGCTACAATTCCAAACAATTTATGCTTTGTGAAATTTTCTTGAACTTCGTATATTGGCATGCCAGAGAAAGTGTGATGATATTTCAAATTCTTTGCACATATTTGTGATGCCTTCAAGACAGTACCGGTCTTATTAAAACATTCAGTGTCTGTTACAATCTGAACTTTTCTGTAAAATCCCGCCAAATCTATAAACAATTATACAATAAAATAAAAGTAGATAACAATCAAATAAAAAACCCTACCACTCTCTGGAATCACTTGGGATGCATATAAGCACACTGGAAACCGTTTGGGAGCGTAATCCACATCACTATCCAGTTCAATCAAGGCAATATTGTTAAAGGAAGGTGTTTCTGAAGAGAAATCGGGATGTATGTGAATTTCCTGAAATGTGGAAACAAGTTTTGATATAATTTGTTAAATATCTTAACTTCATAATTACCTTTATTCCACTCTCCACGTGATAGCCCAATGCTACTTTCGTAAAACTGCCAGTTGATACGCAACTTGTTGCCGTTATTAAAAAACGTTTGTCAATCAAAGCGCCTCTGCAAAATTTACGTTGGTTATCAGAATAATAAAGATAATAGCCGGAGTAGGGCATGCCATCAAATGTGGTCTCTCCAATCGATCGCAAATCCTTAGTTATTTTTTCACAAGCTTGAACCGAATTAAAATCCCATTAACAATTAGCAACAAAAGCCTGCTTTAGACACCGTTTGCAGGAAAAACATGCACAAAACACTGCCAAACTTACCAAGTTCTGCTGGACGTTTGTGAGGTGTGATAACGTATCGACTGTAAGTAAAGAGAAATTAAACAAATAGTAACGAAAGAAACGGCGATAAGAGTGCGCAAGTACTAGTTCCTAGGTCAACACTAAGTGAAGTTCGATTAACTATTTTTTGAATCATTATGATCCCGCATTGTTCAACTACCTGTGAATAAAGTTCTGTTCTTAGTATATACTCAAAAATTCCACATAATTCATTTAACTGTTATTGGTTTTTTTCCTACCTTCTTGAATAACGAAAAAGTTTCGTAGTTCGTGTTATTTTCATAGTTCATAAATAAGTTTAGAAAACAACTGACTTAACAATGCATCGAACTGAGTTAAAAGAGTTAGTTGACTTTATGATTACATTAAAATACTTATTATACTACCTTTTGGCAAGCTGGTTGCTTAACTCAACTACTGTCTTATTCAGCTGTGTAATTTCCGCAGACATTCTAAAAAATAAGGAGAAATTAACAAATTTTGTTATAATAATGTTAAAAACGAAATCGTTTTCATGATCAATGCTACCTTCCTTCCGTTGTTTTAATCGCCTCTGCCAATCTAAAAATTTCCAAAAATAAAACAAGAGTTAGTAGTAGAGCTCATAAAATGTGTAGCACCAACAGAAGTTCAAAATAAAATATTATTTACCGTTGATTCCATCTCTCCTCCGTTGCTTTGGCTTCCGCGGTCATTCTGGAAATTCCAATTTTTTTATAAAACAAAGGTTAATAGTAGATCTTATGAAAATAGTTGGAGATATTTAAGTTCAAAATAATGTATTATTTACCGTTGATTCCACCTGTCCTCTGCTGCTACGATTTTCGTTGACATTCTGAAATTTTCAAAAAATAAATCTAATGTTAGTGATATAATATTTTTTTTCGGATTTGGTTATATTTACCTTTTCCGTGCATCATCTATTAGACTTTGCTCTTCTTCGATTATTTTAGCCAAACTTGTGAAATTGTCTCTCTCTTTTCCGGCATCTACGTTAATATTCAATGGCTCATCGATTATGGAGGGATCAGGCTCATTCCGTTTTCCATACACTGTCGCTTGGAGCAGCGCAAAGAAAAGTCCAAATAATAGCAGTTTATTTTTCATTTTACATAAAAACTTCAAATATCTGTGAGTAGAAGAAGTAGAAAGAAGTATTCTTAATATATTTAATATTATTATCACCGGAGTACACTCCAATATGGGCTCCCATAAGTATGTCGCTTACATTATATTTGAGCAGTAAGTCCATTATCTACGCACTTTAGCGAAAATCACGAAAATCTTGCCGCTTAGCATAATTTTATTTTAATATTCTCGCAACTTTTTGTTTCTTCAACTAAAACCTTTCTATTCGTATCTTCCTAATGCAAAACCCCAGAAGCACAACATTTTAGGTGTAAACCCATATCTGAGGAACTACTTGACCAGTTTGAACGAAAAGTGCTACGAAATATTTCCGTGATATCTTGAATTTTATCCGATTCCTCGCTTTACAATATATTTTAATGAATTAGCAACAAAAATATTAAAATGAAGTTTAACAAAAATAATTTATTCAAGGTGTACCATCACTCTAAATATGGAGAATATATTTATAAATACCGTAGTCGGGTAGGAGTTACACCAACCAAATCCCTGTTGTTATATAGTACGACGTGGCGTATGAGTAACAATATTTTATATGGTTAAAGATTTATACAAATTTAATTTAGTAAAATATTGTGGTTTGTGCAACAACAAAATAATTATTTTTTTTAATATTTATGATTTTTTTATACCCTGAATTGTTGTGATATTTCAGGGTGTTCAGTGCGTGACAGTCCGCATACTTGAAATGGTCAACACTTTCAAATAAGTAATTTTGAAAAGTAAATAATTGAGAAATCGCGTAGTTTACATAGTCTTGCAATGTCCGTTATTTTGTCAAGTTCCATTTTACTGTTAGAAATAGTTTATCCATTTAGTAAAATGAGAATTTCCGTGTACTTATTAATTCACACTGAAGCTAACTGCACAAATGGACATATGAAAATCCACAATATTTCTTCACTCACTTTGGTATTTTGATTAATTTCCAAATTTTTAGTATATGAAATATTCGCCGAACACAAATACAAGCACCATTCCCTTCTTTATGATTA
Source organism: Zeugodacus tau (assembly GCA_031772095.1). NCBI lineage: Eukaryota > Metazoa > Arthropoda > Insecta > Diptera > Tephritidae > Zeugodacus > Zeugodacus tau. Next base: position 12,363,933 of record CM062650.1, read on the forward strand.
CTTACCAATGTAAAGTCCAAATCTTGTGAGGCACAGTGCAGTAAAAAGACTGATTTTGTCTTTGGATCCCTATATATAGTCACTGAGAGTGAATTACAAATGCATATTTGCATAAAATCATTTCGTTGTTGAGAGTTAAGCAAACATTATTACAGTTATAATGAGTAGAGAGGACACAGCCACTCGACCGACTGTATTTGAAATCTGAGTATTCCTGATCGCACACAAAGAAAATATGCTAAATAATGAGCGAATGCTTCTCAATTCTAGTTGGCACGAGAAGAATCGTGAATGTGTAGGTGAGCACGAAAATAAACATACCCAATGAGAACTCTGCATTCTCATATTTTTAAGTTTTTTTGTCATTCGTGCATTCAACATGTTTTCTTTCAACGAATCCTTTCCTATCCTTTTATAAAATGTACCACTTTAGCAGCAGGTCTGATTACATGGGCTGCTTGCAAATTCTTATTAATACTTAACTAAACCTTACTCCAACTGATCTCTCACAACTATTCTATATTTTTCATTTACTGGTTGCTTATTTAATCTATATATAGTATAAGCTGAGAATATCTAAATATGTGTAGTAAACCCGATAAATAACGGTAAGCTTCAAAATATTCAGAATATATCTCCAATTCCGTTTCTATAAAATTTGAGACCTTAAACGTCGTCCAAATTTAAGCTGCATTTTTACGCATTTCTATAATTTAGATAAAATTTCAGAGAACGTTATTTATTTCCAATAGGTCCGCTTCGCTCGGCAGAGAGGTCAATGAACTTTCAGTATAATCACTAAGGATATACAGAGAATGTGATAATTTAAAACCACATAAATGCTTCCGAATTTTACAGAATTATTCGGCGTTATCGCCACTGCCGAATTCCAATCCAATTGAACTGATAATATATTTAAATGAAAGACTTGCATGGTATATGTGTACGGATACACTGGCTGGTACTGTTAGCACATACATATACCCTCCTTTGAAGAGCTCATATACGTAAATATGTAAATCATTTTGATTCATTCCACTACGTTTTTTTTCATATGGGATTTTTTTTTTTATATTTCACATAATATAACACAAATTAATAAAAAATAAACCAAATTTAAATAAAATAAATGAAAACTAAAAATAATTCAAATAAATTATCTATGCATGAATGATTATTGGTATGTTTGTATGCATGTGTCTTAAAAATATCAGAGATGCGTCAATAATTAAGCGAATCATAAGTTGTATATCGATGAAAATTTTAGAGCTGACCCAAGACATCAACGCGCAAAAGAATAAAGAAGACAATGTTTGATTACAAGATGTCTACAATCTTCATACTAGAAGATCAATTCGGTATCAATTATACTCTCGCAACAAAGTTGCTAAAGAGAGTATTATAGTTTTGTTCTTCTTAATATAGTCCAAAAATTAAAGAAATCGGATAATAACCACGCCCACTTCCCTTACAAAGGTTAGGTTGAAACTTACTAAAAGTGGATTAACTCACTAACAAAAAACGTCAGAAAAACTAAATTTCACATAAGAAATGGTAGATAGAAGCTGCACTCAGATTTTTTTTGCAAAATGGAAAATGGGCGTGGTGTCGCCCACTTATGGGTCAAAAACCATATATCATAATTTCAACGAAACTAGGTTTATAAGAGTTTCTTTACATCCCAAAGATATGTTGTGAAAATAGGCCAAATTGCTTCATAACCACGCCTACTTCCTATTTACCAGAACTTTGAAGACGATCTGAATCATTTAATTTACAATATATAATGTAAGCACTAGTGAAGATATCGGTGCAGAACAAATACTACGTTTATAGTGTGGCAGCCCCATTCTTAAAATCGGGCATAGGTTTTCAAGGACCCATATATCGAACATGAGGACCTCGGTGCAACATGAGGACTTTCAATGGACTTTATGCAATATATATAACGAATATGTGTGTCAAATTGTGTATTATATAATATTAATTAAGTTAAATAACTAAATTGCGAGATTATAAAATGTTCGGTTACACCCAAACTTAGCCCTTCCTTACTCGTTTTATTAATAAATTAATAATCCGGACAATTAAAAAATCATAATGTGATTGGCGTTGCAACCGTTTAGCCGGTTATAGCCGAATCGACGATAGTGCGCCATCTCTCTCTCTCCTTCGCAGTTCGGCGCCAGTTGGAGATCCCAAGTGTAACCAGGTCGCTCTCCACCTGGTCCCTCCAACGGAGTGGAGGCCTTCCCCTTCCTCGGCTTCCTCCGGCGGGTACTGCATCGAACACTTTCAGGGCTGGAGTGTTTTCGTCCATTCGGACAACATGACCTAGCCAGCGTAGCCGCTGTCTTTTTATTCGCTGAACTATGTCAATGTCGTCGTATAACTCGTACAGCTCATCGTTCCATCGTCTGCGGTATTCGTCGTTTCCAATGTTCTTAGGACCATAAATCTTGCGCAAAATTTTCCTCTCGAAAACTCCTAGTGTCGTCTCATCTGATGTTGACATCGTCCAAGCTTCTGCACCGTAGATCAGGACGGGGATGATAAGCGAGTTGTAGAGCTTGATTTTGGTTCGTCGAGAGAGGACTTTACTGTTCAATTGCCTACTCAGTCCAAAGTAGCACCTGTTGGCAAGAGTTATTCTGCGCTGGATTTCGAGGCTGACATTGTTCGTGTTGTTGATGCTGGTTCCCAGGTAAACGAAATTATCTACGACCTCGAAGTTATGACTGTCAACAGTGACGTGGGAGCCAAGACGCGAATGCGCCGACTGTTTGCTTGATGACAGGAGATATTTCGTCTTGTCCTCATTCACCTCCAGACCCATTCGCTTCGCCTCCTTATCCATGCGGGAAAAAGCAGAACAAACGGCGCGGTTGTTGCTTCCGATGATATCAATATCATCGGCGTACGCCAGGAGCTGTACACTCTTGTAAAAGATGGTACCCTCTCTGTTTAGCTCTGCAGCTCTTATAATTTTTTCCAGCATCAGGTTAAAGAAGTCGCACGATAGTGAGTCACCTTGTCTGAAACCTCGTTTGGTATCGAACGGCTCGGAGAGGTCCTTCCCAATCATGACGGAGCTTTTGGTGTTGCTTAACGTCAACTTACACAGCCGTATTAGTTTTGCGGGGATACCAAATTCAGACATCGCGGCATAAAGGCAGCTCCTTTTCGTGCTGTCGAAAGCTGCTTTAAAATCGACAAAAAGGTGGTGTGTGTCGATCCTCTTTTCACGGGTCTTCTCTAAGATTTGGCGCATGGTGAATATCTGGTCAGTTGTTGATTTTCCAGGTCTAAAGCCACACTGATAAGGTCCAATCAGTTTGTTGACGGTGGGCTTTAGTCTTTCACACAGTACGCTCGATAGAACCTTGTATGCGATATTTAGGAGGCTGATCCCACGGTAATTGGCGCAGATTGTGGGATCTCCCTTTTTATGGATTGGGCAGAGCACACTGAGATTCCAATCGTCAGGCATGCTTTCTTCCGACCATATTTTGCAAAGAAGCTGATGCATGCACCTTATCAGTTCTTCGCCGCCGTATTTGAATAGTTCTGCCGGTAATCTATCGGCCCCCGCTGCTTTGTTGTTCTTCAAGCGGGTAATTGCTATTCGAATTTCTTCATGGTCGGGTAATGAAACATCTGTTCCATCGTCATCGATTGGGGGATCGGGTTCGCCTTCTCCTGGTGTTGTACTCTCACTGCCATTCAGCAGGTCGGAGAAATTTTCCCTCCATAATCCCAGTATGCCCTGGACATCGGTTACCAGATTACCACCTTGGTCTCTACATGAGGATGCTCCGGTCTTGAAACCTTCGTTAAGTCGCTTCATTTTTTCATAAAATTTTCGAACATTCCCTCTGTCTGCCAGCTTCTCAAGCTCTTCGTACTCACGCATTTCGGCCTCTTTCTTTTTTTGTCTGCAGATGCGTCTCGCTTCCCTCTTCAGCTCTCGGTATCTATCCCATCCCGCACGTGTTGTGGTCGTTTGCAACGTTGCGAGGTAGGCAGTCTGTTTTCTCTCCGCTGCGAGACGGCACTCCTCATCGTACCAGCTTGTTTTTTGTCGTTGCCGAAAACCAATTGTTTCGGCTGCAGCGGTACGCAGTGAGTTTGAGATGCCGTTCCACAGTTCCCTTATACCGAGATGCTGATGAGTGCTCTCAGAGAGCAGGAGTGCAAGTCGAGTAGAGTATTTCGTGGCTGTCTGTTGCGATTGCAGCTTTTCGACGTCGAACCTTCCTTGTGTTTGTTGACGGGCGTTCTTTGCTGCACAGAGGCGGGTGCGTATTTTAGCTGCGACCAGATAATGGTCCGAGTCTATATTTGGTCCTCGGAGCGTACGCACGTCTAAAACACAGGAGACATGTCTTCCGTCTATCACAACGTGATCGATTTGGTTCCGCGTGTTTCGATCAGGAGACAGCCAAGTAGCTTGATGTATTTTCTTATGCTGGAATCTGGTACTACAGACGACCATATTTCGGGCCCCAGCGAAGTCGATCAGCCTCAGGCCGTTTGGCGATGTTTCGTCATGGAGGCTGAATTTTCCGACTGTTGTGCCAAAGACACCTTCTTTACCCACCCTGGCGTTAAAATCGCCAAGCACGACTGTTACATCGTGGTGGGGGCAGCGCTCATAGGTGCGTTCTAGGCGCTCATAGAAAGCATCTTTGGTCACATCGTCCTTCTCTTCCGTTGGGGCGTGGGCGCAAATCAGCGATATGTTGAAGAACCTCGCTTTGATGCGGATTGTGGCAAGACGTTCATCCACCGGGGTGAATGCCAGGACTCTGCGACGGAGTCTCTCTCCCACCACAAATCCAACACCAAATTTGCGCTCCTTTATATGGCCGCTGTAGTAGATGTCACAAGGACCCACCTTCTTCCGTCCTTGTCCCGTCCATCGCACTTCTTGGATGGCGGTGATGTCAGCCTTGAGTCGTATGAGGACATCAACCAGCTGGGCAGAGGCACCTTCCCAATTAAGGGTCCGGACATTCCAGGTGCATGCCCTTATATCATTATCCTTAAAACGTTTGCAGGGGTCGTCATCAAAAGGGGGGTGTCTCATCCGAGGCTTTCGTAGATTTTTCATTGGGGGGTGTTTTTATGTGGTGGGTCCCAAACCCAACGCACAACCGCATAAGCGGGCTTCGCCTTCTCACTTTAGCTCGCCTTCAAATGGATGTCTGTTGGCTACCCAGAGGATACTTGGTCTAAAACCGGAAGTCGTGAGCTGCTTGGACCATGTGGAGAAGAATCGTTTCTGGCCACTCCCAAGTGAATGACAATCAAAAACTTTCCTCACTTGCGTGAACTTCTACACATGGTCCCAAATGGTCCCTACACATTTAGTCAAATGTTTAAACTTTTTACTTTAAAACAATAATATATGTAGAATAATTGAGAATTAAGTGTAAACAAAGTCAGTGTTGTTGATTACACTTATACTTTAATTTATTTTAATTTATTTTAATTCATTTTAGATATTTTATCATTTTGGTGGCTAAAAATATAAACAGTGATATCTCTTTTATTCTTTACACTAAAGAAATATTTTTTTAGTATTATTTAAGGGGAATAATAATTGATTCAAAACATTCTTATTAATATTTTGTCGAACCTCCTGTGTTTTATAACGGATTTTATCTGCTATGGCATTGAATTTATCAGATTTTGTAATGTTCCTGCTGCGATACCGTTATACCACACATCTTCGAGAATTCGTGGCAATTTTGCTAAAGTTCTTGGTCTCTTCTGTGATATCTGAGTCTTCATTATGAACCAAAAGTTCTCAATTTGATTGAAATCCGGACTATTACCTGAACACTCTAAAGTCGGAACACCGATTTTTGATAAATAATTCTTCACCTGAAAGAAAAATTAAAGGACAATTATAAAATGTGTAATTTAAATTATAGCTATAACCTCTAGATGTACAAAAATTGCATACTTACTATTTTGGCACGTTGGCATGACGCAGAGTCATCTTGAAAAATAAGGACCTGCGTTCATGAGAAATTGTCCTCTATTGAGAGTATTAAATTAGTCTCAAGTATCTCCTGGTACTTAAACCCGTTGACGGTTCCATCTATTAGGGCTAGTTGTTAAAGGCCATGGTGAAAAAAGCAACCCCTGACCATTCGGCTGCCTTCCTGCTTAACGATTCATTGAGGACATTCGTCCTTGAACCACTCACAAGTTCTCCGCCTTACGTACGACATGTCGTTGCCACAAGAAAGGTTAAATTTTGATTCCCCCGAGAAGATAACATTTCGAAAATTAAGATGACTCCAATTTTCATGATCTTTCGCCCATCGTATACGATGACGCATTTTTGTGGTCCAAAGTCGCTTTTTGGAGGGTCGAAGAGCGTTCAAATAAACATCTTGAAGCCTTCAACGAACGGTTCTTGCGCAAATTTCTGTACCGACATCTTGAAATAACTTACTGGCGAATAATCGCCAATGTAGTAGCCTTGGCTACTGAGACCAGTTTTTTTATTACGATAAGCTATTTATCTCAATTTAAATTTTTGACAATTATTTTGAAAGTATTTGGCAGGATTGTTCAAATGTGAGTGACAATTTGTGCAGTTAAAAATATGTATCCTTCGATTTGGGTTTCAAACTTATTATTGCGAGAGAAATACAGTACAAATTATGAAACCAAAATTATCAATTCCAATTTTTTAGATAAATAAAGTGATTATAATCGAAAAGTCATTACATAGTGGCTCATTTTATTAAAAATTCAAACACAAAAATTCTTTTACATTGCTTTCAGCAAAACGATGACTGCCAAGTTTTGCGAATCTTTCGATGACTTCTTCGGCGGTGATTTCGATCCAACTAGTCTTTCTTGAAGCATGGTCGGCCTAAGCCATGTTTTGATGCGGCCAAGATAAGAGAAAGAACATTCAGAGCTCGCGTTTGTTACGGGAAGTGTACAGAACACTCGGAGATAGGTGTGGATTGTTGGGAATATGTCGACATCACATATAGGCCTAAGGCCTAGTAGGCCCGGGCCTAGGGCGGCAAATCGTGCCAAAAAAAAATCACTGATAACAACAAGATTAACAAGAAATAACTCAAATGCAAAGTATCTTAACCGTATGCTTATATAATCTTCCTAAATCACTATTTTTAGTCTTTAGTACTTATGTAGGTACCTAACATATTGTTATTACGGGCATGCGGTGCGTCGCGCCGCTCTGACCCCGCACGGAAAATTTCATATCATCGAGTGTCAACTCATGAGAATTCGCCTACTCACAAATTATCTGTTCTACATATGAAAGAACGAAGCAACGTGTTAAGTCCCATTGACCGCGCATTAACAATGCAATTAGATGAAGAAATAAATTACTGGAAAAAACATTCTGAAAAGGGTAGTTGCATGCATAAAAGCACTTGCATCACGTGGTTTGCCTTTCAGAGGACACGACGGAAAATTTGGATTAATCCACAATGGAAATTATTTAATGTCCTTAGCGCTTATCGCCGAGTTCGATCCGTTCTTAGTTAAACACATTACACGTTATGGAAATTCAGGCTTAGGATTTACGAGTTATCTTTCTTCAACAACATGCGAAGATTAGTTTCGACTTATGGGAAACAAAGTCTTGGAAACAATTGTAATGGAAATATTAACAGCAAAATATTTTTCTCTGATCATTGACTCGACACCGGATACATCTCACGTAGACCAGCTCACTTATGTAATCAGTTATGTCCTGCCTAATGGATCACCTGTAAAACGGTTTCTCAAGTTTATTCCAAACACAGGCCACAAATCACAACAAATGACAGATGCTGTTACTTCAACTTTAACTGAATTGGGAGTTGATATTTCAAACTGCCGCGGGCAATCATATGACAACGCAACTAACATGTCAGGCAATTACACCGGCCTGCAAGCGAAAATAAAGGAAATTTCACCCCTTGCCGACGATGTTCCCTGTTCAGCTCACTCGCTGAATTTAGTAGGTGAATGTGCATCTGAAAGCAGCCAAGAGGGATGTTCGTTCTTTTCTCTAGAGTTATACAATTTCTTTGCAGCGCCAACTCAGCTTTGGGAACTCCTTCAAACCCATTTCACCGTCAAAAGTCTAAAGCACGACTCGTTGGTCTGCTTATGCAGACGCATGCAAAAGTTTACGCGAATCCTGGAATGAAATCCATAAGGCGCTAGTCGCCATCGAAAATGACACACAACAGAAGAGAACCGTTATATGCGAAGCAAGAGGTATTCGTTTGAAACTGGAACGTTTTGAAACGGCCGTCATGGCTGTTTTTTGGGGATGTCTACTAGATCGCATTATCGCCACAAGTAAAAAATTTCAGAGTGTGGAAATTGACATTACCATTGTCATGGTACTGTACGAGGCTTTAGAATTTCGATGATTTCGAAAAAAAATTCGCAATCGAAAGCGTAAGCTGCTTCCTGGCGAGACAAATACAGGCGAAGAGATGCAACAAAAAAATTACCGTGAAAATTTTAGAATAAATACTTCTTTAGTAGTAATTGATACATTGTCAGAAGAACTGAAAAGACGTCGGGATGCTTATAAATTACTCTACAATTAATTTCACTTTATTACCAACCTGACGAAACATCTCAGAAGTCGAAGATAAAGCCAAGTCATTGCAAATGATTTATTCTACTGACTTAGAAGATGATTTTACAGTAGAATATCTTCATTTCCGTTCTCACTGCAGCATAAAAAATGAGGAGCGAAAGAGTGCAGTCAGTTTGTTAAAATGGTTACGAACCGAAGGTCTTCAAACCATTTACCCAAACGTGGATATTGCGCTTCGTATGTGTGTGTGCCACATACCTGCCAGTAACTGTACTGGATAAAGATCGTTTTCTTGTTTGCGGACAAAAAAAACAAAACCTAAAACCATTTTTAAATGTTTTATTTAACGGTCCAATCATCCCTAAAATCTCGGAAAATATTATAAACTATCTTTATCCGCTAGCTTGGGCCTAGAGCGGCTAGGACTGCAAATCCGCCACTGATAAGGAACCAATGAAGACAGCGAAATAAAACTTTACACATATATTGTATATCATCTGTGGCTTCACTTGTGGAAAAATTTTCGAAATCGGACCATGACTTTTCAAGGCCCCTGATATCGAACATAAAGAACTCAGTGCCTTAGAGTAATTTTTCACTGAAAATATCGGTATATCCCTCAGATAATTTAATGTAATTCAGAGGAAATTTTTTTCGTCTAATAGTGTGTCTCTGTTCCAAAAGTTAATCAAATGGGGTCATAACATCTCCTACCTCTTAAACCTGATTATAGGTAATTCAAAATTAAGAGAGCGAAGACTATACGATATATTAGCTGCCATCGATTGGTCACTTCTCTGCTCGCTATCTTTCGGCGCTGCTCGCCTGTCAAAAATTTTACATGTGAAAGCAACAACAAAGATATCTAGTTGAATTCGTGCTGGAGAGTATGCGAATACCTCATTAAAATGTCAATAGTCGCTTGCTGAGTGCTACCAAGTTTTGTTTTACTCATTTTAGAACCATTTTACTATTGTGAACGGCTCAAAGAACAAATTACTGTCAAAATAATAAAAATTGTTATACACAAATTTGAAATTGAAAAGGGCAGGCGAAGATAAATCGTTAGTATTTTTGTAGTGAATTTATTGAATAAAAAACTTTAATAAAAATTAAATTTGTTGCAGAAAACGTTAGAGATAGACGATGGTTGAAGAGTTCAGTGCAACCAAGTATATACAATTTGATTTCAGTGCTGACAGTTTGTATGAAAATTTGGAAAGTTTGTTCGATTGGCTTGTCTATAGCAGTTAGCCAATCGATGACAGCTATTGTATCTTGGTGGTGAAAACGAAAGAAATCGGTTTAGGAATTACCTCAGTCCCCATATACTATTTATGATGATTTTTGTTAATCTATTGAACTTTATGCCAAATATATGGGTCGAATTGTGTTATCTTTATAAAATTATATCAATAAATTGCGAGAATATAAAATGTTCGGTTACACCCGAACTTAGCCTTTCCTTACTTGTTGTCTATAATTTTTTGCAGTTGTAACGTTTGGCAGGATTTTCCGCTTTGTTGCATTTAGTTGTAGGATGTTTGCCTCGACATTTCACACAACACAATGATTTTTGGTATGTCCAAATGCTTGACTGTTTGTCGTCTATGGGACTAATTTAGGGGTTTCGATAGGCTCGACCTTGACAAAATTATTAAGAATGGTTTTAATCTGATCGGAAACTTTGCTAATGTCCTCGGTAGAATGGAATGCTACTAGAAACATACATATCTAGCGGTTCATTAGTCTTCCATTTAAGTTAGTTAATTACATTTAAGACATTAAAGCCTTAATCGTTAAAATCGTTCATGATGGACTGTGTATCACAAAAGTGGTGTAAATTTGTTGTCAATAAAACAGAAGAAGAACAGAAAAATGAAAACGAATTAAGTCTTGGTATAACCATTGCAGGGGGGGGGCTTTGGAGTGTTAAAAAAGAAACCCCCCCACCCCCAAAGTAATTGAATTTTTAAATAATAGAATTTAATTCTACATAGTCATTTGAAAAATTGTAATTTGTTGTTTTCAAAGCAATCTTTCTGCCGACAATGTATGAATATGTAACATAAATGAAAACATTAGTCACTAACAGCGTTGCCGTTTTGATACAATTGTATCTTTTTTGATACTTATTTTTCTAAATTTTGTGATTTGATACTTTTTTGTTCACAAACGGCCTATTTTGATACTTTTCTGCTGATAGAATTTAATTTTTTGAAACTATGAAAATGTTAAACTAAAAACATGTAAGGAAGGGCTAGGTTCGGGTGTAACCGAACATTTTATACTCTCGCAATTTATTTATTTAACTTTATTTATATTATATAATACACAATTTGACCCACATATTCGTCATATATATTGTATATAGTCCATTGAAAGTTGGAAACCATAATATTAGTTTAGAAGCACCGAGGTCCTCATGTTCGATACATGGGGCCTTGAAAACCTATGGTCCGATTTCGGTGATTTTTAGAAATGGGCTGCCACACTATAAATACAGTATTTGTGCAAAGTTTTGCACCGATATCTTCACTAGTGCTTACTATATATATTGTAAAGTAAACTATTCAGATCGTCTTCTAAGTTCTGGTATATAGGAAGTAGGCGTGGTTGTGAAGCGATTTGGCCAATTTTCACAACATATTATTGGGAGGTAAGGAAACTATTACAAACCAAGTTTCATTGAAATCGGTCGAGTAGTTCCTGAGATATGGTTTTTGACCCATAAGTGGGCAACACCACGCCCATTTTCCATTTTGTAAAAAAATCTGAGTGCAGCTTCCATCTGCCATTTCTCATGTGAAATTTAGTGTTTCTGACGTTTTTCGTTAGTGAGTTAACCCACTTTTAGTAATTTTCAACCTAACCTTTGTATGGGAGGTGGGCGTGGTTAGTATCCGATTTCAACTATTTTCATGGTGTGTGGTGGGGTACGTAAGAAAATCGACTGCAGAAAGTTTGGTTTATATAGTTCCATTGGTTTGCGAGATATATACAAATAACCGATTTGTGGGCGGGGCCCACTTCCCCAAAAGAATTACTTCCAAATATGCCCCTTCATAGTGCGTTCCTTTGTACCAAATTTTATTTCTATAGCTTTATTTATGGCTTAGTTATGACACTTTATGTGTTTTCGGTTTTCGCCATTTTGTGGACGTGGCAGTGGTCCGATTTTGCCCATCTTCGAAAGCAACCTTCCTATGGTGCCAAGAAATAAGTGTGCCAAGTTTCATCAAGATATCTTAATTTACAGCTTGCACAGACGGACGGACAGACAGACATCCGGATTTGATGATTTCACCCTGATCACTTTGGTATATATAACCCTATATCTAACTCGTTTAGTTTTGGGTGTTACAAACAACCGTTATGTCAACAAAACTATAATACTCTGTGCAACAGGTTGCGAGAGTATAAAAATTATGCTATTTGGAAAAAAATACGAGTGTCTTAACTAAAATGTCTATATTTTTAATAAAAACAACCAGAAAAAACTGGTCTGAATTAGATACACAACTTTACTTATTATTTGTTTTTCAAATGAAAATTTTTAAAACAACGGTTGTGCTTTTGATACTTTTTGATACTTTTTTTGCTTGGCAACATAGTATACTTAATTTTTTTAGCTCGCGGCAACACTTGTCACTAATGATTAGAGCGTGAATGAGAATAGAACAAATGAATTATGTGCGTACGTGTGTTTTGTTCTTGTGCCGTTTTTGCATTTTCCTTATATTTTTGCATTCGTATTAATCATTGTAACTCTTTTGAGCATCAGTAAGCAGAGATGAAAAAGCTCTTTGATTTCTCTCTTAACTGTCGATTCTCCCACACAAACGAATTTTTTGACTGTTTATGTACCGTTACCGCAGTAGCGTCAATGAAATGTATTTGCTTATTGTACACAATGTGTACTACACAGTAATTGGCGTCATTACAAAGTGGTCGTTGAAGAAAGTACTAAGTTGTAAAAATGAGTGAAAATTCGATTAAAAAACATTTTCAAATTAGTGTTTTAAAACGCTTAAGTGATTCTCCCGTTATAATTAATGAAGAAAACGCTGCACCTAAGGTCACCCGAGTGGCAGTAAGTGTTTACTTTTATTTTCAATAAAAAAAATATTTCGTTTACCTATGTACAAATATCACGTTAATTTTAGGAGTTTGTAAATGATATCGTTAATTTTTGCAAAAAAACTGACGAAAAGCAGACATATGAGTTTTTAACGAATGTGTGGCAGCCTGATTTATCATTTATTTTTCCGTCGTCTGGTGATCGAAACTTAAAATTTCAGTTGTCGTGGCTGAAGTCTTTTCCATGGCTAGTATATTCGCCTAGCCAAGATGGTGCCTACTGTCTATATTGCGTTGCTTTTGTTTGGAAAAACGTTGGAAATGGTAGTCACTGAAATTAGTGAAATGCGTAAGGATTCTGAACAATCGTTTAAACTAATTTTTGAATCAGTTAAAACAATAGCCGCAGAATTAGATTTAGAAATCAAAATTCCGCGTTTGGCGAAACGGCAAACTAATCGCGACAATTATGCAGGCGAACCGGAAGAACAATTTACCGCAGATCAATTTATATACCGTTTTTGGATAATTTTTTGGACCAAATCAATGAACGATTTTTAAAACATCGAGAGCTGCTTTCCAAAATTTAAAACATTTTACCAAATAAATGCATAAATCTTGATGGTATTGAGATGCAGGAGACTGTTCGTGTTTTAGAAAAGCAATGGTCCGCTGATGTAGAAGATCCCGATGATTTCGTTGCTGAATTTAGAATGTGGAAAAGGTTAAAAATCTTTTCTTCAGATTATATTTTCTAACTAAAATTTTGAATATATTTTCAGGAACTGGTTAAATCAAACAAAGAGATCCAAAACTTTTTTAGACGCGTTGAATTGTTGCGATGCAAAAATTTTCAAAACAGTGCATCGTTTTTTTAAAGATTGGAGCAACAATCCCTATATCTGTCGCTTCAAGTGAACGCTCGTTTTCCTCACTTCGCAGGCTTAACACATATTTAAGAAATAAAACTGGAGAAGCACGCCTGAACGGAATGGCTCTCTTGAATATCCATAGAGATATAGACGTGACGGAGGAAAAGATTTTAAATGTTATGGCCCAAAATAAAAGAAGATTAGACTTCAATTTGTGAATAAAATAATAAAACATTGCCTTTTTACGTAAACCGTTCGCCACTGCAACTTACTGTAACTAAAAACTAATTATTAATTTAATTTACAACTAAAATGTAAAATTTACTGTAATAAGAAAACATTAAAATGTACTGTAATAAGAAAAGATTGATAAAAACTGAATTGTTCCCACATGTATTATAAGACATACGAGGAGCAACTTTGGATACAACTAAGAGCGAGGGTTTCTCCTCTTTGTCTCTCACATGTTTGTTATCTAGTGAGTTAACCAAGTTATTACCAGCGAATGCTTCACTCACCTTAACGCATAGGTATATATATTTACATATGTATAGTATATCCAGTGATATTCCCGAATACGGTCAATCCTCATGACAGCACAGCTCCCCCATAGCTGAACAAACAGACTGAGACGGTGTGTGTCCGGCTATTTTACTGTATTTACTACAGAGTCGGCGAGCGATGCTCATTTAAAGGGTGTTTCAATAAGAGCGTTACAAAAGTTTTAAATAAAATAAAAACGGTTTGGAATATCAATGAAATTCTTTATTCCAATGAAATTTCTTTTTCATGGTCACCACGGGCACGATATTGCTGCAATACCACGCTCGATATTCGTACGAAGTTCACCAATCGTCGCTGGCTTGTTGGCATAGACCACAGACTTAACGTAGCCCCACAGGAAATGGTCTGACGACGTCAAATCGTGATTCATGGAGTACGTGTGGATTGCTGTCTGACCAATAACACATATTTAGCTTTTTAATTATGTCAGAAGTAAGCCTGATCGCTGAATATCATTTTTTCGATGAAAATCCGGATCATTTGCAAATTCTTGTTCAGCCCAATTCGCGAATATACGACGATTCTGGTGGTCAGTTCATGCGTCAATTTGATCTTTTAAGGATGTAGGCTAAGATTTTTTCACGAAATTCTCCAAACGACGTCACAGAGGTGACCAACGCTTGAGAACGACGTGTGAGAGACTGATTTGAGTCTTCCTCAATTGATGGCGTGAGAACATTTTGTACTGTGCCTGTGGACTCAAATTTTTCCACTGGACGCTCAATTGTTGATCTGACAGAACGATTATGACGACTATAAATTGGACGTAGCGCGCTTAAAGTTGAGGCCACTGACTCCGAATTTCAATGGTAAATTTTAATATCTTCGGCTTGTTGTTGTTTCGTACATATATCAATTCTATATTACATTTTTCGTTTGGCTTGTTTAAAAATGCCCAACGGCAGTTTAAATGTAGAATATGCCGTTCGCCCGCCATCTATTAAAGCGGCCGCAATGCCCGACGATTCAACTGCCAATGCTATTTTCCGTTTTGACCATATATAGTAAGGATCAGAAAGAAGGATGTTAGAAAAGTTTTACCATTCCTAATGGTTATTATCTTCTATCGAATGTCATTGTATCGGCCATTAACTGTTCTAAAAAATTCAAAAAATGTTGATACTCGCAGGTGGTGTTATTGCGTTAGGTTATCAACTCCAGTAATCTGAGGAAAATCTATCACATCGAGAGTATTTATCGGAAATACAACAACAATAAACGATAATGCATATAAGCGAAGTTGCGTATACGCCATCGTGGTTCATTTTCTAAACGAAGCAAAAACCAACAATAATAACAACGCACAACTTTTACATATTCGTAAATATATTGAATAAACGGTTCAACTTTATTTGTATATTTGATTATTGAAAATTATTACATTCGAAATTCAATTGCCACTCTTCGGTCATACAATGCTTTCTATAAAGTCCAAGTGATGAAACACTTTTGTTATCACATAAGGTTCAACATTGTCAGAATCCGTTGCAGCAACTCCAAACAATTTATGTTTGGGGAAATTTTCTTGAACTTCGTATATTGGCATGCCAGAGATAGTCTTCACATATTCCATGTTCTTGGCACATATTTGAGATGGCTTCAGGTGAGTACCGGTCATATTAAAACATTCAGCGTCTGTTACAATCTGAACTTTTCCGTCTAATCCCATCAAATCTATAAACAATTATAAAATAAAATAAAAGTAGATACAAATCATATACAAAACTTACCACTCTTAAGATTCACTTCGGATGCATATAAGCAGATTGGATACCATTCGGAAGTGTAATCCACATCATTTTCCAGTTCAATCAAAGCAATATTGTTAAGGGAAGGTGTTTTTGAAGAGAAATCGGGATGTATGTGAACTGCCTGAAAAGTCGAAATCAGTTTAAAGATAATTTGTTAAAGTTCTTAACTTATTAATTACCTTTATTCCTCTCTCCACTGAATCCACTTCAACCTTCGTATGTTTTTCAGTTGATACGCAATTTGCTGCCGTTATTAAAAAACGTCTGTCAGTTAAAGTGCCAACGCACAATTCCAATATGTTTTCAGACTTATACAGAAAGAACTCGGAATAGGGCATGTCTTGAAATGTGGTCTCTCCAATCGATCGCAAATCATTAGTTATTTTTTCACAAGCTTAAACCAAATTAAAATTCCTTTAACAATTAACAACAAAGTATGTTTTAGACACTGCTCATAAGATAAAGCAGCGTTTGCAAGAAAAAGCAGGCAATGCAAAACAATGCGAAACTTACCAAGTTCTGCTGGACGTTTCTGAGGTGTGGCAATGTCTCGACTGTAAGAAGAGAGAAATTAAACAAATAGTAACAAAAAAATGACGATAAGAGTGCGTGAGTAGTAGTTTCTTGCAGAACTCTTAATAAATCTTAAGAAATCTACACTAAGCTGTTCGCCCGTTAACCATTTTTTGTAAATACGGACCATTATGATCCCGCTATTCTCAACTACCTGTGAATTAAGTATCTGTTCTAATTGTCCACTCAAACATTCCACAGAGTTCACTTAACTGTTAGTGGGTTTTATTCATCCCATCGAAAATGGGTGTGTCAATGAACAAAAGTCTCACATGTGATTTTCAAAATCCAACTGCAAGTGTTTTTACTTATCAAAACTTAGAAAACTTCTGACTGACTGATTGAATTAACTGTTAATCGATCTGAGTCAAAAAATTAATCGACTTTATGATTACATTAAAATACTTATTTTTTCTACCTTTTGGCAAGCTGGTTGCTTAACTCAACTACTTTCTGATTCAACCGTGTAATTTCCGCAGACATTCTAAAAAATAAGGAGAAATTAACAAATTTTGTTATAATAATGTTAAAAAAGAAATCGTTTTCATGATTAATGCTACCTTCCTTCCGATGTTTTAATTGCCTCTGCCAATCTAAAAATTTCCAAAAATAAAACAAGAATTAGTAGTAGAGCTCATAGAAAGTTGGTGATACTTAAGTTCAAAATAAAATATTAAGTACCGTTGGGTCCACCTCTCCTCCGTTGCTTTGGCTTCCGCGGTCATTCTTGAAATTTCGATTTATTTATATAACAAAGGTCAGCAGTAGATCATATGAAAATAGTTGGAGTTATTTAAGTTCGAAATAATGTATTAATTACCGTTGATTCCACCTATTCTCGGTTGCTTTGGCTTCCGCGGTCATTCTGAAAATTGCGTTTTTTTATAAAACAAATGGATGTTAGTAGATCTTGTAATATTTGCCGATAGTTAAGCTCAAAATATAATATTGTTCCCGTTTAATTCTGCCTTTCTTCCAATGCTTCGATTTTCGTTGACATTCTGAAATTTTCGAAAAATAAATCAAGTGTTAGTGATATAATATTTGATTTCGTATTGGTTCTATTTACCTTTTCAGTGCATCATCTCTTAGACTTTGCTTTTCTTCGATTGTTTTAGCCAAACTCATGCAACTGTCTCTCTCTTTCCCGGCATCTACGTTAATTTTCAATGGCTCATCGATTATGGGGGGATCAGGCTCATTCCGTTTTCCATATACTGTCGCTTGGAGCAGCGCGAAGTAAAGTCCAAACAATATCAGATTATTTTTCATTTTACAGAATAACTTCAAATAGCTGTGAATAGAAAAAGTAGAAACAAGTGTTCTTAATCTATTTAATATTATTATCGCCGGAGTACACTCGAATATCTGGTTCTCATAAGTATGTCGCCTACATTATATTTGAGCAGTAAGTCCAATTATGGACGCACTTTAACGAAAATCGTGCCGCTAAGCATAATTTTATTTTAATATTCTCGCAACTTTTTGTTTATTCACGAACCTATCCGAACCAAAACCTATCTGTTCGTAACTCCCTAATGCAAAATCCCAGAAAAACAACATTTTAGATGTAAACCCATATCTGAGGAACTACTTAACCAATTTGATTTCGGTGATATATTGATGTTACGACGCCAACTTTGCATTTAACGTTATTTTGAATATCGTCTGGTTCCTCGTTTTACAATATGTAAATTAAGTAGCAATGAAAATATTGAAATTAAGTTTAACAAAAATAATGTATTCAAAGTTTGCATCACTTAGTCAAAATCGGATCACAGTTTACAAAACCCAAGATGTCGAACATGAGGATCACAGTGCATGTGACATTTATCGCAAATATCGGTAAATCTCTCACAAAATATCATAAAGGAATTCAGATAACGTCTTTCACTGAAAGTAATGTGCCTCAATGCCAGGAATTGGTAAACTAAGTATGTACATAAATATTTTCCCTAGGTACACCTAGAAGTTTTTAAGATTAAAAGTATTGTAAATTAATTGAAATTTTGTTTGAATTTGTGCTTAATATATTGACTGCGAGCGAAATTCTCAAACAAAGTTCTTTTATGCATTACTGCTTTTATAAGAGATATTCAAAAATGTACTGAAAAATACACAGATATTCATAAATATATATTTAATTTTAATTTTAAGGGGGTATTCTGGTCAACCAGGACGCACCTTTTTTTGAAGCCCCCCCCCCCGTATTTCGACAATTTTTTTATATTATTAAAATTTCAATAAAAAAACATATACAAAAATGGATAGTAAAAATGTTTTTAATTTTTTTATCTTAGTTTAAAAAATGCCTAAAATTCATGCGTCTAGACCAGAATACCCCTTGAACGATTTTTATACTCTCGCAACAAAGTTGCTAGCAACAAAGTTGCTACGAGAGTATTATAGTTTTGTCCACATAACGGTTGGTTGTAAGTCCTAAAACTAAACGAGTTAGATATAGGGTTATATATATCAAAATGATCAGGGTGACGAGAAAAGTTCAAATCCGGATGTCTGTCTGTCCGTCCGTCTGTCCGTCTGTCCGTCTGTCCGTCTGTCCGTCCGTCCGTGCAAGCTGTAACTTGAGTAAAAATTGAGATATCTTAATGAAACTTGGAACACGTGTTCCTTGGCACCATAAGAAGGTTAAGTTCGAAAATCAGCAAAATCGGACCACTGCCACGCCCACAAAATGGCGAAAACCGAAAACACATAAAGTGCCATAACTAAGCCATAAATAAAGCTATGGGAATAAAATTTGGTATGAAGGATCGCACTATGAAGGGACATATTTGGATGTAATTTTTTTGGGGAAGTGGGCGTGGCCCCGCCCCCAAATGGGTTTTTTGTATATATCTTGCAAACCAATAAAGCTATATAAACCAAACTTTCTGCAGTCGTTTTTTTTAGCCATTTCCTTATACATTCCAAAAATGACAGAAATCGGATAATAACCACGCCCCCCTCCCATACAAAGGTTAGGTTGAAAATTACTAAAAGTGGGTTAGCTCACTAACCAAAAACGTCAGAAACACTAAATTTCACATAGGAAATGGCAGATAGAAGCTACACTCAGATTTTTTTACAAAATGGAAAATGGGCGTGGCGTCGCCCACTTATGGGTCAAAAACCATATCTCAGGAACTACTCGACCGATTTCAATGAAACTTGGTTTGTAATAGTTTCCTTACATCCCAATGATATGTTGTGAAAATAGGCCAAATCGCTTCATAACCACGCCTACTTCCTATATACCAGAACTTTGAAGACGATCTGAATCGTTAACTTTACAATATATAAAGTAAGCACTAGTGAAGATATCGATGCACAACTTTGTACAAATACTCCGTTTATAGTGTGGAAGCCCCATTCTAAAAATCACCGAAATCGGACCATAGGTTGTCAAGGCCCCATATATCGAACATGAGGACCTCGGTACTTCTAACCTAATATTAGGGTTTTCAACTTTCAATGGACTTTATACAATATATATGACGAATATGTGGGTCAAATTGTGTATTATATAATATTAATAAAGTTAAATAAATAAATTGCGAGAGTATAAAATGTTCGGTTACACCCGAACTTAGCCCTTCCTTACTTGTTATTAAAAGATTTGGTTTGTGTAACTCCTACCCAGTGCACGCTGTTTTAAATATTAATGATGTACAATGATGAAGTTGCCGACTACGGTATTTATAAATATCCTCCATTGGAGGATGGAGTCATATGTAGAAGTTCACGTAAGTGAGGAAAGTTTCTGATTGTCATTCACTTGGGAGTGGCCAGGAACGATTCTTTTACATGTGGCTCAAGCAGCTCACGACTTCCGGTCTTAGACCAAGTATCCTCTGGGTAGCCAACAGACATACGTTTGGAGGCGAGCTAAAGTGAGAAGGCGAAACCCGCCTATGCGGTTGTGCGTAGGGCCTGGGACCCACCACATAAAAACACCCCCCAATGAAAAGAACAAAACAGCCTCGGATGAGAGACCCCAATTTTGACCCCAAAATTTAAGGGCATGCACCTGGAATGTCCGGACCCTTAATTGGGAAGGTGCCTCTGCCCACCTGGTTGATGTCCTCGTAAGAGTAAAGGCTGACATCACCGCAATCCAAGAAATGCGATGGACGGGACAAGGACGGAAGAAGGTGGGTCCTTGTGACATCTACTACAGCGGCCATATAAAGGAGCGCAAATTTGGTGTGGGATTCGTGGTGGGAGAGAGACTCCGTCGTTGAGTCCTGGCATTCACTCCGGTGGATGAACGTCTAGCCACAATCCGCATCAAAGCGAGGTTCTTCAACATATCGCTGATTTGCGCCCACGCCCCGACGGAAGAGAAGGACGAAGTGATCAAAGATACCTTCTATGAGCGCCTAGAACGTACCTATGAGCGCTGCCCCCGCCACGATGTAAAAATCGTGCTTGGCGATTTTAACGCCAAACAAACACAAGGAAGGTTCGACAGGATTTCGGAAAAGCCAAAAAAACAGCTGGTATGACGAGGATTGTCGTCTCGCAGTGGAGAGAAAACAGACTGCCTACCTCGCAATGTTGCGATCGACCGCAACACTAGCGGGATGGGAAAGATACCGAGAGCTGAAGAGGGAAGCGAGACGCATTTGCAGACAAAAAAAGAAAGAGGCCGAAATGCGTGAGTATGAAGAGCTTGACAAGCTGGCCGACAGGGGTAATGCTCGAAAATTTTACGAAAAGATCCGGCGACTATCTGAAGGTTTCAAGACCGGAGCGCACTCCTGTAGGACCCCCAGAGGTGATCTAGTTATTGATGACCAGAGTATACTGAGTTTGTGGAGGGAACACTTCTCCAGCCTGCTGAATGGCAGTGAAAGTACAACACCAGGAGATGGCGAACCCGATTCCCCAATCGACGACGATGGAGCAGATGTTCCATTGCCCGACCGTGAAGAAATTCGAATAGCAATCACCCGCTTGAAGAACAATAAGGCGGCGGGTGCCGATGGATTACCGGCCGAGCTATTCAAATACGGCGGCGAAGAGCTGATAAGGTGCTTGCATCAGCTTCTTTGCAGAATATGGTCGGAAGAAAGCATGCCTGACGATTGGAATCTCAGTGTACTCTGCCCAATACACAAAAAGGGAGACCCCACAATTTGCGCCAATTACCGTGGGATAAGCCTCCTCAACATCGCGTATAAGGTTCTGTCGAGCGTATTGTGTGAAAGACTAAAGCCCACCGTCAACAAACTGATTGGACCTTATCAGTGTGGCTTTAGACCTGGAAAATCAACAACAGACCAGATATTCACCATGCGCCAAATTTTGGAGAAGACCCGTGAAAATAGGATCGACACACACCATCTCTTTGTCGACTTTAAAGCTGCTTTCGACAGCACGAAAAGGAGCTGCCTTTATGCCGCGATGTCTGAATTTGGTATCCCCGCAAAACTAATACGGCTGTGTAAGCTGACGTTGAGCAACACCAAAAGCTCCGTCAGGATCGGGAAGGACCTCTCCGAGCCGTTCGATACCAGACGAGGTTTCAGACAAGGTGACTCACTCTCGTGTGATTTCTTTAACCTGATGCTGGAGAAAATAATACGAGCTGCAGAGCTAAATCGAGAAGGTACAATCTTCTATAAGAGTGTACAGCTACTGGCGTACGCCGATGATATCGATATCATCGGAAACAACACCCGCGCCGTTAGTTCTGCTTTCTCCAGACTGGATAAGGAAGCGAAGCGCATGGGTCTGGTGGTGAACGAGGACAAGACGAAATATCTCCTGTCGTCAAACAAACAGTCAGCGCATTCGCGTCTTGGCTCCCACGTCACTGTTGACAGTCATAACTTTGAAGTTGTAGATAATTTCGTCTACCTGGGAACCAGCATTAACACCAATAACAATGTCAGCCTGGAAATCCAACGCAGAATCACTCTTGCCAACAGGTGCTACTATGGACTAAGTAGGCAATTGAAAAGTAAAGTCCTCTCTCGACGAACAAAAACCAAACTCTACAAGTCTCTCATCATTCCCGTCCTACTTTACGGTGCAGAAGCGTGGACGATGTCAACATCCGATGAGACGGCACTAGGAGTTTTCGAGAGAAAGGTTTTGCGGAAGATTTATGGTCCCTTAAGAATTGGCAACGGCGAATACCGCATTCGATGGAACGATGAGCTGTATGTGTTATTCGACGACATAGACATAGTCCAGCGAATAAAAAAACAGCGGCTACGCTGGCTAGGTCATGTTGTTCGAATGGATGAAAGTGCTCCAGCTTTGAAAGTATTCGATGCAGTACCCGCTGGTGGAAGCAGAGGAAGAGGGAGACCTCCACTCCGATGGAAGGACCAGGTGGAGAGGGACCTGGCTTCGCTTGGAATAACCAATTGGCGCCAAACTGCCAGAAGGAGGGATGCGTGGCGCGCTGTTTTGGACTCGGCTATAACCGCGTAAGCGGTGTCTACGCCAGTCAAGAAGAAGAAGAATTAATCCTTGCGATAATAATATAAAGTTTAGTATAAAGAAATTATTATATTTGCATTAAAATGAAAGTTGAAGAGGTCTGTTGAGATTTTGAAAATACTTTTATAATGCCACTGTTATAGAAATCTTGGACAGTCCATTTTTAAAAGTTTCTCTTGAAACGAATTTTTCACAAGCAACATCATTCGCCGTGGAAAGGAATAGTTAATAAACACTAGATGACTGGTCTGGATCATAAGGTGCATGTAAAAGGATCCTCCAAACAAGTTCCCGAAGCTTCTATCGAGTCTTCATCAATCGTGGTTATCCTAATGAAACACATTTCTTCTCTTATTGACTGACCGCTTGGCCACCGTTTGCGCAGTCTCACCGCGATTCTACTACTTGACGTTTTCGTTAATGCACCACTTTTCATCAACAGTAGATGGTTACTTAAGAAATCTATTAATTTGGTTACGATTCTGCCGCGATTCGCAGATGGAAATTCAGTCGACGAAGTTTTGCGTAAACTGATGTTACACCCATCAGTGCTTCATCATCAAAACTATCGATCGCACTTATACAGCACGAGATACAAATTACTGAATTCATCTCTTTAAAAATTAACGGTTTTCATTTTATTAGACCTACTATTTTTCAAATATATGAGACTCAAACCTTCTATTTGTACTTCAAGGTGAAATTGATGGGAATAACAATAAAAATTTTAAATTTGCCGTTATGTTTTTCGCTCAAAATTTTTGTTACTCTATTTGCTACTAAATGTGCCTAATTTTGTAGTTGTGCGATTGAAATAGTTTTAATATTTTTCAGCACATTACAAGCGTTACTGAGTACAATGCGTATAAAGTGAGACAGTTAATTAGAAACATTTGATCAAAGACGAACTATTCGACTCATTATGCTATTTGTGTAATAATATAACCGATTTTTAGTAGGTATATATTTCTTTAATTTCTTTCTATCTTTAATATTCTTATTGAAAAAAATCACCAGCTGCATTCTTGCCCTGCGTCTGTCTATTTTTGATCTTCTTTAAGCTACAAAGTCACAAAAAAGATATAGATTTAAAAAAAATTTCTATATCGACAGTATATTGGCAAGGATTAATGATACATTCAATTCCAAAATATAGTCACACTGTTTTTCTCATTTTTCTCAGCTGCTGGGATACCATTATAGTTAAGTGGTAAACTGGATAATAGAAACTAAATCCTCGATCAAAAATAGCTAAATTACATTAGATTGCCGTGTAGTCTATGTTTGAGCATTCATCTGTTTGCACAATTCGGTGAAATATGGCTCACGTCATATAGGTTCAGACCACGCCCATGATACGCTTCCGTACTAAAATTCTCAGTATCATCAAATTTGATTTGATTTGAGTTTAATTGGTAGTTTTGTGTGCACTCTTTTGGATTTCGCTAAACTGCCTTTTGAGGTCATTGCAATAGCTCGATTTCTTTCACCACCAATCCTTCCATAGTACCAAGGGTTAATCATGTTAATGGGTTAATATGTTTGAGATGAACAAAATGTCAGTGAAATCGGTTAAGTAGTTTAGGAGTGTGTCTCGTGTGATATAAAATGTATGTATATATAGATTTGATTTAGTAAAATACTGAAAAACACCAAGAATTTTAGATTGAAAATTAATTTAAGAATTTTAAAATTTTCAATTTCTAAAGAAATTATTTTATTTTTATGAAGAAAACGTTCTATATTTTTATAACTGTATTTATTTATATTTATGGACTTTGTACCATTTTTTAAATATTTTTTTTTGTTTTTACTTCAACAACTAGCAGACCACTCCGGCCTCGCACGGGCTTAAACAAACATTTCAAAAGTTATAAGATGCGAAGAGATTGACTTGCACGGAGTCTTTTTGACACCCTCAATTGGGAACTATTTCCAGAAAGTTGAGATTCTAGCAAAAAATTATAGCCTATGTTACTCGGGGTGAATGTAGCTTTCCAATTTTTGAAATCGGCATAGTAGTTTTCAAGTTTATTCGTTACAAACATACATACAAATCTTTCCGCTTTATAATAGTAGTATAGATAATAAATTATCCAAAATCCAAAAATTTACTTTAAAGAAGAAAATATTTTCGATTAACACAGCCATCAATGCACACAATTTTAAAGTAAAAATTTAATTCTTTCAAACGAACTGCACTGGCCCATTTCAAAAGTAAGAGAATTAATTTTGTAGTTGCCAATAAATCAGAATTTGAAAAATCCCTCACAGAGATGCTCCATTTTTAAATACGAAATATTTAAAATTTTTAAATTTTCGTTCCTTTTCAAATGTTGCATTTAAATACGCAGAACCTACTTAATTGCCTAGCAGCCACATTTTGTATACAATTTCTGTTAAAATATTTTTTTTTTTTTTAATAAGAGAAAGTTTACGGCAAAGAGAAAATATATTTTCGACCACAAGAAAAATATAAAATGACTAGCTGACTCAGCAGTCGTTGCACTGCGTGAAATTATTTGTTTTGAAAACAAAGTTGAATTTGTATAGTGTTGGCGATTTTTCTAAATTTTTTTTCAATGTAACTCAGCTTAATAAACAACATTTTTTGTTTTCTGTTCCGGTGCGTAAATGTACAGAGAAGATGATTTTTCAACTCGTGAATGAAATTTATGCCACACACCTCCAGCGACAGTCTTTGAGACCTGTTTATTGTCATCCCAAATGCAAGTCTCATTGGAAACTGAATACGTTTGAACTGAAATGGCAAATCGTTGGAACTCAAAGAAATTCGTGGAATCAAGCATTCTGCCCCCTTGTAAGTCCCTTTAAAAAAATCTTGCAACTATTACATTATTCGATAGCTGCTTGAAGATTGTGAAGCATAATAAATGACAAAGCATTATAATGACAAAAAATTTAGAAATTTCACTGGATAATTCACAGCTTCGTCTTCATTTTCAACATGATCGATCGATGTGTATGAACACCGTAAGTTGACTTTAAGTCATATAGATTAAATCATCGACATCGGTATTTTTGCCAGTTAAAAATCTGCGTGCACTCAACCAATCGTAGTTACCAGTTACCCAGTTCTTTGCAAATCTTCTGCGGTGCTTTCCTGTTGCAGGAACACACGCATATTCATGGTCAATCATATGGTTTTCGCGTGCCGCCACAAGTACGATGACTTCGATTGATTTCGAAATAACAGTAAGTGTTTGTAAAAAATCGCCTGATAACAGGAGCATTACGCCACCAAAGTGACGATTATTATTCCACAGATCTTTCATTGTTCTGTCAAGTGCTTGTAGAAAATTGCGCTCATCTCATAGATGTTTCATAGATTTGCATGTTTAATTGAAGCTACAGTGTCGAATGTGCCGTTCTTCCAACTTCAAGTAGCGTTGCTGCAATTCCAGTAGATGCGAGAGCCAACGTAATGCCATTTTGAGATCGTATTGTTGCCAAAATCAATGATATCAGAATCAATCAGGATTCCCAGTTCCACCGTGCGTATCAAGAAATAAAAGTCCACCGTTTCCATCATGGACAGAATTAATCAATTCATGATAGGTTGTCTTTTGCTGCTCATTAAATAATAGAACATTTCTTTATATTTGTTGTTCCAAAGTTATTCTGTCGTATGCACGATTCAGTACATCTCTAATTTGACGATTTGGTGATGGCATATGAATTTCAATACTTCATTGTAGATGTCACCGTTCATTTGCAATTCTGAATTCTCTGTTGCCACTTGCCGATTTTCGACTTTTCCGAATTGTTTTTTTTATAAATAGATTGAAAAAAAATTTATGGAAAAAATTCACTTTTTGGAATTTTACAATTTTCCGACTTTACGTTGGGAAAATTATAATTTTGTTTTTAATTTCTAAACCTAAGATCCACAACGAACAACCTCTGAACATTTCATCAAGAATGGTCCAACCGTTCTCGATCCTTAGCGTATCTAACAAAAAACATTAATACTTATATATATATATAGATTTTGTATTGTTTCATATAATTCCATTTTACGTTTATATATACATTAGCGCTGCGTTCGACCGTTCAGTACGGAGCCGACCGCGCGAGTGAGCCGCGCGGCATGGTATCTCGTAGAGCTACACCCCCCTCCGGCGCGCCCGCAAACACCGCTTCTCGCCCGCCGTCCAGCGCTGCGCAGAGTGCGAGTTGATTTTGTTTCGGAGTTACTATTTATTTGTAATATTATATTTTAAGTTGTTCGTTGAAATTAAGTGTCGTCAAAGACAATTTTATTCAGAATTAAATACTCTTAACCAACAACACATTTATTTGGTTAAAGATTAATATTATTATGTTAATACAACTCCAACAAATAATTTCGACCAAATTAGTTATCACAAAAACGGTAGTCACTGACTTTTATTTAGATCATTAAAAGATAAATAATTCTTTCATACATAACTTTTGTGTATCTTGAACCGCTTTCGCAGCGCAAGGAACGGAAGCCCTCAAAGATAAATAATTGCCCCCGTTTTTTACACATTTACCACTGTTTCTTTGCTCCTATTGGTCGCAGCAATTATTCAATTCGACCCAGTAGTTTCGGAGATTAGCGCGTTCAAACAAACAAACAAACTCTTCAGCTTTATAATATTTGTATATTTGATTATCGAAAATGATTACATTCGAAATTCAATTGCCACCCTTCGGCCATACAATGCTTTCTATAAAGTCCAAGTGATCAAACACTTTTGTTATCACATAAGATTCAAAACCGTCAGATTCCTTTGCTGCAATTGCAAACAATTTATGTGTGGGGAAATTTTCTTGAACTTTGTATATTGGCATGCCAAGTAAAGTGCGCTGAAATTTCATATTCTTTGCACATAGTTGAGATGGCTTCAGGTCAGTACCGGTCTTATTAGAACATTCAGCGTCTGCTACAATCTGAATTTTTCCGAAATATCCCAACAAATCTATAAAAATATATACAATAAAATAAAAGTAGATAAAAATCAAATTGAAAACTAACAACTCTCTGGATTCACTTGTGAAGTGTATAAGCACACTGGATGCCAATCGGAAGAGTCATCCAAATCCATTTCAATCAAAGCAATATTGTTAAGGGAAGGTGTTTCTGAAGAGAAATCGGGATGTATGTGAACTGCCTGAAATGTTGAAATCAGTTTAAAAATAATTTGCTCAATATCTTAACTTCATTACTACCTTTATTTTCTTAAAATTTGTAGAGTCCATTGATATTCTCGTAAAATTGTCAGTTGATAAGCAATCTGCTGCAGTTATACAAAACCGTTTGTCAATCCAATTGCCTCTACATAAGCCAACTGCACTATCAGATTTTAAAAGAAAGGCGCTGAACAAGGTCACGGGATCAATCGATCGCAAATCATTAGTTATTTTTTCACAAGCTTAAACCAAATTAAAATTGCATTAACATTTAGCAATAAAAGTATGTTTCATAAGATCTTTGTTTGCAAAAAAAAGCATGCAATTCAAAACAATGCGAAACTTACCAAGTTCTGCTGGACGTTTCTGAGGTGTGGCAACGTCTGTTCTGTAAGTAAAGAAAAACTTAACAAATGGTAACAAAAGAAATGGCGATAAAAGTGCGTGAGTAGTAGTTTCTTTGCAAGTACTCTTAATTTAGAAGAGGTCAACACTAAACTGTGCGTCCACTAACGAACAAGACAGAATTCATCTAACGGTGAATGGGTTCTATTTACTGCCGAAAATAGGTGTGGCACTAGAACATTGAAATTCTTAAGTTCACCGCGTGCAGTATCTAATTGCAAGTGTTTTTACTTAGTGCTTACTTAGAGAGCTTTAAGCTTAGAAAACTACAGACTTCATAGTAAATTGATCTTCATTAAAAGAGTTAGTTTACTTTATAATTACATTAAAACACTTTACTACCTTTTGGCAAGCTGGTTGCTTAACTCAACTTCTTTCTGATTCAACCGTGTAATTTCCGCAGACATTCTAAAAAATAAGGAAAAATTAACAAATTTTGTTATAATAATGTTAGAAACCAAATCGTATTCATGTTTAATGCTACCTTCCTTCCGCTGCTTTTATCACCTCTGTCAATCTGAAAGTTTCCAAAAATAAAACAAGAGATAGTAGTAGAGCTCATGAATAGTTGGTGGTACTCAAGTTCAAAATAAAATATTATTTACCGTTGATTCCATCTCTCCTCGGTTGCGGTGGCTTCCGCGGTCATTCTGGAAATTCCGATTTTTTTGTAAAACAAAGATTAGTAGTAGATCTTATGAAAATAATTGGAGATATCTAAGTTCAAAATAAAATATTAATTACCGTTGATTCCACCTATCCTCGGTTGCTTTGGTTTCCGCGGTTATTCTGAAATTTGGATTTTTTTATAAAACAAATGGATGTTAGTAAATCTTGTTATTGTGGGTGATATTTAAGCTCTAAATAAAATATTGTTCCCGTTTAATTATACCTTTCTTCCAATGCTTCGATTTTCGCTGACATTCTGAAATTTTCGAAAAATAAATCAAGTGCTAGTGATATAACATTTTATTTCGGATTGGTTCTATTTACCTTTTCAGTGCATCATCTATTAGACTTTGCTTTTCTTCGGTTGTTTTAGCCAAACTCATGCAGCTGTCTCTCTCTTTTCCGGCATCTACGTTAATTTTCAATGGCTCACCGATTATGGAGGGATCAGGCTCATTCCGTTTTGAATACACAGTCGCTTGGAGCAGCGCGAAGTAAAGTCCAAACAATATCAGATTATTTTTCATTTTACAGAATAGCTTCAAATAGCTGTGAATAGAAAAAGTAGAAACAAGTGTTTTTAATCTATTTAATATTATTATCACCGGAGTACACTCGAATATCTGGTTCTCATAAGTAAGTCGACTACATTATATTTGAGAAGAAAGTCCATTATGGACGCACTTTAACGAATATCGTGCCGCTAAGCATAATTTTATTTTAATATTCTCGCAACTTTTTGTTTATTCACGAACCTATCCGAACCAAAACCTATCTGTTCGTAACTCCCAAATGCAAAATCCCAGAAAAACAACATTTTAGATGTAAACCCATATCTGAGGAACTACTTGACCAATTTGATTTCGGTGATATATTGATGTTACGACGCCAACTTTGCATTTAACGTTATTTTGAATATCATCTGGTTCCTCGTTTTACAATATGTAAATTAAGTAGCAATGAAAATATTGAAATTAAGTTTAACAAAAATAATGTATTCAAAGTGTGGCATCACTCTAGACATAGTCAAAATCGGATCACAGTTTACAAAACCCAAGATGCCGAACACGAGAATCACAGTGCATGTGACATCTATCGAAAATTTCGGTAAATCTCTCACAAAATATCCTAAATAAATTCAGATAACGTCTTTCACTGAAAGTAATGTGCCTCTATGCCACGAAATTGGTAAACCCAAGTACATAAGTACTTTCCCTAGGTACACCTAGAAGTATTTTTGATTAAAAGTATTGTAAACTAACTGAAATTTTGTTTGAATTTGTGCTTAATATATTTACTGCGAACGAAATTCTCAACAAAGCTTTTCATGCATTACTGCTTTTTTAAGAGCTAGACAAAAATGTGCTGAAATATAAAGAAGATGAAGAAATATAAAGAGAGATAAATTTAATATAGTATAGGATTGCGGTTTGTGCAACAACAAAATAATTAATTCTTTATAATATTTATGTTTTATTTTTTAATAAAAATCGTTTAAAACTAAAATTAAATATATATTTGTGAATATTTGATTTGATTTGTGAATATATATTTAATTTTAGTTTTAAACGATTTTTATTAAAAAAAAAAACATAAATATTATAAAGAATTAATTATTTTGTTGTTGCACAAACCGCAATCCTATACTATATTAAATTTGAATAAATCTTTGTATTATATTTATTAATTTGGCAACACCGTGCCAGTAGATCGACAAGTCATGCGCACTTCCACGAATGTTGACACGAATATTGCTTAATAAATAAGCAACATTTAGGTATGCATGCACCTGCTGGTATAAAACATAGCGCTTAAGCCTAATTATGTCCCTTTTTGATACTCTCGCAACCTGTTGCACAGAGTATTATAGTTTTGTTCACATAACGGTTGTTTGTGTCACCAAGAAATAAAAGAGTTAGATATGGGGTTATATATATATATAAATGATCAGAATGACGAGTGGATTTGAAATCCGGATGTCTGTCCGTCCGTCTGTCCGTGCAAGCGATAACTTGAGTAAAAATTAAGATTTCTTAATGAAACGTGGAACACATATTCCTTGGCACCCTGAGGAGAATGCTTTCGAAAATGAGCAAAATCGGTCCACTGCCACGCCCACAAAATGGCGGAAACCGAAAACCTATACAATGCCATAACTAAGCCATAAATAAAGTTATGAAAACTTAAATTTGGAACATAGAATCGCATTAGGGAGGGGCACATTTGGATGTAATTGTTTTTGAAAAGTGGGCGTGACCCTGCCCCCAAATAGGTTTTTTATATATATCCAATAAAGCTATATAAACCAAACTTTCGGCAGTCGTTTCTTTTAGCCATTTTCTTAAACAGTCCAAAAATGAAAGAAATCGGATAATAACCACGCCCACCTCCCATACGAAAGTTAGGTTGAAAATTACTAAAAGTGGGTTAACTCTCTAAGGAAAAACGTCAGATACACTAAATTTTGCAGAAGAAATAGCAGAAGGAATGTGGCATCGCCCACTTATGGGTCAAAAACCATATCTCAGGAACTACTCGACAGATTTCAATGAAAATCGGCATATAATATTTTCTTGACACCCTGACGGTTCACAACCACGACTGCTTTCCTTATAACTCAATTTTGAATTCCATCTGATTCATTCACTTTATAATATATAATTTAGGAACCAATGAAGATAGCGAAATAAAACTTTACACAAATACTGTATATGATCTGTGGCATCACTTGTGAAAAAATTGTCGAAAACGGACTATAACTTTTCAAGGACCCGGATATCGAACATGTTGAACTCAGCGCCTCAGATAATTTAATGTAATCCAGAGGAAATTGTTTTCTTCCAAAAGTGTGTCTCTGTTCCAAAAATTATTAAAATCGGGTCTTAACATCTCCTAGCTCCCATATACATAATTATAGGATTTTCAAAAATATCATCCCCTAGCTCCCATATACCTAATTATAGGTTTTTCAAAAATTCGCTGGGCTTTATTCCGCATATTTGTATTGGTTAATATGTGATATATCTTAGCAAAATTAAGTGAGCGTATAGTATTGGATATAGTGTACCTTGCTGATGAAATTGAATGAAATCGGTTCAGGAATTACCTCAGCCCTCATATCTATATATGACGATTTTCGTTATTCTATTAAACTTTATGCCGAATTTATAGGTAAATTTGTGTGTTATATTAATTATATTTCTTGAATAAATTGCGAGAGTATAAAATGTTCGGTTACACCCGAACTTAGCCTTTCCTTACTTGTTAATTTATCAGCGACTGAGTGCGCTTCAGCTCTATCAATAAATTATTAAATTGTAATTCAACGAGTTTTAATCTTTTTTCTTTTAATTTCGGTGACCGCAATTATCACCACAATTTTTTCATTCAGATTTATTATTTTCTGATATTCACTTTAGCTCTCTCTTTACATTTTCATAAAAAATATTTTTACTCATACGCCACGGCGAACTATAACAACAGAGATTTGGTTGGTGTAACTCCTACCCAGTGCATGCTGTTTCAAATATTAATGATGTACAATGATGAAGTTGCCGACTACGGTATTTATAAATACATATGTATATATTGTGATATTTCGGGGTGGTCAATGGTCAACACTGTTAAATACGTATAAATTAAATAAATGAACAGTAAATAATTGAGAAATCGCAGTTTATATAGTCTGGCAATGTCCGTTATTTTGTCAAGTTCCGTTATACTGTTAGAAGCGTTTGTGTCAATAATCACGTCCGTTATGTTTGAAAAATCAGCGTTTGGGTTTAGAGCTGATTGCACTATTTTAATCCTTCAGTTTTGATATAATTTTTTTAACAACTTCAGTTATGACAGTCGTTAACTGCTACATATTAAAATTATTGGAAGAGGAAAAAGCTGGTTACTGAGGAGTTAGTGTTAAGAACTAGAGCTCAGTTTATAACTATGCACATTTGCTTAATACATCCAGTCAAATAAGTACCCGGAAATTCTCATTTTAATTTTTCCCGCTGAGAATATTTCAAAAGTTTTTTTCCCCAGGTTGGCACAACTGTCAGCCACTATTCTGTCAATTTTTATTGCTATGTATCATTTAGTTTGTTTACGGCGTCATTAGGAGCAAGTCGGGATTTGTATATGCCCCTATTTGAACGATTTATATCAATCGTAAACTTGAGTTTTCGACATGGTTCAGTCA
This sequence comes from Zeugodacus tau, assembly GCA_031772095.1. Classification (NCBI taxonomy): domain Eukaryota; kingdom Metazoa; phylum Arthropoda; class Insecta; order Diptera; family Tephritidae; genus Zeugodacus; species Zeugodacus tau. Next base: position 12,397,275 of record CM062650.1, read on the forward strand.
CCAAACGTTTTTTCAGCATTTCCAACGTTTTGTCACAAGAAATTTCGTTTGGAACACAAAATTTCACACAAACTCTTGTTCACTATTTTTATCCATTTAGTAAAATGGGAATTTCCGGGTACTTATTTGACAGAAGTAATTCACACTGAAGCTAACTACACAAATGGATATATGTATATCCACAATATTTCTTCATTCACTTTGGTATTTTGATTAATTTACAATTTTTTAGTATATTAACACAAATGCAAGCACCATTTGATGATTACTTACCAATGTAAAAACAAATCTTGTGAGGCACAGTGCAGTAATAAAACTGAACTTTTCTTTTGATCCCTATATATAACCACTGAGAGTGAATTACAAATGCATATATTTGCATAAAATCATTTTGTTGTTGAGAGTTAAGCAAACAGTACTGCAGTTATAATGAGTAGTGAGGACACAGCCTCTCTACCGAACGTATTTAAAATCTGAATATTCCCGTTCGCACACAAAGAAAGAATGATAAATATGTCATAATGAGCGAATGCGTCTCAATTCTGGTTGGCATAAGAGGCATCGTTACTGTGTTGGTGAGCACGACGGGAAACATACCCAATGAGAACTCTGCATTCTTATATTTTGAAGTTTTTTTTTTTCATTCTTGCATGGAACAGGTTTTTCCCTCAACGAATCCTTTCCTATTATTTTTTTTATAGAATGTACCACTTTAGCAACAGGTTCGATTACATATGTTCAGTGGATATTATACAAACGTCAACTGATTGCTTCCAAATTCTTATTAATACTTAACTAAACCTTACTCCAACTGATATCTTACAACTACTATATATTTTTCATTTACTGGCTGCTTATTTAATCTACACATATATAGTATAAGCTGAGAATATCTAAATATGTTTAGTAAATCCGACACAGGAGAAAATCACTGTGATAAATAACGGTAAACTTCAAAATATTCAGAAGAGATCTCCAATTCCGTTTCTATAAAATTTGAGACCTTGAACATTAAGCTATTCTGTATATTAGATAAAATCTAATATTTCTATAATTTAGATAAAATCTCAGAGAACGTTATTTATTACCAATAGGTCGGCTTCGCATTCAACTCGGCGGGAAGGTCAATGAACTTTCAGTTTAATCACTAAGAATATACAGAGAAGATGATAATTGAAAACAACATAAATGCTTTTGAATTTTACAGTATTATACGCCGTTATCGCCACTGCCGTGATTTGCTTGGTAATGCTTGTTTATGAATTTCTTGGCGGAGTTGAAAAAAATACAAATCTTGCAATTCCAATTGAACTGATAATATAATTAAAAGAAAGACTTGCATGGTATATGTATACGGATACACTGGCTGATACTGTTAGCACATACATATAACCTCCTCTGAAGAGCTCATATATGTAAATATGTATATTATGTTGATTCATTCCACTACGCTTTTTTTCATATGAATATTTTCTTATTTTTCACATAATATAACACAATTTAATAAAAAATAAACTAAATTTAATTAATATAAATAAAAACTAAAAATAATTCAAATAAATATGAAATACAGAATGATTATTTGCGTCAATAATTAGGCGAAGCATAAGTTATATATCGATGAAGATATAAGAGCTGACCCATAATTTGATACATCATATCGCAAAAGAATAAAGAATGCCTTTATATTCTTTATGTTTGATTACGAAAATCAAGATGTCTACAATCTTCATACTAGAAGATCAATTCGCTACTAATTATGGTCGCGCAACAAAGTGGCTAAAGAGAGTATTATAGTTTTGTTCATATAACGGTTGGTTGTAAGCCCTAAAACTAAACGAGTTAGATATAGGGTTATATATACAAAAATTATCAAGGTGAGGAGTAAAGTTCAAATCCGGATGTATGTCTGTCCGTCCGACGGTGTAAACTGTAACTTGAGTAAAAATTTACATATCTTGATGAAACTTGGAAGACGTAAACCTGACCTTAAATTTCATTATAAAGATGGTACAGAAGAACTGCGCTCAAAATGATATACAAAATTTTAAATGGGCGTGGTTCCACCCAATTTGTGATATGAGATGTTGTGAAAATAGTCCAAATCGGTTCACAACCACGCCTACTTCCCATATTCCAGAACGTTGTAGTCGATCTGAATAGTTTACTTTACAATATTTAATGTAAGCACTAGTGAAGATATCGGAACAGAACTTTGCAAAAATACTGCATTTAAAGAGTGGCATCGCCCTTCTAAAAATCGTCGAAATCGGTCCATAAGTTTTCAAGACCCTATATATCGAATATGAGGACATCAGTGCTTCTAACAAATTTTTTACCGAGAATATAGGTAAGTCTCTCAGTTATTTTGAAGAAATTCAGAGGGAATATTTTTCTTCTAATAATGTGTCTCCGTGCCAAAAATTAATGAAATCGAGACATAACTTCCTTATCTCCCATATAACTAATATTAGGGTTTTCAAAACTTCAATGGACTTTATACCATATATATGCCGAATATATGGGTCAAATTGTTTGTTATATTAATAAAATTAAATAAATAAATTGCGAGAATATAAAATGTTCGGTGACACCCGAACTTAGCCCTTCCATACTTGTTTTTCTATTGTTCTCGTAGATGCGGCTCTCGTTTCTGTCAATTGAATATTTGAACAGTTGAAAAACAACACAAGTCTATGGGATTTCCATCACTCATAATCTCAAAATTACTTGGATCTAACAGAAAATTAGCTTGTTTTGTTGTGTAAACGTGGAAAGCTAAACACCGCTCTCATAGCTGAAAAGGACCTGTAACCATTAAACGACCGTTGGATGTTCTCCAATATATCTTTAAATAAATATGAATGTTTGTGTTTCTCTTAGAGTTTTGTTGACTTTGCCAGTGGAGAGCGAAGTTTTTCAAATTTGAAGCTTATCACCATGTACTTCAAATCAACTATATCTCAAGAAAGATGAAACTCTTTGGCTAACTTAGCTATTGAAAACGAATTGCTAATCAGCTCGACTTATCGAAAAGTATTATAAGATTAATTAAGAGTGGTTTTGTAAGCATTTGAATAAAAATACAAATTTAAAAATTCTGAAATTTTGACTAATCTAGAAGAAGAATAGAATAACGAAAATCATCATATATTGTATATGAGGACCATGGTAATTCTTGAATCATTTTCACCATCAAAGCATAACGGGAATAGGGGCAACTTGGCAACCTGTTAGTAGGCAAACAAACTGTACATTCGGCATTGAAATTACTCCTAAATTGCAAATCAACGAAACACCAGCTTGCAAAATCGCCAAAAATAGCGCTATAGCGAAGATTCTCCAGATATGCAAGTTGATAATTTGGGAAGTACGGCGCATAAAAAATCGCTTATTTATACATACAAGTGTTTTTGCAACAAGATCAAACTGCGATTGTAGAAGCAGTTGCTTGATATTGGAATTGGTAAGGTCACAGTTGACACCTCGATGGATTAATAACATTTCAAACAGATTTTGTCTCTTCTGTCTCTTTCCGGACATAAAACAACGATATAATACCCATAATTGGCTGAGTGAACGACCAAAAAACAAAGATGTCGTCGATGTCAATGAATTTAGAGTTTCATTACAGGAGAGCTGAACAGATACAAATTAGGATGACGTAGCCAACTATCCCAAAGGATTTTTATAATCATTGGAATTGCCTGGATTATCACCACTTAATTTTACATTTAAAAGTAGCATCAGTTGTCATCAAGCTGTATAACATAAATCAACCTCGAGAAAGTCTCTCTGTAGAAATAACATTACATCCAATAACTTGCTTACAGCTCACAAAAGCTCCCGACCTTTGGTTGTAGTTAAACGAGATCCCCAAATGAGTGCGATTTGCGTTAAAGTCACCAGCCATGATGTACCTTCCGTCATATTTTTTTTTAATAAATTCATATAAGTATCAGGTTTGATATTATGCCTAGGCGCATATTCAGTATAATGACTGATTGCGCATTTTTACTGAAATTGTAGCTTGAATTTCTGAATCTGATCTTCTACGGAGTGTTCGATAATGGTTTTGATTAATTTCTCCTGGTGCTGAGTTTGCAGTGGGCGGAGTGTGGTATAAGTCATAATTTTTGAATTTTAAAAATGTAAAATGTGTCTCGGACAACGGAATACTTTTTATAATCTCGCAAGAAAAGTTGCTACCAGAGTATTATAGTTTTGTTCACATAACGGTTGTTTGTAAGTCATAAAACTAAACGTGTTATATATAGGGTTATATATATCAAAATGATCAGGGTGACGAGACGAGTCAAAATCCGGATGTCTGTCTGTCTGTCAGTCCGTCCGTGCAACGGATAACTTGAGTAAAAATTGAGATATCTTAATGAAACTTGGAACATGTTCCTTGGCGCTCTGAGGAGGTTGTTTTCGAAAATGGGCGAAATCGGACCGTTGCCACGCCAACAAAATGGCGAAAATCGAAAACACATAAAGTGTCATAACTAAGCCATAAATAAAGTTATAAAAGTTAAATTTGGTACAATGATCACACTGTGAAAGGCCATATTTGGATGTAATTTTTTTGGGAAAGTGGACGTGCCGCCCCTAAATAAATTTTTTGTATATATCTTGCAAACCAATAAAGCTATATAAACCAAACTTCAGTCGATTCTCTTACGTACCTCACCATATGCCATGAAAATGGTTAAAATCGGATAAACACCACGCCCGCCTCCAATACAAAGGTTAGGTTGAAAATTACTAAAAGTGAGTTAACTCACTCACGAAAAACGTCAGTAACACAAAATTTTACAGAAGAAATAGCAGAAAGAAGCTGCACTCAGATTTTTTTTACAAAATCGAAAATGGGCGTGGCATCGCTAACTTATGGGTCAAAAACCATATCTCAGGAAGTACTCGACAGATTTCAATGAAATTCGGTATATAATATTTTCTTGACACCCTGATGACGCGTGTGGAAAATGGATGTAATCGGTTCACAACCACGACAACTTCTCATATAACTCAATTTTTAAGTCCATCTGATTCCTTCACTTTATATACATAAGAAACCAATGAAGATAGCGAAATAAAACTTTACACAAATACTGTATATGATCTGTGGAATCACTTGTGGAGAAATTGTCAAAATCAGACCATGACTTTTCAAGGCCCCTGATATCGAACATGAAGAACTGAGTGCCTTAGAGTAAATTTTCACCGAAAATATCGGTATATCCCTCAGATAATTTAATGTAATTCAGAGGAAATTTGTTTCGTCTAATAATGTGTTTCTGTTCATAACTTAATCAAATGTGGTCATAACATCTCCTACCTCCCATATACCTGATTATAGGTAATATAAAATTAAGTGAGCGTATAGTCTTCGCTATATTTTATCTTGGTGGTGAATACGAGAGAAATCGGTTCAGGAATTACATAAATACATAAACATAAATATTAGAAAAATTAATTATTTTTTTTGCACAAACCACAATCTTTTGCTATATTAAATAAACACTCCAACGGTGAGAAATATGAGTCATCGAAGCGCTCAGCCGATCAGCAGAAGGGTTCAACAGAAGCAGAACAAAACAGCAAGTGCCAAACAACAAAACAGCAGACAACAGCAAGCAAGCAGGTACCAGCAAACGAGCGGACACCAAAGGAAAAAATAATGCAAGGTGAGCATGTACCAAAAAGAAAAACACCATCTGTACAGATTGGTATTGACCGCTACGTCAATATTAAAAGGAAATCAAGTCCTTTAAAGTCAGCGATCAATTCCAAAGAATTCCAACCCGCCACGCTTGATACAAATAAGACTGGAAAGTTAAATGACAACAGATTTGCCATACTAAGCAATGAGTGAAACGACGATGCGAAGGGTACCACCACAGTCGTGAATGCCAAGCCGCCAATATATTTGCGAGAGCGTAGCTCAAATGTACTTGTTGCAAAACTTAGTGAAATTGTAGGTACTAACAATTTTCATATAGTACCTTTGAAAAAAGGCAACATATGTAGATGCAACTAAAATACAGTCCTACACTGAGAAAAGATTTATGGATATAGTGAAATTTTTGTCAAATAACAATAAAAACTATTATTCTTATCAACTGAAGAGCTCGAATGGCCTAGTTGTCGATTGTAAAAGGCATAGAGTCTTCGGTAGAATCTAATGATGTCAAAGAAGCCCTTGAAGAATGAGGCTTTGGAATTAAAAATGTGGTAAATATCTTCAATAGAAATAAGGTACCACAACCAATGTTCAAAATTGAATTGCTGCCAAACTGTAATCCAATTAAAAGGAATGAAACCCATCCAATATACAACTTAAAATATTTGTTACATCGTAGAATTACCGTTGAAGAACCTCATAAAAGAAATGGTCCGGTACAATGCACCAACTGCCAAGAGTATGGGCATACCAAGTCTTATTGCACTCTACGCAGTGTTTGTGTGGTATGTGGTGATTTAAACCCTACTTCAAAATGTACTCTTAAAAAAGAGAATACAAATAAAAAATGCAGTAATTGTGGAGGAAATCACACTGTTAACTACAGGGGCTGCCCTGTATATAGAGACTTGAAATCAAAATTGTCACTAGGAATTCAAGCTCGTCGTAACCAAATGATGAATATCCCTCGTAACGAAAATGTAGAAATTACAGACCAGAGTTTGAAACCTGGTAATTCAAAGAATAGTCTTATCCAAGGAAGCTATGCAAATGTGCTAAAAGGCAGCGTTTTGCAAATGCAACAACCCCAAAATCCACCAAATGAAGGTATGAAAAATATGATAAAATATGATCCTAAACCTTACTCAAGGTATGACACAATTTATGTCTAGCATACAAAACATGATCCAAGATTTAATCAAATGCTACAGACCTTATTATCTAAAAAATGAGTATACTAAATTTTTGTATATGGAATGCCAACGATATAAACCAACACAAACTGGAGATAATACGATTTCTGACTGAAAAAAGCATAGATGTTATGCTGCTATCAGAAACAAATAAGAACAATTTCTTTATACCGGGATATAGACTTCAAGCTACAAATCATCCAGATGGAAGGGCGCACGGTGGAACAGCAGTATTAGTTAGAAATCAGTTAAGCTACCACGCTTTAGAACCGCATGCTACAGCCCAGTTACAAGCTACAACAATATCTTTGAAAAATCGAGGTTCTGATCTCAAACTAACGGCTATATATTGTCCACCTCGCTTTAAAATTACAGATTGCGAATGTAAAGACTTTTTTGGAACGCTAGGTCCAAGATTTCTAGCAGGTGGAGATTACAATGCAAAACGCATGTACTGGAGCTCACGTCTTATTAATCCAAAAGGACGACAGCTGTACTACACTATTATAAATAAGCAAGGTTACTGTGCTATAATTGTGATATAATATCTCCTGGTAAGCCGACATACTGGCCCAGTGATAGAAACAAAATACCAGACTTAATAGATTTTGCTGTAGTCAAAAACATAGATAGATCGCTAATAGCAGTAGATACATGCATTGATTTATGTTCTGATCATTCTCCAGATAGTTGAGCCGAAAGTTTCTCTAACAACTCATAAAACAAATTGATTGAAATATAGAAAATATATCAGTAGCCACATTAACATTGATTTAAAAATAAATACAGGAAGAGATATTGATAACAGTATAGAAGAATTTAATGATGTAATAACTAATGCAGCTGTCTTGGCAACACCAAAAAGAAACATTAAGGTTTTTAGAAAAATCACTAATAATGAAATAGAAAAGCTTGTGAACGAAAAAAGACGAGCTAGACGCGAATGGCAGATACATCGCTCTCCTTCTACTCAGCTTCAACTGAAATCTGCTGTAATTAAGTTAAAAAAGCGCTTAAACGCGAGGAAGAATACAGCACTGAAAATTATATAAAGAAACTGTGTCCAAATTCTAGCAAGCAAAACTCTCTTTGGAAAGCCCAAAAGTCTTTTAAGCCACCGGTAGATTCCAACATGCCTATAAGACAGTCGAATGGTAATTGGGCGCGTAGTAATGAGGAAAAGGCAAATTGCTTTGCAAATCACCTAGAAAAGGCATTTCAATCCAATTGTCCAAAGAACAATTTTAAGTTGCCAATTTTGTCCAATACCGCTAATGTGTCAAACATGTCTATTAGGACGTCTACTTCTGAAATTACTAGGATAATAAAAGAGCTAAATCCGAAAAAGGCTTCAGGACACGATAATATTGCTCCAAAAATGTTAATTAAGTTACCAAATATTGCTATACTCGTAACAGTTGTCTCCTTGCTCTTTAATGCAATTCTTGGTTTCGGGTACTATCCAATTTCGTGGAAAAAGTCGCAGATCATTATTATAGGTAAACCTGGAGAAGACTTAACACAGCCGTCTTCCTACAGATCAATAAGTCTCTTACCCTGTATTTCCAAAATATTCGAAAAAGTTTTGCTATCAAAAATGTCTCCTTTCCTCCACGAAAATAATATAATACTAACCCACCAATTCGGGTTTCGTACTAAGCATGGCACTATAGAGTAAGTAAATAGAATTACTAACGAAATCAGGAAGGCATTCGAGCACAGAGAGTACTGTTCAGCTATTTTTCTCGATGTAGCTCAGGCGTTCGATAAGGTCTGGCATGTAGGCCTTTTATGGAAAATCAAAACCACGTTACCTTACGAATTGCATAAAACTTTGGACTCATATTTAAGAAACAGGAAGTTCACAGTCAAAGTAGAAGATTTCATATCAGAAGAACGAGCAATAAGGGCTGGTGTACCTCAGGGCAGTGTATTAGGCCCAACATAATATATACTGCAGACATTCCAATAGCTAATAACATATTGACATCCACTTTTGCGGATGACACAGGTCTAGTAAGCCGTAACAAATGACCTATCAGAGCATCAACAGTATTAGAGGAGCACTTAAGTTTTGTCGAAGAATGGCTAGCCAACTGGCGAATAAATATTAATAAGCAAAAATGCTAGCATGTTACATTCTCGCTAAGATCGGAAACATGACGGACAGTTAAAATAAATAATGTGCTAGTACCCCAAGGGAATGAAGTAACTTATCTTGGGATTCCCCTGGGTCGAAGGCTCACGTGGCGGAAACATATAGCGAGTCAAATAACATGCATGAAATTAAGTGCAGCAAATTTAAAATGGCTTTTAAACAAAAATTCTAAACTTAGCCCAGACAACAAAGTCCTGTTATACAATGCAATCATAAAACCGATTTGGATGTATGGTATTCAACTGTGGGGTACGACCTGTGCAACCAATATCGATATAATTCAGAGATTCCAATCAAAAATGCTTAGAACAATCACGTGCTCACCATGGTACATGCGCAATGAAAATATCCATAAAGATCTTGATATTCCTATGGTAAAGAAGGAAATAGAGGACAGCAGAAAGAAATATATTTCTAAACTTCGTGAACATCCAAACCCATTGGCTAATGCCTTGGTACATTCCTGCAATCAAACACGTTTAAAAAGGAGAGATCTACCAGCCTATTAGAGAGCACCGTTCTACCAAAACAGCTCAACCACATTCCTGAGCTTTTTTAGATGTAAATAGATTTAAGATTTGATTACTTATTGTTAGGCTTTAAACAAAGCAGATTCAATAAATAAAGAAATATGTATAAAAAAAATAAAAAAAATTGTAAGCCTTGTTAGCATAGATCATAGGCTCGAAGTAGGCCCACATGAGGTAACACGTTCACCAAATTTGGTTTTCAATAAATCGATTGTGAAATTCGCTGTTTGCAAAAAATGTTCGGTTATTAGTGAGCGGTAGCGATTCCCAATCACAGTAACGTGTCGATCGTGATCATCACGGAGGAAGTACGGCCCAATAACGCCGCCGGTCCATAAAACGCACAAAACGCACAGATGGTAATACACGCAAGATGTGCTATTGCGTTGGGTTAACATCTCCAGTAATCTGAGGAAAATCTATCACATCGACAAAACAATAAACGATAATCAATATAAGTGAAGTTGCGTATACGCCATCATGGTTCATTTTATAACCGAAGCAAAAAGCAACAATAATAACAACGCACAACTTTTACATATTCGTAAATATGTTGAGAAAACGGTTTAACTTTATTTGCAAATTTTAATATTGAAAAATATTACTTTCGAAATTCAATTGCCGCTCTTCGGCCATACAATGCTTTCTATAAAGTTCAAGTGTTCAAGGGTTCAAAATGTGACCTCTATTACTTTCTCATTCAACCGTGTAATTTCCGCAGACATTCTAAAAAATAAGGAAAAATTAACAAATCTTGTTATAAAAATGGTAAAAATCAAATCGTATTCATGATTAATGCTACCTTCTCTCCGCTGCTTTTGTCGCCTCTGTCAATCTGAAAGTTTCCAATAATAAAATAAAGTTTTGTAGTAGATCTTATGAATATAGTTGGAGATATTTAAGTTCAAAGTAAAGTATCAATTACCTTTGATTCCATCTCTTCTCCGTTGCTTTGGCTTCCGCGGTCATTCTGGAAATTTCGAAATTTTTGTAAGACAAAGGTTAGTAGTAGATCTTATGAAAATAGTTGGAGATACTCAAGTTCAAAATAAAATATTATTTACCGTTGATTCCATCTCTCATCGATTGCGTTGGCTTCCGCGGTCATTCTTGAAATTCCGATGTTTTTATAAAACAAAGGTTAGTATTAGATAATATGAAAATAGTTGGTGATACTCAAGTTCAAAATAAAATATTATTTACCGTTGATTCCATCTCTCCTCCGTTGCTTTGGCTTCCGTGAGCATTCTGGAAATTCCGAGTTTTTTATAAAACAAAGGTTAGTATTAGATAATATGAAAATAGTTGGTGATACTCAAGTTCAAAATAAAATATTATTTACCGTTGATTCCATCTCTCCTCCGTTGCTTTGGCTTCCGTGAGCATTCTGGAAATTCCGAGTTTTTTATAAAACAAAGGTTAGTATTAGATAATATGAAAATAGTTGGTGATACTCAAGTTCAAAATAAAATATTATTTACCGTTGATTCCATCTCTCCTCGGTTGCGTTGACTTCCGCGGTCATTCTGGAAATTCCGATTTTTTTATAAACAAAGGTTAGTAGTAGATCTTATGAAAATAGTTGGAGATATTTAAGTTCAAAATAAAGTATTATTTACCGTTGATTCCATCTCTCCTCCGTTGCTTTGGCTTCCGTGAGCATTCTGGAAATTCCGAGTTTTTTATAAAACAAAGGTTAGTATTAGATAATATGAAAATAGTTGGTGATACTCAAGTTCAAAATAAAATATTATTTACCGTTGATTCCATCTCTCCTCGGTTGCGTTGACTTCCGCGGTCATTCTGGAAATTCCGATTTTTTTATAAACAAAGGTTAGTAGTAGATCTTATGAAAATAGTTGGAGATATTTAAGTTCAAAATAAAGTATTATTTACCGTTGATTCCATCTCTCCTCCGTTGCTTTGGCTTCCGTGAGCATTCTGGAAATTCCGAGTTTTTTATAAAACAAAGGTTAGTATTAGATAATATGAAAATAGTTGGTGATACTCAAGTTCAAAATAAAATATTATTTACCGTTGATTCCATCTCTCCTCCGTTGCTTTGGCTTCCGTGAGCATTCTGGAAATTCCGATTTTTTATAACACAAAGGTTAGTATTAGATAAAATGAAAATAGTTGGTTATACTCAAGTTCAAAATAAAATATTATTTACCGTTGATTCCATCTCTCCTCGGTTGCGTTGACTTCCGCGGTCATTCTGGAAATTCCGATTTTTTTATAAACAAAGGTTAGTAGTAGATCTTATGAAAATAGTTGGAGATATTTAAGTTCAAAATAAAATATTATTTACCGTTGGGTCCACCTCTCCTCGGTTGCTTTGGCTTCCGCGGTCATTCTGGAAATTCCGATGTTTGTATAAAACAAAGGTTAGTATTAGATCATATGAAAATAGTTGGTGATACTCAAGTTCAATATAAAATATTATTTACCGTTTATTCCATCTCTCCTCGGTTGCGTTGACTTCCGCGGTCATTCTGGAAATTCCGATTTTTTTATAAACAAAGGTTAGTAGTAGATCTTATGAAAATAGTTGGAGATATTTAAGTTCAAAATAAAATATTATTTACCGTTGGGTCCACCTCTCCTCGGTTGCTTTGGCTTCCGCGGTCATTCTGGAAATTCCGATGTTTGTATAAAACAAAGGTTAGTATTAGATCATATGAAAATAGTTGGTGATACTCAAGTTCAAAATAAAATATTATTTACCGTTTATTCCATCTCTCCTCGGTTGCGTTGACTTCCGCGGTCATTCTGGAAATTCCGATTTTTTTATAAACAAAGGTTAGTAGTAGATCTTATGAAAATAGTTGGAGATATTTAAGTTCAAAATAAAATATTATTTACCGTTGGGTCCACCTCTCCTCGGTTGCTTTGGCTTCCGCGGTCATTCTGGAAATTCCGATGTTTGTATAAAACAAAGGTTAGTATTAGATCATATGAAAATAGTTGGTGATACTCAAGTTCAAAATAAAATATTATTTACCGTTTATTCCATCTCTCCTCGGTTGCGTTGACTTCCGCGGTCATTCTGGAAATTCCGATTTTTTTATAAACAAAGGTTAGTAGTAGATCTTATGAAAATAGTTGGAGATATTTAAGTTCAAAATAAAATATTATTTACCGTTGATTCCATCTCTCCTCCGTTGCTTTGGCTTCCGTGAGCATTCTGGAAATTCCGATTTTTTATAACACAAAGGTTAGTATTAGATAAAATGAAAATAGTTGGTGATACTCAAGTTCAAAATAAAATATTATTTACCGTTGATTCCATCTCTCCTCGGTTGCGTTGACTTCCGCGGTCATTCTGGAAATTCCGATTTTTTTATAAACAAAGGTTAGTAGTAGATCTTATGAAAATAGTTGGAGATATTTAAGTTCAAAATAAAATATTATTTACCGTTGGGTCCACCTCTCCTCGGTTGCTTTGGCTTCCGCGGTCATTCTGGAAATTCCGATGTTTGTATAAAACAAAGGTTAGTATTAGATCATATGAAAATAGTTGGTGATGCTCAAGTTCAAAATAAAATATTATTTACCGTTTATTCCATCTCTCCTCGGTTGCGTTGACTTCCGCGGTCATTCTGGAAATTCCGATTTTTTTATAAACAAAGGTTAGTAGTAGATCTTATGAAAATAGTTGGAGATATGTAAATAAGTTCAAAACAAAATATTATTTACCGTTGAGTACACCTATCCTCGGCAGCTTTGGCCTCAGCGGTCATTCTGAAATTTGGAATTTTTTATAAATCAAAAGTTAGCAGTATATCCTGTTATAGTTGTCGATATTGAAGCTCTAAATATATTATTGTTCCTGTTTAATTCTACCTTTCTTCCAATAATTCGATTTTCGCTGACATTCTGAAATTTTCGAAAAATAAATCAAGTGTTAATGCCAAAGCTTCGATTTTCGCTGACATTCTGAAATTTTCGAAAAATAAATCAAGTGTTAGTGATATAATATTTGATTTCGTATTGGTTCTATTTACCTATTCAGTGCATCGTCTATTAGACTTTGCTTTTCTTCGATTGTTTTAGCCAAACTCATGCAACTGTCTCTCTCTTTCCCGGCATCTACGTTAATTTTCAATGGCTCATCGATTATGGGGGGATCAGGCTCATTCCGTTTTCCATACACTGTCGCTTGGAGCAGCGCGAAGAAAAGTCCAAATAATATGAGTTTATTTTTCATTTTACAAAATAACTTCAAATAGCTGTGAATAGAAAAAGTAGAAACAAGTGTTTTTAATCTATTTAATATTATTATCACCGGAGTACACTCGAATATCTGGTTCTCATAAGTAAGTCGACTACATTATATTTGAGAAGTAAGTCCATTATGGACGCACTTTAACGAATATCGTGCCGCTAAGCATAATTTTATTTTAATATTCTCGCAACTTTTTGTTTCTTCACGAACCTATCCGAACCAAAACCTATCTGTTCGTAACTCCCTAATGCAAAATCCCAGAAACACAACATTTTAGATGTAAACCCATATCTGAGGAACTACTTGACCAATTTGATTTCGGTGATATATTGATGTTACGACGCCAACTTAGCATTTAACGTTATTTTTAATATCATCTGGTTCCTCGTTTTACAATAAGTAAATTAAGTAGCAATAAAAATATTGAAATTAAGTTTAACAAAAATAATATATTCAAAGTTCTAGACATAGTCCAAATCGGATCACAGTTTAAAAAACCATGATGTCGAACATGAGGATCACAGTGACAGATGACGTCTTTCACTGACAATAATGTTCCTCTGTGCCAGGAATGTTAAACTCAATTACATAAGAACTTTCCCTAGGTACACCTAGAAGTTTTTTAGATTAAAAGTATTGTAAATTAATTGAAATTTTGTTTGAATTTTTTGTGCTTAATATATTGACTGCGATCGAAATTCTCAAACAAAGTTCTTTTATGCATTACTACTTTTATAAGCGAAATTCAAAAATGTACTGAAATATACACAGATATTCAAAAATATATATTTAATTTTAATTTTAAGGGGTATTCTGGTCAACCAGAACGCACCTTTTTTTAGAGCCCCCACTCCACCGGCCCGTATTTCGACAATTTTTTTATATTATTAAAATCTCAATAAAATACATATACAAAAATGGATAGTAAAAATGTTTTTAATTTTTTTTTTATCTTAGTTTAAAAAATGTCTAAAATTCATGCGTCTAAATCAGAATACCCCCTTGAACGATTTTTATAAAAAAAAAACATAAATATTAGAAAAAATTAATTATTTTTTTGTGGCAAAACCGCAATCTTTTACTATATTAAATTTATATAAATCTTTATCCATAAAAAATATTATTACTCATACGCCACGGCGAACTATAACAACAGAAATTTGGTTGGTGTAACTCCCACCCAGTGCACGCTGTTATAAATATTAATGATGTACAATGATGAAGTTGACGACTAAAGTATTTATAAATATGTAAAGGGTGATTTTTCGCGGTGGTTTACGGGCGAGACAGTCCGCATACTTGAAATGGTCAACACTTTCAAATATTCAAGAAATAAATAATAATAAAGTAAATTAATGATCTTTAAGGTTGCCGTAGTGTTTCGGCGTTTCTCTCAGGTGCTCAAGTTACCCCAAGTCAAGGAGCGGAACCGTCACGAAGACTGAATGACGCCGGGGAACAGGCGATCTTTACGGTCCAACCTTAGGTGTATTAAGTGGCCTTACTCCAGTACTACTGTGGGCTCTGCTGGAGTGGACATATATTTCCCCTGTACTCGTGGGAACGAAAATAAAGAAATATATAAAAAACACAAAAGAAGAAGATGAAAGTGGAGGAAGCGGGCAAGCTGCCCAGCAAACACCGCACAAGCAAATTGTAGAAAGGGCGAAACTGATGAGAGTCTTGTCAGTTTCAAAAGAAGAACGAATTTCAGGAAAAGGACGGAACGCTTTGAAGGCAGCATTGGAATCTGGCCCGGAATTCACTAAGGAGCAAGCTTTGAATATCCTGGGAAACCTCATCAAAGACCTACGAGGTTTCGCTGAACCGAAAATAAACGTCCATAAGCCGATAAAAAATCAGCTGGCGAGCATCGAAGTTGTCTTCGAAGAACTCCAGAAGTTGGAAACGCAGGAGCAAGGTGAACGACAGAAGACTTCTCAGAGGTCTCCAGTGAAAAGAACATCACCACCTAAGATGAAAGATGTGACCACCAACACCAACACTGAGATGGAGATTGAGACAGATGCGGACGCTGAGTCTATTAGTCAAGAGAACCGCGAGGTAAGGAGGGCGAAAAGAAAAGTGTGCTCCCCTGAGGTTGGAGAATCGCGTACTACCAAGAAACTGAGAGACTTGGGACCAAGTTTTTCAATAGAGAAACGAAAAACGCCCGAAGAGCCACAGAATCTGGTCGAGCAGAGCAAGAAGCAAGGCTGGGAGACAGTGCAGTCGAGAAAGAACAAGAGGAAGGAGCGTAAGAAAAATCCTGCAGTGCCTCAACCGAAGCCGAACCAGAAGAAGCCAAGAAGATCAGCGATGAGACCGGAAGCACTTATCATCCGCCCAACGAACAAAGAAAAGTATTCCGACATTCTAAAACGGATCAAGACGGCAGTACCCGCTTTTGTAGCAGCATTAGTAAATGGCATCCGCTTCTACAGTTGCTACTCACCACCTAGCCTCTCCATTGTCGAATTTACTGACTGACTGAGGACGCCAAGCAGCATCATCAAGTAGCGATAGCAGGAGACTTCAACTCCTGGGCAGTAGATTGGGGCAGCAAGCATACCAACGCACGAGGGAAAGCACTACTAGAGGCCTTTGCTACACTAACGCAACGATTGGTATTGTTACCTAAAGGGAAGAAACCGTCATCTTACCGACCACTCTGCATGCTAGATACAGCGGGTAAGATATTCGAGCGCATAATCCATCAACGAATAGATACCGTAGTCGACCCACTCCTGGCAGACAACCAGTACGGATTCCGGAAAGGACGATCAACCCTGGACGCGATTAATCTGCTTGTTAATACGGCCAAGAAAGCAATCGCAGGAAATAGATGGAAGGGTGGAACGAAGAAGTACTGCCTGGTGGCCGCCTTGGACATCAGAAATGCTTTCAATTCCGCTAACTGGGACTGTATCATGCAAGCTCTCGAAGAAAAAAACGTGCCAGCATATCTGCGCAATCTAGTGATTAGCTATTTTACAGATAGAGTGCTGAAATACGACACGAAGAACGGCGCAAAAGAGTATGATATAACCGGTGGTGTTCCGCAGGGCTCTGTTCTCGGTCCACTCCTGTGGAATATTATGTACGACGGACTTCTGAGATAAAAGCTTCCAAGATGTGTCAAACTAGAAGCGTATGCGGATAATGTGGCCGCAGTTATCGTCGCCAAACACCTGGACGAGATTTACCACCTGTTTGAAATCACTTTAAGGAGCATCAACCAGTGGATGGATTCAGTGAACCTACAACTGGCCAAGCATAAAACCGAAGCAGTGCTCATTTCTAGCAGAAAAGAGTTAGATACCAACAAGCTGAAAGTCGGGGATCAAGAAATCACATCACAACCTTATATACGATATCTGGGAGTGATGCTTGATGCCCGACTCAACTTTAAGCAGCAAGTGGAACACGTCTGTACTAAAGCTTCAGTAATAAGAGCTAGTCTCGCACGATTGATGCCGAACGTCGGAGGTCCAAAACAGAGTAGACGGCTATTATTGTCATAGGTAGTCACATCGGTGCTTACCTACGGAATATCCATCTGGGCTGACGCACTAGAGACGCAAGGTTCGTGGAGAAAGGCTGGACTGATATATCGTATGAGCGCACTACGAGTTGCAAGTGCCTTCCGCACAGTATCGGAGGAAGCAGCGTGTGTCATTTCTGGAACTCTACCTCTTCGAGTACTAGCTGAGGAAAGACGGAATCTTTATCATCGAGAGAAGTCAACGACACTGAGCGCTGAGGAACGCAGGGAAGAAGCACGACGGAAGAGCATCGCACGTTGGCAGCTTCAATGGGATACTGCAGAGAAGGGTAGGTGGACCCATCGTCTCATACCACGGATTGATGTGTGGCTGAACCGTAGTCACGGAGAGGTCAACTATTATCTCACGCAGATGTTATCAGGACATGGTTGTTTCCGGGCTTACCTTTACCGTTTTAAGCACGATAATTCCCCGGAGTGCCCGTTCTGCCCAGAAGTTATTGAAGATGCGGCGCATGTTTTCTTTGAGTGCCCACGATTTAATCAACAGCGTGATCTACTCGAGAATAGCTTACACCAGGGTATCCAACCAGAGACAGTTATAGAAATAATGTTGTCATCAAGAGCCTCTTGGTACGCTATCAACACATTTGCAACAGAAGTCCTCATAGACTTGCGTTCCATCGAAAGAAAAAGGGCAAATGACAACAACTAGATGAAAGAAGAAATAACATCTTAGCTATCAGAAGGAAGAGCAGTAGCCAAATCCTCTCCCCACGAAGTAATGCCTAACGGCGGATACCGTGGGGGATCAGAGTCAGAGGATAGCGGAGGTTTTAGTCGGTAGTACCATTAACACGTAACCTAAGTTAATGTTTGAGTCCGACATACCTGGCAAAACATCTAAGCCCGAGATTCGTAAAGGAATTTCCTTCGCTATATAAAAAAAAAAGAAAAAAAAAAACACCAGCTCTGAAAGTATTCGATGCAGTACCCGCTGGAGGAAGCCGCGGAAGAGGACGACCTCCACTCCGGTGGAAAGACCAAGTGCAAAGTGACCTGGCTTCACTTGGTGTTTCCAGTTGGCGCCAAAAAGCAAAAAGGAGGAATGAGTGGCGCGCTCTGGTGGATTCGGCTATAATCGCTTAAAGCGGTTCCTACGCCAAATATATATATATATACTATGAGATAACCGCATAGTCAAAATAATAGCTTCACTAATTTTTTCGCATCCTTATTCCTTATTTGACCAACAGTAAAAATTATAATTAAATTATAATATATTAAATTCTGCACTCACCTTCTTCCTTAGTTCTTCTCCAAAGAGACGCAGCACAGAAATGATACTGAATTAATTTCTGCTTCGCTTTATATTCAGTCACTGATCGCGAATTGCTTATATATTGAGAGAAGAGCAAGAGAATCACAGCCACTCTAGCGATAGTATTTGGAAAGCTAATATTACCGTTCTCACGAAAAGAAAAAAAAATTAACTCTCCGAAACAAAAGAAAAACTGAGAGAAATTGTAGAAGAAATACTGAAATAGAAATTTGGTTGCGTCAGGGCAGTCATGCACTCACACATACATATGTTCATTCAAATATATTCCCAGCTAAAAAGAGAACATAAAAATCTACGAATGATAAGAATGTAGATCAGTGGTCGGCACGAGAGGAATTGTGACTGTATAGGTGAGCACGAAATAATGAATACCCAGTGAGAACTCTGTAGCCTAACATTTTAAGAATGTTTTTAATTTTTTCATAAAACATGAATTTTTGTGCTCATTTATTCATTTTAGTTATTTTATTATTTAAACAAATATATTAGAACACAAAAGCATTAACTTTTCTGTCTTTAAATAGCTTAAAACCATAAATATAATACATAACATAAAACGACATTCATAAAAGTAGGCATTTCGCGCAGGGCACTTATGCAAAGTGCCATAGCCATGCGCGATGTTTATTCGTTGCTGGTTCGACAACGACTGAATGATAGAGCGTAAGCGTACGTGTGACTTGAGTCGGCACATTTGTGGTATGGAGTGCCGACCACTGATGTAGATCACCACAATTTCTTTGCGGCCTCTCTGTCACGGCAACTGAGCAGAGTGAGTTGCGCGAAGTGTGTTCTCTCATCTCATTATATGTGTTGAATATTTGCCAATGAAATGGTTGCTTAAACCAGTGGTCGGCACTCCATACCACAATTGTGCCGACTCAAGTCAACACGTACGCTTACGCTCTATCATTCAGTCGTTGTCGAACCAGCAACGAGTAAACATCGCGCATGGCTATGGCACTTTGCATAAGTGCCCTGCGCGAAATGCTTACTTTTATGAATGTCGTTTTATGTTATGTATTATATTTATGGTTTTAAGCTATTTAAAGACAGAACAGTTAATGCTTTTGTGTTCTAATATATTTGTTTAAATAATAAAATAACTAAAATGAATAATTGGGCACAAAAATTCATGTTTTATGAAAAAAATAAAAACATTCTTCAATGTTAGGCTACAGAGTTCTCACTGGGTATTCATTATTGCGTGCTCACCTATACAGTCACAATTCCTCTCGTGCCGACCACTGGCTTAAACTAAAATTTAAGTAATCAACAATCATTGAGCGAGGATGGGCGGAGTCTTCGTGTTACAAGAGCGTAAGTGATCGCTCACACGAGTTGTCTCTTTCTACAGCAAACGTAAAGCGAAAATTCGCCGCTACCATGGGACAAAGTGACAACAAGCTCTTCAGAGAACATCAGTGCCTTGGTTCATAGCATCGTTGACGTCAATATGCTTGACATGTGGCGGTTGAATGCTTCTGCTTTATCTTTATATTCAATTCAATTGAAATTGCAAATTCATTCTTATTAATGCTTATATACAGTTGCGTTCAAACAAATAGCACTGCGTGCTGGAATATGCTTTAAGGCAAAAAAAACGTGTGTTCAGCTTCACATTACTGTTTACTACGAATATTACTTCGGATTTGTTCAAAATAGCGTTAGCCACACAAAAAACACACTGCTAAATGTCTGCCATCTTAACAATGTCTGAGGAAAATTACACAAGAATTTATGGTAATTCTGAAATAGCAATGGAGTCGACCAAAAGTTATGCAACAAGGATCAGTAATTACATTGGTGCATACATATTCCAAGATAATATTTCAATTAAATATATTATCAGCACGTTTTGTATTATCTCTCACTCAGACAAGAAATTCAGAAACAAGCCAATCCCGACTATAGTTATGACGGATAATAAGACTGTAAAATTCGGAAGAATGTATGTTGTTTTAAATTATCAACTTGTGTGTAATTGCTGTGAATGAAAAAGAATTTATGTATACTGGAAGTTTATTGAAACCTCCGTGCAGTTGATAGTAAAGTCGATCTGTTGTAAATAAATTACGTTGTCTTAAATAATGTGTAATTTTTACCAAAGAAATGGGTAACGATAGGACCTTGAATTTAGATGGAAAATGTATTCAGAATACTTCAAATACTAAAGAGATTTAGCACAGTTTCGTAATATTGGTAATATCGTAAATAGTTATTTTAGAGGAAATACAAACGCTATTGCAAATGAAATGCCATTGTGCATTAAAAAATATTTCATCACACACTGCTATCAATACGAACACCACTGTATATAGTACATTAATTAAAATATATTTTGAAATTTCGGTTGAATTGAATATAAAGATAACCTATTGACATCAGACATGTTTTTATGTTCTTTGTTGACATTTCCGATGCTGCGGAGATTGCGTACACATGCTCTCCGAAGAGCTTAATATCGCTTTCTCCCATGTTGAATGCTCTTTTCTCGCACTCTGTTCACTCGTGAGAGAGACTATCTCTGTAGGTGCGATCACTTACGTTCTCCAAGCATATAATAAGGCTCCGCCCATACCCACTCACAAATATGTGTTTACTCAAATTTTGTAAGCAACAATCTAGTGGGCAAATGGACATGTATACTTCTATACATACATAATGAATGACAGTGGCGAACGCAGGAAAAAAATTTGGGGGAGTTTTAGGTAAAAAGACAATGTTTCATTATTTTATTCACAAATTGAAGTCTAATCTTCTTTTATTTTGGGCCATAACATTTTAAATCTCTTCCTCCCTCACGTCTATATCTCTATGGATATTCAAGAGAGCCATTCCGTTCAGGCGTGTTTCTCCAGTTTTATTTCTTAAATATGTTTTAAGCCTGCGAAGTGAGGAAAACAAGCGTTCACTTGAAGCAACAGATATAGGGATTGTTGCTCCAATCTTTAAAAAACGATGCACTGTTTTGAAAATTTTAATTTGAAAAACAAATAATAAGTAAAGTTGTGTATCTAATTCAGACCAGTTTTTTCTGGTTGTTTTTATTAAAAATATAGGCATTTTAGTTAAGGCACTCAAGTATTTTTTTGCAATTAGCATAATTTTTTTTAATTTAAATTTATTTCACAACAGTTTGCTCATGGAAAGAAAACTGAAAGTCATAATAAATGAGTTTTTAGTTTTCCTGTGTTATGATTAACAATAAACTCTAAAAAAAAATAATAGAAACCTTATTGGTGACTTTTCAGTTCAGAACTAATTTTCAAAAGAAGTCCATTTTCGACTCACAATTCGCCTTAAATCTAAAAAAAATCCAGTTCAGCAGCCACAGAGTTATAAAGCAAACTCATTACTTTGAAGCAAATTAAAAAAATGTCTCTGTCCAGTTTATATTTTTCTGGGTTTCTTAATTGGCCTACATTCCCACAACTTTTTAATACTATCCAGATACAATAGGTTTGTTTTTAGTTTAACATTTTCATAGTTTCAAAAAATTAAATTCTATCAGCAGAAAAGTATCAAAATAGAACGTTTGTGAACAAAAAAATTATCAAATCACAAAATTTAGAAAAAAAAGTATCAAAAAAGAAACAAATGTATCAAAACGGCAACGCTGTTAGTGACTAATGTATTCATTTATTTTACATATTCATACATCGTCGGCAGAAAGATTGCTTTGAAAACAACAAATTACAATTTTTTAAATGGCTATGTAGAATTAAATTCTATTATTTAAAAATTCAATTACTTTGGGGGGGGGGGTTTAACACCCCAAAAGGGGCCCCCCCTGCGTTCGCCCCTGATGAATGAGCAAATTTTAGCGCTGACACTTCTCATTGGATGATTTGTTCTTGTACATACATACGAACATTGATATAGATCAGTGGTCGGCACGAGAGGAATTGTGACTGTATAGGTGAGCACGCAATAATGAATACCCAGTGAGAACTCTGTAGCCTAACATTGAAGAATGTTTTTATTTTTTTCATAAAACATGAATTTTTGTGCCCAATTATTCATTTTAGTTATTTTATTATTTAAACAAATATATTAGAACACAAAAGCATTAACTGTTCTGTCTTTAAATAGCTTAAAACCATAAATATAATACATAACATAAAACGACATTCATAAAAGTAAGCATTTCGCGCAGGGCACTTATGCAAAGTGCCATAGCCATGCGCGATGTTTACTCGTTGCTGGTTCGACAACGACTGAATGATAGAGCGTAAGCGTACGTGTTGACTTGAGTCGGCACAATTGTGGTATGGAGTGCCGACCACTGATATAGATATAGGAAGCATTCGCTTCCTAAGAATTAGTTAGCTCACTACATAACAAACACTTGTAAGAAACAAAAAGGGAGGAGGCTCAGTACCGCCTTCTCTTGTGCGCTTTGTATGGATCCAAAGTAGTTTATATATAGCGACTATATATATAGCTTTAATAGAGACAAGTAGATGTGGCTTCGTGGAGGTACAGTGGGTTCGTTTAAGTAAAAAAATGACATTTTATTTCATATATCATTTATTTCATCTCTCAGCTTTCACATTGATTTAGATATTATTAATATATTATAATTAATAAAATTAAAAAATATTAATTTAGTTTTATTCAATTAAATAAATAAAAACACAAAAACCAAAAAATAAAAATAAATAAATAAAAATAAAATACTCAATAAAATTTCCATGAATCTATCTTTTTTCGCCAGCTAACAACTTATATTTACTGTCTAGCTAACAACTGATATCACTGTCACATTGGTAAGAATTAGTTAGAATATGCTAAGTACTTGAGAATTCATAATCCAACCTTGAAAACCTATTTCCAATTACACTTGAGTTTCATGTATTTAATTTCGCTTCTCTTCCCAATTAGATGCGCTCATAAGGATGAGTTCGGCACGCAACGTGTGTACAAGAAGACTTCACCCAACTGTGTGCTCACACTGTATCTACCGTCGCACACTCCGGCAATAATCCGGCCATATTCCGTGGTATAATCTATGTGGATCCAAAGGCGATACACGGTTACAGGGTGTATGCTCAATTGACATTGACATTTCGGTGAGTACTTATTATTCTATACATATGCATGTGTAACGCACAAAGAATTTCACATACAATATGCTCGTATCAGAGAGGAGTAGATAGATTAGGATTCAGAATATCAGGTAAACTACTTGTTTTTTTTGAGTTATCAGTACTTAATTACGCAGCATTCTTTTATAGTATAGTTGTTTTATTTTTCGATAAGCCGATTTATTCGATCTTGGGAAGCTTATTTATTTCATAAGTGCTCAAGAGATAAAACCTCATTGAATAAATCAGTACTCAGATTTTAATATACCTCTTTTTGGTCTTTAATTTATTGATACAACAACTGCAAAGGCAATTTATTGACGACAGAGCAAAGAGGCTTGAGTAGATTGTAGAGATCTTGTGTAAAAGTTTTTCAGAAGAATGTCTTTCCATTGAGAAATCATTTCATCTTTGCTTCAGCGTTTGATGACGTTTATTTCAGGTACAGAATGTGCCATTTTGGAACTACCGATGCTCTGTGACCTATTTGAAGACTTTCAAGATAAGCTCTCGAAGTATTCTAACAATACCCAGACGTTAACTATACAGACATCCCTCCGAATTTGATTTCTTCTACCTAAAAATCCCTCAAGCTCGGGCGTTCATCCTTATAAATTATTATAGTCGTTCTTCATTTAAGAATTCTATAAAAATTTATTAATCTTCTATTGTTTCTCCTCTTCATTTTATAGTTACGGTCGCAAGGATGAAGAAGTGATGGGTTTGCGTTTCAAGAAGAATTGTGCGCAGAAATGCTTTAGAGAATTTCGAAATGTTTGAGTTGTCAGAAATACGAAGAAATTTATTTTTTATAATGAAAAAACAATCTCTAGAATATAATTGCAAAAGTTATTATTGCTAACTGAATCATAGGCTTGCTACGTTTTGTTTTGTGGTATGTGCCATAGAAAATTGAAATTAGGAAGTGCACTCTTTGCCACAAGCAAACATATGTGCGTTGCCACAGATATTCAATTTCTTTTTCACTTTCACACTCACGCACTCACCAACACTTAAACATTTTATATTAGCTTTTCCATAGCGCAATTCAATTAAACCGGAAATTGAATATCCTGCGCGTTGGTATCTCATAACGGTGCAACTAGGCGAGCCCATTTCTTCGCGCCACCACAATTTCATATGCGCCTAGTTGTATGCAATATTTATGCGAAAATCCATTTAACTGCACCGCTAACACACACACACGTACGTTTCACACCTCACACAGTGGTTTCATACATGTGCGTGTATTGTTGTTGTGTGCTCACGCGTGAGGTGTGACATTTGCGTCAGCGCGGACATGTTGCTGTCAGTAAACATAATGGAATTTGTTCACGACCCTGCTATGGTATTGTAAAGTGTTGTTTTTGTTGTTGTATGTGTAAGTAAAACACTGAAGTGCCGCAAATGCAAGTTAAGTCGCACCTAAGAGCATATTTTGAGAGCAGCAGTTGATTGCTTTTTCGCATTAGTGTTGGCAACGGTAAAATCATTTGCATATAAAATACTTTTAGTTAAAATAACAATTTGACAACAAAAGAGATTATGTAAGAGGAGCATCTAATCGGTGTTTAATTCAACAAAATTCAATTTATAAAATAAAACAACTGAATTCTTTATTTGTAATACCTAATCACTAATATATGTATTTTAAATTTTTTTTGTAAACGAATTGAATACTTGAAGCGTGACAGCTGTCAAGTGACAGCCCAAAAAATTTGATTTTTTTAGGCTTATTTATTTTTTTTTTTTAATGAAAACACTATAACTGCACTTTTTCATGCTGTTTATTTAAAATAATATTTGATAAGTGATAATAATTTGATAGGTGACAGCTGACACGTGAGAGACCACATATAACTACAATTTTGGTTTTTGTATGAAAAATATTGTTATGAAACTAGTTTTACGACTAATTTTAAGGATTTTAAATCAAAATTCAATTTGAACAAGTGACAGCTGACAGCTGACATGTGACAGAACAAATAACGATTTCTTGCTCGCATTAAAAAAAGTGTTGTTTATATTTGTTGTAGAATGTTAAAATGAAGGCATACGATACCCATTACTGAGATTCTACGCTTTGTTCGATCTTGAACTATGCCTTGATATAAAAAACTATATATAATGACAAAATAAATTCACGGATAGTCCTAATATTTACTAGACATTATAATATTTAATAAGGCTTAAGTGTTCTTAGGTTTTTTCAAGAGAGAATATTGAGGTCGGATATGAAAGTTCAGAGCTAAGAGCTCGGTGAAGTCTGCTAATGCCGCGAAAGGTTTGGAGCCTGTAAGAAACATCCGGCCTACCAATTATTATAAAACAATGTAGTTTCTAACAAACCTTACCGCTGGTGGGGGGAAATGTAGACTTGCATTGAGTGAGAATTTAATTCATTCTCAAATGTTAAAACTAGCTATATCAAATATTTCTTACCGCTGGTGGGGGAAAATAAGTGATAGTCTAGCCTTATTGAGAAATGATTTCATTCTAGTTTTATTTTGGTTTTTTACTTACTTATATACAAATTTTAGAATTATCTTAAGAACTAATTATATGTGTATGTGTGTATGTCTATATGTATATTTTATATGTTGCACGATAAGGGGTTATTTCAAATGCACACAAGCAATTGCCCCAATGTATTTTTATAACCAATAGGTTATCTTGTCCATACATATAAATATGTTTATTTATTAGTAGTTGAGTGCATGCGTGTTGCATATAGATGCATGCGTGCCTCATATAAATGTATGTGTGTTGCATGTATGCGTGCAACATATAATGTATGTTTGTTGCATATTAATGCATATATGTTTATGTGTTTATTTATGTATACAAATTTATGTTTTATATGTAGCTCCTCGGATTTGCTAAGGCATAAAAGAATGCATGTTCAATGATATTTGAACAGAGCCTATAAATGTATTTTGGAATCGAGTCCCTGGCAAGGTGTTCGGTCAAAGTTTTTTGTTGTCCGATGCTCTCATATGAGCTTTGTTAATTCATTCTGTTCAGCTCAAAAGGCCACGGCGACTATAACCCCATCGTGATTGAAAAGAGTCTGCAGAATTCATGAGGATAATATATAAAACAAATGGACCTTAAGCCACAGTATACAGATTGTTGTTGCCTATATTTGAATGATCTTTGAACAGCAAATGATTTAAGAATGCTTAATACATCTCTCTCTATATCTTCCTCTGTCGAGAACTCATCTAGCGGAGTCGTCTCATGTGCCAAATAACTGCTCTTGAACTTAACATGAGAAGCACACTCGAATAGAATATACTTTGCAGTTGTAGTTGTCTTCTCCTTGTAAATGGACCTTGAAGGAGTTCTACAAATGTTATGCAAAATACCTAAGAACCTCCTAATATCTCCGATCAAACTTTAACTTGACCGTAGATCTTTTATCGAGGTTAAACATTTTGGAATACATGCCTTAACTCACCGAAAAACTCATCAGAACTAAACATATGAACGTGGTCTCTAGTTGTACATGCCGCTTTAGAAACTTTATATTCTCCCCGTTTGGCTAATTTGTACTCTGTCTGTGCAGAACTCATACAGCTCTGTAGCCATCTACGGATATTTTCTGACGTTAGGGAATTTTATACAGTTTGAAGAGAGTGCGATGGCCATCTATAGCCTCACATTCAAGAGCGACCGAATGTCGAACTAACCAAAGAGTAGTTCCATACTGACACACCTGGTGTTTTGTCCAAGACCTCGAGTGAAGTATTCAAAATTATTATTGGCGCGCCACACAATGCCTCGCTTGGCGGCTGCGGCGGCTGTATGGTCGGCGGTGTGATTGGCACCAATGCAGCGCATCCAATGCATGCAATGAATTTGAATGGAATTTTTCCATCTAATTTTTGCCGTCAGCATTTATTGAGTTTTTGTTGTTAGAGGCCTCAGTTGTGGAAGTTTAATTATTAGATATACCAATCTGCTACTATTTATCTCAACTGATACTATTTTCTACTAGTGCTTTGGTGTGATGCAGTAAGCTACTTAATTTTCCTTTAAATTCGCAAATCTCTGCATACTACACCTAAATAGATACATTTTTAAATAAAAAATTCTTGCTAAATTATGCTTTCAATATGTATAGATGTACACATCGGCATCGGCATCGGCATCGGCAAGATACCGCAGTTATTCAAGTGAATAAATTGACATTTGTGTACAAGAAATTGCAAGCACTTATGCATTTAAGAGCGCTTCATTTGCATAAAAGCTGTTAATTCACTTAATAGCCGCCTCACAATTGACAACTGACTTCCAGACAGCAGTCAACTGCCGCAATTCATCAGCTTGTCAGCAAAGAGAGATTACTAGAAGGTGTCTCTGTGTGCATACATTCCTGGGGAATGCTTTATATCTGCATTATGGATCAACTAGTACATATGCATATGTGCTAGAACATAACTAACTGTCAGTTATATAAGAATTTTGCATAAAAAGCGCACTTCGCAATCATTCCACATCGTTGCACGACGTTTGACATTCCACAGTATGGCACTAACAATCCCAATAAATGTTAAGCAGTACAAAAAAGAAAATTATGGAAGAAATGCAAAATGCCAACAATATTTGTGCTGATAAAGCGCTAACACGTACAATTGTAGAAATGGAGCAGCTGTTGTACGTGGCGTATGAGTGACATTGATTCGCATAAATGAAAATTACATTGTATGTATGTGTGTATGCGTTTGTACGTGCCTGCGGTCGTGGGAGCTTTGTAGTAATTGCTACAATTGCAGCAATCCTATTCAGTGTCGTGGTATGTTTGTAGTCAGCATTGATTTCATATTGAATGTTGCGTATACGCCCGGTGGTGTGCGCAGCGTAAGTCAACTAGTTGTCCATGTAAATGACTTATATAGCGTGTTAGTATATGTAGACATTTCATCCATTAAACTCAGACTGACTTTAGCCGCAGTTGACTACGATTCTTTTACTTTCTAACGAGTTAAATGTATGGTTTTATACACACTTCGGGTATTGAGGATTTGATTGTGATGTGATATGATTCTCTACTGAGTTATTAGAAAGATATTAGAGACGTTTTTTGTTCACTTTATAAATATTTGAGCCACTGTATTGATGTTCAATACTCAAAGGGACTTCTTCTAAATCCTTCATAACCCTTTATTATTAGTTTTTAATAACTCAAATGCATTTTTATTGTTCTCTCTCTAGCAATTGCAGTTTTGTTCTATATCTCTAACAAACTTTTGTACTCTAAAAAGTATTATTCTTAATTTTCGTAAACTTCTTTTTCTACTTGTATGATTTAGGAACAACCAAAACATGGGTTTCTAAGGCAATGCCGATTATCATATACTCAATTTGATAGTTTATTGAAATATTTTCTGTGTTTTGATATAGAAGTTGCATAAAGTCGTTCTTTACTGAATTATTATGACACAAAGGTAAATGTGATTCACATACTGACACACTTGTCAAATGCCGTACATTAAAAACGTTGCCAAAACTATATTTAACGGGCATATGTTTGGAAATAATCTAAACGAATCGCATTGGAACATAGCTTAGAGCCCATATTTTGCTGTATTTTATAATTTGAGTTATATGTTAACTTTTTCCTGTTTTTTACTTTAAGACTTTTCGAAGATTAAAATTGAACCCAAAATTGTAAGAATATCTCATCTTACAGGTAAAAGAACTCCTTACGATCTTGAGACTACTAAGACTGAACTATCTACTTATATTTTATGCGGACGAAATACTATGGGCATTACGCCAGGCCTTCAAGTCGTAGGTGTAATCGAATATGCTATTATTAACATAAATACAACTCTTAATAGTCTTTGAATTTTACAAACGGTGAGAGAAATGGAACATTCAAAATGGAATAATTGAGTTTGGATTACGTTTTATAACCTTATAACATGATTTTCATACAATTCGTGCTCAATTCATTTTCGCTTAATTCATTTAAATTCCATTGCGTTCCGTTTCGTTTCCATTTTGTTCCGGTCCATTCTATTGCGTTTCCTTTCTTTTGATATAATTATATTTCATTGTTTTACATACTACTTTTTATATTTTTAACTTTTTTATTAAGATACAAATCATATAAATTTTTTCCTATAAATGCCCATAGATTCTATGTATATACTCACACATCTATTGATACTTGCTAATTTAGGTATACAAAACTTATTTACTTAGCCACTTATCGATTACGATTTATAACCACTATAATAATCGACATTTGTCAGCAGCAACAATAGTACTGTTAGACAGTATACAAACCATACACCCACATATTTAAGTGAATTAGAAACCCCATACATGCACATAAGCAGGTTAGAAGACATAATTATACACTTTCATAAAGGAAATCGCTCATAAGTGCCGCTTTAGTGCGTGTTAACTTACCAACAGCAATAATTAGCTGTGTATTTCTTGTATTTGTAGAAGAACACTATCAACTAGGTATGTGTGTGTGTGCGTGCGTTATATTGAAGGCCATTTGGTACAAAAATAGCAAATTACGAGTTGCATTACGAGTAGTTGCATTACGAGTTTTCAAGCGACCGAATGACAAGTTGATTTGCTTGCCAAAGCGCCAAGACATAACTTTAGAGTTTCTCTTGAACGTAGCAGTAGCAGAAATGCAACTAAGAAAGTGTAATCACATATTGTACATACTCAAAGACACAAACAAACATACATTTTTACATATTCTCACACACACATACACATGTATATACCCACCCTACAAGCCAGCGTTAAGCACATTATTGGCTATTTTGCGTGTAAACACAATAAAAGCGTTGAGTAAAATTGAAAATCAATATACTTATATGCACTTACTTGTATACAAGTCATAGACGCAGGTATGAATATGTATGGTTAAAGTGCTTGCGTTTTGCATTGAAGGAGCCACAACAACACTTGAGTAGCCACATGTATATCGCCTAGTAACAGGACACTTTTGTGTCTGCATAGCGCTTAGTTGAGTTAACTTTAGCGTAGTTTAGTAAACGTTTCAAAAATATTTGCGGTGCGGCGACCATTGGAATATCTCACTTTCCTTAAGAACTTAGATCCGCAAAGATGCCATATACATACATAGTTGGCCGCTTGCTTTTTCAAATAAACTTTCGCTGGCTTTAAAAGTTTACACAAACAGCATTAGCGGACTTCTTATAACTAATTTTTTGCAAAAAAAATTGCTTGTAAATATTTTGCTTCGCAACTTAATGCGGAAAAATGAGGTACACCATGGCGTTTGAGTAACATGCATAGTATTGAATTGAATGATATGGATGGATGTTTGTAAACAACAACAATGGCAAAAAGCTGTATGAAATGTATCTGTGCAAAGAGGGCATATAAAGGATAGTGAAGAAACGATATGGAATGGAACGGAACGGAATATATTGAAATGAAACGAAACGAATGGGATTGGAACATATCAATATGTTATAAAAAATATAAAAAAAGTGTGGAATGCATTAAAAAAAATTAAATTATTTCAATTTGTATTAAAGTGGCTTCTACGCACTAAAATCAAACAAATTTTCATTTCGAATACTTTAGTCACATATTACTTTCTTCATGTGCGTTAACTTAAGCTTTCGTCGTCGCTCATATGTAATATAATAATTTGTGTATTTTTTGATATTTTAAGATTTTTATACACACTTTTTAGCTTTTGCTTTGTTGATGCATTAAAATCACAATTCACTTGTTCAAGTGTAACTAGTTTATTAAATCACTAGTGGAATTTGGTAATAGTAGTCAAATAAATTTTTTGGTTATTTTTTAGGGTTTCATGCTGGTCTTTCATGCAAAATCATTGCTTCAGTGATAATTTTTTGTTGTAATTTCTGAGTTTCTTTGCTTACAATGTCGCTAAAAAAATCCGAAATAATTAAAGTAAAAGCATAAACGCACTCACAAAACATGTGTAATCGACAGCTGTATTGAAGTTGAGTTCTCATTCACTATTTTATTGCTCTACCGCTTATTTAATTAACGTGGCAGGTATTTGAACAAGCTCAAAAAGATAGTATATTCACTACAATCTGCTTCATTATTTAAGTTCTGTTAAATAAAAATACATTTTACTGCACGCACCTTCATATACAGCACCTGCTTGTAAGGAAAAGAGCCTAAGCATGAATGAAATCATTTAATTTCCCGAACGCTTATCAATTTTATTTGATTTGTTTAAGGTTTACCACTTTCCTCGATTAAAAGCTACAACAATTGATTTACATAAGACAGCAGCAACCGAACAGACCTTACGAAATTGCAAGTGTTGCCACATTTTTATTGTTACTTGACTAAATTTAACTTATATGACTTTAATTTCAATTTATTGAATCGGCAATGTATATGTATGTGTGGGTGCTTAAAATATATACAGAAATACTCACTTTATCACAAATACATACACACTCACACACAATCACGCACTCGCTCAAAGGTGTCACACTTTTTGCGAAGTCCTCGCCTCCATACCACATTGATTTACTGGCATTGAACAAATGTTACGTATACGCCACAGCTGCCATGACACACTCGCAGCAGAGCACTCGCACTGACTGTGTGACTTCAGTAAAATTTAATGGTGTGTAAATCTTGAGATGTTATACGATTGTGACAGTCAATTTTTGTAGTTGACATTGTGTTGCTGGCAATTGTTATTGAAATTGTTGCCGAAGACAGGTGAAGGCTCGTAAACGCAGTGGAAAAATAATCAAAAAGTGAATTCTAAGGTATATATTTAAAATTCTTTATGGTATTAATGGCTGGTATGTGCACATTTTGATGTTTAATTTGAAATTTTTAAAATTTCCTGATTCTCCAGAATGATATCTGGTTAAAGGGTTGTCTAGCTGAGTGCTTAATACTACGTGCTGTCTAACTATTGTCATATAAAATCATCATTTTATAAAAAAGCGATACAGAACCAAAGTAATTACTTTAAAATAAACCACCTGACATACAGCATTAATCTAATGTTGAACTAACATATGTCATAAAGGATTTTTGGATTCTTATTAAAAATTAATGAGAATTTGTGTTTTCGGTCAATTTTTAGGAAATATTTGAATGAAAATTACTGAAGCTCTTTTCACATTTGCTATGTTATAGCTGCTAAAAGTTTTACAATCACTATCGTCGCTATTAAAAATCTAGAAATTTATAAAAATTCCCAACTGCGCTAAGGAAAGAGACCTGTGGCGACACAAAAATTATTTTTTCAGCAAGTGAGGTTATAAAAAAGTGAGGTTTACGAGTTTGACTTAGCACTAAAATGCGAATATTTTTTTATTAACATTTTAATGCCGCAGCCACACTTTCGCAAGCACTCGCTCACTATATAATCTTTCACTTTCACAAAATTTTTGTTGCTGAAATCTCACGCCCACTCTTTAGCTCAAGCTATCACTTTTTCGTCATGTATGCTTACACAAAGAATTGAAAAAGTCTTAGAATTTTCTAAGCAACATGTGATATGTAAAGATTTAGCACAACAGGCGGCACAAAGTATGCCACAGTTTATATTATATTACCTTAAAAACTGAGAGAAATCAAAAATATAAAAAAAATTTGTGTGACAATTTCTAAGCATCTTAAAATCCTGCTATAATTATATAATATATAAATTTTGTCATAAATTAATATTTCCATACATATTTATTTCTAGTTGCTTTCATATCTTTAAAATTTTTCAAATGCGCCTGTAAGTATACCTCATACAAAACAGCTTACAAGATAAATGGTTGCAACAAAATAGTGTTAATTATTAATTTTGCATTTAGAAACTTTTGAAACAAGTTTATGCATGTTTTTTCCCTGAACTTATTTACCAACTTATTTATTTTTTCATCCTCGCTGGCTTAAATTGATTTTAATGACTGTGAATTATATAATTTTCTTCATATATGGTATGCAACACACATTTATTCTTCTTTATATTGTTTGAAAATGATTCATTTATAGTTAAAGATCCTAGTACAATCCCACTGAACTTCATTGCATAAATTAAATTCTAAATCAGTCTGAATGTATACCTCAAAAAGTAGTTAATATTACTTTAGCATAATAGCCTTTTCGCACAGGAGCTAATTGCTCAATTAACCGACTTTTGCTCAATTAAAGCACTGATTCAGATCGATTTACCAAATGGTGGTTGTTATCGAGAAAATAGGAATTAGCTGTTGAAACTTACCAACTTCTTATGAAAAGCAAAAGCAAAAATGTGTAACAGCTGATCGTTTATTGAGTAGCCGGCAGTGCGAAGTGCAAAAACTGGTTCTCAATTAAAATTTTAATTGATCAATTAATTTGGCTGTGGGAAAAGGCTATAACAAGTTCCTATAAGCAGAACATTGTCATAAAAAATCATAGAATATGCAATTCTTAAACACAAATTATCAGTAAATTTTATATTTTATGGCCGTAGCGCCTGAAGATATGTCTGTATAAGTATTATACAAAAGTACAATCATAGACTTTTGAAACACCTTTGTTTCTGTTTTACACACTTTTAAAAAATTTTCTATTTTTAAAAACCCTGCATTAATGTAAAAATATATTTTAAAAATCACACATTTTCAATTTTAACATTAAATTTCAACATATTATTGCATACTTTTAGGCGCGCTAACGCAATTTTGCTTCCATATTTTAATCGCATTATAGAAGTTGGGCATGATGCTGCTAGCAATATATAAATTCATATTTGTGGCATCCATGCTCTTTCATTTAGGCAGCCTTTCATTATTTAGAAGTTTCCGTTGTTTGATATATTATGTGTGCCACGAAGAGTCAGTTCTACTATACTTAATTTTGCGTAGTGTGCAGAGGAGTGCACACATAACACATTACATTTCACAACAAAAACAAAAACAACAGTGCGCTCGAAAGTATGCAGCATAAATTATTCTAGTAGCAGAGGCTCAAAAAAGTTAATTCGTTTGTTATTGTGATAATTCAGCGCCTCTCAAAGATTTGTGTTGCATACCTTTAGGGTTACAAAAATAATATCAAAATATGCAATTTGTACGGCATTCTATGGAATATTATTATCTTTACCTATTACTCAAGCAAATGTTCGAGCTGTACCGCCTCATCATATGCTACAAACTGCATGAATGTTGGATTCCTTGAGTTTCACGTAACGTACTTTTAAAGGACTTTCACAACGTTTGCAAAATCTTTAAATAAAACGCATTTCATTCAACATTACGGTGTGAGTTGAGTTTATTAGATAGACAATGCGTGTCAGCAGAAAGTTTGCTGAAACATCAAGCACGGTCTCACTCCCAATCTACGCATACGCCATTTTGGAACGCCTTAAACGCGCTGAGTTGCGTTGGAAAACTACATTTATTTGAAAGCGGTGGGTGGCATTGCAAAGTCGGTAGCTAGCAAGAAAATTAAATGGTATAAATCCACTGGACGCTTTCTATCTATATAAGATCTCTATAAATAGAAACATTTTTGGAATTAATGAGCAGTTTCCTATGTATTGATTTCATTGAAGTTAAATGCTTCTTCTACCTTCTTTGCCTTGTAATCTTAAACGTTTTATAAATACACCGAAACTGATTGGAATGTATATTTCACTGGCAAATTAAATGCTGGCTTTTAGGCACTAGTTCGCAAATCAATTTATTTTTTGCATGGAATGTATTAGTGTGGAAATCTTTAATAAGAATAACAATTTCCAATCCGAAGTACTACTAGACTTCAAATATATTTAATATTAATTCCACCGTAAAAGTATGTTACTTTATATAGCTAGATGATTAAGAAACAAATTAAGCATTTTTATCCAAAACAAAGTATACATATATTTGAATAAAAAATATATAACCATACAGTAGAAGAAAGACGTTTTCAGAGCATTACTTCACTGATATAGAGGAAAGTAATTAATTTTCTACTTTTAACCTTAGAATTCGCTTTTGAACTTTCAGGCTGTAGAACATTATAATTAGCTGTAGACTATGATTTTTAAAATCTCAAAATGTTGGGTTCGTGAAAAAAATGTTCGGCATTTATAAACTGCACCCTTTGTAAAAAATATTACATTAGATCAAGAAAAAATAGTATTAAATCATAATATCATAAAACGTTGGCCTCGGCCACGCAATAAGCGACTAAGCAGCGATTAGCTGAATGGTGAGCCGCTGCGATTAAAACATATGAAATGCTATGTGAGCGACATTTTTGAAAGGCAGAGCGGAGCCGCTCAGAAATAAACCCCTTTAAGAATGGACCGCTCAGAAATGGCGCTGATTAAATATCCACATGCCGCTCAACATGCAGACGAAGCATTTATGTATGTACTAGCTGACCCGGCGAACTTTGTACCGCCTAACAGTCAATGAATGTGGTGTTACAGATAAGCATAACTTTATGATTTTTTGAAAGCAATACTATGAATACATATAATATTTATAGCGGCCCGGTACGTGCTTCGCTACGTATAAAGTGAAATATTAAATCAAACTCATTTATAAAAAAAAAATATATATATTTAATTATTTGCTAGCTATCCAAAACATTTGGATAATCAATATTTTTTGTTTTTCCATTTTGAGCATGAATAAACAAACGGCTGGGGGTACCGACTCTGGAACAGGCAACATAAAGTTGGACATGTGAAAAACATGATTCCTCCAAATTCACACCACAAACGTTAAGTGTTTGCCCTTGAGCTTTGTTGATGGACATCGCAAATGATAAACGCACAGGATATTGTAATCGTTTGAATTCAAATGGCATATCAGTTGGAATCATAGGGATACGCGGTATTAAACAAACTTCTCCTTTTGATTTACCAGTTAAGATCTTAGCTTCAATCAAATTTGACAATAAATTTTTCACTGCCAATCTGGTGCCATTACACAGTTTTGGTGGATTAATATTTCGCAATGATATAATCAAAGAACCCACTTTCAGATTCAAGCAATGCGGTGGCATACCAGCCGGTTCTAATGAATTTAAAAATTCAGTTGAAATGAATTATCATTGCCTCATCTTGATTCATAGCATTGTCAATTGATTTATATGTCGTGACTACGCCTGGGAGTTTTGCTTGAATTTGAAAATTTATGGCATTGATATGAATGTTCTTCGGTGCTAAAATGGCGCGCTCTCTCAACCAATCATGGTTTCTGTAATTCTGAAGAATATTTGGAAAAACATATTCAATCAATTCATCTATCGATTTCGTAATTGTACAAAAATTGTTCGGTACAGTGATCAATCCGTTGGTTCTGTCGATTTGTATTTTGCCATCACCAATTTGTAACAATTGTTTTGAAAACTCATGGGCAGCTGGATCATTTTGTAGGTGAATACGCATATTAATGTTCAGTGTCAATTTTTGTACATATCTCCAAAGAACTGATGACTTCAAACAGGCATTAATTTCATCAGCAGGAGTTGACCGAGGAATGACAGGCAATGTTTGTCGAAAATCCCCTCACAGTAATATCAAAGCACCACCAAAAAGCTGTTGGTTACCACGTAAATCTTGCATTGTTCGATTAAATGCTTCTAGTAATTTTTTATTCGCCATTGTACACTCATCCCATAAAATAATTGACGTTAATCGTAGAACTTTTGCCATAGCAGAATTTCTCGAAATATTGCAAGTTGGAGTACAATCACCTGTACATTCAATGGCAATTTTAATGCAGAGCGTGCTGCCCGACCACCTTCTAATAATGTAGCAGCAATTCCCGAAGATGCAAGTGCCAATGCAATTTTCTGTTCCGATCGAATAGTGGCTAAAATCAGTGATATAACGAACGTTTTGCCTGTACCACAAGGTGCATCCAAGAAATATAACCCACCTGCATTATTGGAAATGGCTTGCATGATTTTGTCATAGACATGTTTTTGCTGAATATTCATTTTGGTTATATTCGATTGTACAAATAAACGCAAATCATTAGAATTGAATTCCTGCTCACGTTGCAATTCACGATCAAATAGATCATGCATGTCACGATTTGGTGCGGTCATACCCAATTGTACTAATGTTTTATTTGCAATCCGTAGACACATATCTTCAATTATTATCAAAGCTTCGTTGTACATTTCCAAAGTTATCAACAAATCAGGATTTCTTGCATGATGACGCATACGAATTAAAATATCTTCTGCAATATTATGTTTATATTTGTTCCATAATTCAAGTGGATTTGATGGCATACATGTTGATAATATAACGGCAAACAGCATTCGTATTTGTTGAGGATGAGCCGAAATAGATGCATCATGAAGTGTTGAATCCCAATGAGCATCATCCTCCAACAAATG
This sequence comes from Zeugodacus tau, assembly GCA_031772095.1. Classification (NCBI taxonomy): domain Eukaryota; kingdom Metazoa; phylum Arthropoda; class Insecta; order Diptera; family Tephritidae; genus Zeugodacus; species Zeugodacus tau. Next base: position 12,435,350 of record CM062650.1, read on the forward strand.
CAAAAGTTGGCATGCTTCACGGTATGTTTCACACAAATGTCCGTTGACTGTTCTCAATTCTTGAAATGATTTTGGGCCATTCACGTTAACTGATAACAATCTAAAATAAAAACACTCAACATTGTTTGGATGTACTGTATATATTCTGCCAATTGCATCTGTTTGGAAAATGCCAGGATGCCCTTGAACTGCTGTTCCTTGTTTACGTCTTTGAAATTTTTTCGAAGACACATTCCATGTGTAATACTGAGGCACTTCAGAATATAACAAAGTTATCGCAAATGTATCAGTTTCGCATAATTTGAAAAAAGCTGTTAACGTAGTTGCTGGTGGTTGCGCTGCTCTTTCCAATAAATTTGCTACATTAAAATAAACACGTTGGCCATTCTCAAGATGTACAGCCAAGTGAACAACCGCATGATGTCTTTCGTGCATTGGAAACGACATAATCCTCCAGACAGCTTCATTGCTACTAATATAGCGACCCATTTGATACTGAGTAATTTCATCATTTCTATTCTCACCAGCAACACCGAAAATAGCCATATCGCTCCCTTTATTTACATACTTGCAAATATATTTAATGGATTTGACAGAATTACAATATTCCACTACAGTATTCCACATTTATATGAGCGTTGAATATTTTCGATAATAATGGACAATACGGAACCCCCCAACGATTATCAACTTCAACTTCCTGGTTATGCATTCTAATGGTTGCCGTTTTGCCATTATCATTAGTTGATCTACGTCGATACAACGGATATCCGTCATTGCCCGTTATTGTGTCTGAAGTAAATTGCCTTGGGTATCGTTTCGAACACTTTTCATCAATCATACATGGTGAATTCATATTTAGTTCACCGCACGGTCCATGTATCATGTTTTTAACGACAACTTGAAATAACTCAGGATCAGCAGTGTGATTAGGAATTTCAGCTGATATAAGGTTATCGATTTGATCCGGAGTTACTTTATGTACCAGCCAAATTAGTATATGTGCGTGCGGCAATCCCCTTTTCTGCCATTCAATGGAGTACATGGGGCATTCTCTGGAAAAAAAGCCACTTGAAAAAAAAGTTCTTTATTTTCTTTGGCAATTATATATCTTATAGTACATGTAAAACCTAAAAAAAAACATATGGTTTTAGGTCTGTGTAACGCGGGGTTGCCATATTATAAGGGTCAAAGTTTCTTTCATTTTTGGACGGTATAAGGAAACGGCGAAAAGAAATGACTGCAGAAAGTTTGGTTTATATAGCTTTATTGGTTTGCAAGATATATATAAAAACCTATTTGGGGGCGGGGTCACGCCCACTTTTCCAAAAAAAATTACATTCAAATGTGCCCCGCCCTAATGCGATCGTATGTTCCAAATTTTATTTTCATAACTTTATTTATGGCTTAGTTATAGCTCTTTATGTGTTTTTAGTTTTCGCCATTTTGTGGGCGTGGCAGTGGTCCGATTCCGCCCATTTTCTTATGGTGCCAAGGAACACGTGTTCCAAGTTTCATTAAGATATCTCAATTTTTACTCAAGTTACAGCTTGCACGGACGGACAGACGGACAGACGGACAGACGGACGGACGGACGGACGGACAGACAGACATCCGGATTTGAATTTTACTCGTCACCCTGATCACTTTGGTATATATAACCCTATATCTAACTCGTTTAGTTTTAGGACTTACAAACAACCGTTATGTGAACAAAACTATAATACTCTCTTTAGCAACTTTTGTTGCGAGAGTATAAAAATGTAACATATGTGTGGTGAAATTTTTGAAACATTTTTGCCGATATCTCGAGACCCTAGTCACGGAGCGGCATCAAAAATACTTTGTACTATAGAAATCATCAACAGCTTCCATTTGCTACCCATATTGTACTAACACATCTTAGGGTTACCCTGGTCCACGTTTTGACCTATTTCTCGAGACCCTGGTATCCGATTCTTAAAATTTCAAAACACAAACCATCTACTGAATAGTCCAAACAAAACCTAAAAATTTGGTTTGGATAAGTGAGCCCGTTCTTGAGTTATAAAGTCACAACGAAAAATGGCATTCATTTTTATATATATAGATAAGTATTTGTCAACCAAATTGTTGAATTACAAAATATTGCGTCACACTTTTACAGTTATTTTTTTGGTTTCCACGATGGATTTTCACAAAACCTAGGGCACCAACAAAAGCAATTACGACTTGAAGTAATCGCATCACATCCCTATCACATTCACTTCATTTTCACCTATGTTGATAAACGATTATTTATATAAAAAACACTCGGATATTTTCGCGACACATTCTTCGAGTCTTTTCACTTTTTCATTATAAAATAATCAAAAGAGTTTAGTTCTTGAATTTATAAAACTTTTTCCTTAATATTTACAATGAATTTAGCTTAGATCTTCAAGTGTACTTACGTAATTGCAGGCGAATCTTTCTGTGCACAGCGTAGAAATGAAATTGGGTTCATCTCTGAATCCCTTTATATATAATCATTGAGAGTGATTTACATATATATTGGTAGGAAATTAAAAATATAATTAATAGAGCGGCTTAGCCACTCTACGACATTATTCTGAATCGGAATTCTCCCAATCGCACACAAAGAACATATAGAAAGCTGGGCGAAATCAAGGAGGGGAAACTCTGTAATGGAAATTAGTAGTGTCAGAGCAATGAAATATATACTCAGATGTCAATTAAAATATACACTCAGCACATTTGTTTTCAATTATTTGTGGCACTCTTACTTTGTTGTTTTTGTTTTTTTTTTGTTTTAAAATTTTATATAAATTCTACGAATGATCAGAACAGAGATTACCACAGTTTTATTCTCTCGCAACATGTTGCTCAAAAATTGTACAAATGGACATATGTATACACATATACCTCCCATACTTAGTTTTGATGATAGTTATTAACTGAATAGTGTTCAAAAGGACGAATTAATTGAAAACAATAGATAATCAGTTTCATAAATTATATGTATATATAGTACATACGAGGAGCAACTTTGGATACAACTAAGAGTGAGTGTGTCTCCTCTTTGTTTCTCATGTGTTGGTTATCTAGTGAATTAACCAAGTTATTACCAGCGAATGCTTCACTCATCTACGCATAGGTATATATATTTACATATGTATATATACAATGATATTCCCGAATACGGTCAGTCCTCATAACAGCACAGCTCCCCCATAGCTGAACAAACAGACTGTGACGGGGTGTGTTCATTTACTACAGAGTTAGCGAGGAACTATGCTCATTTAAAGGGTTTTCCAATAAGAGCGCTACAAAAGTTTTAAATAAAACAAAAACGGTTTGGAATATCAATGAAATTCTTTATTCCTATGAAATTTCTTTTGCATGGTCACCACGGGCACGATATTGCTGCAATTTCACGTTCGATATTCGTACGAAGTTCATCAAACGTCGCTGCCTTGTCAACATAGACCATAGACTTGACGTACCCCACAGGAAATGGTCTAACAGCGTCAAATCTCACAACCGAGGCGGCCAATTGACTAGACCATTTCGTGAGATAACACGTTCACCAAAATTGGTTTTCAATAAATCAATTGTGACATTCGCTGTGTGGCTTGTGACGCCGTTCTGATGGAACCACATATTCTCCAAGTCCATAATCGGATCAAAATATTGGGTTATTCGAGATGCAATTGTGACTCATGGAGTACGTGTGGATTGCTGCCTGACCAATAACGCATAATTTGATTTTTCATTAATATTGAGTCAGAAATGCGCCACAACGCAGAAGACGATTTTCTGAAGAATATCAGGATCATTAGCAAATTATTGCTCAGTCCAATTCACAAACATAAAACGATTATGGTGGTGAAGCGACTTCAGTTCTTGCTTCATTTGATCTTGTAAGGATTTAGGCCAAAATCTTTTGGTAAAAATATGGGACTTGCTCAATTAATGCGCTAGCGGCAGCAATATTCTCGACACTGCGGGCGCTTCTTTGTCTCACTGCCACGGGAACATTTTGTACTGTGCCTGTGGAGTCCTATTTTTCCACTAGACGCTCAATTGTTAATCTGACAGGACGATTATATATATATATACATATTTGGCGTAGGAACCGCTTTAAGCGATTATAGCCGAATCCACCAGAGCGCGCCACTCATTCCTCCTTTTTGCATTTTGGCGCCAACTGGAAACACCAAGTGAAGCCAGGTCACTTTGCACTTGGTCTTTCCACCGGAGTGGAGGTCGTCCTCTTCCGCGGCTTCCTCCAGCGGGTACTGCATCGAATACTTTCTTCCATCCGTACAACATGACCTAGCCAGCGTAGCCGCTGTCTTTTTATTCGCTGAACTATGTCAATGTCGTCGTATAAATCTCGTACAGCTCATCGTTCCATCGTCTGCGGTATTCGCCGTTGCCAATGTTTAGAGGACCATAATTCTTGCGCAAAAACCTTTCTCTCGAAAACCCCAAGAATCGTCTCATCGGATGTTGTCATCGTCCACGCTTCAGCGCCAAACATCAGGACGGGAATAATGAGCGACTTATAGAGTTTGATTTTGGTTCGTCGAGAGAGGACTTTACTTTTCAATTGCCTACTCAGTCCAAAGTAGCACCTGTTGGCAAGAGTGATTCTGCGTTGGATTTCAAGGCTGACATTGTTGGTGTTGTTAATGCTGGTTCCCAGATAAACGAAATTATCTACAACTTCAAAGTTATGACTGTCAACAGTGACGTGGGAGCCAAGACGCGAGTGCGCTGACTGTTTGTTTGATGACAGGAGATATTTCGTCTTGTCCTCGTTCACCACCAGACCCATACGCTTCGCTTCTTTATCCAGTCTGGAAAACGCAGAACAAACGGCGCGATTGTTGCTTCCGATGATATCAATATCATCGGCATACGCCAGGAGCTGTACACTCTTGTAAAAGATTGTACCCTCTCTATTTAGCTCTGCTGCTCGTATTATTTTTTCCAGCAATAGATTGAAGAAGTCGCACGATAGTGAGTCACCCTGTCTGAAGACTCGTTTGGTATCGAACGGCTCGGAGAGGTCCTTCCCGATCCTGACGGAGCTTTTGGTGTTGCTCAACGTCAGCTTACATAGCCGTATTAGTTTTGCAGGGATACCAAATTCAGACATCGCGGCATAAAGGCAGCCCCTTTTCGTGCTTTCGAAGGCAGCTTTAAAATCGATAAAAAGATGGTGAGTATCGATTCTTCTCTCTCGGGTCTTTTCCAAGATTTGGCGCATGGTGAATATCTGGTCCATTGTGGATTTTCCAGGTCTAAAGCCACACTGATAAGGTCCAATCAGTTCGTTGACGGTGGGCTTTAGTCTTTCACACAATACGCTCGACAAAACCTTATATGAGATATTGAGGAGACTTATACCACGGTAGTTGGCGCAGATTGTGGGGTCTCCCTTCTTATGGATTGGGCAGAGCACACTAAGATTCCAATCGTCAGGCATGCTTTCTTCCGACCATATTCTACAAAGAAGCTGATGCATGCACCTTATCAGTTCTTCGCCGCCGTATTTGAATAGCTCGGCCGGTAATCCATCGGCCCCCGCCGCTTTGTTGTTCTTCAAGCGGGTAATTGCTATTCGAATTTCTTCATGGTCGGGTAATGGAACATCTATTCCATCGTCATCGATTGGGGAATCGGGTTCGCCATCTCCTGGTGTTGTACTTTCACTGCCATTGAGCAGGTCGGAGAAGTGTTCCCTCCATAATCCCAGTGTGCTCTGGACATCCGTTACCAGATTACCTTCTCGGTCCCTACATGATAATACGATTATGGTGACCATAAATTGGACTTGAAGAGAAATGTCAAAAGAGCGGGACAAATGGCGTTGTAGCGTCCCTAACATTCCCAATGGCAGCTTAAATGTATAATATTCCGTTCGCGCGTCATCTTAGCAAGGATTTGTAACCATTACCAGCATTTCTCCGACGATACATTGCATAACCGTCCATATCCGTGATAATATCAAAAAAAAAAAATCGTTAACTTCGGCTGTACCGAAGCTAATATACCCTTCACAGAATGCATTTCTTTTAGTAACTATGTGTTTAAGCAAATCTAAAGACGGAAAAAAAAGTAAGTAAAAAAAAAGAAAACATTTTACTAATTCTTTAATTCTATATGATATAGTGGTCCGATATCGGCAGTTCCGACAAATGAGCAGCTTCTTGAAGAGAAAATAACATCTGCAAAATTTCAAAACGATATCTTAAAAACTGACGGACTATTTCGTATATATACAGACAGACGGACATGTCTAAATCGTCATTTATATATATACTTTATAGGGCCTCCGACGCTTCCTTCTGGGTGTTACAAACTACGTGACAAACTTAATATACCCTGTTCAGCGTATAATAAGTGAAGTTGCGTATGCGCCATCGTGGTTCATTTTCTAAACAAATCAAAAAGCAACAATAATAACAACGCACAACCTTTACATATTCGTAAATATGTTGAATAAACGGTTTAATTTTATTTGAATATTTGATTATTGAAAATTACTACATTCGAAATTCAATTGCCACTCTTCGGCCATACAATGCCTTCTATAAAGTCCAAGTGATGAAACACTTTCGTTATCACATGAGGTTGAAAATTGCTAGTCCCCGTTGCTACAATTCCAAACAATTTCAGTTTGGGAAAATTTTCCTGAACTTCGTATATTGACCAGCCAGAGAAAGTGTCCTCATATTTCAAATTCTTGGCACATATTTGCGATGGCTTCAGGTGAGTACCGATCTTATTAAAACATTCAGCGTCTGCTACAATTTGAACTTTTTGGTTTACTCCTCTCAAATCTATAAACAATTATACAATAAAACAAGTAAGGAAGGGCTAAGTTCGGGTGTAACCGAACATTTTATACTCTCGCAATTTATTTATTTAACTTTATTAATATTATATAATACACAATTTGACCCACATATTCGTAATATATATTGTATAAAGTCCATTGAAAGTTGGAAACCGTAATATTAGGTTAGAAGTACCGAGGTCATCATGTTCGATATATGGGGCCTTGAAAACCTATGGTCCGATTTTGGGGATTTTTAGAATGGGGCTGCCACACTATAAACGTAGTATTTGTGCAAAGTTCTGCACCGATAACTTCACTAGTGCTTACTTTATATATTGTAAATTAAACGATTCAGATCGTCTTCTGGTATATAGGAAGTAGGCGTGGTTGTGAAGCGATTTGGCCAATTTTCACAACATATTATTGGGAGGTAAGGAAACTATTACAAACCAAGTTTCATTGAAATCGGTCGAGTAGTTCCTGAGATATGGTTTTTGACCCATAAGTGGGCGACGCCACGCCCATTTTCCATTTTGTAAAAAAATCTGAGTGCAGCTTCCATCTGCGATTTCTTATGTGAAATTTAGTGTTTCTGACGTTTTTCGTTAATGAGTTAACCCACTTTTAGTAATTTTCAACCTAAATTTTGTATGGGTGGTGGGCGTGGTTATGATCCGATTTCTTTCATTTTTGGACTGTATTAGGAAGTGGCTAAAAAAAACGGCTGCAGAAAGTTTGGTTTATATAGCTCTATTGGTTTGCGAGATATGTACAAAAAACTTAGTAGGGGGCGGGGCCACGCCCACTTCCCCAAAAAAATTACATCCAAATATGCCCCTTCATAGTACGATCCTTCCTACCAAATTTTATTTCCATAGCTTTATTTATGGCTTAGTTATGGCATTTTATGTGTTTTCAGTTTTCGCCATTTTGTGGGCGTGGCAGTGGTCCGATTTTGCTCATTTTCGAAAGCAACCTTCCTATGGTGCCAAGAAATAAGTGTGCCAAGTTTCATCAAGATATCTTAATTTTTACTCAAGTTACAGCTTGCACAGACGGACGGACGGACGGACAGACAGACATTCGGATTTGAACTCCACTCTTCACCCTGATCACTTTGGTATATATAACCCTATATCTAACTCGTTTAGTTTTGGGTGTTACAAACAACCGTTATGTGAACAAAACTATAATATTGCTAAAGAGAGCAACATTTGTTGCGAGAGTATAATGAAAGTAGATGCAAATCAAATACCACCACTCTCTGGATTAACTTGGGAAGTGTATAAGCACACTGGATACTCGTTGAAAGTGTAATCCACATCACTTTCCAGTTCAATCAAAGCAATATTGTTAAGGGAAGGTGTTACTGAAGAGAAATCGGGATGTATGTGTACTGTCTGAAAAGTCGAAATCAGTTTAAAGATAATTTGTTAAAGTTCATAACTTCAGAATTACCTTTACACTCTTCGTCGTATTGTATAATATTACTAGATTTAATTTGCTAGTTGATACGTAACTTGCTGCCGTTATTAAAAAACGTTTGTCAATCAAAACGCCACCACCCACATCATATTTGTTTGGAAAGAAATACATTTTGATGAAGTGGTAGGGAATGTCCTTAAATGTGGTCTCTCCAATCGATCGCAAATCATTTGTTATCTTTTCACAAGCTTAAATCAAATTAAAATACCATTAATAATTAGCAACAACAGTATGTTTTAGACACCGTTCATAAGATCTACGATTACAAAATAAAGCAGACAATGCAAAACAATGCGAAACTTACCAAGTTCTGCTGGGCGTTTCTGAGGTGTCGTAACGTCTCGACTATAAGTAGAGAAATATTAAACAAATAGTAACGTAAGAAATAACGATAAAAGGGCGTGAGTAGTAGTTTCTTGCAAAGAACTCTTAATTTAAAAGAAATCTACACTAAGCTGTTCGCCCGTTAACCATTTTTTGTAAGTACGGACCATTATGATCCCGCTATTCTCAACTACCTGTGAATTAAGTATCTGTTCTAATTGTCCACTCAAACATTCCACAGAGTTCACTTAACTGTTAGTGGGTTTTATTCATCCCATCGAAAATGGGTGTGTCACTGAACAAAAGTCTCACATGTGATTTTCAAAACCCAACTGCAAGTGTTTTTACTTATATAAACTTAGAAAACTACTGACTGTCTGACTGACTTAACAGTTAATCAATCTGAGATATAATAATTAATCGACTTTATGATTACATTAAAATACTTAATATACTACCTTTTGGCAAGCTGGCTGCTTAACCCAACTACATTCTGATTCAGTTGTGTAACTTCCGCAGACATTCTAAAAAATAAGGAAAAATTAACCAATTTTGTTATAATAATGTTAGAAACCAAATCGTTTTCATGATTAATGCTACCTTCCTTCCGTTGTTTTTATCACCTCTGTCAATCTGAATGTTTCCAAAAATAAAACAAGAGTTAGTAGTAGCTCATATGAATATCATATGAATAGTTGGAGATATTTAAGTTCAAAATAAAGTATTATTTACCGTTCATTCCACCTATCCTCGTTTGCTTTGGCTTCCGCGGTCATTCTGAAATCCCGATTTTTTTATAAAACAAAGGTTAGTAGTAGATTTTATGAAAATAGTTTTAGATTTTTAAGTTCAAAATAAAATATTATTTACCGTTCATTCCACCTCTCCTCAGTTGCTTTGGCTTCCGCGGTCATTCTGGAAATTCCGATTTTTTTATAAAACAAAGGTTAGTAGTAGATCATATTAAAATAGTTTTAGATATTTAAGTTCAAAATAAAGTATTAATTACCGTTCATTCCACCTCTCCTCAGTTGCTTTGGCTTCCGCGGTCATTCTGGAAATTCCGATTTTTTTATAAAATAAAGGTTAGTAGTAGATCATATTAAAATAGTTTTAGATATTTAAGTTCAAAATAAAGTATTAATTACCGTTCATTCCACCTCTCCTCGGTTGCTTTGGCTTCCGCGGTCATTCTGGAAATTCCGATTTTTTTATAAAACAAAGGTTAGTAGTAGATTTTTATATAAAACAAAGGTTAGTAGTAGATCACATGAAAATAGTTGGAGATATCTAAGTTCAAAATAAAATATTAATTACCGTTCATTCCACCTCTCCTCGGTTGCTTTGGCTTCCGCGGTCATTCTGAAATTTGGATTTTTTTATAAAACAAAGGTTAGTAGTAGATCTTATGAAAATAGTTGGAGATATTTATGTTCACAATAAAGTATTATTTACCGATGATTCCACCTATCCTCCGTTGCTTTGGCTTCCGCGGTCATTCTGGAAATTCCGATTTTTTTATAAAATAAATGTTAATAGTAGATCATATGAAAATAGTTGGAGATATCTAAGTTCAAAATAAAATATTAATTACCGTTCATTCCACCTCTTCTCGGTTGCTTTGGCTTCCGCGGTCATTCTGAAATTTGGATTTTTTTATAAAACAAAGGTTAGTAGTAGATCACATGAAAATAGTTGGAGATATCTAAGTTCAAAATAAAATATTAATTACCGTTGATTCCACCTATCCTCGGTTGCTTTGGCTTCCGCGGTCATTCTGGAAATTCCGATTTTTTTATAAAACAAATGTTAATAGTAGATCATATGAAAATAGTTGGAGATATCTAAGTTCAAAATAAAATATTAATTACCGTTGATTCCATCTCTCCTCGGTTGCTTTGGCTTCCGCGGTCATTCTGGAAATTCCGATTTTTTTATAAAACAAATGTTAATAGTAGATCATATGAAAATAGTTGGAGATATCTAAGTTCAAAATAAAATATTAATTACCGTTGATTCCACCTATCCTCGGTTGCTTTGGCTTCCGCGGTCATTCTGGAAATTCCGATTTTTTTATAAAACAAATGTTAATAGTAGATCATATGAAAATAGTTGGAGATATCTAAGTTCAAAATAAAATATTAATTACCGTTGATTCCATCTCTCCTCGGTTGCTTTGGCTTCCGCGGTCATTCTGGAAATTCCGATTTTTTATAAAACAAATGTTAATAGTAGATCATATGAAAATAGTTGGAGATATCTAAGTTCAAAATAAAATATTAATTACCGTTGATTCCATCTCTCCTCGGTTGCTTTGGCTTCCGCGGTCATTCTGGAAATTCCGATTTTTTTATAAAACAAATGTTAATAGTAGATCATATGAAAATAGTTGGAGATATCTAAGTTCAAAATAAAATATTAATTACCGTTGATTCCACCTCTCCTCGGTTGCTTTGGCTTCCGCGGTCATTCTGAAATTTGGATTTTTTTATAAAACAAAGGGATGTTAGTAGATCTTGTATTAATAGTTGGTCATATTTAAGTTCAAAATTAAATATTATTCTTCTTTAATCCTACCTTTCTTCCAAGGCATCGATTATCGCTGACATTCTGCCAATTTTGAAAAAATAAATAAGGCGTTAGTAATTTGAAATTTTTTTTTCGGTCTGGTTTTATTAACCTTTTCAGGGCGTCATCTATAAGACTTTGCTTTCTTTCGATTATTTTAGCCAAAGTTAAGAAACTCTCTATGTCCTTACCCGCGTCCACGAAAATGGTCAAAGACCCATCATCAGCGGAAATGTCAGAGTCAGCACCCTCCACACTATACGTTTGAAACAGCGAGAAGAAGAGTCCAAACAGTATTTTATAATACAGTTTATTTTCCATTTTACAAAACAACTGTAATTGGCTGGGAATAAAAAAGTTTAAAAATTCTTAATGTATGTATGTGTAGTCTTGCCAACGTGAATTTTATTATTTTTATTTATTAGTCTAAACTAACTTATTAAAATACAGTGATCGTCCAATATAACGAATCTTATGTTGCACATGGGCGCGGTCTCTAGCTCTTAAATTGTCAAACGAACAGCCACGTTGACATTGACAATGATAATTTTCCGCGCTCTCAAGAAATTCCGCTGATTATATGCGCCTACCGACGCTCTGTTTCACAATATTATCTTAATAATTTTTCTACATGTAATGCGTTCTTTTGAATTTAAAATTGAGACAAACGCTGGATTCGCGTCCACATTTAAGAGGAGAGTGAGAATGAGTTGAGAAAGAAAGAGTGTCTTAGCTAAATTATGAAACCACAAACAAATCGAGTCAAAATTGAATTGCACTCATTCTATATAGACACTGCTACTATTATGAACACAACTGTATGTATATGAGTAATTAGATACGTCTGTATGAACACGCAGCAGAACACGAATGAACTGAGTGATCGTCGGAAATATGCTGACGTATTTTATTTTCATACATATACATATATAAGTATTTGTCAACCAAATTATTGCAAACAAACTATTGCGTCACACTTCAACAGTTTTTTTTTGGTTTCCACGATGGGTTTTCACAAAACCTAGGACACCACCAAAAGCAATTACTACTTGAAGTAATCACATCACATCCCTAACTCATTCACTTCATTTTCACCTATGTTGATAAACGATTATAGACATATATAAAAAACACTCCGATGTTTTCGCGACACATTCTTCGAGGGTTTTCACTTTTTCATTATACAATAATTAAATGAGTTTATTTCACGAATTTATAAAACTTTTTCCTTAATATTTACAAGGAATTTAGCCGAGATCTGCAAGTGTACTTACCTAATTTGAAGCGAATCTTTCAGTGTACAGCGCAGAAATGAAATCGGGTTCATATCTGACTCCTTTTATATATAATCATTGAGAGTGATTTACATATATATTGGCAGGAATTTAAAAATATAATTAATAGAGAGACTTAGCCACTCTAACGACAGTATTCTGAATCGGGATTCTCCCAATCGCACACAAAGAATATATAGAAAGCTGGGCGAAATCAAGGAGGGGAAACACTGTAAGACCACTTTCACACAGGCAACTCCAGTTGCTAATTCTCGGGCAATTCTCTTTTGCTGTCACCCATTGCGTTCACACGAGCAATTCTTGTTCGACAACTCTGTTTGTGTTTTTCTCCCATTCTCTTTCATATCATTTTCTCAACTTCTTGTACGCATCGTTTCCAAACAAATTTATATATGTCTTTAGCTAATTTTTATCGTTATTCTCCAATTTCTAACATATTTTAATTACATTATGCATATTTCTATATATATTTGCAAATTACATACAAAAAATAAATTATAAAATTCAAATTTTCAAATATATTGTATACATTAATTTTAAAATGTGCGCAAATGCAACACTATTACGTAGTAGCAAATTGTTACGAATAAGAACACAAAGCGTGTTGCCCGAACACAGCGGACTCGGCGCGATTTTCCTCTCCTCGTCGCCCCCTCTCCTATAAAACTAATAATTGCCGCAACAGGAATTGCCTGTGTGAAAGGGCTCTAATGGAAATTTGGTATTGTCAGAGCAATGAAACGCATACATGCATGTCAATTGAGATATACACTCAGCACAATTGTTTCCAATTATTTGTAGTACTCTTACTTTGTTGTTGTAAATAAAACATAAAATTCCATATAAATTGTACGAATGAGCAGAACAGAGCTCACCACAGTTTTATTCTCTCGCAACATGTTGCTCAAAAATTGTACATATTTAGTATACTTAGTTCTGATGTTTGTTATTAACGGAAGAGTGTTCAAAAGATAAAGTTTTGGATTAAAACTTTTGATGAAAATAGGACGAAATAAGTGAAAACAGTAGATAATCAGTTTCAGAAATTATATGCATACATATATGGTACATAAGTGGAGCAACATTCTTTGGATCCAAACTAAGAGTGAGAGTTGCTGCTATTTTTTCTCCCGAGTTTATTTTCAAGTAAGTTAAAAAAAATACATCGTTAAAAGACTGTCCCACTGATATATTATTTGGATCTGATGGGAAAATACTGCCTACGATCGTAAACACAGCATAAAAACAGTCAAATATGGTGGAAGCTATATCTTGTTATTTGTTATTGGGATGCTTTTCCGCCTCGAGAGTTGGTCTGATATATACTAATATAACGGAGAAGGTGATGCTGCAACATGCAGAGGAAGAAATGGCGTTAATATTGGAGTTCAAGTGGTTACAAAAAACCAAAAAATTTTAACTCAAAAAGTTATTGACCAATTTGGCTGATAATTGGCGAAGCCTTTACTTTAGATGATTTTCGCGTACATGTTTGGGGTACAAATTTAATTTTGACTTAAGGCTTATTTTTGATTCAATTGTACACTTTTTTTAAAATTATTGGTTTATCCTTTTCGTTAATATATCCTAAAAAAACACCACTTTAATTTATTTGTTTCGTATCAATGATGAGTGATAAATTGAGCAGTATGGCACCACCGCCATTTTGATATACAACATTATAAAATTACTTTTATAGTTAAGAAAGATTCACCAAAAACTTCTGTTGAAGTTTAAAAACAATGCAAATATTTTATCACCTTTGAAAATATTTTAGAAAAATTACCGTTAATTTTTAAATAAAATTTAATTTAATTAAAAATCATCTACAAACCCTCCGCTCCGCAATATTTTATCACTCACTTTGCTACATGATTTCTTTCTTTTAATTTTTATTTTGGTTATTTTCCACTTTCCAAGTTTTGTGTGAATTGAATGTACGCCGAACATAATTTGCAGGAAAATTTGTTACTTTTTTCTTTCCGAATTTTCCCGATCGCACATAAACAACATAAGCTAGGTTTAACTATTCCAAACAACAAAGAAAAAGGCGGAGCATAATAAGAGAAATTGTAGAAGAAATTCAAAAATAGAAATTTAGTAGTATCGGTGCAGTCAAACACTCTCACATATGTTCATTGAAATATATTCTCAGCAAAATATAAAAGCATGAAATTCGTTATAAATTTTACGAACAATAAGAATTTTGATCACCACAATTTCTCTCTTATATTTATTTGGTTCTCTCACAGCATCTTTCTCACAACAACTAAGCAGAGTGAGCCTGCGAAGTAGGCACTTTCATGTACGTACATATGTACATTATATATGTACATATATATGTTGCATATATGCGAACAAAATTGTTGCTAGAAAGTAAATTTTATTAATTAAAGATCACCAAGAAAACTGCATACATACATCTTCTAAATACTTTGCACATTTTTGAGATGATTTCAGGTCACTACCGGTCTTATTAATACAAACACAAAACTCACCACTCTCTGGATTCATTTGTGTAACGTATATGCACAGTGGAAACATTTCCGGAATGTAAGCGAAAGTTTAAATATGCATAATGTATGCGATGTTTTTTTTTTGAATTTATTATATGTAATGTGAACAGTCTTCTAATCATGAATGTTTCAACTTTTAGGGGAACTATAAAAGGTGGATGTTTTTTTTATAAGAGATTAGTTTTCATCCTCAAATTGATATTTTGCAGTTGTTTCTCTAGTTTCGGTCTCCAGCTCACATTGCTGCAAACGATTACTCTTCACCCTCTCATTAAATGACGCTGATACTATCCGCCCCCCTAACCTCTGCTCCACATCATTACATTACTCACTTTGCTACATGAAATGCGTTCTTTCAAATTTCAATTTGAGATAAACAGCTTTTTGTTCTTCTCGGGCACTGCTACTATTATAAACACAACTGTATATATATCAGTATTTAGATACGTATGTATGAACACGCAGCAGAACACGAAGGAACAACATCATTTGATTTTCATACATATACATACATAAGTGTTTGCCAACCAAATTGTTGAATTACAAACTATTGCGTCACACTTTTACAGTTCTTTTTTGGTTTCCACAATGGATTTTCACAAAACCTAGGGCACCAACAAAAGCAATTACGACTTGAAGTAATCGCATCACATCCCTATCACATTCACTTCATTTTCACCTATGTTGATAAACGATTATTTATATAAAAAACACTCGGATATTTTCGCGACACATTCTTCGAGTCTTTTCACTTTTTCATTATAAAATAATCAAAAGAGTTTAGTTCTTGAATTTATAAAACTTTTTCCTTAATATTTACAATGAATTTAGCTTAGATCTTCAAGTGTACTTACGTAATTGCAGGCGAATCTTTCTGTGTACAGCGTAGAAATGAAATTGGGTTCATCTCTGAATCCCTTTATATATAATCATTGAGAGTGATTTACATATATATTGGTAGGAAATTAAAAATATAATTAATAGAGCGGCTTAGCCACTCTACGACATTATTCTGAATCGGAATTCTCCCAATCGCACACAAAGAACATATAGAAAGCTGGGCGAAATCAAGGAGGGGAAACTCTGTAATGGAAATTAGTAGTGTCAGAGCAATGAAATATATACTCAGATGTCAATTAAAATATACACTCAGCACATTTGTTTTCAATTATTTGTGGCACTCTTACTTTGTTGTTTTTGTTTTTTTTTTTGTTTTAAAATTTTATATAAATTCTACGAATGATCAGAACAGAGATTACCACAGTTTTATTCTCTCGCAACATGTTGCTCAAAAATTGTACAAATGGACATATGTATACACATATACCTCCCATACTTAGTTTTGATGATAGTTATTAACGGAAGAGTGTTCAAAGGACGAAATAATTGAAAACAATAGATAATCAGTTTCATAAATTATATGTATATATAGTACATAGGAGGAGCAACTTTGGATACAACTAAGAGTGAGTGTGTCCCCTCTTTGTTTCTCATGTGTTGGTTATCTAGTGAATTAACCAAGTTATTACCAGCGAATGCTTCACTCATCTACGCATAGGTATATATATTTACATATGTATATATACAATGATATTCCCGAATACGGTCAATCCTCATAACCGCACAGCTCCCCCATAGCCGAACAAACACACTGTGACGCTGTGTGTCCGGTTATTTCACAGTATTTTCTATAGAGTCAGGGAGAAAACTATGCTCATTTAAAGGGGTTTTCAATAAGAGCACTACAAAAGCTTTAAATAAAACAAAAACGGGTTGGGATCAATGAAATTCTTTATACCTGTGAAATTTCGTTTGCATGGTCACCACGGGCACGATATTGCTGCAATTTCACGTTCGATATTCGTACGAAGTTCATCAATCGTCGCTGCCTTGTTGGCATAGACCATAGACTTGACGTAGCCCCACAGGAAATGGTCTAACCGCGCCAAATCTCACAACCGAGGCGGCCAATTACTGGTCCATTTCGTAATATAACACGTTCACCAAACTCGGTTTTCAATAAATCGATTGTGACATTCGCTGTGTGGCTTGTGTGACCGTCCTGTTGGAACCACATATTCTCCAGGTCCATATCATCCAATTCTGCCTGACCAATAACGTATACTTTTTAATTAATATTGAGTCAGAAATGCGCCTCATCGCAGAAGACGATTTTCCGAAGAAAATCAGGATCATTAGCAAATTATAGCTCAGTCCAATTCACGAACATACGACGATTATGGTGATCAAGCGACTTCAGTTCTTGCCTTAATTTGATCTTGTTAGGATGTAGGCCAAGATCTTTTCGCAAAAGACTAATATGGGACTTCCTCAATTGATGCGCTAGCGGTAGCAATATTCTCGACACTGCGGGCACTTCTTTGTCTCACTGCCACACTGGGAACATTTTGTACTGTGCCTGTGGATTCATAATTTTCCACTAGACACTCCATTGTTGATCTGACAAGACGATTATGGTGACCATAAATTGGACTTGAAGGGAAATGTCAAAAGAGCGGGACAAATGGCGTTGTAGCGTCCCTAACATTCCCAATGGCAGCTTAAATGTATAATATTCCGTTCGCGCGTCATCTTAGCAAGGATTTGTAACCATTCCCAGCATTTCTCCGACGATACATTGCATAACCGTCCATATCCGTGATAATATCATTTGTATTTATATGAGAGACCAACGCATGAGGTGCCATTGGGTTAACATCTCCAGTAATCTGAGGAAAATCTATCACATCGAGAGTGTTTATCGTAAATAAAACAACAACAAACGATAATCAAAACAAGAAAAAACGTTAACTTCGGCTGTATGTATGTATGTGATTGGCGTTGCAACCGTTTAGCCGGTTATAGCCGAATCGACGATAGTGCGCCATCTCTCTCTCTCCTTCGCAGTTCGGCGCCAGTTGGAGATCCCAAGTGTAACCAGGTCGCTCTCCACCTGGTCCCTCCAACGGAGTGGAGGCCTTCCCCTTCCTCGGCTTCCTCCGGCGGGTACTGCATCGAACACTTTCAGGGCTGGAGTGTTTTCGTCCATTCGGACAACATGACCTAGCCAGCGTAGCCGCTGTCTTTTTATTCGCTGAACTATGTCAATGTCGTCGTATAACTCGTACAGCTCATCGTTCCATCGTCTGCGGTATTCGCCGTTGCCAATGTTCTTAGGACCATAAATCTTGCGCAAAATTTTCCTCTCGAAAACTCCTAGTGTCGTCTCATCTGATGTTGACATCGTCCAAGCTTCTGCACCGTAGATCAGGACGGGGATGATAAGCGACTTGTAGAGCTTGATTTTGGTTCGTCAAGAGAGGACTTTACTGTTCAATTGCCTACTCAGTCCAAAGTAGCACCTGTTGGCAAGAGTTATTCTGCGCTGGATTTCGAGGCTGACATTGTTCGTGTTGTTGATGCTGGTTCCCAGGTAAACGAAATTATCTACGACCTCGAAGTTATGACTGTCAACAGTGACGTGGGAGCCAAGACGCGAATGCGCCGACTGTTTGCTTGATGACAGGAGATATTTCGTCTTGTCCTCATTCACCTCCAGACCCATTCGCTTCGCCTCCTTATCCATGCGGGAAAAAGCAGAACAAACGGCGCGGTTGTTGCTTCCGATGATATCAATATCATCGGCGTACGCCAGGAGCTGTACACTCTTGTAAAAGATGGTACCCTCTCTGTTTAGCTCTGCAGCTCTTATAATTTTTTCCAGCATCAGGTTAAAGAAGTCGCACGATAGTGAGTCACCTTGTCTGAAACCTCGCTTGGTATCGAACGGCTCGGAGAGGTCCTTCCCAATCATGACGGAGCTTTTGGTGTTGCTCAACGTCAACTTACACAGCCGTATTAGTTTTGCGGGGATACCAAATTCAGACATCGCGGCATAAAGGCAGCTCCTTTTCGTGCTGTCGAAAGCTGCTTTAAAATCGACAAAAAGGTGGTGTGTGTCGATCCTCTTTTTCACGGGTCTTCTCCAAGATTTGGCGCATGGTGAATATCTGGTCAGTTGTTGATTTTCCAGGTCTAAAGCCACACTGATAAGGTCCAATCAGTTTGTTGACGGTGGGCTTTAGTCTTTCACACAGTACGCTCGATAGAACCTTGTATGCGATATTTAGGAGGCTGATCCCACGGTAATTGGCGCAGATTGTGGGATCTCCCTTTTTATGGATTGGGCAGAGCACACTGAGATTCCAATCGTCAGGCATGCTTTCTTCCGACCATATTTTGCAAAGAAGCTGATGCATGCACCTTACCAGTTCTTCGCCGCCGTATTTGAATAGTTCTGCCGGTAATCTATCGGCCCCCGCTGCTTTGTTGTTCTTCAAGCGGGTAATTGCTATTCGAATTTCTTCATGGTCGGGTAATGGAACATCTGTTCCATCGTCATCGATTGGGGGATCGGGTTCGCCTTCTCCTGGTGTTGTACTCTCACTGCCATTCAGCAGGTCGGAGAAGTGTTCCCTCCATAATCCCAGTGTGCCCTGGACATCGGTTACCAGATTACCACCTTGGTCTCTACATGAGGATGCTCCGGTCTTGAAACCTTCGTTAAGTCGCTTCATTTTTTCATAAAATTTTCGAGCATTCCCTCTGTCTGCCAGCTTCTCAAGCTCTTCGTACTCACGCATTTCGGCCTCTTTCTTTTTTGTCTGCAGATGCGTCTCGCTTCCCTCTTCAGCTCTCGGTATCTATCCCATCCCGCACGTGTTGTGGTCGTTTGCAACGTTGCGAGGTAGGCAGTCTGTTTTCTCTCCGCTGCGAGACGGCACTCCTCATCGTACCAGCTTGTTGTTTGTCGTTGCCGAAAACCAATTGTTTCGGCTGCAGCGGTACGCAGTGAGTTTGAGATGCCGTTCCACAGTTCCCTTATACCGAGATGCTGATGAGTGCTCTCAGAGAGCAGGAGTGCAAGTCGAGTAGAGTATTTCGTGGCTGTCTGTTGCGATTGCAGCTTTTCGACGTCGAACCTTCCTTGTGTTTGTTGACGGGCGTTCTTTGCTGCACAGAGGCGGGTGCGTATTTTAGCTGCGACCAGATAATGGTCCGAGTCTATATTTGGTCCTCGGAGCGTACGCACGTCTAAAACACAGGAGACATGTCTTCCGTCTATCACAACGTGATCGATTTGGTTCCGTGTGTTTCGATCAGGAGACAGCCAAGTAGCTTGATGTATTTTCTTATGCTGGAATCTGGTACTACAGACGACCATATTTCGGGCCCCAGCGAAGTCGATCAGCCTCAGGCCGTTTGGCGATGTTTCGTCATGGAGGCTGAATTTTCCGACTGTTGTGCCAAAGACACCTTCTTTACCCACCCTGGCGTTAAAATCGCCAAGCACGACTTTACATCGTGGCGGGGCAGCGCTCATAGGTGCGTTCTAGGCGCTCATAGAAAGCATCTTTGGTCACATCGTCCTTCTCTTCCGTTGGGGCGTGGGCGCAAATCAGCGATATGTTGAAGAACCTCGCTTTGATGCGGATTGTGGCAAGACGTTCATCCACCGGGGTGAATGCCAGGACTCTGCGACGGAGTCTCTCTCCCACCACAAATCCAACACCAAATTTGCGCTCCTTTATATGGCCGCTGTAGTAGATGTCACAAGGACCCACCTTCTTCCGTCCTTGTCCCGTCCATCGCACTTCTTGGATGGCGGTGATGTCAGCCTTGAGTCGTATGAGGACATCAACCAGCTGGGCAGAGGCACCTTCCCAATTAAGGGTCCGGACATTCCAGGTGCATGCCCTTATATCATTATCCTTAAAACGTTTGCAGGGGTCGTCATCAAAAGGGGGGTGTCTCATCCGAGGCTTTCGTAGATTTTTCATTGGGGGGTGTTTTTATGTGGTGGGTCCCAAACCCAACGCACAACCGCATAAGCGGGCTTCGCCTTCTCACTTTAGCTCGCCTTCAAACGGATGTCTGTTGGCTACCCAGAGGATACTTGGTCTAAAACCGGAAGTCGTGAGCTGCTTGGACCATGTGGAGAAGAATCGTTTCTGGCCACTCCCAAGTGAATGACAATCAAAAACTTTCCTCACTTGCGTGAACTTCTACACATGGTCCCATCGGCTGTACCGAAGCTAATATACCCTTCACAGGTGCATTTCTTTTAGTAACTATGTGTTTAAGCAAATCTAAAGACGTAAGAAAAAGTAAGTAAAAAAAAAAGAAAACATTTGCTAGAAACATTAAGGTTATTTAATAAAGAAACAAGTAAGGAAAGGCTAAGTTCGGGTGCAACCGAACATTTTATACTCTCGCAATTTATTGAAGAAATTTTATTAAGATAACACACAAATTAACCCATAAATTCGGCATAAAGTTTAATAGAATAACGAAAATCGTCATATATAGTATATGAGGGCTGAGGTAATTCCTGAACCGATTTCATTCATTTTCATCAGCAAGGTACACTATATCCAAGACTATACGCTCACTTAATTTTGCTAAGATAGCTCACATATTAACCAATACATATATGCGGAATAAAGCTCAACGTATTTTTTGTAAAACCTATAATTAGGTATATGGGAGCTAGGAGAAGATACTTTTGAAAAACCTGCAATGAGGTACAGTAGTTTTCCGAAATAGCGAACACATTAATTAATTAAATACAATTAAATTAATTAAAATAAAATAATTCAGGCCTGTTTGTTACATCGAATTTTTCGTTAATTCGAGTTCTCACTTACAGGTATGTTTTTCAATAAAAATGTGTATCCGTATCCGTAAATTCCAGTTTAATAAATTATTTTATTAATTATTTGTTAAAAAATTAAAAACCATCACAAAACAATTGAAATCAATCCAAAATGGTCCAATTCTGACACTTATACTACTGTTTGGTGCTGATAAATAATTTTAAGCTTTTTTGTAAAATTCAACATTTTTTCAATTTCTTTTGAATTTGAAAGTTATATTTTTAATTCTGAATCTATGTTAATTGATTTTTCTCTTTCTTCATATGTCTTCTTCATGTTGTTCATTAAACCGAGTACTTACAAATCACCGATGTTCGTTGTTTAAGGTACTCAATGTAATAAATTTGCTTGTTCGTTATAAGCGGTTTTGTTGAAACGAATATTCGTTATTTCGGAAAACTACTGTATATGGAGATGTTATGACCCGATTTTAATAATTTTTGGAACAGAGACACACTATTAGAAGAAAACAATTTCCTCTGAATTACATTAAATTAGCTGAGAGATTTATCCATATTTTCGGTTAAAATTTATCCTTAGGCGCTGAGTTCAACATATTCGATATCTGGGGCCTTGAAAAGTTATGGTCCGTTTTCGACAAGTGAAGCCAGAGATGATATGCACTATTTGTGTAAAGTTTTATTACCCTATCTTCATTGGTTCCTTATGTTTACATTATAAAGTGAAGGAATCAGATGGAATTCAAAATTGAGTTTTAAGGAAAGTAGTCGTGGTTGTGAACCGATTTCGCCCATTTTTTGTCCGTGTTATCAGGGTGTCCAGAAACTATTATATACCGAATTTCATTGGAATCGGTCGAATAGTTCCTGAGATATGGTTTTTGACCCATAAGTGGGCGACGCCACGCCCATTTTCCATTTTGTAAAAAAATCTGAGTACAGCACCCTTCTGCTATTTTTTCTGCAAAATTTAGTGTTTCTGACGTTTTTCGTTAGTTAGTTAACCCACTTTTATTAATTTTCAACCTAACCTTTGTATGGGAGGTGGGCGTGGTTATTATTCGATTTCTGCAGAAAGCTTGGTTTATATAGCTCTATTGGTTTCCGAGATATATACAAAAAACCTATTTGAGGGCGGGGCCACGCCCACTTCTCCAACAAAATTGCATCCATATGTGCCCCTTCATAGTGTGATCCTTTGTACCAAATTTTATTTTCATAGCTTTATTTATGGCACTTTATGTGTTTTCGGTTTTCAACATTTTGTGGGCGTGGCAGTGGTCCGAAAGCAACCTTCCTATGGTGCCAAGAAATAAGTGTGCCAAGTTTCATCAAGATATCTTAATTTTTACTCCAGTTACAGCTTGCACAGACGGACGGACGGACAGACAGACATTCGGATTTGAACTCCACTCTTCACCCTGATCACTTATATCTAAGTCGTTTAGTTTTGGGCGTTACAAACAACCGTTATGTGAACAAAACTATAATACTCTCTTGCAACTTTGTTGCTAGCAACTTTGTTGCGAGAGTATAAAAACTGTAGGACTAGTTCGTATATATACAGACAGACGGACAGACAGACGGACATGGCTAAATCGACTCAGTTCATCATTTATATATATACTGTATAGGGCCTCCGGCGCTTCCTTCTGGGTGTTAAAAACTTCGTGACAAACTTAATATACCCTGTTCACGGTATAATAAGTAAAGTTGCGTATACGCCATCGTGGTTCATTTTCTAAACGAAGCAAAAAGCAACAATAATAACAACGCACAACCTTTACATATTCGTAAATATGTTGAATAAACGGTTTAATTTTATTTGAATATTTGATTATTGAAAATTATTACATTCGAAATTCAATTGCCACTATTCGGCCATACAATGCCTTCTATAAAGTCCAAGTGATGAAACACTTTCGTTATCACATAAGGTTCAAAATTGCTAGTCCCCGTTGCTACAATTCCAAACAATTTATGTTTGGGGAACTTTTCTTGAACTTCGTATATGTGCATTCCATAGTAAGCGTACGCATATTTCAAATTCTTGGCACATATTTGTGATGGTTTCAGGTGAGTACCGGTCTTATTAAAACAGTCAGCGTCTGCTACAATTTGAACTTTTTGGTTTAATCCCATCAAATCTATAAAAATATATACAATAAAATAAAAGTAGATACAAGTCAAATACAAAACTCACCATTCTCTGGAATCACTTCGGTTGCATATAAGCACACTGGATACCTTTGGAAAGTGTAACCCACATTACTCTGCAATTCAATCAACGCAATATTGTTAAGGGAAGGTGTTTCTGAAGTGAAATCGGGATGTATGTGAATTGCCTGAAATGTTGAAATCAGTTTAAAGATTATTTGTTGAAGTTCTTAACTTCTTAATTACCTTTATTTTCATCTTCACTGAATCCACTTCTACCTTCGTATATTTGTCAGTTGATACGCAACTTGGTTCCGTTATCAAAAACCGTTTGTCAATCAAAGCACCATAGCAAAATTTGGAATGTTTATCAGAATAAGAAAGCAAATAGCCGGATTTGGACACAGCATTAAATGTGGTCTTTCTTATCGATCGCAACTCATTAGTGATTTTTTCACAAGCTAAAACACAATTAAAATTTCATTAACATATACCAACAAAAGTATGTTTTAGACACCGTTCATAAGATCTACAACAACAAAATAAAGCAGGAAATGCAAAACAATGCGAAACTTACCAAGTTCTGCTGGGCGTTTCTGAGGTGTGGCAACGTCTGAACTGTAAGTAGAGAGAAATTAAACAAATAGTAACGAATGAAATGGCGAAAAAAGTGCGTGAGTAGTATTTTCTTGCAAGTACTCTTAATTTAAAAGAAGTCTACAGTAAGCGAGGTACAATTAACCATTTTTTGGCCGCACATCCAAGATCCATTAGAATTCTGCTATTCGAAACTACAAATGTATCCACAATCTCCCTTAATTATCCACGAAACCATTCCACAGAATTAATTTAACGGTTAATAAGGTGTATTTACTGCCGAAAATTGCTGTCGCCCGAGAACATCGAAATTCGTAAGTTTACTGCGTTATTTTCATTATTTAATTGCAAGTGATTTCACTTAGACTGATTTAAGCTTAGAAAACTACAGACTTTACAATGAATTGATCTTCATTAAAAAGTTAGCCTACTTTATAATTACATTAAAATGCTTATTAAATTACCTTTTGCCAAGCTGGTTGCTTAACTCAATTTCTTTCCGATTCAGCCGTTGAAATTCCGCTGGCATTCTTAAAAGTAAGAAAAAACATTAACAAATTTTAGTTGTCCATGTTATAAAAAGTTTAAAATAAAATCTCATTTATGTTTAATACTACCTTCCTTCCGCAGTTTTTATAAAAAAATATTAGGTGCAAATAAAATATTATTTACCGTTGAGTCCACCTCTCCTCGGTTGCTTTGGCTTCTGCGGTTATTCTGGAAATTCCGATTTTTTTACAAAACAAAGGTTAGTAGTATATCATATGAAAATAGTTGGAGATATTTCAGTTCAAAATAAAGTATCAATTACCGTTGATTCCTTCCACCTCTCCTCGGTTGCTTTGGCTTCCGCGGTCATTCTGGAAATTCCGATTTTTTTATAAAACAAAGGTTAGTAGTAAATCATATGAAAATAGTTGGAGATATTTAAGTTCAAATAAAATATTATTTACCGTTGGGTCCACCTCTCCTCCGTTGCTTTGGCTTCCGCGGTCATTCTGGAAATTCCGATTTTTTTATAAAACAAAGGTTAGTAGTAAATCATATGAAAATAGTTGGAGATATTTAAGTTCAAATAAAATATTATTTACCGTTGGGTCCACCTCTCCTCGGTTGCTTTGGCTTCCGCGGTCAATCTGGAAATTCCGATTTTTTTACAAAACAAAGGTTAGTAGTAAATCATATGAAAATAATTGGAGATATTTAAGTTCAAATAAAATATTATTTACCGTTGGGTCCACCTCTCCTCCGTTGCTTTGGCTTCCGCGGTCATTCTGGAAATTTCGTTTTTTTATAAAACAAGGGTTAGTAGTAGATCATATGAAAATAGTTGGAGATATTTAAGTTCAAATAAAATATTATTTACCGTTGGGTCCACCTCTCCTCGGTTGCTTTGGCTTCCGCGGTCATTCTGGAAATTCCGATTTTATATAAAACAAAGGTTAGTAGTAGATCATATGAAAATAGTTATATAGTTATATAGGTGCTATTTAAGTTCAAAATAGCAGTAGGTTTTGTAAAAATTGTGGTTTAAGTTTAAAATTTAAGTAAGTTATTATTCGTGTTTAATTTTACCTTTCCTTTAATGCTATTATTTCGGAAGACAGGCTGAAATTTTTGAAAATTTTCTTAGTGATATAATATTATTTTTTATTTCGGATTGGTTCTATTTACCTTTTCAGTGCATCATCTATTAGACTTTGCTTTTCTTCAATTGTTTTGGCCAAAGTTAAAAAGCTATCTATATCCTTTCCCGCGTCCACGTAAATTGTTAAAGATCCATTATCAGGGTCAGCCCCCTTCGTGCTCGTTGCGAGAAGTAGCGCCAAGAAAAGTCCAATTAATATCAGATTATTTTTCATTTTACAGAATAGCTTCAAATATCTGTGAATAGAATAATTAGAAAGAAGTGTTCTTAATATAGTTAATATTATTATAACCGGAGTACACTCGAATATCTGGTTCTCATAAGTATGTCGACTACATTGCATTTGAGTAGTAAGTCCAATATGGCCTTACTTTTGCGAAAATCACGACAATCTTGCCGCTTAGCATAATTTACATATAACAACAGCGATTTGGTTGGTGTAACTCCTAGCCAGTGCACGCTGTGATAAATATTAATGATATACACACTTTTAAGTTGCCGACTACCGTATTTATAAATATGTATATATTGTGATATTTCGGGGTGGTTTACGTGCCAGAGAGTCCGCATACTTGCAATGGTCCACACTTTCAAATATGTAGTTGTGAAAGGATATGTACACATATTTTATAAATTAAATAAATAAACAATGAAAAAGTAAATAATTGAGAAATCGCGTAGGATATATGTCCGTTATTTTGTCAAGTTCCATTATATTGTTAGAAGAGTTTGTGTCGGGTTTTGAGCCGATTGCACTATTTTTATCTTTCTTGTTTTGATATGTTTTTTTGTTTTTTGTTTTTTCAACAACTCCAGTTATGATAGTCGTTAACTGCTCCATATTAAAATTATTGGAAGAGGAAAAGGATGGTACATGGATTGTACATCTATACTAATATTATAAAGAGGAAAGGTTTGTTTTTTTGTTTGTTTGTCTCGAATAGGCTCCGAAACTACTGAACCGATTTGAAAAATTCTTTCACCGTTGGAATGCTATACTATCCCTGAGTGACATAGGCTATATTTAGTTAAAAAAATGGTTATAATGAACCGGAGTGTAAGCCCATAGGTAAAAATAACTGTTTATATAATATTTCTTCCACACTGAATAAGATATTCAAACTATGCACATTTGCTTAAATATTCAGTCGAATAAGTACCCGGAAATTCACATTTGAAATTTTCCGCTGAGAATATGTCAAAAGTTCTTTTTTTTCTCCAGGTTGGCACAACTGACAGCCACTATTCTGTAAATTTTTATTGCTATGTGTCATTTAGTTTGTTTACGACGTCATTAGGAGCAAATCAACCATTTATGTGTGTTGCGATTTTTATGTGCACCTCTTTGAACGATTTATACCAATCGTTAACTTGAGTTTTCGACATGATTGAATCACCAAACGTTCTTTTTTTCAGCATTTTCAACGTTTTGGCACAAGAAATTTCGTTTGGAACACAAAATTTCACACAAACTCTTTGTTCAGTATTTTTATCCATTTAGTAAAATGAGACTTTATTTGACAGAGTAATTCATACCGAAGCTAACTGCACAAATGGATATATGTATATCCACAATATTTCTTCACTCACTTTGCTATTTTAATTAATTTCCAATTTTTTAATATATGAAATATTCGCCGAACACAAATGCAAGCACACTTCCCTTCTTTATGATTACTTACCAATGTAAAAACAAATCTTGTGAGGCACAGTGCAGTAATAAGACTGATTTTGTCTTTGGAGCCCTATATATAGTCACTGAGAGTGAATTACAAATGCATACAGGGTAATCCATTTATAATGGACTCGCTTAAGATGGAAACTCTGTTATTATGGACCTCTTTGTCAAGTCCCAGTTCAAACATATGTAAAAAACTCGGTTAAAATAGACTCGGTTATAATGGACTCCGGTTATAATAGACAATAAAATCGGATTTTGTCCATTATAACCGAAGCTTTCAAAATCAAATTTCAAAACAAAGTTGGCAATCAGTTGGCAATAAGCTAAATTTTGTACTTCCCCGAATTCGATCAAGAGACACAATCAGTCTCTGCAGCAGAAAATGTTCATTTTTTCTTGGAAATAAGTCAAAGAAGGCAAACAACTTCTGCGTTGAGCTGAAAGTGACGTTCGTTGCCTTTTCATTGAGAGTTGTTAATTTTAAGAAAAATGTCGGAAAAAAAGCGAGCATTTACTTTGCATGAAAATATACAATAATTTGCGAAATTGAAGGAGGAACTTCCCAAGCTGACATTTGCTTGAACAAAAACCTAAAAAAACAGACTATTTCGAACATATGGATTAATCGGGGAAAAACTCGGTTATAATGGAACATTTGACATGGTCCCGTGGAGTCCATTATAACCGGATTACACTGTATTTGCATAAAATCATTTCGTTTTTGAGAGTTAAGCAAACATTACTGCAGTTATAATGAGTAGAGTGGAAACAGCCACTCTACCGACTGTATTTGAAATCTGAATATTCTTGATCGCACACAAAGAACATATGCTAAATATGTCACAATGAGCGAATGCTTCTCAATTCTGGTTGGCACGAGAGGAGTCATGACTGTGTAGGTGAGCACGATGGTAAACATACCCAATGAGAACTTTGCATTATTATATTTTTATACTCCCGCAACAAAGTTGCTAAAGAGAGTATTATAGTTTTGTTCACTTAACGATTGTTTGTGTCACCAAGAAATAAAAGAGTTAGATATGGGGTTATATATATATAAATGAACAGGATGACGAGTGGAGTTGAGATCCCGACGTCTGTCCCTCTGTTCGTCCGTCCGTGCATCGGATAACTTGAGTAGAAACTGAGATATCTTAATGAAACTTGGAACACATGTTCCTTAGGAAACCAAAAACTTATAAAGTGTCATAACTAAGCCATAAATAAAGTTATAAAGGTAAAATTTGAAAAAAAACGATCGCACTAGGAAAGGGCATATTTGGATGTAATTTTTTTGGGCGTGACCCCGTCCCCAAATCGGTTATTTGTATATATCTCGCGAACCAATGAAGCTATATAAAGCAAACTTTTTGAAGTTGGTTCTCTTACGTACCCCACCACACACCATGAAAATAGTCGAAATCGGATAATAACCACGCCCACCTCCACAAAGATTATGTTGAAGATGGCTAAAAGTCTCTACCAAAAACGGTTAAAATCGGGTCATAACTTCCCCAAGATCCCGTATACCTAATTATTGGTAATATACAATTAAATGAGCGTACAGTCTTCGATATATTGTATCTTGGTGGTGACTAGTGAAATCGGTTCAGGAATTACACCAGTTTCCATATAATATTTATGGTGATTTTAGTTATTCTATTGAACTTTATGCCGAATATATGGGTCGAATTGTGTTAAAATTAATGTTCTTTATAAATCTACATCAGTACATTGCGAGTATAAAATATTCGGTTGCACCCGAACTTAGCCTTTCTTTATTTGTTTAGCTTTTTTTAATCTTGCATTGAGCATGTTTTTTTACATGTTGTACCATGTTGGGTCGGCAAAAATCCCCCGCTGAACCCTCCGCGAGGGTGCCGACTGGTAATAGTTACCACAGTGTCGCAACTGTGGAGGGAACTGTCCGGTAACGGTCTGTCCCCACTATAGTCGCGAGGTATCTAGCTAAGGTGCGACTCCGTTGTTGAGTGTTTGTTGCTCTTCCTTCCTTCTCTTCCTTAAACCTTCCAACAGATCTTCGCATTTCTATAAATTTAATAAAGTTTCAGAGAGCGTAATTTATTTCTCATATGTCGGCTTCGCATTCAACTCGGCGAAGCTATCAATGAACTTTTGAATAATTTTTTTTTTATTTTATAAAGTCAAAGCGCACAATAATCACTAAGAATATACAGAGAAGGTGATAATTTAAAACTTATATATGCTTATAATATATATATATATATATAAATGCTTTTGAATTTTACAGTATTATACGCCCTTATCGCCACTGCCGTGATTTGCTTGGTAATGCTTGTTTATGAATTTCTTGGCGAAGTTAAAAAAATACAAATCGTGTATTTCCAATTGAACTGATAATATATTTAAAAGAAAGACATTAAAGTATATTAAAGTATATGTGTACGGGTACACTGGCTGGTACTGTTAACACATACATATGCCCTCCTCTGAAGAGCTCATATATGTAAATATGTATATTATGTTGATTCATTCCACTACGTTTTTTTTTCATATGAATATTTTTTTTATTTTTCACATAATATAACACAATTTAATAAAAAATAAACTAAATTTAATGAAAATAAATGAAAACTAAAAATAATTCAAATAAATATGAAATACAGAATGATTATTTGCGTCAATAATTAGGCGAAGCATAAGTTATATATCGATGAAGATTTAAGAGCTGACCCATAATTTTATACATCATCTCGCAAAAGAATAAAGAATGTCTTCTTTATATTCTTTATGTTTGATTACGAAAATTAAGATGTCTTCAATCTTCATACTAGAAGATCAATTCGCTACTAATTATACTCTCGCAACAAAGTTGCTAAAGAGAGTATTATAGTTTTGTTCATATAACGGTTGGTTGTAAGCCCTAAAACTAAACGAGTTAGATATAGGATTATATGTACAAATATTATATTATCAGGGTGACGAGTAAAGTTCAAATCCGGATGTCTGTCTGTCCGTCCGTCCGTGCAAACTGTAACTTGAGTAAAAATTGAGATATCTTGATGAAACTTGGAAGACGTAAACTTGACCTTAAATTTCATTATAAAGATGGTACAGAAGAACTGCGCTCAAAATGGTATACAAAATTTGAAATGGGCCCACCCACTTATGGGCCAAAAACCATATCTCCGAGACTACTCGACCAATTTGTGATATGATATGTTGTGCAAATAGTCCAAATCGGTTCACAACCACGCCTACTTCCCATATTCCAGAACTTTGTAGTCGATCTGAATACTTTACTTTGCAATATTTAATGTAAGCACTAGTGAAAATATCGGAACAGAACATTGCAAAAATATTACATTTAAAAAGTGGCATCGCCCTTCTAAAAGTCATCGAAATCGGTCCATAAGTTTTTGAGACCCTTTATATCGAATATATATCAGTGCTTCTAACAAATTTTTTACCGAAAATATAGGTAAGTCTCTCAGTTATTTTGAAGAAATTCAGAGGGAATATTTTACTTCTAATAATGTGTCTCCGTGGCAAAAATTATTGAAATCGGGACATAACTTCCCTATCTCCCATATAACTAATATTAGGGTTTTCAAAACTTCAATGGACTTTATACCATATATACGCCGAATATATGGGTCAAATTGTTTGTTATATTAATAAAATTAAATAAATAAATTGCGAGAATATAAAATGTTCGGTGACACCCGAACTTAGCCCTTCCATACTTGTTATACTCTCGCAACCTGTTGCACAGAGTATAATAGTTTTGTTCACATAACGGTTGTTTGTGTCACCAAGAAATATAAGAGTTAGATATGGGGTTATATATACATAAATGATCAGGATGACGAGTGGATTTGAAATCCGGATGTCTGTCCGTCCGTCTGTCCGTCCGTCCGTCTGTCCGTCTGTCCGTCTGTCCGTGCAAGCGATAACTTGAGTAAAAATTAAGATATCTTAATGAAACTTGGAACACATGTTCCTTGGCACCCTGAGGAGGTTGCTTTCGAAAATGGGCAAAATCGGTCCACTGCCACGCCCACAAAATGGTGGAAACCGAAAACCTCTACAGTGTCATAACTAAGCCATAAATAAAGTTATGAAAATAAAATTTGGAACATAGGATCGCATTAGGAAGGGGCACATTCGGATGTAATTTTTTTGGAAAAGTGGGCGTGATCCCGCCCCCAAATAGGTTTTTTGTATATAACTCGCAAACCAATTAAGCTGTATAAACCAAACTTTCTGCAGTCGTTTATTTTAGCTATTTCCTTATACAGTCCAAAAATGAAAGAAATCGGATAATAACCACGCCCACCTCCCATACAAAGGTTAGGTTGAAAATTACTAAAAGTGCGTTAACTCACTAACGAAAAACGTCAGAAACACCAAATTTTACATAAGAAATGGCAGAAGAAAGCTGCACTGAGATTTTTTTACAAAATGGAAAATGGGCGTGGCGTCGCCCACTTATGGGTCAAAAACCATATCTCAAGAACTACTCAACAGATTTCAATGAAATTCGGTATATAGCACTTTCTTGACACCCTGATGACACGGGTGGAATATGGGCGAAATCGGTTCACAACTACGTCTACTTCCCATATAACTCAATTTTGAATTCTTTTGATTCGTTCACTTTATAATACATATATACATTAGGAACAAATGAAGATAATATATATATCATCTGAAATCGGACTATAACTTTTCAAGGCCCCAGATATCTACATGAAGAACTCGGTACCTAAGGGTACCGTATACTCGTCGTTTAAAACTTATGAATCTACCTACACTCACTAGTCGTAGGGAAATACTAGGCATAATATTTCTAGTAAAACATCTGAATGGTTCAGTTTATAGCTTTTTCCTTTTGTCTGATATCAAGTTTAATGTCCCATTTCGTTCATCTAGGCAGTTTAGACCATTACTTTAAAACATACATTAAAATCTTCGAGAACAAATTTTGAGTTAAACGAACCATTCCGCCAAATATGTTATGATTTTAATTCTCATTCCAGCACATTTGACCTGTCTGATTCGATCTTTAGCATTAAAAAAACTATTTTGTCTTCGCTTAATAAGTAACATTAAAATATTTAACCTTTTGTTTTTGTAAATTTTAAATCTTAGCTGTTGAAATTTTTTCTTTCTGTAGCTGAGCAGTTTGATATCTCGACGCTTAAAAAACTCTTGCCTTTCATGACTCGTCGAATTCCGCTCGTTTGCGGATTGCGCCCCACGCGTCGGTTGGGCAGGAGGAGGGTAATCGTTTGGGTTTATAACTTCTCCTAGCTCGCATATACCTTATATTCGGTTATCAAACTTCTTTTGGGCTTAATACCAAATTTAAGTGAGCGTATAGTCTTGGACATATTGTACCTTAGTGGTGAAAATTAGTGACATCGGTTCAGATATTACATCAGCCCTCATATACTATATATGATATATATCCCTATTTTTTTTTATAAATTATCAGCCCTATCCTGTGCACTTGAAAAAGTAAAATAAAATTTTAAAATTTATACAGTATTTTATGAAGTAAGAATTTTTTTGGTATTCTGTGACAATCTTGATTTCTGTCCAATTGTATTCGAAATGAATTGGAAAATTTAATTGAATTATTCTATAACGTAAGTTTTCAAATGCATTGCAATATTTGTTCCAAATAGTTAATAATTTAACTTAAATTTTACAGTACATCCTTTCGTCAAGTTTTTGAGAGTGCGCAAATATACCATGCTGGCCTTATTATCCATGCTAAAGGTCATTATTTTTTTGATTAGTGTTTGTTTTAACCGAGCCATTTTTATTGTGGCTTCGTTGATAAGTTTGGTTTAAGATTGACCTGTTATCAGTGTATTTAACCGATTCTGGTTTGGTTTTTATACAGATGATAAGATATAACAATTTTCAAGAAATGAGCTTTTTATTTTAGACTCAGAATACGAAATGCTTGAAAAATTTCAAATTTTTATAAATTAGAAATATGTTGAATCTGTAAAGTGCATAGAATAGAGCTGTATGTACCTATATATCAACATATTTCAATAGATAGAGATAAAACTTTTTGATGGTTTTTCGAATAAAATGGGTTTTACCCAGCGACTACGGAAGGTCATGAAAGGCTTAGGTAGAATAAAAAACCGTCGTATATATATGAATGTGTACAGAATATCTAGATACATATTTTAATCACAAAAGAATGATTATATAGTATAACGTCTTATACCTAAACCTTTCACGATTTTCTACAGAGCTGGGTAAAAACCCCATTGTTTTGTTAATATCATCAAAATATATTATATACTTATATAGTATATTTCCATTTTTTTTGTTACTGGTAATTACTTTCAACACTTTAAATGCTTATTATATGCTATATATACTGTTTTAATAATATATATAGTATTGTATATACAAATTTATACCATAAGTATAAGCAAGCTGTGTTGTTACAACCAGTTTCATCAGATAACTTCATCAGTGCAGTAATAACTTGAGTAGAATTTATGTTTTATTTCAAAACTACATGTGTATATTAGTTCCTGTAATATTGTGAATAATATTGTCATATTTACGTGTAAACATTGGCTTAAGCATCCAAGGAAGCTGTGTTGTTACAACCAGTTTCATCAGATAACTTGATCAGTGCAGTAATAACTTGAGTGTATATTAGTTCCTGTAATATTGTTAATAATAGTGTCATATTTACGTGTAAACATTGGCTTAAGCATCCAAGGAAGCTGTAAATAGGACAGGACCATAACAATTCAATTTCCCTGAAGGAAGAGCGGAACCTAGTATTTTACATTTCTCGGACGGAAGGGCTCATAAAACTATAAGGCATTAAAAAAATTATTATTGGAACTACATATTTTGGTAAGCCTATTATTAATTCGTTATGCCTAGATTAAGTAAAAGATCTGTTATATTAAGCCGACTTCAAAATAGAAGACGCATGCAAATTCTGAGAGAAAATGATTTTTATCGTACAACTGAGCAATCACATAATACGGAAAGCCATGCTATTCGCAGATTAGATCCCGTAATACGTCTTTCCGAACAAAATGACGATACGGTACAACACAGAATCAGGAGACAAAATATTCAAAATCGCTCTGAAGAGCAAAATAGGAATACTCGGGAACGTAGGTCCCGTCGTGAAAATGCTGAGATACGGTCCGCCGAACGAATCATAGATTCTATTCAGCACCGAACCAGGCGTGAAATTCCTCAAATTCGCTCTGAAGAGCAAAGTAGGAACACTCGGGAACGTAGGTCCCGTCGTGAAAATCCTGAAATTCGGTCCGCCGAACGAATCACAGATGCTATTCAGCACAGAACCAGGCGAGAAATTCCTCAAATTCGCTCTGAAGAGCAAAATAGGAATACTCGGGAACGTAGGTCCCGTCGTGAAAGTCCTGAAATACGGTCCGCCGAACGAATCACAGATGCTATTCAGCACAGAACCAGGCGAGATAATCCTCAAATTCGCTCTGAAGAGCAAAGTAGGAACACTCGGGAACGTAGGTCCCGCCGTGAAAATCCTGAGATACGGTCCGCCGAACGAATCACTGATGCTATTCAGCACAGAACCAGGCGAGAAATTCCTCAAATTCGCTCTGAAGAGCAAAGTAGGAACACTCGGGAACGTAGGTCCCGCCGTGAAAATCCTGAGATACGGTCCGCCGAACGAATCACAGATGCTATTCAGCACAGAACCAGGCGAGAAATTCCTGAAATTCGCTCTGAAGAGCAAAGTAGGAACACTCGGGAACGTAGGTCCCGTCGTGAAAATCCTGAGGTACGATCCGCCGAACGAGTCACAGATGCTATGCAGCATAGAACTAGGCGAGACAATCAAGAAATTAGAACAGAAGAGCAAAATAGAAACACTAGGGAGCACGCACTTCGACGTCAAAACCTTTCTATTCGATTGTCTGAGCAGTTTCATAATACCGTAATGCGCCGAGAACTTCGTGCAAGAAATTCAGAATATAGGAGGGAGGAACGTTTTAGAGAAACACAACGTCGACAATTTATTAGGAGAGGTGCAAGGGATGATATTTTGAATCAAAGGCGCCATCGCCAAAGACAAATTCGCCTTCATAGAGCAAATATTGTCAATAGACAAATTGAAAACCAAAGTCAGTCTGAACGAATGAGATTAATGAGAGCAGATAATGCTATAGAAACTGATGATTTCGAAAATAGTGTAAATTTTACAGATTTTCGAACCATTTATTTTCTTAATATAAAGAAAGGACCTACCGAAATATGCATTTGCTGTGGGGGTTTATGGTTTTCACACCAAGTACGCAAGCTAAGTTTTGCAACCAATCTCTCAGGTGATATTCCCATAGAACATCTAACTGCAGAGCCGAATCCAGGTGGTCAAGAAACTCTTTTGGATAATATCCCTATAGAAAACATGGAATATAACCGTTTAGTTATAGCGCCAGGGGAAGGGCAAAGGCCAATTGACATAATTCAAGACAATAATTCGGAAGAATTGTCATTTGGAACAATATACGTTGGACAGAAACGTACATGCTCTGAAACATATAGTAAGATAGTACGTTCCGAAATTCGCCGCTTTGACCGGAGAGCGTGTACTATTCCAAAGTTGTTCTACAACTATAAAAAATTAGAACTACTGCAAATTAAGAATAGTACATCCATTTGCCTTCGAAAGTTTTCTGGTCGCAACCGAGTTATGGCTCAAAATGTATTAAATGAAAACTTTGTTCAAAATTTGATTCAACATGATGACGGCTACAAAGTTTTGAAAGGTGTTAGATCATCTCCTGCTCACTGGGAAGCTGAGAAAAAAAAAGCAATTGCAATGATTCGCCAATTTGGGCTACCAACCTTCTTCATAACTCTATCCGCTGCTGAATCTCAGTGGATCGAGTTGTTGGTTATTCTGTCGAAAACTGTTGATTCAAAAGTTATTTCAGAAGAGGAAGCCAACATTTTATCAACCCAAGATAGATATCGCTTAATCCGCTCAGATGCGGTTACTTGTGCTCGATATTTTGATTATCGCTACCGACAAATTCTTAAACTTTTTAAAGATAATGCCGGCATTTTTGGAGCACATTTTGTAAAAAACTACTAATGGCGAGTAGAGTTTCAACAGAGAGGTTCCCCGCATATACATGGCATGTATTGGCTTAATAATGCTCCCAGGATCAACCTTCAAAATCCTGAGACATTCTCCGAAGTCATTGGTTTCATTGACAATTATGTTTCTACAGATGGTTCAGTAAGCCACTTGGAAAATTATTTAGATTATCAAAAGCATAATCACAGTCGGTCGTGTACTAGAGAAATAAGAGGACAACAATTTTGTCGTTTTGGTATACCATATCCACCAATGCCTTCCACACAAATATTGCTTCCATTTCCCGACACAACTCAAGACTTGGAAAGGCATAAGGAAAACTTTTCTAAAATTCAAAATGTTTTAAATTCAACTCTGACTACAGAAGACATTTCGAATTTAAATGATTTTGAATATTTCCTGAGTGATGGTAGGATAAACATGACTTTTGATGACTATTTGCTAGCTCTGAGATCAAGCTTATTAAAACCTAAAATTTTTTTGAAAAGAAAAATGCAGGATCGTTTTATTAATGCTTATAATCCTCTTATTTTGGAACTCCATAGGGCTAATATGGACATCCAATATATACTGGATGCATATGCTTGCTGTTCCTATATAATTAATTATATTAACAAGTCGAACAGAGGAATTTCTAGGCTCTTAAATGAAGCTATATCAGAAGTAAATGCCGGAAATTATACAGTTAAACAAAAACTTCAACATATAGGTCATAAGTTTATATCAGGCACGGAAATATCTGCACAAGAAGCCGTCTATTGCTGCATTGGGCTCCATCTTTCGGAAGCTAGTAATGCAGAAATATTTATCAATACCTCACGGCCGGAGGAACGTGTTCGAATGGTAAAACCTAGAGCGGAACTTCTGAACCTTCCTTCAGATTCTACTGACATATTTGTAGCTGGTATTTTAGACCGCTATGTGCAGAGGCCCGATCAGTTAGAAACTGTTTGCTTAGCAGATTTTGCATCACTGTATAGATTTGTTAAATCCAGTAGAGGAGTTCAAGACAGTGATAATGAAGAAGAAGAGAGGGAAGTCGATAACTTACCAGAAATTGGAAATCCACTTCCCCTTAAAGACCATAGCGGTTTTGTTAAAAAACGTACCAAACCGTGTACAATTCGGTACAGAAGATTTAGTCCTCATGTGGCCAGAGTTGAGTATTTTCGCGAAATGGTAATGCTTTTCTATCCATGGCGGAATGAACAACAAGACCTTACAGAAAATGATAATGAGCGAACATGCATAACACATCGTATTTTAATAGAGGAAAATCGAAAAAAATATGATGTTTTTGAACAAAGAGAACTGGAAAGTGTCTTAGAAAGTCTTTATAATGAGACAGACTTAGAAGAAGCTGTGCAAAATGGACTACCTATTGTAGAAAATGAATTTCGAGTGTTCGCACTTCCAGAAATAAACCCTAATATTAATTTGCTAGATTTGCATGTTGAAGATGCAACTAATAATGGTACTGAACCTGATTCCAATATTAGGCTTATTAAACTACCCCCTTTAATTCCAGTTGAGGAATTATTTTCTTTAGTTCAGAGTCTTAACATTAAACAAAAAACATACTTGACTCATTTGATGCACCAGCTTAAAACAAGTCGGTCATTTTATGAGTTCATTGGGGGCGGAGCAGGTGTAGGAAAGAGTCGTTTGATATCGGCGATATATCAAGCACTTAACCATCGATTCAATTCTACACCTGGTTCCAATCCAATCTCATTGAAAGTTCTTCTTTGCGCACCTACAGGTAAAGCAGCCTTCGGAATAGGTGGACTGACGCTTCACTCAATATTTTCTTTACCCGTTAATCAGTTGAATAGAGAGTTGAGGCCACTTAGCAATGACGTAGTTAATTCATTGTATTCCAAGCTTATCGATTTAAAATTAATTATAATTGATGAAATATCGATGGTAGGCGCTCGTATGTTTAGCTCCGTTGATGCCAGATTAAAACAAATATTCAAAACAGAGAGTCCCTTCGGTGGCATACCGATTATAGTTTTTGGTGATTTGAAGCAACTTTCACCTGTTGGAGATAGGTGGATATTCTCTTCTAATCCGAATGATGCTTACAGCGCTTTAGTTGGTTCACCTTTGTGGGAGTTATTTAAATACTTTGAATTGACCGAAATAATGAGACAGAGAGAGGATCAGGCTTTTGCTATAGCATTAAACCGTATGGCATCCGGTAGTATGACAAATGATGATATATCCTTAATTGAAACTCGAATAGTTGTTTCCGAAGAAGTTCCCGACGATGCGATTCATCTATTTTGGTCCAACGAAGAGACAAATAATTTCAATGCTCTTAAGCTCAGTCGAATTCCAACTGAGGCTATCCTGTCAACTGCTAAAGACTCAGTTAAAGGAATTGGTATAAGTGAGAATGAGAATATTTTGGAAAGAGTTAAACTTTTCAAAACTTCTGAAACACAGGGACTGCCATACGAATTGACATTAAAAACCACTGCCAAATATATGATAACGGTGAATATTAATACAAGTGATGGTTTGGTTAATGGAGCAACTGGGCAACTTATGCAAATTGATTTCCATTGTAATTTTCCAGCAATTATTTGGGTTAAATTCTTGGAACCTTCTGTTGGTTTGATAGCCCGATCAAAAAAGACTCATCCTGTAGAAAGTTCTTGGACACCAATTGAAAAATTTATGAGATCTTTTCAATATAAAAGAAACGAACAAATTTCAATTGAAAGAAATCAATTTCCAGTTGTTCCGGCTGAGGGAATAACTATTCATAAAAGTCAGGGTGCCACATATAGTAAAGTTGTCGTTCATACTCGACCCAGAATGCCTAGAGCTTCGATATATGTAGCTTGCAGTCGAGCTACTACGGCAGAAGGTCTTTTCATTGTCGGAAATTTTATTCCTCCTAATAAGTTTTCTGAATCGGATCCAGTATTTAGGGAACTGATGGAATTGAGCACATCTAAAGCCCTGATTACAAATTTCAATTTTATGATTTCTAGAACATCAACACTTCAAATATTATTTCATAATGTTCAGAGTCTTCATGCTCACATTAATAATATAAAAGGCGACGATTTGATGCTATCATCAGATATTTTATGTTTCGTAGAAACCTGGAGTTATCCTGGCGAACATTTTGAAATACCAGGATTTAGTCTAATAAACGAGCTGAGGATAGATAGCACTTCGACAAGCAATCGAAATAAACGGGGCCTTATAATTTATGCAAAACATAGTATTGCTAACTCGATAGAACCAAAAATTATAAAGAAAATTTATACAGATCGCAAAGTTTTAGAAGCAGTTTTGTTTAAATGTTTCAACAATAATTTTCTGGTTCTTTACAGAAACTCAGCGTTTCCTCTCAGACATTTAAATGCAGAACTTCAAGAAGTCCTTACTACTGAGTTGTGCAATCAAAATGTGATAATTGTTGGGGATTTTAACATTTGTCTAAAGTCTTCAGGGACTACAATAAGAAATCTTCTCCAACAAAAAAACTTTAGTTCCCTGCTTAATGTAGAATATTCAACTACACCTGCGGGTACACAAATTGACTGGGCATTTTCAAACATGGATCATTCCCATGTTAATGCTATCACCTACGAGACAGTGTATAGCTATCATGATGGTATTTGCGTCTCTATTTCGAACTAAGGCTTAATACAATATTTATCTTTTTCACACATAATGGCATTAATAATAGGTTATAATAAAATTTTTAACAGCCGTTCTTTTAGAAAAATATTTTTAAATATAACAAAGAAATAATTATCATAACCAAGAAAAATTAAATCATATGTAATATTTGTTAATATATAATAAGTTGTATAAGTATAAGGTAGATTTAAAAGTTATATAATTTTATAATATTTTTTAGAAAATGTAATAAATATATAAATTAAATAAATAAATTAAGATAAATGACAAAGATGTTAACTAAGAATGTTTAAATCAATTGTACTATTTGTAAATATTTAAAATAATTTATAAATATAAGGAAGACTTAATAATACAAAGTTTAAGAATAAATGAAATGTATGTAGGGAAAATGTTGATCAGACTGTTTGTAATCTTAAAATTTAAAACATTATATTTACTTAATAAATGAATTATATGATTTCTTACTTTTAAGTTCATTTAAGAAATAAAATTTGAATTCACTGTTAATAAACGATTGTTTTTTTCATATTCCTCAAAATTTAAAATTTAAATTATTATTAAAAAGAGACTCGAAAAAAAGTATAACAATTTTGCTGTAATATAAATAATTTTACTTCAATTGTAGATACATAATGTAAAACTTTATACGTTTAATTAATATACATATATACATATTAATATATATATATTTATATACATATAATACTTTACGTTGCGAGAGTATAAAATGTTTGGTTACAGCCAAACTTAGCCCTTCCTTACTTGTTTTTCTATTGTTCTCGTAGATGCGGCTCTCGTTTCTGTCAATTGAATATTTGAACAGTTGAAAAACCACGCAAGTCTATGGGATTTCCATTACTCATAATCTCAAAATTACTTGGATCTAACAGAAAATTAGCTTGTTTTGTTGTGAAAACGTGGAAAGCTAAACACCGCTATCATAGCTGAAAAGGACCTGTAACAATTAAACGACCGTTGGATGTTCTCCAATATATATTTAAATAAATATGAATGTTTGTGTTTCTCTTAGAGTTTTGTTGACTTTGCCAGTGACATTTGACAGTGAAGAGCGAAGTTTTTCAAATTTGAAGCTTATCACGATGTACCTCAAAGCAACTATATCTCAAGAAAGATGAAACTCTTTGGCTACCTTAGCTATTGAAAACGAATTGCTAATCAGCTCGACTTATCGAAAAGTATTATAAGATTAATTAAGAGTGGTTTTGTAAGAATTGGAATAAAAATAAAAATTTAAAAATTCTGAAATTTTGACTAATCTAAAAGAAGAATAGAATAACGAAAATCATCATATATCGTATATGAGGACCATGGTAATTCTTGAATCATTTTCACCATCAAAGCATAACGGGAATAGGGGCAACTTGGCAACCTGTTAGTAGGCAAACAAACTGTACATTCGGCATTGAAATTACTCCTAAATTGCAAATCAACGAAACACCAGCTTGCAAAATCGCCAAAAATAGCGCTATAGCGAAGATTCTCCAGATATGCAAGTTGATAATTTGGGAAGTACGGCGCATAAAAAATCGCTTATTTATACATACAAGTGTTTTTGCAACAAGATCAAACTGCGATTGTAGAAGCAGTTGCTTGATATTGGAATTGGTAAGGTCACAGTTGACACCTCGATGGATTAATAACATTTCAAACAGATTTTGTCTCTTCTGTCTCTTTCCGGACATAAAACAACAATATAATACCCATAATTGGCTGAGTGAACGACCAATATTGGTCGCAAAAAACAAAGATGTCGTCGATGTCAATGAATTTAGAATTTCGTTACAGGAGAGCTGAACAGATACAAATTAGGATGATGTAGCCAACTATCCCAAAGGATTTTTATAATCATTGGAATTGCCTGGATTATCACCACTTAATTTTACATTTAAAAGTAGCATCAGTTGTCATCAAGCTGTATAACATAAATCAACCTCGACTTTGTAATGAACTTTGTATCGTCATCGAAGCCGGGTCTGCTAGTTTTATATAAGATCAATCTTTGTTGAAGAGCAGACCATAAAGTGGGTCTCTCTGTAGAAATAACATTACATCCAATAACTTGCTTACAGCTCACAAAAGCTCTCGACCTTTGGTTGTAGTTAAACGAGATCCCCAAATGAGTGCGATTTGCGTTAAAGTCACCAGCCATGATGTACCTTCCGTCATATTTTTTTAATAAATTCATATAAGTATCAGGTTTGATATTATGCCTAGGCGCATATTCAGTATAATGACTGATTGCGCATTTTTACTGAAATTGTAGCTTGAATTTTATACTCTCGCAAGAAAAGTTGCTACGAGAGTATTATAGTTTTGTTCACATAACAGTTGTTTGTAAGTCATAAAACTAAACGAGTTATATATAGGGTTATACATATCAAAATGATCAGGGTGACGAGACGAG
Organism: Zeugodacus tau; assembly: GCA_031772095.1. Classification (NCBI taxonomy): domain Eukaryota; kingdom Metazoa; phylum Arthropoda; class Insecta; order Diptera; family Tephritidae; genus Zeugodacus; species Zeugodacus tau. The sequence continues at coordinate 12,478,356 of CM062650.1, forward strand.
TCAAAATCCGGATGTCTGTCTGTCTGTCAGTCCGTCCGTGCAATGGATAACTTGAGTAAAAATTGAGATATCTTAATGAAACTTGGAACATGTTCCTTGGTGCTCTGGGGAGGTTGTTTTCGAAAATAGGCAAAATCGGACCGTTGCCACGCCAACAAAATGGCGAAAATCGAAAACACATAAAGTGTCATAACTAAGCCATAAATAAAGTTATAAAAGTTAAATTTGGTACAATGATCACACTGTGAAAGGCCATATTTGGATGTAATTTTTTTGGGAAAGTGGACGTGCCGCCCCTAAATAAATTTTTTGTATATATCTTGCAAACCAATAAAGCTATATAAACCAAACTTCAGTCGATTCTCTTACGTATCTCACCATATGCCATGAAAATGGTTAAAATCGGATAAACACCACGCCCACCTCCAATACAAAGGTTAGGTTGAAAATTACTAAAAGTGAGTTAACTCACTCACGAAAAACGTCAGTAACACAAAATTTTACAGAAGAAATAGCAGAAAGAAGCTTCACTCAGATTTTTTTTTACAAAATCGAAAATGGGCGTGGCATCGCTCACTTATAGGTCAAAAACCATGTCTCAGGAAGTACTCGACAGAATTCAATGAAATTCGGTATATAATATTTTCTTGACACCTTGATGACACGTGTGGAAAATGGATGAAATCGGTTTACAACCACGACAACTTCTCATATAATTCAATTTTGAAGTCCATTTGATTCCTTCACTTTATATACATAAGGAACCAATGAAGATAGCGGAATAAAACTTTACACAAATACTATATATGTTCTGTGGAATCACTTGTGGAGAAATTGTCAAAATCAGACCATGACTATCGAACATGAAGAACTCAGTGCCTTATGGTCATTTTTCACCGAAAATATCGGTATATCCCTCAGATAATTTAATGTAATTCAGAGGAAATTTGTTTCGTCTAATAATGTGTCTCTGTTCATAACTTAATCAAATGGGGTCATAACATCTCCTACCTCCCATATACCTAATTATAGGTAATATAAAATTAAGTGAGCGTATAGTCTTCGATATATTTTATTACCTCAGTCCCCATATACTATTTATGATGATTTTTGTTAATCTATTGAACCGAAATATAGGTCGAATTGTGTTATCTCTATAAAATTACATCAATAAATTGCGAGAGTATAAAATGTTCGGTTGGACCCGAACTTAGCCTTTCCTTATTTTTTACAAAATGTTTTGGGCTATCGACACAACCTTATACAATTGAACAATGACAAAAAAATTTTAACAAAGCAACAATGACAACTTCCAAAATATTATTTGTTTTGTGTTCTCTTTTTTTATTTTTCTTGTCAACTCGAATAAACTTCTCTTATTATTATCTTCGTCGCAATTTTTCCATATTTACTCACTTTCTAATCTTTTCCCGGCCTTCCACGAATATTTCAAGACTAAAATTAGCCAGATCGGATTGGCCGTTCTCGACTTTTTGCGAGACTAACTAATAGCAATTCATTTTTATATTGTATTTGGCTGTATTTATGTAACTGTAAATTAGAAGTAGAACAAGATGTTAATTATTAATTGTGGAGATGATTAATTTGAATAATAACTATCCTATCATCTAAGTTGGACCAAATTACATGTATATGCCAACTTTCATGAATATCAGTTGACTCGTTTTTGAGTTCATTCGGAACATACACACGGACACTGGATTTTTATATATTAAGATGTTACTCGGGATGAATGTATATTTCCAATGCTGAAAGAATTTTTGAAATCGGCACAGTAGGTTTCAAGTTTATTCGTTACAAACATACATACAAATCTTTCCGCTTTATAATAGTAGTATAGATAATAAATTATCCAAAATCCAAAAATTTATTTTAAAGAGGAAAATATTTACAATTAACACAGTCATCAATGCACATAATTTTATAGTAAAAATTTAATTCTTTCAAACGAACTGCACTAGCACATTTCAAAAGTAAGAGAATTAATTTTGTAGTTGCAATTAAATCAGAATTTGAAAAATCCCTTTGAGATGCTCCATTTTCATTTACGAAATATTTAAAATTTCTAAATTTCAAATGTTGCATTTAAATACGCAGAACCTACTTAATTGCCTAGCAGCCACATTTTGTATAAAATTTCTGTTAAAATATTGTTTTTAATAAGAGAAAATTTACGGCACAGAGAAAATATATTTTCGAACACAAGAAAAATATAAAATTATGATAAATTTCTTTTAACGATTGAACAATTTTTTTTTAGTTCTGCGGAGAAATAAAAATTTACATACAATTGTAATCTTTTTTTTTTACAAAAAAAGAATTAATTAAATTAAAAATGATGAAACAAGTCAATGATTAAATATGTTAAGTTTGTTGAAAAAAATTGCCGTTCAAATACAAATATGATTAGCAGCTAATTTACAAACGAACACTCAAATTAAAACAGTTACACTCTACTTGCACTAAACACTTGTCTGACGCTATAGTTTTCTCCTGTGAAAGTTCACGACCGAACTGTCGTATTTTCCAACAGTTTGCATTACCTGTCGAACCAGTTCCAAAAACAAAAGACGCACGAAAGAAGGGTCATTGGGAAATCAATCACATTGAAAATACAACAACAATAAACGATAATCAATATAAGTGAAGTTGCGTATACGCCATCGTGGTTCATTTTCTAAACGAATCAAAAAGCAAGAATAATAACAACGCACAACCATTACAAATACGTAAATATGTTGAGTAAACGGTTTAACTTTATTTGTATATTTGATTACTGAAAATTATTACATTCGAAATTCAATTGCCACTCTTCGGCCATACAATGCTTTCTATAAAGTCCAAGTGATCAAACACTTTTGTTATCACAAAAGATTCAACATTGACAGAATCCGTTGCTATACGTCCGAACAATTTGCGTTTGGGAAAATTTTCTTGAACTACGAATATTGATCTGCCAGAATGAATGCGATTATATTTCAAAGGCTTCAGGTGAGTACCGGTCTTATTAAAACATTCAGTGTCTGCTACAATCTGAATTCCCTCATTTAACCACACAAAATCTATTAAAATATGTACAATAAAATAAAAGTAGATGCAAATCAAATACAAAACTCACAACGCTCTGAATTCACTTGGGATGTATATAAGCACACTGGATACAATTGGGAAGTGTAAGCCACATCACTCTCCGTTTCAATCAAGGCAATATTGTTAAGGGAAGGTGTTTCTGAAGAGAAATCGGGATGTATGTGAACTGCCTGAAAAGTCGAAATAAGTTTAAAGATAATTTGTTAAAGTTTCTAACTTCATAACTACCTTTATTTTCTTCGATTCTAAATTGAAGTCGAATGATACTCCCTTAAAATTGTCAGTTGATACGCAACTTGCTGCCATTATTACAAAACGTTTGTCAATCAAAGCGCCTCTGCAAAATTTAGATTGGTTAGCAGAATTAAGCCAGAAGACGGAGAAGGGTATGTCATCAAATGTGCTCTCTCCAATCGATCGCAAATCATTCGTTATTTTTTCACATGCTTAAAAAAAGTAAAATTCCATTAACAATCAGCAACAAAAGTATGTGTTAGAAACCGCTCATAAGATCTGCGTTTGCAAGAAAAAGCATGCACACAACAATGCGAAACTTACCGAGTTCTGCAGGACGTTTGTGAGGTGTAGCAACATTTGTTCTGTAAGTAAAGAGAAATTAAACAAATAGTAACGAAAGAAATGTCGATAAGAGTTCGTGAGTAGTAATTTCTTGCAAGTACTCTTAATTTAAAGAGGTCAACACTAAGCGAAGTTCGATTAACCATTTTTGGACGTACGGACATTATGATCCCGCTATTCTCAACTACCTGTGAATAAAGAATATATTCTAATTATACACTCAAACATTCTACAGAATTAATCTAACGGCAAATGGGTTCTATTCACTGTCGAAAATATCTGTGGCACTGGAATATCGAAAAAGTTTCGAAATTCTAAAGTGTCAACGTGTTATTTTCATAATTCAATTGCAAGTGTTAATACCTGCTTAAGCTTCGAAAACTACTGACTCACTGACTTAACAGTTAATCGATCCGAGTTAAAAGAATTAGTCGACTTTATGATTAAATTAAAATACTTATTATATTACCTTTTGGCAAGCTGGTCATCTATTAGACTTTGCTTTCCTTCGATTGCTTTGGCCAAACTTAAAAAACTGTCTGTATCCTTTCCCGCGTCCACATTAATTTTTAAAGACCCATCATCAGGGTCAGCCCCTTTCGTGCTTGTTGCGTGGAACAGCGCGAAGAAAAGTCCAAATAATATCAGATTGTTTTTCATTTTTCAGAATAACTTCAAATAGCTGTGAATAGAAAAAGTAGAAACAAGTGTTTTTAATCTATTTAATATTATTATCACCGGAGTACACTCGAATATCTGGTTCTCATAAGTAAGTCGACTACATTATATTTGAGAAGTAAGTCCATTATGGACGCACTTTAACGAATATCGTGCCGCTAAGCATAATTTTATTTTAATATTCTCGCAACTTTTTGTTTCTTCACGAACCTATCCGAACCAAAACCTATCTGTTCGTAACTCCCTAATGCAAAATCCCAGAAACACAACATTTTAGATGTAAACCCATATCTGAGGAACTACTTGACCAATTTGATTTCGGTGATATATTGATATTACGACGCCAACTTTGCATTTAACGTTATTTTTAATATCATCTGGTTCCTCGTTTTACAATAAGTAAATTAAGTAGCAATAAAAATATTGAAATTAAGTTTAACAAAAATAATGTATTCAAAGGGTAGTATCACTCTAGACATAGTCAAAATCGGATCACAGTTTACAGAACCCAAGATGTCAAACATGAGGATCACAATGCATGTGACATTTATCGCAAATATCGGTAAATCTCTCACAAAATATCCTAAAGGAATTCAGATGGCGTTTTTCACTGACAATAATGTTCCTCTACGCCAAGAATTGGTAATCCCAAGTACATAAGTACTTTCCCAAGGTACACCTAGAAGTATTTTAGATTAAAAGTATTGTAAATTAATTGAAATTTCGTTTGAATTTGTGCTTAATATATTGACTGCGCGCGAAATTCTCAAACAAAGTTCTTTTATGCATTACTGCTTTTATAAGAGATATTCAAAAATGTACTGAAATATACTCAGATGTTCATAAATATATATTTAATTTTAATTTTAAGGGGTATTCTGGTCAACCAGAACGCACCTTTTTTTAGAGCCCCCACTCCACCGGCCCGTATTTCGACAATTTTTTTATATTATTAAAATCTCAATAAAATACATATACAAAAATGGATAGTAAAAATGTTTTTAATTTTTTTTTATCTTAGTTTAAAAAATGTCTAAAATTCATGCGTCTAGATCAGAATACCCCCTTGAACGATTTTTATAAAAAAAAACATAAATATTAGAAAAAATTAATTATTTTTTTGTGGCAAAACCGCAATCTTTTACTATATTAAATTTATATAAATCTTTATCCATAAAAAATATTATTACTCATACGCCATGGCGAACTATAACAACAGAGATTTGGTTGGTGTAACTCGTACCCAGTGCACGCTGTTATAAATATTAATGATGTACAATGATGAAGTTGACGACTAAAGTATTTATAAATATGTATATATTGTGATATTTCACGGTGATTTACGTGCGAGACAGTCCGCATACTTGAAATGGTCAACACTTTCAAATATTCAAGAAATAAATAATAATAAAGTAAATTAATGATCTTTAAGGTTGCCGTAGTGTTTCGGCGTTTCTCTCAGGTGGATTACCTGAGAAATCGCGTAGGCATTGCTTGCTTTTTTCGAGAAAGAACAAGAGGAAGGAGCGTAAGAAAAATCCTGCAGTGCCTCAACCGAAGTCGAACCAGAAGAAGCCAAGAAGATCAGCGATGAGACCGGAAGCACTTATCATCCGCCCAACGGACAAAGAAAAGTATTCCGACATTCTAAAACGGATCAAGACGGCAGTACCCGCTGACCAGGTCGGTGACACAGTCGACAAAATACGAAAGACAGCAGCAGCTTATCACACTGTCGAAAGGCAGTGCGGACAAAGGCAAAACACTGCATAAGACTATTACAGAAATACTGCAGGATGACGCTAAAGTCTTTAGTAAAGGACCTGAAGAATACCTAGAGATACATGACATAGATGACACAACCACAACAAGAGACATCCTAGCAGCCTTACAAAAAGTAGCCGCGAACGATTGTGGAATAACTGCAGAAGCGATCAAAATCCGTAAAGCTTTTAGAGGCACACAGACTGCGTCGGTCACGTTGGCAGCAGCAATAGCGCAGAAAGTAGTAGGAGAATACGGCAAGATAAGGATCGGCTGGGTAAACTGCCGTATTAGAACATTGGTAAGGCCAGTCCGATGCTATAAATGCTGGCACTTCGGACACCGTGCTGTCCAGTGTAAAAGTGAGAAAGACCGATCCAAACTCTGCATCAAGTGCGGAGAAGAGGGTCACAAACTTACCATGTGTAATAAGCCTGCCAAATGTGCACTGTGTGCTGATCACCCCGGCGTAGAAAAGGTCGCCCACCTTGCCGGCTCAAATAGATGCCCAGTATACCAGGAGGCACTCAAGAAGATAGCGAACAGCCGAAAATGCGAATACTACAGCTAAACATAAACCATTGCGAGGCTGCGCATGATCTGCTCATGCAGACAGTACGTACACTCAAGGTCGACCTTGTGCATTTATCAGAGCCGTATATACACCTCATCGGTCAGCCATGGGAAACTGACAGTACTACCAAAGCTGTCATATGGTCCTGTGGCAAGCTCCCTTTCCAGAGAGCAGTTGACAATAACAATGCCGGCTTTGTAGCAGCATTAGTAAATGGCATCCGCTTCTACAGTTGCTACTCACCACCTAGCCTCTCCATTGTCGAATTTACTGACTGACTGAGGACGCCAAGCAGCATCATCAAGTAGCGATAGCAGGAGACTTCAACTCCTGGGCAGTAGATTGGGGCAGCAAGCATACCAACGCACGAGGGAAAGCACTACTAGAGGCCTTTGCTACACTAACGCAACGATTGGTATTGTTACCTAAAGGGAAGAAACCGTCATCTTACCGACCACTCTGCATGCTAGATACAGCGGGTAAGATATTCGAGCGCATAATCCATCAACGAATAGATACCGTAGTCGACCCACTCCTGGCAGACAACCAGTATGGATTCCGGAAAGGACGATCAACACTAGACCCGATTAATCTGGTTGTTAATACGACCAAGAAAGCAATCGCAGGAAATAGATGGAAGGGTGGAACGAATAAGTACTGCCTGGTGACCGCCTTGGACATCAGAAATGCTTTCAATTCCGCTAACTGGGACTGTATCATGCAAGCTCTCGAAGAAAAAAACGTGCCAGCATATCTGCGCAATCTAGTGATTAGCTATTTTACAGATAGAGTGCTGAAATACGACACGAAGAACGGCGCAAAAGAGTATGATATAACCGGTGGTGTTCCGCAGGGCTCTGTTCTCGGTCCATTCCTGTGGAATATTATGTACGACGGACTTCTGAGATTAAAGCTTCCAAGATGTGTCAAACTAGACGCGTATGCGGATGATGTGGCCGCAGTTATCGTCGCCAAACACCTGGACGAGATTCACCACCTGTTTGAAATCACTTTCAGGAGCATCAACCAGTGGATGGATTCAGTGAACCTACAACTGGCCAAGCATAAAATCGAAGCAGTGCTCATTTCTAGCAGAAAAGAGTTAGATACCATCAAGCTGAAAGTCGGGGATCAAGAAATCACATCACAACCTTATATACGATATCTGGGAGTGATGCTTGATGCCCGACTCAACTTTAAGCAGCAAGTGGAACACGTCTGTACTATGTAAAGCTTCAGTAATAAGAGCTAGTCTCGCACGATTGATGCCGAACGTCGGAGGTCCAAAACAGAGTAGACGGCTATTATTGTCATCGGTAGTCACATCGGTGCTTACCTACGGAATATCCATCTGGGCTGACGCACTAGAGACGCAAGATTCGTGGAGAAAGGCTGGACTGATATATCGTATGAGAGCAGTACGAGTTGCAAGTGCTTTCCGCACAGTATCGGAGGAAGCAGCGTGTGTCATTTCTGGAACTCTACCTCTTCGAGTACTAGCTGAGGAAAGACGGAATCTTTACCATCGAGATAAGTCAACCACACTGAGCGCTGAGGAACGCAGGGAAGAAGAACGACGGAAGAGCATCGCACGTTGGCAGCTTCAATGGGATACTGCAGAGAAGGGTAGGTGGACCCATCGTCTCATACCACGGATTGATGTGTGGCTGAACCGTAGTCACGGAGAGGTCAACTATTATCTCACGCAGATGTTATCAGGACATGGTTGTTTCCGGGCTTACCTTTACCGTTTTAAGCACGATAATTCCCCGGAGTGCCCGTCCTGCCCAGAAGTTATTAAAGATGCGGCGCATGTTTTCTTTGAGTGCACACGATTTAATCCACAGCGTGATCTACTCGAGAATAGCTTACACCAGGGTATCCAACCAGAGGCAGTTATAGAAATAATGTTGTCATCAAGAGCCTCTTGGTACGCTATCAACACATTTGCAACAGGAGTCCTCATAGACTTGCGTTCCATCGAAAGAAAAAGGGCAAATGACAACAACTAGATGAAAGAAGAAATAACATCTTAGCTATCAGAAGGAAGAGCAGTAGCCAAATCCTCTCCCCACGAAGTAATGCCTAACGGCGGATACCGTGGGAGATCAGAGTTAGAGGATAGTGGAGGTTTTAGTCCGTAGTACCATTAACACGTAACCTAAGTTAATGTTTGAGTCCGACATACCAGGCAAAACATCTAAGCCCGAGATTCGTAAAGGAATTTCCTTCGCTATATAAAAAAAAAAAGAAATAAAAAACACCAGCTCTGAAAGTATTCGATGCAGTACCCGCTGGATGAAGCCGCGGAAGAGGACGACCTCCACTCCGGTGGAAAGACCAAGTGCAAAATGACCTGGCTTCACTTGGTGTTTCCAGTTGGCGCCAAAAAGCAAAAAGGAGGAATGAGTGGCGCGCTCTGGTGGATTCGGCTATAATCGCTTAAATCGGTTCCTACGCCAAATATATATATACTAGCTGACTCAGCAGTCGTTGCACTGCGTGAAATTATTTGTTTTGAAAACAAAGTTGAATTTGTATAGTGTTGGAAGTAGTTGCGATTTTTCTAAATTTTTTTTCAATGTAACTCAGCTTAATAAACAACATTTTTTGTTTTCTGTTCAGGTGCGTAAATGTACAGAGAAGATGATTTTTCAACTCGTGAATGAAATTTATGCCACACACCTCCAGCGACTGTCTTTGAGACCTGTTTATTGTCATGCAAGTCCCATTGGAAACTGAATACGTTTGAACTGAAATGGCAAATCGTTGGAACTCAAAGAAATTCGTGGAATCAAGCATTCTGCCTCCTTGTAAGTCCCTTTAAAAAATTCTTGCAATTCTTACATTATTCGATAGCTGCTTTAAGACTGCGAAGCAAAATAAATGACAAAGAATTTAGAAATTTCACTGGATAATTCACAGCTTCGTCTTCATTTTCAACATGATCGATCGATGTGTATGAACACCGGAAGTTGACTTTAAGTCGTATAGATTAAATCATCGACATCGGTATTTTTGCCAGTTAAAAATCTGCGTGCACTCAATCAATCGTAGTTACGATAAATTTGGCTAATATTCGGATTGATATCAAACCATTAGAAGTATTAACAAGAATTTGCCCAGTTCTTTGCAAATCTTCTGCGGTGCTTTCCTGTTGCATGAACACACGCATATTCATGGTCAATCATATGGTTTTCGCGTGCCGCCACAAGTACGATGACTTCGATTGATTTCGAAATAACAGAATGTGTTTGTCAATAACAGTATCATTACGCCACCAAAGCGACGATTATTCTTCCACAGATCTTTCATTGTTCTATCAAGTGCTTCTAGAAAATTGCACTCATCTCATAGATGTTTCATAGATTTTCATGTTTAACTGAAGCTACAATGTCGAATGTGCCGTTTCTCCAACTTCAAGTAGCGTTGCTGAAATTACATTAGATGCGAGAGCCAACGTAATGCCATTTTGAGATCGTATTGTTGCCAAAATCAATGATATCAGAATCAATTAGGATTCCCAGTTCCACCGTGCTTATCAAGAAATAAAAGTCCACCATTTCCATCATGCACAGCCTTAATCAATTCATGATAGGTTGTCTTTTGCTGCTCATTAAATAATGGAACATTTCTTTATACTTGTTGTTCCAAAGTTATTCTGTCGTATACACGATTCAGTACATCTCTAATTTGACGATTTGGTGATGGCATCATTGTAGATGTCACCGCTCATTTGCAGTTCTGAATTCTCTTTTGCCACTTGCTAATTTCCGACTTTTCCGAATTGTTTCTTTTTATAGATAGATTGAAAAAAAATTTATGGAAAAAAGTCACGTTTTGGAATTTTACAATTTTCCGACTAAACCTTCCAAGATCCACAACAACAACCTCTGAACATTTCATCAAGAATGGTCCAACCGTTCTCGATCCTTAGCGTATCTAATCTTGAACCGCTTTCGCAGCGCAAGGAACGGAAGCCCTCAAATATAAATAATTTCCCCCGTTTTTTACACATTTACCACTGTTTCTCCGCTCTTGATGCTATATAGCCTATAGCCTTCCTCGATAAATGGACTATCCAACACAAAACGAATTATTCAATTGAACCAGTAGTTTCGGAGATTAGCGCGTTCAAACAAACTCTTCAGCTTTATAATATTAGTATAGATATACTATGAGATAACCGCATAGTCAAAATAAATAGCTTCACTAATTTTTTCGCATCCTTATTCCTTATTTGACCAACAGTAATTATTATAAATAAATTATAATATATTAAATTCTGCACTCACCTTCTTCCTTAGTCCTTCTCCAAAGAGACGCAGCACAGAAATGATACTGAATTAATTTCTGCTTCGCTTTATATTCAGTCACTGATCGCGAATTGCTTATATATTGAGAGAAGAGCAAGAGAATCACAGCCACTCTAGCGATAGTATTTGGAAAGCTAATATTACCGTTCTCACACAAAGAAAGAGAATATTTAACTCTCCAAACAACAAAGAAAATGCTAGGCAACTGAGAGAAATTGTAGAAGAAATACTGAAATAGAAATTTGGTTGCGTCAGGGCAGTCATGCACTCACACATACATATGTTCATTCAAATATATTCCCAGCTAAAAAGAGAACATAAAAATCTACGAATGATAAGAATGATAAGAATGTAGATCACCACAATTTCTTTGCGGCCTCTCTGTCACGGCAACTGAGCAGAGTGAGTTGCGCGAAGTGTGTTCTCTCATCTCATTATATGTGTTGAATATTTGCCAATGAAATTGTTGCTTAAAATAAAATTTAAGTAATCAACAATCATTGAGCGAGGATGGGCGGAGCAATATGTGTTTCAAGAGCATAAGCGATCACACGTACTTTCTCTTTCAACAGTAAACGTAAAGCGAAAATGCGCTGTTACCATGGGACAAAGTACCAACAAATTCTTCAGAGAGCATCAGTGCCATGGTTCATAGCATCGTTGACGTCAGTACGCTTGACATGTGGCGGATGAATGCTTCTGCCTTATCTTTATGTTCAATTCAACTGAAATTGCCAATTCATTCTAATTAATTCATTATATACAGTTGCGTTCAAATAAATAGCACTGCGTGCTGGAATATGCTTTAAGGCAAAACCGTGTGTTTAACTGCATATAACTGTTAACTACGAATATTAATACGGATTTTTCTCAAAATAACAATGTACCACACAAAGAACACACTGCTAAATGTCTCCCATCGTAAGAGTGTCTGAGGAAAATTACACAAGAATTTATGGTTATTCTAATATGGTAATGGAGTCGGGCAAAAGTAATGAAAGTAGGATCAGTCAGTACATTGGTGCACATATATTCCATGATATTATTTCAATTAAATATATTATCAGCACGTTTTGTATTATCTCTCACTCAGACAAGAAATTCAGAAACAAGCCAATCCCGACTATAGTTATGACGGAGAATAAGACTGTTAAATCCAGAAGAATTTATGTTGTTTTAAATTATCAACTTGTGTGTATAATTGCTGTGAATGAAAAATAATTTATTCTGGAAGTTTATTGAAACCTCCGTGCAGTTGATAGTAAAGTCGATCTGTTGTAAATAAATTACGTTGTCTTAAATAATGTGTAATTTTTACCAAAGAAATGGGTAACGATGGGACCTTGAATTTAGATGGAAAATGTATTCAGAATACTTCAAATACTAAAGAGATTTAGCACAGTTTCGTAATATTGGTAATATCGTAAATAGTTATTTTAGAATAGTTAATAGTTATTTGGAAATACAAACGCTATTGCAAATGAAATGCCATTGTGCATTAAAAAATATTTCATCACACACTGCTATCAATACGAACACCACTGTATATAGTACATTAATTAAAATATATTTTGAAATTTCGGTTGAATTGAATATATAGATAACCTATTGACATCAGACATGTTTTTATGTTCTTTGTTGACATTTCCGATGCTGCGGAGATTGCGTACACATGCTCTCCGAAGAGCTTAATATCGCTTTCTCCCATGTTGAATGCTCTTTTCTCGCACTCTGTTCACTCGTGAGAGAGACTATCTCTGTAGGTGCGATCACTTACGTTCTCCAAGCATATAATAAGGCTCCGCCCATACCCACTCACAAATATGTGTTTACTCAAATTTTGTAAGCAACAATCTAGTGGGCAAATGGACATGTATACTTCTATACATACATAATGAATGACAGTGGCGAACGCAGGAAAAAAATTTGGGGGAGTTTTAGGTAAAAAGACAATGTTTCATTATTTTATTTACAAATTGAAGTCTAATCTTCTTTTATTTTGGGCCATAACATTTTAAATCTCTTCCTCCGTCACGTCTATATCTCTATGGATATTCAAGAGAGCCATTCCGTTCAGGCGTGTTTCTCCAGTTTTATTTCTTAAATATGTTTTAAGCCTGCGAAGTGAGGAAAACAAGCGTTCACTTGAAGCAACAGATATAGGGATTGTTGCTCCAATCTTTAAAAAACGATGCACTGTTTTGAAAATTTTAATTTGAAAAACAAATAATAAGTAAAGTTGTGTATCTAATTCAGACCAGTTTTTTCTGGTTGTTTTTTATTAAAAATATAGACATTTTAGTTAAGGCACTCAAGTATTTTTTTGCAATTAGCATAATTTTTTTTAATTTAAATTTATTTCACAACAGTTTGCTCATGGAAAGAAAACGGAAAGTCATAATAAATGAGTTTTTAGTTTTCCTGTGTTATGATTAACAATAAACTCTAAAAAAATAATAGAAACCTTATTGGTGACTTTTCAGTTCAGAACTAATTTTCAAAAGAAGTCCATTTTCGACTCACAATTCGCCTTAAATCTAAAAAAATCCAGTTCAGCAGCCACAGAGTTATAAAGCAAACTCATTACTTTGAAGCAAATTAAAAAAATGTCTCTGTCCAGTTTATATTTTTCTGGGTTTCTTAATTGGCCTACATTCCCACAACTTTTTAATACTATCCTTTCATAGTTTTCCTTTTCATAGTTTCAAAAAATTAAATTAACAAAAAAATTATCAAATCACAAAATTTAGAAAAAAAAGTATCAAAAAAGAAACAAATGTATCAAAACGGCAACGCTGTTAGTGACTAATGTATTCATTTATTTTACATATTCATACATCGTCGGCAGAAAGATTGCTTTGAAAACAACAAATTACAATTTTTTAAATGGCTATGTAGAATTAAATTCTATTATTTAAAAATTCAATTACTTTGGGGGGGGGTTTAACACCCCCAAGGGGCCCCCCCTGCGTTCGCCCCTGATGAATGAGCATATTTTAGCGCTGACACTTCTCATTGGATGATTTGTTCTTGTACATACATACGAACATTGATATAGATATAGGAAGCATTCGCTTCCTAAGAATTAGTTAGCTCACTACATAACAAACACTTGTAAGAAACAAAAAGGGAGGAGGCTCAGTACCGCCTTCTCTTGTGCGCTTTGTATGGATCCAAAGTAGTTTATATGTAGCGACTATATATATAGCTTTAATAGAGACAAGTAGATGTGGCTTCGTGGAGGTACAGTGGGTTCGTTTAAGTAAAAAAATGACATTTTATTTCATATATCATTTATTTCATCTCTCAGCTTTCACATTGATTTAGATATTAAAAAATTATAATTAATAAAATTAAAAAATATTAATTTAGTTTTATTCAATTAAATAAATAAAAACACAAAAACCAAAAAATAAAAATAAATAAATAAAAATAAAATCCTCAATAAAATTTCCATGAATCTATCTTTTTTCGCCAGCTAACAACTTATATTTACTGTCTAGCTAACAACTGATATCACTGTTGGTTTGTAAGAATTAGTTAGAATATGCTAAGTACTTGAGAATTCATAAGCCAACCTTAAAAAAACCAATTTCCAATTATAGTTGAGTTTCATGTATTTAATTTCGCTTCTCTTCCCAAATAGATGCGCTCACAAGGATGAGTTCGGCACGCAACGTGTGTACAAAAAGACTTCACCCAACTGTGTGCTCACACTGTATCTACCGTCGCGTGAGATCACACTCTCCGGCAATAATCCGGCCATATTGCGTGGTATAATCTATGTGGATCCAAAGGCGATACAAGGTTACAGGGTGTATGCTCAATTGACATTGACATTTCGGTGAGTACTATACTATTCTATACATACGCATATATAACGCATAAAAAATTCCACATAAAATATGCTCGTATCAGAGAGGAGTAGATATATTAGGATTCAGAAAGTCAGGTAAACTACTTGTTTTGAGAGCTAACAGTACTTAAATACGCTGCGTTCTTTTATAGTATAGTTGTTTTATTTTTCGCAAAGCCGATTTATTCGATCGTAGGAAGCTTATTTATTTCACAAGTGCTCGAGAGATAAAACCTCATTGAATAAATCAGTCCTCAGCTTCTAATATAGCTCTTTTTCGTCATTAATTTATTGATGGACAATAACTGCAAAGGCAATTTATTGACGACAGAGCAGAGAGGCTCGAGTAGATTGTAGGGATCTTGCGTAAAAGTTTTTCAGAAGAATGTCTTTCCATTGAGAAAGCATTTCATCGTTGCTTCAGCGTTGACCGCTTTTATTTCAGATACAGAATGTGCCATTTTGGAACTACCGCTGCTCTGTGACCTATTTGAAGACTTTCAAGATAAGCTCTCCATGTATACTTACAATACCCAGACGTTAATTAAACAGACATCCCTCCGAATTTGATTACTTCTTCCTAAAATTCCCTCAAGCTCGGACGTTCATCCTTATAAATTATTATAATCGTCCTACATTTAAAAATCCTATAAAAATTTATTAATCTTCTATTGTTTCTCCTCTTCATTTTATAGTTACGGTCGCGAGGATGAAGAAGTGATGGGTTTGCGTTTCTGTAATGAGGCTATAATGTCGCTACATAAGGTTTGGCCAAGGAATGAGGAGCCGGCGCGTGAGTCACTTAGTTCATTGCAGGTGAGACGAACACAATAAAATATAAAAAAACATAATTTGATTTAAATTTGCTGTTAAAATTGAGTTCGAAAGAGGATTTGTGGTTGTCTTCAATATCAAATTAAATAGTTAGAAATAAAAGAGGTGTTTTTGAAGAGTGTTGCCACTTACTGAAAGATTATTAATTAAATGAAATTTATAAAAACTAAAACAAAATAATTTTTGTGTTGCCACTGGTTTAAAAATATATAAAATAATCGAAATAGTTAAGAACTATTGTATTACAGTTATCAAAATAAAAGATTTTAAATACTCTTCGAACAGGATTGCCACTTTTTCAATACAAATATTGCTTTCAATTTGAATTCATGAAAATTGCCACCCATTTAAAAAATAATCAAAACAACAATTTAAGATAAACGAACTATGAAAAAAGGCAAAACATATTTTTGGTATAGGGTTGCCACATTTTTAAAATATATTAATTTATAAAATCATATATTAACCACATATAAAATTAAGCAGATATAAAATTAGTGGAATCCAGAAGGTTAAAAATATTTCCTGCAAAGGGTTGCCACCTAGTTTCAAATATTAAACATTATTAAAATAAATATAAAATATTTAATCATTGTTGAGTGACAGATATCAAACTAATAAGAACCCGAAAGTTTGACAAATTTTGTGAGCAGTGTTGCCACTAGGTTAAATGAAATTAAATAAACGAAATGTGTAAATGATTAACATTTACTACAATACCACTAATTTAATGAAAAGATATTCTTAGTACTTGTATATTATAGATATTAAAGTAAATAAATCCAGAAAGCCATAAAAGAGGTTGCCACCTCCTAAAAAATATATTAATTGCATAGAATATCTAAGAATAATTTCGCTACAGTCATCAAATTGCAACTATTGCTATTATCAACTTTTCGCATTCAGCTGGTATAACTGTTGATTTGTACCATTAGATTTCATTGAAAGCCCAGAAGTTTGCTAAACATTTGATGTATGAACTGTGAGGCAAATTTTCGTATATCAAAAATATAGTAGTTTTCCCAAATAACGAACACATTAATTGTCAGGCCTGTTCGCTATATCGAATTTTTCGTTAATTCGAGTACTCACTTAGAGGTATTTTTATCAATAAAAATAAGTTATATATCCGTAACTTGCAGTTTAATAAATAATAAATTTGTTAAAAAATGAAAAACCATAAAAAAACAATTCAAATCCAATAAATCCTTCCAAAATGGACCAATTCTGACACTCATATTTCTATTTGGTGCTGATCAATAATTTTAAGCTTTTTTATAAAATTCAACATTTTTTCAATTTGCACATTTTTTTGAATTTTGTCCAGTTTAATTTTTAATTCTGGTTCGATGTTATTTGATTTTTTCCTCTTTCTTCATATGTTGTTCGTTAAACCGAGTACTTAAAAATCCCCGATGTTCGTTATTTAAGGTACTCAATGTAACAAATTTGCATGTTCGATATAAGCGGTTTTCGTTAAAACGAATATTCGTTATTTCGGAAAACTACTGTAGTTGAAATCTGTCTACCATTTCTCATTGCAGGAAGTCTTAGTGAAACGCCTTGGCGATGGTGCACACCCATTCACACTCACTTTAACGCACAAGCGCCGCCGAGCGTGCAATTAGTGCCGTCAAAACGTTACTACGGCGCACCGATCGGCACCAGCTATGATGTGCGCTGCTTTATAGGTACGTGGAAAATATTAAAAACAACAAACAAATGATGAGACCAGAAACATGAATTAAAAACAGAATACAAAAAGTGTGGAAAGCAAAGGGAGCCAGCGTTATTAAGAGCGGCATTAAGAATCAAAATAAAGAAGAAATGTGCGCAGAAATGCTTTAAGAATTTCGAAATGTTTGAGTTGTCAGAAGTACGAAGAAGTTTATTTTTGTATAATGAAAAAATATTCTCTAGCATATTATTGCAAAAGTTATTATTGCCCAACTATTTGCAAGGACACCCATAGACCATTTCAGATAATCATATTAAAAATATGCGCAACGCTAACTGAATCATAGGCTTGCTACCTTGTATGGTATGTGCCATAGAAAATTGAAATTAGAAAGTGCACTCTTTGCCACAAGCAAACATATGTGCGTTGCCAGAGATATTCAATTTCTTTTTATACATGCATACTCACCAACACATAAACATTTTCTATTAGTTTTTCCTTCGCGCAATTCCATTAAACCGGAAATTGAATATCCTGCGCGTTGGTATCTCATAACGGTGCATCTAGGCGAGCCCATTTCTTCGCGCCACCACAATTTCATATGCGCCTAGTTGTATGCAATATGTATGCGAAAATCCATTTAACTGCACCGCTAACACACACACACGTACGTTTCACACCTCACACAGTGGTTTCATACATGTGCGTGTATTGTTGTTGTGTGCTCACGCGTGAGGTGTGACATTTGCGTCAGCACTGACATGTTGCTGTCAGTAAACATAATATAATTTGTTCACGACCCTGCTATGGTATTGTAAAGTGTTGTTTTCGTTGTTGTATGTGTAAGTGAAACACTGAAGTGCCGCAAATGCAAATTAAGTCACATATGCGCAATGTTTTTGGGTGCAGCAGTTGATTGCTTTTTCACATTAGTGTTGGCGACGACAAAACCGATTATGTAAGATGACCGATCACATGGTGTTTAATTCAACAAAATTCAATTATCAGACAGCAGATATAAAATAACTGAATTATTTATTTGTAATACCTAATCACTAATATATGTATTTTAAATTGTTTTTGTAAACGAATTCAGAACTTGAAGCGTGACATCTGACAAGTGACGAACAAACATCTTTATGATTTTGTTTTTTTATATCAACTGTTGTTTTTAAATTACTTATACAGCTGTTTTTCACTAAGTAGCAATAAATACGATCTTTAACGCGTGACAGCTGACAAGTGACAGCCCAAAAAATTACATTTTATTAGGATTTTTTATTTTTTTTTTAATGAAAACACTACAACTGCACTTTTTCATGCTGTTTATTAATCTTTGAAATCATATTTAGAATTTGATAAGTGATAGCTGACACGTGACAGACCACAAATAACCGTATTTTGGTTTTTTGTTAAAAATACTATTACGAAACTTGTTTTACGACTATTTTTTAGCAGTTTAAATCAAAATTCAAATTTAACAAGCGACAGCTGACATCTGACATGTGACAGAACAAAAAACTAAAGTTTATATTTGTTGTAGAATGTTAAAGTGAAGGTATACGAGTCCAATTAACGAATGTAGAATCACTTTGTTTGATCTTGAACTATATATATATATTTGGCGTAGAAACCGCTTAAGCGATTATAGCCGACTCCACCAGAGCGCGCCACTCGTTCCTCCTTTTTGCTTTTTGGCGCCAACTGGAAACACCAAGTGAAGCCAGGTTACTTTGCACTTAGTCTTTCCACCAGATAAATCGTATAAATCGTACAACTCATCGTACCATCGTCTGCGGTATTCGCGCCAAACATCAGGACGGGAATAATGAGCGACTTATAGAGTTTGATTTTGGTTCGTCGAGAGAGGACTTTACTTTTCAATTACCTACTCAGTCCAAAGTAACACCTGTTGGCAAAAGTGATTCTGCGTTGGATTTCAAGGTTGACATTGTTGGTGTTGTTAATGCTGGTTCTCAGATAAACGAAATTATCTACAACTTCAAAGTTATGACTGTCAACAGTGACGTGGGAGCCAAGACGCGAGAGTGCTGACTGTTTGTTTGATGACAGGAGATATTTCGTCTTGTCCTCATTCACCTCCAGATCCATTCGCTTGGCCTCCTTATCCATGCGGGAAAACGGATGAGAAATTTCATTGACGCGCCTCAGTTAAAATGGGTGTACGCGTTACCTATCGCACCTATGTGTATCAGCAGTCCAACGGGCCGGAGAAATTCGTAATTGCTAGAATTGCAACAATCCTATAAAGTGTCGTGGTATGCTTTGTAGTCGCATTGATTTCATATTGAATGTTGCGTATACGCCCGGTGGTGTGCGCAGTGTAAGTCCATGTTGTCCATGTGAATGATTTGTAGAGCGTATTAGTATATGTAAATTTATAAATATTTGAGCCACTGTATTGATGTTCAATACTCAAAGGGACTTCTTATAAATCCTTCATAACCCTTTATTATTACTTTTATATCTATATCTCTAACAAACTTTTGTACTCCAAAAAGTATTATTCTTAATTTTCGTAAACTTATTTCTCTACTTGTATGATCTTGGAACAAATAAATAAGGGGCTTCTGAGTCAAACTGAATTTCCTGTGCTCAATTTGGCGGTTTGTAGTCAGTTGCATAAAGTCGTTTTTTACTGAATTATTATGACACAAAATGAAATGTGATGCAAAAACTATATTTAACGGACATAGGTTTGAGAAATAATCTAAAGGAATCACATTAGAACATGACGGAAAGCTCATATTTTGCTGTATTTTATAATTTGAGCTATATGTTAACTTTTTACTGTTTTTTAATTGCTATGAGACTTTTCGAAGATAAAAATTGAACCCAAAATTGTGAGAATATCTCATCTTAAAGTTAAAAGAACTCCTTACGATCTTGAGATCTGAACGATCTACTTATATTTAATTCGGACAATATACTATGGGCATTACGCCAGTCCTTCAAGTCGCAGGGGTTCTCGAATATGCTATTAATTCAGTTCAATTCCATTTCGTTCCATTTCATTTTCAGTTTATATCTCGTTGTTTTGCATACTCGTTTTTGTATTTTGCCCTTTTTTATAAAGAAACTTATGATATTATTTTTTTTTTCCAGAAAATGTCCATATATTCTGTGATCATATATACTCACAGATCTATCGATACTTGATACTTTTCGTATACAAAAGTTTGGTTTTATTCCTGTTTTCACACTTTGTTAACCACTTATCGATTACGATTTAACCACTATAATAATCGACATTTGTCAGCAGCAACAGTAGTACTGTTAGACAGTATACAAAACATACACACACATTTTTAAAGTGAACTAGAAACGCCATACATGCACATAATCATGTTAGCAGAAATAATTCTACACTTGCATAAAGGAAATCGCTCATAAGCGCCGCTTTAGTGCGTGTTAACTTACCAACAGAAAGCATTAGCTGTGTATTGCTTGTATTGGTAGAAGAACACTATCAACTAGGTATGTGTGTGTGTGTTATATTGAAGGCCATTTGGTACAAAAATAGCAAATATGTAGTCATAAAATTGCATTACGAGCTTTCTAGCGACCAAATGATAAGTTGATTTGCTTGCCAAAGCGCCAAGGCATAACCTTAGAGTTTCTCGTGAACGTAGCAGTAGCAGAAATGCAACTAAGAAAGTGTAACCGCCCTGCCAGCCAGGCCTAACCACTTTCCCCTCATGTTTCTTCAATTACTAACACCAACGCACACGTTTCGGTTGTTTTGTTATTGTATTCGTACGTGTGAGGGGAATAGTGGTTAAAAAACTCACAAGCAGCTATGCTGGCCTATGGCAAACTCACCACTTTTTTTTTACCCACTTTTGTGGGTTTAAAAAACTTCGGTTTAACCAGCTTTTTCACCACCTTTGGCTGGCAGGGCGCTTACTCATTGTACATATTCAAACACACAAACAAACATAAATTTTTACATATTCTCACACACACATACGCATGTGTATATATCCACCCGACAAGCCAGCGTTAAGCACATTATTGGCTATTTTGCGTGTAAAGACAATAAAAGCGTTGAGTTAAATTGAAAATCAATATATTTATACTCACTTACCTGTGTACAATGTATGTATACACACAGGTATGAATAGTTAATGTGCTTGCGTTATGCATTGAAGGACTCACAATAGCACTTGAGTAGCGACATAAATATCGCCTAGTAACAGGACAATTTTGTGTCTACTTAGCGCTTAGTTGAGTTAACTTTAGCCTAGTTTAGTAAAAGTTTCAAAAATATTTGCGGCGCGGCGAACTTTGGAATATCTCACTTCACTTAGGAACTTAGGAACGCATAGATGCCATATAGTTGGCTGCTTGCTTTCTTAAATAAACTTTCGCTGGCTTTATAAGTTTACACAAACAGCATTAGCTTCTTATAACTAATTTATTGCAAACAATTCTTCTTCTTCTTGACTGGCGTAGACACCGCTTACGCGGTTATAGCCGAGTCCAAAACAGCGCGCCACGTATCCCGCCTTCTGGCAGTTTGGCGCCAATTCGTTATTCCAAGCGAAGCCAGGTCCCTCTCCACCTGGTCCTTCCATCGGAGTGGAGGTCTCCCTCTTCCTCTGCTTCCACCAGCGGGTACTGCATCGAATACTTTCAGAGCTGGAGCACTTTCATCCATTCGAACAACATGACCTAGCCAGCGTAGCCGCTGTTTTTTTATTCGCTGGACTATGTCTATGTCGTCGAATAACACATACAGCTCATCGTTCCATCGTCTGCGGTATTCGCCGTTGCCAATTCTTAAGGGACCATAAATCTTCCGCAAAACCTTTCTCTCGAAAACTCCTAGTGCCGTCTCATCGGATGTTGACATCGTCCACGCTTCTGCACCGTAAAGTAGGACGGGAATGATGAGAGACTTGTAGAGTTTGGTTTTTGTTCGTCGTGAGAGGACTTTACTTTTCAATTGCCTACTTAGTCCATAGTAGCACCTGTTGGCAAGAGTGATTCTGCGTTGGATTTCCAGGCTGACATTGTTATTGGTGTTAATGCTGGTTCCCAGGTAGACGAAATTATCTACAACTTCAAAGTTATGACTGTCAACAGTGACGTGGGAGCCAACTGTTTGTTTGACGACAGGAGATATTTCGTCTTGTCCTCGTTCACCACCAGACCCATACGCTTCGCTTCCTTATCCAGTCTGGAGAAAGCAGAACTAACGGCGCGGGTGTTGTTTCCGATGATATCGATATCATCGGCGTACGCCAGTAGCTGTACACTCTTATAGAAGATTGTACTTTCTCGATTTAGCTCTGCAGCTCGTATTATTTTCTCCAGCATCAGGTTAAAGAAATCACACGAGAGTGAGTCACCTTGTCTGAAACCTCGTCTGGTATCGAACGGCTCGGAGAGGTCCTTCCCGATCCTGACGGAGCTTTTGGTGTTGCTCAACGTCAGCTTACACAGCCGTATTAGTTTTGCGGGGATACCAAATTCAGACATCGCGGCATAAAGGCAGCTCCTTTTCGTGCTGTCGAAAGCAGCTTTAAAGTCGACAAAGAGATGGTGTGTGTCGATCCTATTTTCACGGGTCTTCTCCAAAATTTGGCGCATGGTGAATATCTGGTCTGTTGTTGATTTTCCAGGTCTAAAGCCACACTGATAAGGTCCAATCAGTTTGTTGACGGTGGGCTTTAGTCTTTCACACAATACGCTCGACAGAACTTTATACGCGATGTTGAGGAGGCTTATCCCACGGTAATTGGCGCAAATTGTGGGGTCTCCCTTTTTGTGTATAGGGCAGAGTACACTGAGATTCCAATCGTCAGGCATGCTTTCTTCCGACCATATTCTGCAAAGAAGCTGATGCAAGCACCTTATCAGCTCTTCGCCGCCGTATTTGAATAGCTCGGCCGGTAATCCGTCGGCCCCCGCCGCCTTATTGTTCTTTAGGCGGGTAATTGCTATTCGCATTTCTTCACGGTCGGGCAATGGAACATCTGCTCCATCGTCGTCGATTGGGGAATCGGGTTCGCCATCTCCTGTTGTTATACTTTCACTGCCATTCAGCAGGCTGGAGAAGTGTTCCCTCCACAAACTCAGTATACTCTGGTCATCAATAACTAGATCACCTCTGGGGGTCCTACAGGAGTGTGCTCCGGTCTTGAAACCTTCAGTTAGTTGCCGGATCTTTTCGTAAAATTTTCGAGCATTACCCCTGTCGGCCAGCTTGTCAAGCTCTTCATACTCACGCATTTCGGCCTCTTTCTTTTTTTGTCTGCAAATGCGTCTCGCTTCCCTCTTCAGCTCTCGGTATCTTTCCCATCCCGCTCGTGTTGCGGTCGATCGCAACATTGCGAGGTAGGCAGTCTGTTTTCTCTCCACTGCGAGACGACAATCCTCGTCATACCAGCTGTTTTTTTGGCTTTTCCGAAAACCAATGGTTTCGGTTGCAGCTGTACGCAAGGAGTTTGATATGCCGTCCCACAGCTCCCTTATACCGAGATCCTGATGAGTGCTCTCAGAGAGCAGGAGTGCAAGTCGAGTATAAAATCGTTCGGCTGTCGGTTGTGATTGCAGCTTCTCGATGTCGAACCTTCCTTGTGTTTGTTGACGTGTGCGCTTTTCTGCACAGAGGCGGGTGCGTATTTTAGCTGCTACAAGATAGTGGTCCGAGTCGATGTTGGGACCACGAAGCGTACGCACATCAGAAACACTGGAGACATGTCGTCCATCTATCACAACATGATCGATCTGGTTGCGAGTAATTCGATCAGGGGACAGCCAAGTAGCTTGATGGATTTTCTTATGCTGGAATCTAGTACTACAGACGACCATATTTCGGACCCCGGCGAAGTCGATCAGCCTCAGACCGTTTGGTGATGTTTCGTCATGGAGGCTGAATTTTCCGACTATTGTGCCAAAGACACCTTCTTTACCCACCCTAGCGTTGAAATCGCCAAGCACGATTTTGACATCGTGGCGGGGGCAGCGCTCATAGGTACGTTCTAGGCGCTCATAGAAGGTATCTTTGATCACTTCGTCTTTCTCTTCCGTCGGGGCGTGGGCGCAAATCAGCGATATGTTGAAGAACCTCGCTTTGATGCGGATTGTGGCTAGACGTTCATCCACCGGAGTGAATGCCAGGACTCGACGACGGAGTCTCTCTCCCACCACGAATCCCACACCGAATTTGCGCTCCTTTATATGGCCGCTGTAGTAGATGTCACAAGGACCCACCTTCTTCCGTCCTTGTCCCGTCCATCGCATTTCTTGGATTGCGGTGATGTCAGCCTTTACTCTTACGAGGACATCAACCAGCTGGGCAGAGGCACCTTCCTAATTAAGGGTCCGGACATTCCAGGTGCATGCCCTTATTTCGTAGTCCTTTAATCGTTTGCAGTGGTCGTCATCAAAATTGGGGTCTCTCATCCGAGGCTGTTTTGTTCTTTTCATTGGGGGGTATTTTTATGTGGTGGGTCCCAAACCCTACGTACAACCGCATAAGCGGGTTTCGCCTTCTCACTTTAGCTCGCCTTCAAACGGATGTTTGTTAGCTACCCAGAGGATACTTGGTCTAAGACCGGAAGTCGTGAGCTGCTTGAGCCACATGTAAAAGAATCGTTCCTGGCCACTCCCAAGTGAATTGCAGTCAGAAACTTTCCTCACTTGCGTGAACTTCTACATATGACTCCATCCTCCATTTTTTATTTGCAAATAATTGCTTGGAAATATTTTGCTTCGCAACTTATTAGTGTAAAATGTGGTGCACCATGGCGTATGAGTAACTTGCATATTACTGAGGTTAATGCTATAGATAGGTGTTTGTAGCAAGAACAATAGCAAAAAGCAGCATATACCTGTGAAAAGATGTCATATAAAGAATAGTGAAGAAACGATATGGAATGGAACGGTATATATTGAAATGAAATGGAACGAATGGGAATGGAACACATCAATATGTTATAAATAATATAAAAAAAGTGTGGAATGCATTAAAAAAATTAAATTATTTAAATTGGTATTAAAGTGGCTTCTACGCACTAAAATCAAACAAATTTTCATTTCGAATACTTTAGTCACATATTACTGTCTTCATGTGCGGTAACTAAACCTTTAGTCGTCGCTCATATGTAATATAATAATTTGTGTATTTTTTGCTATTTTAAGGTTTTTATCCACACTTTTTAGCTTTATAGCAACTTTTTTGATGCATTCAACGCATAATTCACTTGTTCTAGTGCAACTAGTTCGCTTTGAACCACTTTTTCACTAGTGGAATTTAGTAGGAGTAGTCATATAAATATTTTTGGTTATCTTTTAAGGGTTTAATGCTGGTTTTTCATGCAAAATTATTGCTGCAGTAATGATTTTTATTGAAATTTTTGAGTTTATTTGCTTTCAATATCTCCAAAAATACTCTAAAATAATCAAAGTAAAAACATAAATGCACTCACAACCGATGTGTAATCGACAATTGTATTGAATTTGAGTTCTCATTAACTATTTTAATGCTATTTCGGTGTATTTAGTTAACATGGAACGCAGCTCAAAAAAGTAGTATGTATATTCACTACAATCTGCTTTAATATTTAACTTTCGTTAAAGAAAGGTTCATTTTACTGCACGCAGCTTCACTTTGCTTGGTTAAAAGCCACAACAATTTATTTACGCCAGACAGCAGCAACCGAACAGACCTTACGAAATTGCAAGTGTTGCCACATTTTTATTGTTACTTGACTAAATTTAACTTATATGACTTTAATTTCAATTTATTGAATAGGCAATGTATATGTATGTGTGGGTGCTTAAAATATATACAGAAATACTCACTTTATCACAAATACATACACACTCACACACAATCACGCACTCTCTCAAAGGTGTCACACTTTTTACGAAGTCCTCATCACCATACCATATTGATTTGCTGGCATTGAACAAATGTTACGTATACGCCACAGCTGGCATGACTTCTGTAAAAATTAATGGTGCGTAAAACTTGAGATGTTATACGATTGTGACAGTCAATTGTTGTAGTTGACATTGTGTTGCTGGTAATTGTTGTTGAAATTGTTGCTGAAGACAGTTGAAGGCTCGTAAACGCAGTGGAAAAATAATCAAAAAGTGAATTCTAAGGTATATATTTAAAATTCTTTATGGTATTAATTGCTGGTATGTGCACATTTTTATGTTTAAATGAAATTTTTAAAATTTCCTGATTCTCCAGAATGATATCTGGTTAAAGGGTTGTGTAGCTGAGTGCTTAATACTCCGTCCATTCTAACTGTCATATAAAATCATCATTTTATAAATGCAGGTACCAACAAGCACTCGGTTCTATGCAGGTACCAACAAGCACTCGGTTAATGAAGGAAAACAAAAAAGAAGGTGAGAATGTACAATGCAAGAAAGGACCATCTATTCAGACTGGTATTGATCGCTACATAAACACAAAAAGGAAATCTAGTCCAATTAAATCAGCGGTTAATAACAAAAAAATTTCAAGCAGGCACGCCAAATGGTAAAAAGCCAGACATTTTAATTGGCAATAGATTTGCCTTACTGAGCAAAGAACCTAACGACGATGCGAAGGGTACTACTGCAGCAGTGAATGCCAAACCTCCTCCAATCTATTTGCGTGAGCGTAGCTCAAATGCGCTTGTCTCCAAATTGAGCAATTTAATAGGCACGAACAATTTTCATATAGTGCCTTTAAAAAAAGGTAACATAGATGAAACGAAAATACAAAAGTACACTGAAAAAAGTTTCATGGATGTAGTGAAATTCTTATCAAATAATAACAAGAATTACTACTCGTACCAATTGAAGAGCTCTAAAGGCCTAGTGGTAGTCATAAAAGGTATAGAGTCGTCGGTAGACTCTAACGACGTTAAAGAAGCTCTTGAAGAAGGTGGTTTTAGTATTAAATCAATAGTAAATATATTTAACAGAAATAAAGTACCTCAGCCAATGTTCAAAATTGAATTGATGCCAAATAATGAACAACTAAAGAAAAATGAAACACATCCAATTTACAAGTTAAAATATTTGCTCCATCGCAGAATCACTGTCGAGGAACCACATAAAAGAAATGGTCCGGTCCAATGCACCAACTGCCAAGAGTATGGGCACACGAAAGCATATTGCACTCTACGCAGTGTCTGTGTGGTGTGTGGTGATCTGCATCCTACATCAAAATGTACTCTTAAAAAAGAGGATTTAAATAAAAAATGTAGTAATTGTGGTGGAAATCACACTGCAAACTATAGGGGTTGCCCGGTATACAAAGACTTAAAAACTAAATTGACTGTTGGAATTCAAACACGCCGTAATCAAATGATAAATATTCCTTCCAACGAAATTATTGAAAATCCTGTCCAAATTTCAAAACAATGTATTCTTAAAAATAATGCTGCACAAGGGAGCTATGCAAACGTGGTAAAAGGCAACACAACACAAATGCAATTGCCCCAAAACCAACCAAATGGAAGCATTGAAACAATGATTTTAAACCTTACCCAATGTATGACACAATTTATGTCAACAATGCAAAATATGATTCAAGAGGTAATCAAAGCCCAAAACCAAATGTTGCAAACTTTTTTAAGTAAAAAATGAGCGTACTTAACATTTGTATATGGAATGCTAATGGTGTTAACCAACATAAATTGGAACTGATTAGATTTCTGAATGAAAATAATGTAGATGTAACGCTGTTGTCAGAAACCCATCTTACGAATAAAAACAATTTCTTTATACCGGAGTATAGACTCTATGTTACAAATCACCCAGATGGAAAGGCACATGGTGGTACAGCAGTGTTAGTTAGAAAACGACTAAGCCACCACGCATTAGAATCTCATGCTACAGCGCAGTTACAAGCAACAACAATATCTATAAAAAATCGTTGGGGAGACTTAAACCTGACGGCTATATACTGTCCACCTCGTTTTAAAATTACAGAGAGTGAATTTAAAGACTTTTTTGAAACGCTAGGTCATAGATTTCTAGCAGGTGGAGATTACAATGCAAAACATATGTATTGGGGCTCACGACTTATTAATCCGAAAGGACGACAGCTGTATCATACTATTATAAATAGGCGCAATAACCTTGATATAATATCCCCGGGTAAGCCGACATATTGGCCTACTGATCGTAAAAAAATACCAGATTTAATTGATTTTGCAGTAATCAAAAATATAGATAAATCGCACATAACAGTAGATACATGTACTGACCTATCTTCTGATCACTCTCCTATACTAATAAAATTATGTGAACAACCCATATTTGTTGAAAGTAAAGTGGGCCTAACATCTCACAAAACGAACTGGCTAAAATACAAAAAATACGTGAGTAGCCACATTAATATTGAATACAAAATAAATACAGAAGGAGACATTGACGAAACTATAAGGGAACTCAATGATATAATTATTAACGCAGCGGTCTTAGCAACACCAAAGAAAAGCTATAAGCCACTTGGTCTCAGGAAAATCAGTAATAGAGAAATAGAACAGCTTGTAAATGAAAAAAGACGTGCTAGACGAGAATGGTAGATACATCCTCTCAGCTTCAATTGATATCTGCTGTACGCAAATTAATAAAAGCGCTTAAACGCGAGGAAGAATTCAACAATGAAATATATATAAAGAAGCTGTGTCCAAACTCAAGCAAGCAAAATTCACTTTGGAAAGCCCAAAAGTCCATGAAGCCACCAGTCGACTCCAACATGCCTATACGAGACTTGGGTGGAAATTGGGCTCGAAGTGACGAGGAAAAGGCTACTTGTTTTGCAAATCACCTAGAAAAGGTATTTCAACCAAATTGCCCAAAGAATAACTTTAAATTGTCAATCTTACCTAACACAGCAAATGAGTCGCCCGAGTCCTTTACGTCTTCACCTTCTGAAATTATTGGCATCATAAAAGAACTTAATCCAAAAAAGTCGCCAGGACATGATAATATCACCCCAAAATTGCTAATTGAGTTACCAAATATTGCTGTAGAGGTGCTCTCTTTGCTGTTCAATGCAATTCTAAGTTTCGGATACTATCCAATTTCGTGGAAAAAGTCGCAGATTATCCTGATAGATAAACCTGGGAAAGACTTGACACAGCCGTCTTCATACAGACCAATCAGTCTTCTACCCTGCCTTTCGAAAATATTTGAAAAGGTGCTACTATCAAAGATGTCTCCTTTCCTCCACGAAAATAATGTAATACCAACGCACCAATTCGGGTTTCGTGCAAAACATAGTACAATAGAACAAGTAAATAGAATAACTAACGAAATAAGAAAAGCATTCGAGCACAGAGAGTACTGTTCAGCTATATTTCTAGACGTAGCTCAGGCATTTGATAAGGTGTGGCATGAAGGGCTTTTATATAAGATTAAAAACATTCTACCTTTAGAATTGTATAAAATATTGGAGTCTTATTTAAAAAATAGACAATTTACGGTTAAAGTGGGAGACTTCATATCTGATGAACGACAAATAAGGGCTGGTGTACCACAAGGCAGTGTTTTAGGCCCAACTCTGTACATCATATATACTGCTGATCTTCCAACAGCTAATAATGTTTTGACATCAACTTTCGCGGATGACACAGCTTTAGTGAGCCGTAACAAATGCCACATTATAGCATCAAGAATATTATCGGAGCACTTAAGATCTGTCGAAGAATGGCTATCCAACTGGCGTATAAATGTGAATGAACAAAAGTGTAAGCACGTTACATTTTCGCTAAGGCCAAAAATGTGCCCGGCAGTAAAAATGAACAATATTCCAGTGCCTCAAGCGAATGAAGTTACCTATCTTGGTATTCATCTAGATAGAAGGCTTACGTGGAGAAAACATATATCTAGTAAAATAACGTGCATGAAGATAAGAGCTGCAAATTTAAATTGGCTTTTAAATAAAAACTCTAAA
Organism: Zeugodacus tau; assembly: GCA_031772095.1. Taxonomy (NCBI): domain Eukaryota; kingdom Metazoa; phylum Arthropoda; class Insecta; order Diptera; family Tephritidae; genus Zeugodacus; species Zeugodacus tau. The sequence goes on from CM062650.1 coordinate 12,508,686, forward strand.
CTTAGCCTAGACAACAAAGTGCTTTTATACAATGCGGCCATAAAGCCGATTTGGATGTATGGCATTCAACTGTGGGGTACGACCTGTGCAACTAATATTGATATAATACAAAGGTTCCAATCGAAAATGCTTAGATCAATCACGTGCTCACCATGGTACATTCGCAATGAAAATATCCATAAAGATCTTGGTATCCCTATGGTGAAGAAAGCAGTAGAGGACAGCAGATTGAAATATATATCTAAACTCCGTGATCACCCAAACCCATTGGCTAATGCCTTAGTACATTCCTGCGATCAAACACGCCTAAAAAGAAGGGATATGCCTGCGTACTAAAGAGCAACGTTTCACCAATACAGCTCAATCACTTGTTTGAGCTTGTCTAGTTTTTAAATAGATTTAAGATTTTATAACTTATTGTTAGGCTTAAAGTAAAAGCAGATTCAATAAATAAAGAAATATTGAAAAAAAAAAAAAAAAAAAAAAAAATTTATAAAAAAAGCGATACAGAACCAAAGTAATTACTTTAAAATAAACCACCTCACATACAGCATTAGTCTAATGTTGAACTAACATATGTCAAAAAGGATTTTTGGATTCTATTAAAAATTAATGGAAATTTGTGTTCTCGGTAAATTTTTAGAAATTATTTGAATGAAAATTACGGAAGCTCTTCTCACGTTTGCTATGTTATAGCTGCTAAAAGTTTTACAACCACTCTCGTAGCTATTAAAAATCTAGAAATTTATTAAAATTCCCAACTGCGCTAAGGAAAGAGAGCTGCGGCGACACAAAAATTATTTTCGCAGCAAGTGTGGTGATAAAAAAGAGAGTCTTACGTATTCGACTTAGCACTAAAATGCGAAAGTTGTTTATAAACATTTTTATGCCGCAGCTACACTTCCTCACACACTCGCTCACTTATATTCTATATTTCACTTTCATAAAATTTTTGTTACAAAAATCTCACCCACCCTCTCTTCAGCTCAAGCTCTCACTCTCCAACTGCTTTTTCGCCACGTATGCTTATACAAAGAGTTGAAAAATTCTTAGAATTTTCTAAGCAACATTTGATATTTAAAAGTTTAGCACAACAGGCGGCACAAAGTATGCCACAGTTTATATTATATTACCTTAAAAACGGAGATAAATCATTAATATAAAGTGAATTTTTGTGACAACTTATTACTAAAAGATTGTACAATTATCGAATAATTTTTTTATAAATATATAATATATTTATTAGTTATAAATGCAGTTTTCCATAAATATTTATTCCTAATTGCTTTCAAATCTTTCAATTTTTTCAAATGCGCCTGTAAATATACCTCATACAAAAGAGCCCACAAGACACGTGGTAGCAACAAAATAGTTTTAGTTATTAATTTTGCATTTAGAAAACTTTGAAACAAGCTTATACATGTTTTTCCCTCAACATATTTAACAACTTATTTATTTTTGCATCCTCTTTGGCTTAAAATTGATTTTAAAGACTTTAAATTATATAATTTACTTCATATATGCTATGCAACACACATTTATTCTTCTTTATATTGTTTGAAAATGGTTCATTTATAGTTAAAGATTCTAGTACAATCCCACTGAACTGAACTTCATTGCATAAATTCAAATCTAAATCAGCCTAAATGTATATTTCAAAAATTAGTTATTTTACTTTAAATTAATAGCCTTTTCGCACAGGAGCTAATTGATCAATTAACCGACTTTTGTTCGATTAATGCATTGATTTAAATCAATTTACCAAACAAAGTAGAAATCAAATTTTTTATATTGATTTTAAATAGAATTTTAATCGAGTTGATAATGAAATGCAACTTTACGAGAAAGAACTTATTTGTATTTACATATACATACGTTCTGTTTGCTAGTTTTTGTTCACATTGTAAATTTGGTTATCTTTTTTTGATAAAATAGCAGTAATACTACTCGACGGTAGATGTCGCTGCTGGAAATAATTGTGGTGGTTATCGAGAAAATAGCAAGCAGCTGTTGAAACTTAGCAAATTCTTATGAAAAGCCAAAACAGAAATGTGTAACAGCTGATCGTTTATCGAGTTGCCGGCAATGCGAAGTGCAAAAACTGGTTCTCAATTAAAATTTTAATTGTTCAATTAATTTGGCTGTGGGAAAAGGCTATAACAAGTTCCTACCAGCAGAGCATGTTGTCTTAAAAAATCTTAGAATTTGCAATTTTTAAACACAAATTATCAGTAAATTTTATATTTTATGGTCTTAGCGCCTGAAGATATGCCTGTATATATTAGAAAAGTACAATCATAGTCATTTCAAACACCTTTTTTCACACTTTTAATACATTTTTTATTTTTATAAACCCTGCATTAATGTAAAAATATATTTTAAAAATCACATATTTTCAATTTTAACATTAAATTTAAACATTTCACTGCATACTTTTAGGCGCGCTAACATAATTTAATTAATCATATTTTAATCGCTTTACGGAAGTTGGAAATGATGCTGCCAGCAATATATAAATTTATATTTTTGGCATCCATGCTCTTTCATTTAGGCAGCCTTTCATTAATTAGAAGCTTCTGTTGTTTGATATATTATGTGTGCCACGAAGAGTTAGTTCTATGTACTATAATTATTTTTGCGTAGTGTGCAGAGGAGTGCACCTAGAACTCATTACATTTCACAACAAAAACAGAAGGTAATTAAAGAAAATAAAAAAATATATTTCCGCTGGAAAGTATGCAGCATAAATTATTATAGTAGTGGAAGCTCAAAAAAGTTAATTCGTTTGTAATTGTGATGCCATGCAATTAAAGTCCTAAAAGTATGCAATAATTCAGCGCTTCTCAAAGATTTTTGTTGCGTACCTTTAGGTTTACAAAAATAATATCAAAATATGCCGTTCGAATTCTATGAAATATTATTATCTTCCACCACCATTTATTAAAATAATTACGCAGTATGAAACACACAGTCACAGCAATGTATACTAACTCAATAGGTTATAAATCACTCCTGCTTGATGTGCAGAACAATAACGATAACTATATCTAACCGCCCAAACATATGCTAAACTAATTTTTGCGCCCTTGAAGTTTTAATTAAATACACGCACTTCCTCTTGGCTCGTTTACCTATTACTCAAGCAAATGTTCGAGATGTAGCGCCTCATGATATGCTATAAACTGTATGAATCGTTGGTTTCCTTGAGTTTCACGCAATGCAATTTACACAACGTTTGCAGAAACTTTAAATGAAACGCATTTGATTCAACATTACGGTGTGAGTTGAGTTTATTAGTTAAACAATGCGTGTCAACAGAAAGTTTGATGAAACATAAAGCACAGTCTCACTCAAAATCTGCGCATACGCCATTTTGGAACGCCTTAAACTTAATTTGAAAGCGCTGGGTGGCATTGCAAAGTCGGTAGCTAACTTGGAAATTAAATAGTATAAATCCATTAGACGCTTTCTACCTACATTAGATTTCTATATATATAAACACTTTTTTGGAATTAACTTTTTGCCTTTCACACACTTTACTTTTCATATTTCAGTTTATTAAAGTACACCTGCTAAGTTAGTTCTTCACTGAAAAAGCAATTAAAAAGCGTACTTTCTTAGAATGTCTTTCGGTTAAGCGTATTAATGAAATTACCACAGGCTCTATCACAAACTTTAAATTTGTTGTTATATTAAAATTTTTTTTTTATTATAACAGTATTTTGTTCCACTAATTACGCCACTTGATATAAGTATTACGAAATTTTACTTTTCACATTTTGCTTTTTTTTATCTTTTTTTTTTTTTGTTCGCCCTTAGTTTTTTCACAAAAAAACATACGTTTTTCCACCTTCCAAACTTGTTGTACTTCGAAAATATTCTTGTTGCCATTATTGCATAGTTTTCCACACTCTTTCCGCCACTTGAAAGTGCTCCAATGTAGTTTCTGTATGCCAAAAGTATGCGAAAACTTGGTGAGGGCAAGTGCTCTTATTGTTACAACTTTCTTCGCTAAGTTTGATGTTGTTTTTGTTTCTTTAAAATTTTACTGCTTTCGGGCATTGTGATGTTTGATAACGAGCGAAGATAGGAAGTTGGGAAAATAAATAAAAAAGAAGGAAAAACGAATGGAAATTTAAGGAAATATAATAAATTTAAATAAGGAAATTTTTAAGGAAAATAAGAAAATAAGAAAATATGGTTCCAGATCTCTTGAAAATAAAATTAAAAATGGACAAAAAATATGTCTGAATAAATATGTTTAAACTAATTGTTATAAAATTTTCATAAGTTCTTATATATAGTGAATTTCTTAACATTTGTAAACTTAACTTAATTTTTATTAATTGTTAATTCTAATCTAAAATCAACAATTGTATAAAATATACTAGAGTATACTTTTGCAATCCATTTCGCAAAATTTTACTTAATTATTTGTATACAGGTGGCAACCCAATATTCCAAAAATATGTTTAATCATAGCTAAGGAAAATAACAATAATATAAAAAATTAATAATATTTAATAATTAATAATATTTAATAATTAATTAATAACTAATAATTTCATTAAACCCATAAGAATATTGAAACCATGTGTAGCATAACTTCCGACGCCACAAACATTTCTTTATTATTCGTAGTGGAAATTATTGCTTCTCGTTTTCATTCCTCATTGTAGTTTGTTGTTTGCCGAAAGCACACAACAAAACAAGGATATAACAAAACAATGATTTCCAATTCATTGATTGACACCAATGAAAAACAGCAAAGAAAAATAGCAATAAAATACATGTCAGGCAGTAAGTGCTTGAGTATGCGTATGTCGTATGTTGGCACGAACATGAGAAACAACAAAATTGTAAGTAGAGCAAGCAAAGATATGTGCATATTAGCTTTTGTTGTTATTGCTGTTACAACTTAAAATAGTCACCCAATAATTTTTAGGATTCTGTGGAGAGATTGTCTAAGGAAAATTCAAAGATAACGGTAAAGGAAATATCTAAACTGATTTCTGAGGATTGGCTTTTTCGACTAGAAGCTTTTACATTATGCTTTGAAATTTTTTGAATTTATACAGTTGTTTACAGGATTCCTCAAGACAGATGGATTTCTGAATATAATACCCACCTAGGACTGTAGAGAATATATAGAAACCAGCGGCATTAAAATTTTCTGATTGCACAAAGCACCTGAGTCAATTTCGACGTATTTTCATTAAGCGCAACAAAAACAACAATAGTACAGCCTGCATATGGCATTCAAGTCAAAACACAAATCAAATCAATATCATTGCGATATTTCATTTTCCTATTTTTATTATTTTTGTATGCCTTTACTCATAAGCTATGCATGAGTTGGCAATGGCGTAAAAGTAATTTAGGAAGACAAATCGTGTATGTAATAAATGTAGCAACACGGCGAAAGCAATAAAAATAAATAAATAAATACAACGATAAATATGGCTCGCAGTCTATTCCCTGTGCAGAAAATTCAAACGGTGAGAAAAATGTCTACAACATCTACTGCTACTAACAATAGGTTATTTCACTGCAATACTCTCATATACTAAGGTTAAGCATAGAGTGTAAAGTGAAACAACACGTAGAATCACAATTGAATTACATCGACAGATACATATACATATATTAAAAGATTGGAAAAAAAGAACTGAACCTTTGATTTCATTGTATAATAAGTTTACGAAGTTTTAAGCAAAGTCAAAGTTTCTTGATCTGAACAAATTGACTGCTTATATTAGATCAAATTATATCGAAACTCTCAAAAAATATGTTAGTTCAAACCAAATTCTCATGGCCACATTGGGCTAAGCACATAGTTGAACATGAAATAATGAGTTTAACTAATTTTATTGTATGAGTGCACGTGCTTTTTTTATGGTATTTTTTATGGTATTTTATATGAATTCACTTCTAATTTTTTTAATTGTTGCTTCACTCCACTCTGAGCTCAGCATAAGGTTTTACTTGAATGATATTTAATTTACCTTTAAGTACTAGAAATTTGGTGCTGAGATGAAAAAATGTGGTCACTTGAAGATTCCTCAGCCATAGCCAATAGAGTATCTTTTTGTATTCGTCGTCGAAATTTCTATAGTTCATCCTTGTTAAAATTTCTTTGAAATCATTGACTTCGATCGCTCCTAGAATAAATATTTTTATATAGTATAAAATAAAGTCGCATTTTCTGTCCCTATATCCCTATGTGCGCTTAAATCTTTAAAACTACGCAACGGATTTTGATGCGGTTTTTTCCAATAGATAGAGTGATTCAAGAGGAAGGTTTATATGTATAATACATGCTTCATATACTAAGGCAACATTGCTAATTTTAGAGGTTTCTAACATGATGTCGTAAATTAACGTATTTTTTTGTGCTTATTTAGCAATTTAGAAAAACGCTGCCTAAACCCTACGAGTTAGATCAAATTAATAATGTACTACAGTATTGTACACCATAAAAAGGTCTACAAAAAAGTCCGCGATGGTAAATATATGTTTATCTTTTAGGGATAACCCACATTAACCATTTTTATTGTTTACTTTTTACGTGAAAAAATGGCTTATTTATACCCAAGACACACATGTAGTAACAATACTATTGTTCGTACGAATACAAGATGTGTGTCACCAAATACCATATTACTACGTTTATGCTTCTTTTCTACTCGGTTATATTATACACGGGTAAGTTCAACCCACATGCATAAACACTTTTTCACCACGAGTTAAATGATCTACTCGGAGAGAATATATTCTTTACGTATGTATGTAGACGAGTTAACTCGGATGCATAAACGGATTTAAAGTTAAGTGGAAAGTCAAATCAGTTGATTTTTGTGCCGGTGTATATGGTTTTGACAAATTGCATATACAGGGTTCCCGTATTGTCAATTTTTCGCTAAAAACCCCTACCCCACTTACTACCGAATTTTTGCGGCAAACGCCTGGTACTGTGTAGTACTACAGTAACCGGTAATTGGTTACTTTTTGGCACCGGTTTTTTTGTGGCACACCTGTGGCACTGTGGGTAGTCGGATGGTGTAGCGGAAACCGGTTATTTGCAAAAACTTCGACGAGTGGGTAGTCGGTTTTCGTAGAAAAACCGGTTTTTTGGGTCGGTCAGTGGTCGGTTTTGCTCGTGCATTTCTGCCCGAACACTTCTCAACAGATTTATGCCGCACACCCCGTATATCTGGAAAATACGGACATATGTATAAAACGTGGCAGCCCTTAATTTAATTCAATTCAGAATTTACCTCGAGTAGAGTATTTGCCGTTTATGCTTATAGGCTTTACCCATGTAGAATATAACCGTGTAGAAATAAAGCATAAACGTAGTATATGTGAGCAATGTAGTATTTTGCTGGTAACAATATCAGCATTTTTTTGTGGTATTTCACAGCTGAAAATAGGTTTGAAACCTAGAAAATAAAATAAATACCTAGGTAAAAATGTAAAAAGAAAATAATTTAAAAAAATAAATAAATAAGTATAAAAATTAAAATTGTATGAATTTAGATATTCCAAAGATAGCAGGAAATCTTCATAGTAAGTATAGGGAAAGAGGAATTGTTTTACTCCAAATTGAATGCATGCAGGTCAAGGGCAGTAATGAATGAATCAAAAATACTAGATCGATTTTAATCATGTTTTCATTGAGTAACATAGGCATATATATTTTATGCCCGTGCAAAGTCGGAGCGGGCCGCTATGTTTTCATATACAACGTTCATAGTTTTTCTGTAGTGTATTTAATTTAGTATCAGCATTGCACCCGTGCGAAGCCAGGGCGGGTCGCTAGTATTTTTATAAAATTCTATATTTCAGCAAGATTTTGAACCTATGACAGCTCAAGTATCAGTTATCCACATATTTAACTCTATCGCCGTATAAAAGTTAGATGCAGTAAATTTCCTGTCGGGTCATTTGCCTTATTTATTGAATCATACGGAATTCCCCCAAACTAAGCGGGCAAACCGAAATTGAACTTGTCGTTGATGTTTGTTGATTTGCAAATTCTTTTCCTTCCTTCTATCTCGCATTTATTTCCCTAACATGTTAAGCACACTAACTGGCTTGCATTTTATATATATTTATGTTGTTTTTGTGACCACGACCTTTTATGTGACTGTTGTTCGAGTGACATTTAACGGCATGTTATGGCATTTTGTGATTGAATCCTTTTGTTGACTGGAATTTATTGTTGTTGGTTTTTATATTTAAAAATATATGATTTTCATCAGTATTGTTTTGAAAACACTTTATTTATTATCTGACTTATGCCCGCATTTGCGGCTTTGCTGCTATTATTGTTTGTCAATTTTGAGGTTATGTATGTTGTCAAGAGACGATTGCATCATATTGGCGGATTAATTAATGTTGTGTCATAGCAATATGAAACTTGTTCCAAATGAAATTGGAGGTTATGTTTGCATTTTGAGGTTAGGTTTGTTGTCAGAACCCTCAGAATATATTTTTTGATTAAATGCTGATGTTTCAGCAAATGATTTGAGATCAATCAGATGATTTCCTTTATAAAACAAGCATTCCAGCAACAAAATAACATGCTTAGACAGAGTCTTCACATACTACTTGAATGTAAGTATTCTACTACTTATCTTTCTTAACAATAACTATCTGGCCAATAAGATCGAGTTCACATAAGCATAATGGGTAGTTTTGGTTTATTAACACGAAGCGTCAAGCAAACTAAAATCCGTCTCTATACGAATCTTCCAATTCTTAGATATTATCCACAATCCATTTCTTATACACCGATTCTATAAGCAGGAAACTGAACTGAAGCTTCAGTGTTTACAGAGTAGATTCCGGCAGAAATTTTGACTGTGAAACAGCAACTTATTTATTTAAGAGTGGGTAGTGAATACTGGAAACACTTGGTCATCAGTAACAAACTTTGCTCTAAGAACTTACAAATAAATTCAAGTCTAATGTCCTTCTTATAAAACAATCCGTTTTTCTATTTTGAAATTTAAGCTTTAAGCTGCGATTTACAGGTCCCAAAAATTTTACTTAACCACCAACTTCTAATCTCTTCTATTTCCAGGTGTGCGCCGTTCAACATGTCGACGTCTGCATGTTCAACAATGGCAAATTAAAAAATATCGTCGCCGACTCGGACACCAGCTCGCCTGTGGATCGCACAGTACCGCCCGGTAGCATATTAAACACTACAATCATACTCAAGCGTGGTCAAACAAAAAACTGGATTGCGCTGGAAGACACACTACAGCGCAGCACGGAAGCCGAAGAGATCACAGACGTCATTGCTGCCTCGGCGATACGCTCACCAAACCTTATACCAGTACCCGAGTAGGCCACGAACCACTGCTTTAGTTCCGCTGTGGACATACCGCAATCGAGCGGTTATCATGGACACGTCTTTGCCATTTATGTGTCCTACTATGTGAAGGTTAAATTAACTTTGAGTGGCATGAGTGGGGAACTGTCACTGAAGCTACCCTTCGTGCTCGTGCATGTCGAAGATCCAAAAGTGGATCACAAGTTGGAGCGGTTAAATAAATATGTGCCGACTGGCAAACGCAGGGACCGTCTTCGTCCGGCGTAATAGGGACTACAGCATGCAAAGATGGAAGCGGATTTCTGTATCCACAGCACCTCGATCACACCGAATTGGTGGACGATGAGTTACGATTGTCGAAACTGGAGATTGTCATGTCAACTACTGCTTCAGCTGTCACTGGAAAGCGTAAGTTGGTGAGAAGCGAGACTTTAGCGAAAGATTTGGATAAGGTAATCGAAGAACAAGAAGGGGCAGAAGTGAGTAAAACTACTATTAGTACCGAGGAGAGTTTGACGAATGAAGGTGTGGAGCTGGAACAAATGCTTATGGTGCAAATATACTCACATGGAGCGGAGAATACTGAGGAAGTAGCGTTGGAATGCCAGCAAGAGGAGACAGAAAAAGAGGTGAAGGGAACTATACAACTGGAAAAGCCAGAGGATGATATGAAGCCACAAGGTGAACTAGCAAATGATGATGAAACTGCCGCTGTGGAGATGCAAAAGGTGAAGCCGATCGCGTTGAAGACTCCTAAAATCGTTGAGCAGTACCTTCGTCTCTCTTATGTGTGGTGCGGGTTATTCTTCTTCTTGACTGGCGTAGACACCGCTTACGCGGTTATAGCCGAGTCCAAAACAGCGCGCCACGTATCCCGCCTTCTGGCAGTTTGGCGCCAATTCGTTATTCCAAGCGAAGCCAGGTCCCTCTCCACCTGGTCCTTCCATCGGAGCGGAGGTCTCCCTCTTCCTCTGCTTCCACCAGCGGGTACTGCATCGAATACTTTCAGAGCTGGAGCACTTTCATCCATTCGAACAACATGACCTAGCCAGCGTAGCCGCTGTTTTTTTATTCGCTGGACTATGTCTATGTCGTCGAATAACACATACAGCTCATCGTTCCATCGTCTGCGGTATTCGCCGTTGCCAATTCTTAAGGGACCATAAATCTTCCGCAAAACCTTTCTCTCGAAAACTCCTAGTGCCGTCTCATCGGATGTTGACATCGTCCACGCTTCTGCACCGTAAAGTAGGACGGGAATGATGAGAGACTTGTAGAGTTTGGTTTTTGTTCGTCGAGAGAGGACTTTACTTTTCAATTGCCTACTTAGTCCATAGTAGTAATGCTGGTTCCGGTGCGGGTTATTGATGATGATATTCTAAGTAAAGTAGACGCTATTTAAAATGAAAATAGCGAGGAAGTATGTTTTTAAAAGACGAAATATAGAAATGATTTGACATGAAGACAGGCAACAAGGTTAGAAGTGAACGTAGGAAAGCTATGATTTTGAGTCATCAGGAAAGATCTGTAATAGAAAATTACTTTATATTAAACCTAATTCTAAAAGTAAGTTGAAATAAGAAATTTGAAAAACCAATTCGGATTCTAGCAATTTAAAATAAAAATAGTCATATTAAGATTATAATATAATAATTACTAGAACTGTTCAGTCTAAGCTATCTAACGCAAGTAAGAGTAAAGGATCCAGTATTGAGTAAAGGATGTCCAGGAAGATCTCATAAAATTTATTTCGTGTTACAATAACAAACTTAAACTTGAAGTTAGATAAAGATAACTGGAAGATATGATTTCAAATCAACTTATGCAGATAATGTAAATACAAGCACATACATAGATCACTTCAAATTTGGACTCTTAGGTCGGTGACTTGGAAGATATAGGCCGTTTAATCGGTCAGACTCTAGTTAAAGGTGAAGGGGTGAAATTTTGGGCATCTATTGATATTGTTCGACAAATAAAGTCGTCACAGAATTTTATACTCCTTTCGAAAAAACTAAGAATTTTTCGTAGAAGAGTTTTCAAAACAAAAATATCTTAGATAGTTCGATATAAAGCATGCCCCGGTTTTTTAGAGAATGCGTGCTTTCTGATATCTGCTACTTGTGTTTATAAAACTGTATTTTGATGTAATATAAGCCTTATATATAGCATTATTTATATACTTATTTCGTAGGTGCCATGATTTCTAAATGAGCAACAATCTATCAATGAAGCTTAGTCGCGGAAAAAGAGCGCGCATGCTGAATACAAAATGTATTACGCTATCTTTTGGCTATACACAAGGCTGCTATTTCTTGCTGCTTAACCGCTGAGGGAGTCTTAGATATCGCCAGGTAACTATTGCATATGCAAATCTTAAATATTTCAAATCCATTATCAATAAGTTTTGTAAAAAAATACCTACTGCTATTGAGTTCAACTTGAAGTAATTACTTAATTCAAACAACTTTAAAGAACTTTGTGAAAATTATTAACTACATTTTTCACTTTTTTTTTAGTTGTGGCGCTTTGTGTAGCAGAGAGTCGAAGGTGTATATGTGAATGTGGTTGCGCCTTTACAGGAGTGTTGCCCGGTCCTTGATACGTGAAAGTGGCTTGACGCATGAGACTTGCCTTTATCAACAAGACATTTGGGACATGTTCTCATGCAGTTCGAAAAATGCTACAAATGAGTCAGGAACATAATGCTTGAAGAGGAGTAATGAGAGAATAATTTATTAAATGTAATGTTAAAATAATGACGAGATTTTATATATATTCTATTTGTTGAAAAATGTGATAATTTATTATTGTGGTTAAGAATTTGAGATTGTAAATTGTTGTTTTTAAATTAATAAAAAATTTAACTAATTGATTAAATAAAGGCGAAAATTAAAAAAAACAAAACATAAATAAACCGTCAAAATTGTTTTGACTTCATAGAACGTGTTTAATGGCGCAAAAAATAAGCAAATTAAGCCGAGAAAGAGTATAGTTTTTTTAATATCTTCAATATATATTAGGGTCACGTAAAAGATTTATGTGTATATCTGTTAGAGAATAGCAAATAAATACGCCATCAGCCTTTTAAAGGCGGCCAAAGGCTTTACTATGCAGGGTATAATATTCGTAGCTGATGCTGATATTTCGAGGTATTTAATATCCTTCATCACTCGAACGAATGTCCTCAATAAAAATAATTGTAAATAATGCTGCCGAACTGACAGTTCTATGTTGGATAAAACTCGGAGTACGTTCCGTAACGTAAGTACTATTACAATAATTACTGAAAAAGCCCGAGCGATATGTTTAAACTGCTAAACAACCCTGCGAATTATGATGCATCCCTTGTATCAAAATAGCGTATGATCTCAATCGACTATTATGGATTGTGAGAATTCGTTGGACTCATCGATGAACTATTTTAGTTCATATATTATATAATATGAATATATGAGGTCACTTCTTTAGCTGTCTGCAATGCATCATAATTCGAAGACGACCACTATTTCAGATATCATTTTCCATACTATATTTGAACTCCATACTCGAATTGAATAGGTAAATGGCGCTGTTAAAGATATGTTGTGACATAATGTTTTACACTGCTTTACCTTTAATCTATATCTCATACAAAGTGTAATATTTCATCAAAAGTAAGAAGTATGTTAATCTGAACCAAATCACCTTAACCTTGCCAATAGCTTGTTCACACAGGCTGTGGTTAACCATAAATCACATTTACTTGTTTGCCCCACCCAAGTACGAGTGTGTGGGGAAAAGAGCCTTAAAATCTATTATACGCAAGCAGCTACCTACGCTCTGTTAGTAAGTACGTATGTATGTATGTAAAATAGAAATGCTAAATCGCATAAACTCAACAGTTGAACAATTGGAAAATTTGCAAAATTCAATTTCCTTGACGTATTCAAGCGAATAGTAAATTGTGAAATCTGCGAATCAACAATTGTACGAGGCGGAAAATAAGCAACAACAAATGTCATACTTTGAATACTCCAAAGTGTAGTATACATTGAGGCGCATGAACTGAAGGAGGCGTTAAAAACGCATTAAGTGCGTGTGTGTGTGTGCTTGTGCGATTAACTGTAGGCCCTAGTATATTCAAAAATCAGTGTTCTTTTGACGAAAAAGTAATGATTTTGTTAACAAGTGTTATAATTACATTTTTAATAATGTTATCGCAATTAAAATTGTACGCTTAACGCTCTTTGTTGCACTTTCTTTTGTTTGAAAGCGCTTATTCAAGTTAATCTCACCAACTGTTGTTATACAAATTTATTTGTGTCAAGAAAAAGTATGCTGGTGTTTTATAAAAGATCTGTGGCAACGCGGTATGTTGAAAATAAGGAAATTTTTAATAATCTAAACTAAGCTTGAAAACTAACAAAAGGGAATTCTAGGAATTTTACAAAGAAGAGAGATTACAATAAGCAAACGGTGTTAGTTACAATTAACGTTGCAAAAGCGTGTAATACGATACATTAATGAGGTCACCTGTTATGAGTTTTGAATTTTGTCTGTTTAAAAATAATAATAATATCAAATGAATTAAAATATTTTCTCTTTAGTTTTTGACTTTAAAAATTTAATATCCATTAAGTGCAAATATTAAATAGAACTTCAAACCAGAAGCTGCAACGTCATGCAGGTGAGCAGTTCTACTAAGCACGATTAGAGAAGCGAGGTGGAGCTTAAAAATTGTATTTTTTTGAAAAAAAAAAATCATTCGTCTACATTAATGTAGTCGCCTTTAAAATAGACGCTTATGCCAACACTTCTTCCAATCAATCAAATTCGAGTTTTGGGAAAGCCTTTGACACTTACAGCGATTTCTCGTATGCTTGTAAAACCTAGGCGCTTTAAGAATTCTCTTTGTTTATGAGTTATTTACATACACTCCTCTTTGCGCATTTAAAAATACACGAAACCACTAATTGAAGGATTCATTAGGGCTATTGAGAGAGTATTGCAACTAAGCTCTTTCTTGAGTATAATTTCTTAGCTATTGAAATATAACTTCTTGTAATTTTAACCTTCATGAGTAATTAGTTAGTATTCAGTAAGTAATACAAATACTCATACTCGCAATTATAATTAATTTTACTACTCATATTCATATTTGAACAAAGATTTATGTTCGAGATATTCTTCTTTATTTTCCATATTTTTAGTCTTAAACCACCAAATACTCAGACTTGTATTTATACTCATACTTATACTTATACCCATACTCATACTTATATTCTTCTTTGAACTCATATATTCATGATACTTTTTTTATGCTTCATGACTTTAGCCTTCAACCAACAAATACTCAGACTTGTATTTACATTCATCTTTATACTCATTCACATGCTCATACGCATATTCATAATAATCTTCTAAGTATTTAGTTCTTTAATCAGCTAGCCAATATTTTTCTACCATTAACTTGTGCAAATTAATTTTAGCCTCTGAAGTCCAATTAACGCAACCATTATAAAAATAACTGTTTAACAAAATTTGTTTGAAACAAACTTCTTTCACTGTTGATTTGTATCCATTTTCGTTTTTAATTAACACTCAGATGAGCTTAACAGACACAAGCCATATCTGTAAATTCACTTATGAATCAAATATTCCGTCTATAACTATAAATGCAGCATCTTAGCTCGTCTTCTAGTCTTCTGGTCATCTTCATCAATATCTACTGAAGAGTGTTAGCTAAATTAAACACTTTATTAGCAACTTTTACCAACAGTCTATACTTAGTGACACCTACGCAAAGGACACGCCATTCTTGTTTCACGTTTGTACATTCATACACTTCTATATACATACATATGTATCGTATCGCATGTCACAGGACACAACTAATCAAGTCATGCACTTCGACATATAATCTCTAATTACTTCATCACGTTTTTAATCAAAGTTTGCTCTTCTCACCTACACAATCTATTGTTGTAGCTCCATTTTCTCATGCATCTTCCACGAAAGGTAATATCTTCGATACTTGAAAGAGTTTAGTAGAACTTTTAGTTTAACAAATCATTCGCAGTTATGTTTCAGCTAAACCGTTCAGCTCTGAAAAAATGGAGCTGAGTTACCTTCTCATAATAGTGGACGACTTTGGAGACTTTAATGTGATCTGACCCAACGTTGCTTCTAACAGCATACTCTACAGCAACTAGGAATTTCAGCGTAGCTGTCTTATTAGTCGTAATTTTTTTAGAAAAGTAGTGTGTATCCAAAATAATTAAATCAAACGCACGTCATTGAATTTTTTTTTTATCTTAGAAACTGTAATATGATTAAAATCTATGTGAACTTTACTTTGATTTGTGTTAAAAAAAATTTGAGAGTACCATAAACATTCAACCAAACCACTAGGCATAAGTTCTGTGACATAGATAATTTTATACCAACGGACTTTAATTTAAGGTATGGAGCTTAAAAATTACTGACGGAGATATAGTAGGCTTTCAATCGAGAAAGTATGAATTACTAAAATATTATGGTCTTGAGAGGTCTAGTATCCGGAACGCAATTGAACAAGAATGGAATCGTAACTAAATTTTTTTTATTTCTGTAGTATTTGAAATAACAATAAAACCAAAGTGAAGGATGATTTCAATGTGTCTAATTAAATTAGAAATCATTATAGAAATAGGCTTGGTTTCACATGACTGGTTACGAGAACAACTAACAAAATCGGAAATCAGACGGTTCAGACCAGAAATTTGAAATTTATGTTTGGGTTTCATGTACTGAAACATAAGTTAAACATAACATAAGTAATGGGCTCGACTCCTCGAGAAAAGAGTAAAGAAAAAAAACTGTTACTCTTTGTATGTGCTGAACTCAATAAAGGCCTTTCAGAAGTTCTATAAATTTAGAGCGCTTAACGAAATTTCGATCTTTACAAATTAGTTTTTGAGAATTAGATATATGTGATTCTATTTTGCTGCACAATACTGTACGATTTTATCAGCTGAAATTGTTCAAAGCATCTTATTAGTTAGACACTTGACATCCTCCCATATTCCTTCGAATCTTAGCTATCTGCTGGTTCACCTTAAATAATCTGTTCTATTTTCGTCGAATTATTGCGAGACAAGGTGACGTAACAACTACATAGTGATTTGACTGAAATAAAAATGTAATCACGTTCAAGATTAACTATTTCTGAACTTCCTATAACTGAAGTGGGTATACTTACATATGTATGCATATGTTTTCAACCCCTTTTGGATTAATTTGTTTAATTTTGTCTTCATATACAAACATACGCATATGTAAGTTTCTATACATATGAAATATAACAGTAAATAATTATGCCATTTACCGGCACATGCTTCTTTGCCTCTAATCAAACTAATTAATTTGTTAATTAAGTGAATCACTTCATTATACAGCTCATTTGTTAGAGACAAACACATTTTAGCGCTTTGATAATCGATAAGAGATTAGCCAGGGATGAGTGTTACACATACCTACATATGTACATTTGTATCTACCACAATCTTGTTTGTTTGTGTCCTTGTAAATCCTGAATAGCATTTGTTGGCCTTTGCACATTAACAGAGTATCTGCAAACTGTTAACAGTGTTTACATTCGGCGATGTTAACAACCGCTGTTTACTGCTGTTGATTACATTTTTCGTTAACAGTGACATGTCAGTTTCCTTAACAGCGCTTTATCATGGAAAGCAAAGAATAACTGCTCAAGTTATGATTCAGAAATTAGAGGATGTACGTTGGAGATCATGAATATTTGCTTTGATTCTTTGACTATGAGCTTAAACGAACTTTTTCAGCGAATGTCGGGTCTACATAAACAAAACGGACTTGGATTTTGCCGTTAGAGAGTTAGTACCATTTACAAATTAGTTGAGACCGCACTTATCTCTTTTTCACTATGTGAGCGAATTCTCAACCATATAGTCCACTCAATTCATATCTGGCCATTGCTTTCATATTAGATATTAGCTTTTAAAGTTTGCTGGCTAACACTCAGCTAGACTGTATAGGTAGAGACATCAGTTCAATACGTTTTGACATAAACTCGTTTTTGATATTATTTCTGGCATTATAGTGGGTCACTCGGCATATTGAGAAGTTGTCTCACTCATTCTTCAATTAAATTATCTTTAGTTAGACAGCTGAATGAATCATGTACAGCGCATAAGCCTTAAGCGAGCTCAATGTCTCGTGTTCACTTATTAAGTATTTCCTGCTATGAACGTAGAAGTTCAAAAGAGTCGGAATGGTATACTTGGAATTGTATTGCACTCGTATCGGAACGGATTTGGATCTGACTCTAAAAACTGGATTTAATTGTGTTCAAAATAACACAACCTCGGAGGGATGATGGAGTATCTACTTCATATTATATGGTGAGATGTCACTCCAGTGTAGTCCATGTGCCCATACGAATCATTTAGGTCGAATACGCATTAAGATATGAAGAGAACAACCAAAAATCGGATATAATCGCTTTAAAAGTTATTATTGCTTTGTGTCTCTTCGATCGGTTGTTTTTGGGACTTGAGGGTATTTCATAAATGAAAAAGTTTCTTACTTAGCATCGGTAGTTTTTCAGAGTAGCCAGCTTTACTAATTTATTGGAGGTTCAAATAAAAGTGTAGTCATAGACTGAACATCATCTTCCATAGATAAGGGGTAGAATGTGCTCTTTCCATATCGTCCTCGGTTAAATCAACCGCTACTACTAACCAGTCTAACTCTTTAATGCGCTCTTAGCAAACTGTTGCATAAATTTGTCTGCTCTTCAGCTGGTATACGTGGAAACATAGAATATATATATATGCATATATTTATCCATCCTGCAATGCTGAGTTCGCGAGCTCCCACACCACGAAGTATGTTGTTTCCCAACCGTTGTTTGACCTCCACAGTGTCGTACGAAAACATCGACGCCACTAACGAACATCCAGTTATCCACCCAGCGCTGTTGCGCATCTTACTTCGTAACAGCGAAATGTTAGTTCAACAGTCGGTCTGGCCATAAATAACAACATCACCGATTTTCCGAACTCAGTTGCTGTTAAACTCGCGCCGGTAACGGTTGTACAACGGAGAACGAACGCTTTTGGTTTTTTGAATAATTGAGAAAAAAAAAGGAAAAAAAGTCAAAATAAAAATAAAAGTGGTCTATGGAAAGGCTGTGGCGACAGCGAATATGTGAAAAAGTGAAAGTGTGCACAAAGAGAGCACATTTGAAGAAAGCTTTCAAAATATGAAGCAACAAGCGGGAGTATTTCAAATGCTTGGACATCCAGTAGTTGTTAGTGTAAAAATACTGCGACGAGCAGAAAAACATTAATCCACCAGCTGCTCTCAAGCGTGTCTAACTCTCAGCTTTTTTCATGTTTTTGTTTATTTTGAAGTGCGAATGCGTGTACATACATACATACATAATTGAACATCATATCAATTAGTGTGGCAATTAGCCGTTTAATCAGCACTTAGATAGTGCACAGAATTCATAGCCACTGATAACGGTAAATATGTATGTGCATATGTATGTATAGGGCTGTACTCATCAATATATTTTCGTCATGAAATAATTTTCGGTAGCAAAAAACCGATTTATCTGTGAATGGCAGCTGGCTTGCTTCAAAGCAAAAGGTAAATAAATAATGTGTAATCAGTTCCAAATCGAAAGGCGATGTGTTAAGTTAGAACGTAAACTTTGTTGGCGTCAAGTGAGACTGAGTGCGTGTTAATTTATTTTACAAGCATGCACAATTTATTTGTTTATTTGTTTTATAGACATTGTTGTGTGGGTATGTATAATATAAAATAAAATAAAATAAAATAAAATAAAATAAAATAAAATAAAATAAAATAAAATAAAATAAAATAAAATAACACAAAATAAAATAAAATAAAATAAAATAAAATAAAATAAAATAAGATAAGATAAAATAAAATAAAATAAAATAAAATAAAATAAAATAAAATAAAATAAAATAAAATAAAATAAAATAAAATAAAATAAAATAAAATAAAATAAAATAAAATAAAATAAAATAAAATAAAATAAAATAAAATAAAATAAAATAAAATAAAATAAAATAAAATAAAATAAAATAAACTAAAATAAAATAAAATAAAATAAAATAAAATAAAATTAAATTAAATAAATAAATAAAATGAAATAAAATGAAATAAAATAAAATAAAATAAAATAAAATAAAATAAAATAAAATAAAATAAAATAAAATAAAATAAAATAAAATAAAATAAAAAAAAATGAAAATAAAATGAAATAAAATAAAATGAACTGATATTCTTGTATTCTTATATATACATATTGTGCTGACTGGTTTGACTCATTGAATCTTCTGAAAAATTAAAGTATTGAAAGGAAATTGGGTGCTATATTACAAACGAAAGTCTTTTCGCTTGACTTCATTAGAGATAGAGAAATTATTTCAAATCATAAAACTTCTATAACGTTAGAATATATTAGACTTTAAATCTAAAAAACTGAAAAAAATCAAGTAAATAGAGAATAAAAATTCGTTATTTGAATTAATTAGAATTATTTTTTTTTAATTTTTTAGAGAATATTTGCCATTCATTGAATTGTCTTATTGATATTGCATTCTTTCAATAAAAAATCTCGTATTTCAATAATAAATACCGCCTTTAATTGCAATTCAATATTAAATTTTAACACTTATGCCACAATTATATAAATTTTATGTGGAAATCGGAATTAGTTTTTAGTCGCCATGGATTCAATGCGTAGTTAAATCTACTTGATTGAATTTTTTGATTATTTTAATTATTATTAATACATTCTGACAGCTCTAAACAGCTTCCGTTTACACAGAAAACCATAATAAATAGTCTGAAGAGTATATCAATGACAAGCAACTATTTATGCAATAAAATTAAATGGAGAAAAAAATAAATAAATATTTTCAGAGAATTTTCAAATTCACAAATCTACAATAACCATCAGCACCCAATGCGAAAATCACAACAAAATAATTCCACAATAATGACTTAAAGCACATCTACAGAATGTAAATAAAACAACAATAGCAACAAAAGCATAACACAGATACTAGAAATATTTAGACTCAATCAACATTGAAAGCCACAGCAACAATATGTCAGGCGTTGACTTGGAATCACCATGGACCAATCTGCATATTGTGGGCGTAAAGGCGTGGTAGACAAGTGTACATCATTTTATTGTGTGAATGAGTACAACAACACCAGTAGAGAGTATAGTAAACAGCAACAGCTTAATTTGTAGTACACCAACACGAAGCCATGCTACCAGACCAACAATATACACTCATACTTGTATATGTGAAGACTTCCAAACCACACCTTTTGATTGTTTGTGTAGTTTATCCGATCACAGGAAGGACACAATGAACAGGATGCGATTAAGTAAAGCGAGTTTGCACCCACAAACATACACAAATAAATCTGATATATATATATTTTTGAGCATTATAAGTGCTCAGAGAGTTTGAAAAAATATAATTGACATGCATAAAGAAGATAAGTAACGACAACAAAGCGTAAGGCATGATGAGTGGACAAGGAGTGGGCGTTTGTTGTTATCACGCAATTTGAAAGTACATATTTGCTGCGTCAGTTTGTAAAGATATTTCAGATAAGACGTCCTTAGTGGTGCGGATCACTGAGTAGAAGGTTAAGCTACAGTACCTTGAAACAAATAATATCTTTGAATATCGACTGAGCAAAACGTAAATCCGTTCGGCTCAAACTATCAGTTTCATTCGTTGCAGTTATATTGAGTTATGTTATTTTATGTTAAAAAGTTAAGTGAAATTACATGAAGTTAAATATAATAAATTATTTAAGCTTGTTTTTGAATTATTGAGTTTTTTCAGTCATGTCATGTTAAGTTAAGTTAAGTTCAGTTAAGTTAAATTAAGTTCAGTTAAGTTAAGTTAAGTTAAGTTAAGTCAAGTTAAGTTAACTTAAGTTAAGTTAGGCTAATAAAAAATTACCGATACCTTAAAATTTACTTATGTACTTTCTTAAGTTAAATTAGGTTATGACAAGTTAAGTTACATTAAGTTATATTCAATTACGTTAAGTCAAGTTAAGTTAAGTCAAACAAACAAAATTATAGGAAATACTTCGAAATTATTGTTGAGTTATTTCAGTGATTTAGTTAAGTTAAGTTACGTTAAGTTCAATTAAATAAATTGTGATAAATTAATTTAACTTCCTAAAGTATTTTCAGTTTCATTAGGTTAAGTTTAGTGAAGTTACGTCGAGTTAACTTAAGTTACGTTACGTTTCATAAGCTTTCTTAATTATATTTAGTATTCTCAGTTTAATATTTCAAAATGAAATTCAGAGCTAAATATAATAATTAAAATTCTACATAACTTTACAAGCATACCGCGCACGTTCATTATGCTTATGGCTACCCACAATTTAAATACGGATATGGCACACATGAAGGAAGGAAGGAAGGAAATTATAATATATAAAAATTAAATCAAACCGTAGCAGCAATAAAAGCCAAAATAGACAATAAATAAGCGCAACGTTGCCACAGTATGGCAATAAATAAAGTTCTGCGCTGCAAAACACCCCCACCTAACGATGTGTGGTGTAAGCGGTGGCAGCATGTGGTAGTATGTTGCTAGATAAGTGAAAGTGAAAAGTTATGTAGTTTATGTGCGTTTTGTTCTTGCTTGATTTGTTACGAGTTTTATGCCTTTTACGAGCACCCGAGCTTTTGTTTTTATTATTACATGCTATTTTTTCCACTTTATGTTGTTATTGTTTTTATTTCTGTTAGTAACGGCATTTTTTTAATAATTTTTATGTGTAATTCCTTTTTGTTGTTTTACATAGAAAATGACCCGAAAGCATTTATTGATATTGAAATATTTGGGTCTTTGAGTTGTTTACCTTCTCTCGTGTTTCTGTGAAGCACAAATCATTTTTTCGCTCGCTTTTGATTACACATTTTATTTTAGCATTGCCTGTTTTATGTCTTTTAGTAAATTATGTGACCCCAGCGAGTATCATATTAAGGAGAAGTAGAGTCTAGACAATGTTGTTTAAAATGAATTGCAACTTTTTCTCATGATTAAATAAAGCATATCCTCAATTTATTTTGTCTGACTTTGTTTTACGACTACGAAATTATAACGGTACAAGTCGTTAGAAATCTAAAATATTAAAGAGAGAGTTGGAGAATAGGAGAACAGCAGCTAATATTTCAATTGTTGTTCGCTATCCGCAGCAACTGCGAACCCAGTGCTCGAAAACCATAGTGTCCTTAGTAAATACAGTTGAACTCCCATAACTCGAACTACTATAAATCGAAATTCTCCATAACTCGAACTCTTGAATCGGCAATAAATGTAAAATTTCATACAAAGTACCTTCCATAACTCGAAGTCTCTCCAATTCGAAGTTTTCTTGGGTTATGTTGATTCGAACTATGGAAGTTCAACTGTAGTTAGAATATAATTCGTTTAATGTATCGAAATTTACTCAAAGAACTCGAAGTTAGCCAACCGTTGTACAATAACAGCCATGAAAAAATCCAAAATTCTTGAAATAGTATCTTCTAATGACCGACGTTACTTAAAAGACAGTGTAAACCATTTAGTGGACATCTGAAACCAATACAATTCAAATTAATTTCATCATGGATACATCATCCAGCTGTCGAAGTTCAAACTACCGTATCAACCATCTATTCGCTGAAGAGTCAACACTAGGAAATGTTGTTTAAGTAGCTACATCTTCGCAATCGCTACTCTGAAACCACTCAAATAGAGGATGCTCATAAGAATCATATTGGTTTTATTAATTTTGAACTTTAAAGCCATATTTATATCTGCAATAAAGAACTGTAAGTTCTATGAGCATAGTGTTAGTCTGTACTTGAACTGTAACGATATTATCTTACGTTATATTCCCTAGAAACGATTTTGAAAACAATGGCTCTTCAATTGTCAAGATCTTACCTCACTGAGGTTTTTAGCTTCAAACAAAAAACTCTTGAATGAGATCTTATGTGACTCAAGCTTTGTTACGACTACCAGGAAGTGAATTTATTTAATATCTTCTTAGTAGCTTTAATATTATATGTACATATCTCTATCTTAACTCTGAAGGTGAATAAAAACGATTGATGATATGTGGGCGTTAATTATGAAAACTCGTTAATTTCAAGTGATTATTAAGTACCCTTCCGTGTTTACAATATAACACATTGGCGAATGCACGCAAATGCATTTATGAACAGTGTGTGATGAAAGTATGACTACACTCGTAAAGGTTTCCTAAAGTGTTCTTTTCTAAATACTTAACTCAACAAGTAGCTCGCAAATTGTTTAAACGAAAGTAAATCGTGCATCAGTCCAACCTCTTCTTAGATCCTACCTGATTTAGACTGATAATACAAAAAAACTGTCCTTAACATTTTATTTTAAGCCAAGTTTAGTTGGCCAAGAAGTATGAATAAAAATATAATTTTTAACTTTTTTACTAATATATTAATATATTTAATAAATAATCAAAAATAAAAAAAAAGTATTAAAAAATTAATATATCATAAAAAGTTATTATAATTTATTTATGTATATATTATTAAAAATATAATATTAAAGTTACAAAAATATATTTAATATACCAATTTAGTCTTTGTTGAATTTTATTTTTTTTTTAAGGCATTCAAAGGCAGACTTTTGAAATTCGACTAATAAGTGATACATCGTCTTTGAGAAAAATAATTAATCACTATATAATTAATAAAGAATTATATGAGCTGAAAGGATATTTAGAAAAGAAAAATTTTTTAAAATAATTCTATCGATATTTCAATTAAATAAAAAAATAGAATAAATTAATAATTTGAAAATAATTTAACGTATATAAACCATTTTTATATTAAAACGAGGTGCTTAAAGTGAAATAAAAAATATATATTTTTTAGAAATAAATTTAGAAAATCAAATGACATAAAAAAAAATTTGAATAAAAATAGCATTTCTTGGTTTAACAAAATTATGTGAAACAGATAAAAATTAAATTAATGTGAAAATCAGTCAGCATTTGTCGAAAGGCTCATCAGTAAAATAGACAAATTACGAAATTTCTGAAAACCTTTCAAATGCATTGAAATGCGTTGCTCATACGCCCCACCCAACCAGCGGCATACATATGATAAATTACCAACATCAGCGAAGGCATAAACACTACAAAAAGTTATTGAGTGTTATCTATATTGGCTATAGGCTACAGCATACACCTGTAATACCAGTTCAAAGAGTGATTGCGAATTATTCAAGTGATTATTTAAGCGCAACAGCGCCAACTAATTAAATGAAGCTAATTTGTGCAAGTGCGTGAGTGTGGCTTAAACGTAATTAAATAAAAATAGGTGCATAAAAAATAAAAAAATAAACAAATTTTATACAAAACAACAATAACAACAAACAGTTTAAACGTCTAGCAATCGACAGCATGACCGAGAACCAGGATAAACACGCCGCCAGCAGTGGCGACAGCACAGAAATTGCCAGCAGTCACAACAACAACGCACAAGACCACAGCACAACTGCCGGCGGCGACAGCAACAACACCAAGCCGAAGGATAAGAAAAATGACAGCGAAACGACAGTCGCGCTGGCGGATACGCAACATGAAGGTGAAAAGGATAAAGCGCCGCATGACAGGTGAGTGCGAAAGTGCGGCAAATGAGAGAGAATGTCATAAAAAATTACTATGTACTATATAGCACGAGCCACACATTTAAACATAACTGTGAATGATAAATAAATCAGGTTGTGTGTATATAAATATAAAAAATATATTTATAAAGTGCTCATGCTCTGTATATATGTACATACATAATTGAAAGTGTGTCTGTTGGCCTGCCGCCTGACTGCACGTTGTTGTTCATATAAGTTGGGGAAAATCGCGATGTACTTATGTACACCTTCATATATATTACAAGAACATAGAAGTAAGCGTCAAGAAAAGACAAATGACTGCCTTGTCTAAGCCAAGTGATACGTTTTAATAAACTTATCTGCGTGAGTGGCTTTATTTGTATATTTGATGTATATTATATATAGAAGATTTATAGCTGAAAAAAATTTATTTTTTCATTTAACTTCACCTCAATTTGGCGCTATGCCTTTTTGTATCCACGCTGACTCGCAAAATTTATAAGAAAATTGTTTACAGGCGCGCGACTAGAGTTCGTCGTCTGAGTGGATTAACCTTGGTTGGCATTAAGTAGCGTCAGTGAAAATAGATGTAAGGGCAAGGACACACAGTCAAGCGCAAATTGATAAAGGAAATAAATAAAATTGATAAAAGTTATATTTTAAATGGAGAATCGGTAAAAATATTTATTTTAATGCATGAGGTTGTTGTGGGGCGCATAGTAATTATATTTGTTATTAAAATATTACACTCATGGATTTCATAAATCATCTTTTTCCTATCTTTTGTATCAAAATATTATATTTTGTAATTTTTTAGTTCCAAATAATTTCAAATAACAGCACAAAAACTTTTAAAGAAACAAAACGTTGCCTACATTTAGGGTTCATTTAGCAAAGTCTTATACATAAAATAAACCAAATGTGGAAAGAAAGTCTATATTACATGTTAGATATATCCACTGTTTAATATATGGCCAACATTTTGTATGACCAGCTTTCGGTTCTACTCATTATGTAAAAAAAAACACAAACATTTTACAAGGTTAGGATATTGCTCAGGTACATGTAGGTATTTATAGGAGTTAAAACTTCGTCTTATTTGAACTTTAAGAAATTAAGTGGCTTAACCTTTTCGTGTACGATATGTAAATTTTATGTAAATTCTTTCAAAATGAAGCTAACATTTTAATGGGGTTTTTATTAAACTTTATTATACTATACTCACTTATATAACAGTAACACATTGCCTACATTTAGGCTAAAGTCAAATATCTAAATCGATATTAAAATCATTACGCTATTGTTCAATCATCACACTCATAGCAAACCTGAATGTATGTAAAATCTGAGCAAAAAGAAATTATTGCTCGCAAGTAGTATTTAATTGTTAGTAAATTAATATTTTTCTAAAATACTAAAATTTAACACTCTAAACTTAAATTCTCTCTAATTAACAAGCATATTCAGTTACTACTTTTGCTGAAATGTCGTAAATCCCACTGTGTACATAGGAGTCTACATATATTTGGTTTTCAATCTCAACTGCAATTAAACAATGACAGTGAAACGTTGCCTACATTCAGGCGCATTTACCAATGTCACATACCTACAATGATATTAGCAAATAATGTATTTTAATTTACACACGAAATTCCAATGTATTTTCTTATTCAATTTAGCATTAACTAAGATTTAATTGCTTAATTTAAATTTAATACCTAGACTATTCACTAAAATCTTGAAAAAAATGAAATACTAGTATAATTATAATTAATAGCAGCAAAAAAAAAAGCATAGCAGTCATATAAAATTTCAGTTTTTATATAATTGCGTAATTGATGAGTGGTATTCCATTTAATTAATAAAATTATTTAATTAGTACGCAATCATCTACTGCTTGGCAATTCGGTGAAATAAAATAATATAGTTGAGCAATAAAAAGGCAATTACGCCATTATTGTGGTGAAGTAGAGAGTAGAATGCGACAAAAAAATATAAAAAGAAATTATAAATTATAGAATATATGTATGTATTATGGTAAATATGACGTGATTTAAACAGCAAACACAGAAAAGCATATTTTTAGCATATTTCAACAAATATTTGAAAAATTTCGCAGTTTAAGTTTTATGAAATTCAAATTGGTTTTAATGAAAATTTATTCTACTCATCGATTTTATATACCAATTTGGGTTTAAATTATTAAATTTCTAGTAGGTAACGGTACCAGCAATATTATACAATTGATATAAATTGATATACACTCTGAAATATACGCTCACACACATAATTAGGCATCCTAAATTAGCGTCAATAGCCAATAAATAGTAATTTCAGTCCCGTTTATGCGTTTATTTGTGATATACTTTTGCATAAACAATATTTACATACATGTTTATTCATGTTTGAATGATTATACATTTGTGTATCTACATATGCCATATATGCCATTCAATTCTAAATTTATACAAACTACCCATACAATCAGCATACAATTGTACTAAATATTTGCTGAAACGTTGGCTTTGTGCTTAAGTCGCCTAATCCCCTCGGCATTAGCAATATTTTGATGAGTGGAAATTAATAGCTGCTAATGTCATAAAGCCAAATATGCTGGTTAATTAACATAAACTCAACAAACGTTTGGTTAAATTTAGCTAATGGAGAGTCAGTAATCAATTGATCAACTTAGGAATTACATACATATAGTCGTATATACAATACATGGGAATATATATGGGGATAGTATAAAAAAGTTGTATTGCCTGTTTATCATCTGGAAAAATTTGTTAAAATCTATTGGCTTTCATAAGTATTAATGAATACTAATCCGATGACCTTGAAACTATACGTTTCTAATCATTTTACACATTTTAAGATTCTTCAATGACTCTGTTTCTATTTATTTATGAATTAAATGTCCTAAATTAATTATATTTTTTTTTCTTTTGCTTTAGTTTTTCACTCAAGTTTAACTTACTGCATTATTTATATTATTATAAATTATTAATAATGAATTTATTTCAGTTACTTTAAGTGCCCTAAACCCATGCTCCTTTTATAAACGCCTTCCAATACCCAATTGCATACATTAAGTTCATTTTTGCCCTGAATGCTATTAAATATGCTCTTTAATGCTCAAACTTATAGGCGAGTCAACGTCAAAAAATTATTTTTAATAAAAAATGATTTTCGATACAAAAGCTTCATTTAAAATTCAATAATAGTTATGAAAGCAAAATGGATTTGCTCGTCTAAAAAAAGACTTATGAAGCAGCATTACCAAATTTTATAAATTTCTTGACCCACTTCAAATGGATCTCAACTACAACAGACACACAGAGATAGCCATGAAAATATAAACCATATAATCCGCATTGCTGCACTTACTCGCTCTGTTTGTGCTATGAGGGGACCACGTGCGGTCGTAATTGCCAGCGCACTAAAGCTTTTCGTTTTATTTCGTTTTAAACTGTAACTTTGCTCCTCGTGTATGTGCAGGAAGAACTTTTACTCCACAAAGCAACTGCGTGATTAATCATAATCAGCCAAAGTTTGCGGACTTTCTTGTATCAATGCTTTCGAAATGCGAAAAGCTCTGTAGGAAATGTATTCAATTGTTATACTCCCAAGAATGAGTTAGAAGAAGATAACGTTACGTTTTTTCAATATAATAAATCTACCTAACACATCATAATCAGAAGTCCTATCACCTCGACTCGAGTTACACCAACAATAAAAACAAAACTTTTTAAGGGAAAAGCGAACTTATAATGTAAAGAATATAAATTCCCTAATGACCATCTCTTCGTATGGTCGAATAGAAAACACTTTTCATAAATCCACGTTCTTTCCGAAAAATCTCCGAATTCTACTGGGATTATTCATCAGACGAACGCTGCCAAGAAATTTATAGAATCCTTCGAGCTTTTAATTAACACTGAAAGTCTAGTTAAGCTTATATCTTAAGAAGTCTCATTCACCCTCCTTCTAAACCCTTCCAAATTGTTCAGTTTCTCATACGGAATATTTTCCTTTCCTGTCTGAGCACTTTAGAGCTCTCGGTCTATTCTTACAATCAATGTATGTACAGATGAGCGATTAAATACGAAATCGACAAGAAATGAAAACTAAAAAATTTTTAATGACTGCAAATGCTGTAACAACAGAGGACGTGAAAATAATGGAACGAATGTAAATAACGTGCTGATTGAAGTCTACTCAGGGTTGTAGTAGCGAAAACTAAAAAAAAGCAGAAAAATTAAATTTTAATAGTACACCAGATGGTAAGGTTCTTCGATAACAGTATACTAGCAATTAATATTTAAAGTAATTAACCTTGATTAAGATAGTTTTAAATTACTAAATTAAAGATTGGAAGCTAAACCAAAAGCTGTGTTGAGTTCATTCAAAAGTTTATTGAATGAACTTGATTGACATAGTAGAAAGAGCACCCGATACCATTGGAGGTTATAATAACGATCGGTTTTCTTAGATCGTTATTATAGATCGACAAAGCACCTACCGAGGCTATAATGAACAGGAGTTGAGAAGGCTTGGCAGAATAGTGCCACCAATCTATCGTCGGCCAGCACAGACCTCAGAGAAAAAAATAAGTCTCGAGCGTGCCTCTATAGTGAAGTTAATAGATGTCTTTATGTCGTTTCCACTGAAGGTTGTGCTAAGATTTTGATGGCATGTATGTGATTACCGGTTACTATATAAAGTTTCTATCCTGATTTCTGAGGAAGTAATGCCGAATCGACAATCTTTGGGCTGATAAATATCAAGATCTGTTCCGCTTACGTAGAACTATTGTGGGAACAGTCTGTAAAGAGTATGTTAGGCTATCGACTTGCTTGTGGTTCTAATAAGTCTCCTACTTGATAGACTTCCATACATTCGAGTTTTATGAAGCGGAATTGCACATCGTGGTTACTATTTACTATTTATTTAACGGATGACAAGTTCTTGCCTTGATTAGGAAGTTCTTTCTGCGAATTTAAATTTTCTACTACTCCTCCTAGATTTCAGTTGTTTCTAAAGATGACTTTGCTGCCCATTCTCTGGGTATGACATTTTTTCGGTTTTATTATGGTTAGTACAGTGATCTCCGCTTAAGTGACCCCCCGTTTAAGCGTCTTTCTCGCTTAAGTGACCATATTTTGCGACAGCGGGGATTACTGTATAAAAATTCGGCAGATTACACTAACAGAACATTAAAGCTTGTCGTAGGTCACTGAGTATCTAAGCAAAAGTAAGTTGTTTTAGAAAAAGAATTTTAACTATGATTATGTGAGGAAACCAAAGTCACAACGAAGGGATATTTGGCAAAAGTAAAAAATGAATATTTGATTACAAGAAGGTCGGCATGAGCTTAGCATATAAATTAGTTACGGTAAATTGAGAAATCCAGAGATCCAAGAACAAAGGTATGATGATATGTGATATTGATTAGTGAAATGTAAGCAATGAGAAAATGGATGCTCAAACTCAGTTTGAAATGGCAGCAAAAGCTGGCTGTTGACAACAAAAAGTGGTACTACATTGCTGAGCAGTAAAATTTAAACCAAAAAGGACCTATAAAGTCTAGCACTTAACAACTCACTAAGCATGTTGGCCGGCCAAATACCGAAAGAGGATGCAAAATTATTGACAAATTTGCAGAATTCACGGTAACTGGCCGAGGGTATAATAAATGCAAGGAAATGCGATTATAAATGCCAGTAGCGTACAAGGCTGTGAAATTCACGGATACCGAGACGAGCCGTTACAGTTATTATCATAAAATAGAGAAGAGTTAAAGGAAGTGAAGGTGAGCAGATTAGAGCGGTTACCAGGCCATATAAAAGCGAAGTCTACCGAAGCAGAGTCTGCCAATGAAGGGACAAAACGGCAACTAAAATTGTATTGAGATGAGTATAGGAATAGTAAAGTGGAAGACGAAGGCAGTGCGTAGGCTTTACCGCTAAGCCTGCATATGAAGGACCAAATCCAGTGGAAGTTCTAGCGAACATATAATCGGACCCAGAAAGGTATGAGTACAAACAAAAAAGCTTATAAGCAGGCAGTGATGTGAAAATGTACACACAAAGAGCTGAGTGCAAAGTCCAGTAACTTGTAAATTGTGGGAGATAAAGTGAAAATGTTTGAAAAGTGTGTGGGATAATGCAGAAAATCCTTAAAAGACGCGCATTTTGAACCCAAAACAAAGCCGAAGGAAATCAAAACACTTGAAAAGTTTTTTATTTTCGTGAGCAAGGCGGGCACATATGTATATTTATATCTATGATGTACTTATTAGTCACGGGTGGGGTAATTTCTTAGTGCCAATGAATGCTCCCCAACGAATTGTGTTAGAACAAAAGGAAAGTCAAAAGCATGTCGAAGATAAATGGTGCAGACAATGAAGTGATAAGATGGACTCGCGTCGTGTGGCTAAAGGATTGGATGCAAACGGGTTAACCGACATGCGGCGCATAAAAATATACAAGGAGCCCGTGTCAGACACAAGGAGAGACAACTATTGTGTGGAAAGGAATTCAATTGAATTGAGCGGCGCTGAGCTGAGTCGAGTCCCTCTACTGGCTAACAAATACACAGGCTTGTTAATAAGTGAATTGTGTGAGAAAAATATTTTATTTTATTTAATTAGCTTGTTAACGTCATTGGCAGGATGGAAGGCTGAAAGAAAGAGCGCAAAGGATTGCGGTGAATTGATGATGGCGGTTGTTGTACAAGGTGATAAGCGTAGGAAGAAATAATGGCCGTCTTTATTGCATTTGGTTTTGTGTGAAAGAAGGTAACAAAAGTATAAATAATGTATTAAGGAGAAAGGAGTACTAAAAGTCTTGTGCACAAGCAACAAAAATTTAATAATTTTTCCATTAAGTTTCTTTCTCACTGTTTACTTAAGCTTTCGCTCTCACTTTTCTGATATATATTTCGCTTTTTTCCTACGTCTGTGTATCTATTTAAGTAAATATATACTGCCACAAATGTTAATTAAATTATCACTTCGACACAAATTTCTTAGTTAATTTGTTCTGGTTTTCTTCTTTTTCCCTTGGCATACAGATGGTTATGGTCTAATGGCGTGCTAATGATGCACTAATTATCCTTTGGGTGTTTAGATATGAATACTTATTAACTGTGAATAATTAGAAGATGGAAATGTTGAGGACGAAATTATTGCACTTCTTGAATAATATAAAATTAAAAGCGAAGTGAGTGGCGTGCAAAATGAGTGGATAGTTCTTAATTTCGAGATTTTCGATACAGTTTTATGATTTTGAAATTTAAGCTATATTTTAGGTGATTTATTTGATAATCCATATAATGGTTTTATTTCGAAACAACAACGGCTTTTGAAATATTAACCTTTCTACAACTTTGTTACGGTGTTATTTCGAGACTGTTTCGTGATTTTTAAATTTCATAATTCCCACATTTTTAGAACATGTTCTTGTGAATATTTTAACGATTTTTAGCCATTTTTTGTTTCAATTTTCAAAATATATACTTATTTCGGGATTATAACGGTATTTTGAAGATATGTTTCGTTTATACATAATGAAATTTGTTTCAAAACAATTTTGTCGCTTTCAAATATTTTTT
Source organism: Zeugodacus tau (assembly GCA_031772095.1). Classification (NCBI taxonomy): domain Eukaryota; kingdom Metazoa; phylum Arthropoda; class Insecta; order Diptera; family Tephritidae; genus Zeugodacus; species Zeugodacus tau. The sequence goes on from CM062650.1 coordinate 12,541,374, forward strand.
AACAAATCTTATACGTGATTCTTTCGGGCCTACGTGGGAATTTTATTATTACGAGATTTTCAATTTAATAAAACCAAAAAAAAAACTTTTTGTACGCTTCATTAACTTTCAACTGAGATTTAAACCTGAGTTATGAGACTTTTCGGGACTATATAAGAGTTTTTTTTTTCATTTAATTTTATTTTATATTTAAACTTATTAATTGTTTTGAAGGTGACTCATATATCTGACCAACCCATTACGTCCAAAATACTTTTCAAAGTCTACACATGTGAGTTCAAACACAGAAAGCTCCACCGCATTGATAATGTCTTCTTACTATTTCCTCTCACTCTCTTTATTGAAGTGTTATGCAATAATAACATAATTTTTCTCATTATTTGCCACTTTTTCATCTTTGTAGTTTCGCCTTGAACACTTCATTTCTCACAGCTGTCACTACGACAAGTGCTGGTTCCACTTTGAGTATCATCTTATTTAAGTGCATTTGCCGCTAGCCATACTTCATACTGTACAACAATAACAACAGCTTACATTGTTGCAATTTTTAGCACAACATTTCTTCTTATAACTAGTGCAGCTGCGCTGATTCTCTTCCATTTCATTCACTTCTCCAATAATAAGCTACTGCGGTTTTTGTTGTGCTACATTATGTGGACAATAAATTTGTTTCGATTATTGCATGGTTTATGGCGTTGCATTGATAAATTGACTGCACTTGAAGGAGAAAAACTGATAAATTGCGTTGATCAATTGGAGGAGAAGCATTGAATGGTTAGTGGGTAATTTGTATTGTCGCCTTATTGAATAGTATGTGTGCGTCGATGTCAATATATGGCTATGCAGTTGAAAATGCCTATAATATATAAAATAATATTTTTATACTCTCGCAACAAAGTTGCTAGAGAGTATTATAGTTTTGTTCACATAACGGTTGTTTGTAACACCCAAAACTAAACGAGTTAGATATAGGGTTATATATACCAAAGTGATCAGGATGACGAGGCGAGTCAAAATCCGAATATGAAATAATGAAACTTGGAACACGTATTCCTTGGCACCATAAGAAGGTTAATTTCGAATGGGAAAACACATAAAGTGCCATAACTAAGCAATAAATAAAGCTATAGAAATAAAATTTGGCATGAAGGATCACACTATGAAGGGGCATATTTTTATGTAATTTTTTTTGGGAAGTGGGCGTGGCCCCCCCCAAATAGGTTTTTTGTCCTATGCCCCTTCATATCTCGCAAACCAATAGAGCTATATAAACCAAACTTTCTGCAGACGTTTCTCTTAGCCACTTCTTGATACAGTCAAAAAATGAAAGAAATCTGATAATAACCACGCCCACCTCCCATACAAAGGTTAGGTTGAAAATTACTTAAAGTGCGTTAATTCATTAATGAAATACGTCAGAAACACTAAATTTTACAGAATAAATACCACAAAGAAGCTGCACTCAGATTTTTTACAAAATGGAAAATGGGCGTGGCGTCGCCTACTTATGGGCCTAAAACCTATCTCAGGAATTACTCGACTGATTCGAACGAAATTCGGTACATAATATTTTCTTGACAACCTGATTACATGTGTGGAAAATGGATGAAATCGGTTCACAACCACGACAACTTCCCATATAACTTAATTTTGAATTCCATCTGGCTCAGGAATTACCTCAGCCTATATACCATATATGATGATTTTCGTTTTTCTATTGGACTTTATACCGAATATATGGGTCAAATTGTGTGTTATCTTAATAAAAATATAGCAATAAATTGCGAGAGTATAAAATGTTTGGTTACACCCGAACCTAGCCTTCCTTACTTGTTAATTATAAAATTTAATTTTTCATTGTATTCGTAAAATTCATTTAATTTTCTTGATTTTGCTGTTAATTTCTTTATTTCAAATTTTACTTTATTTTTCGTTTAAAATAAAATAATATTTATTTAATTATTACATTTTCAAATATATTAATTAATATTTTTTAAATTTATAATTAAATTTTCATTTTTAATTAAAATTTTGGAAATTTATATATTTTTATCTTTTTCCAGCCATGATTTCTTCTTTTAATTATCTTGATTTTGATTTTGCTGTTAATTTCTTTGTTTCAAATTTTACTTTATTTTTCGTTTAAATGAAAATAATAATTATTTAAAGGTTATTATATTTTCAAATATATTTAATTACAGTTTTTTTAATTAATATGTAATTTTCATTTTTAATTAAAATTTCAGAATTTTACTTTTTTTTTATCTTTTTCCAGCCATAATTTCTTCTTTTATTTATCCTGCTCTTTAAAGACACATTGCTAATATAAATAACTGAAACATTAAAAATAAGAGTTCAAAAGCCGCGCCGAAATTTGTTTACCAAAAATATGTAAAAATTTCCCCAAATCAAATACATGGATATATCTATCTTTATATATACATACGTACCTTCATATCTACTTACCCACAATCCGTCCTTTTAAAAGGCTTTTTATGCGCATATTTTTCTACCATTTTCCCTAAGTAAATCTTAACCCTTTTTCACAGAGCGTCGTAACTTCCATAATAAGTTTTTTATCCGCATTTTTAAAATACTTTAAACATTTGTGTTGTGATGATTGGGAAGATGCTGTTTCTCTTTGCTGATGACATCTTAATGCGAGTATATACATAGATATCAGTACTCTATGTCATTATACCATTTATAAGCGACTGAATTACTTGTCCACAAATTTGAAGCTCACTCGTGGGATTTATGAAGTTTAAATTAGAAATATATTTACTTGTTTTTGTTACGTAAAATCTCTTTGGAATTTTCGGGATTTGACGGTGTTTAAACTCGAGATTGGGTTAACATTTTTTCAGAAATTTCGAATTTAATAATATTTTCAATAGAAAAATGAACGTGCTTTCGTTATTTAAAATCTTTTTGGAAATTTTGGGGATTTTAACAAAATTATTTTGTTTTTGAGTTTATTTCTAATATTTTTTTGTTATTAGAGTTCATTTATTATAAGATGGAGTATGGAACTTGATTTAACTAAGTCATACTATAACGAATATATTTATGTATCTATATTCACATGCATATACAATGTATAATTTTACTTGTGCTTCTAAATGATATATTATTTATTTTCATAATAAAATATGGTTATAGAAGGCGTATGCACTTGTTATAACTCCATAAATATTTCACTATCCACCACTAATGCTAACACTATTAATCACTTAACAAACACAACTATGTGCATCTGTGTTGTAGTTGCGCGCAGACCAGCGACCGATCACCGAATGCTTACTTGGCTCAACAGGGCGTATGATTACTGTGCGCTTCTAATATGAGTGTCAAGCACTGCAAGGCAATGAGCATAAATAGTGATTGAGCGAGCGAGTGAAAGTGTGGCAATGAGGGTGTATTTATATATATGTATATATGTGTGTTTTCATAGTTGCTTAACGAGTGAGCTGTTGCTGTCACAGTTAATGTTTTACTTGATTTCCGCTGCGGGCGGTGATTTAACTGCGTTGGTTAGTGCGCGTTTATACTGACTTTGTCTTTGTTGTTGTTTTAGTTATAAACACAAACAAATACATAGACAAATAAGAGAGCACATTGTTGTTGTCGGTATTTTTATTTTTAATATATCTGCATTTTTTGCTTCGACAACCAAAGTCTACAGGGATATTAAGCGTGTTTCCCGCTGCGACGGTCATTATGCATGAAAGAAGAGACATTAACGCCAGCAGCGGTGCGTTCAGTAGTTTGTTAATAAATAGTGGCGCTTTGTCGCAGGGGTGTAATGGGATTTAGTACGACAGTCGGCAGTTATGTGGAAGGAGGAGGATTATAAAATTTGCAGCTCGTTTAGCGTTTTTATTTAGCTGTCTTTAGCAGATATCAGGGACGCATTTAATGCTTGTCCATAAAGCATCAAGCCACAAATTGGGAAGTGTAAAAAATCAAAATTTTATTTTACTGTGCTCCACTGAGCTGAAATAAATCTTTGTTCTGTAGATTTTACTGAAAATAGTTTAGATGGGATCATAAATAGCAGTTCCACGCTGGTTTGCAGTAATGGATAAAATTTTATAAATTATTTTATTCTATTTAATATTTTCCTGTTTTCAATACACCGCAATTGGTTTTTACGAATCTATTTGGTTCTGACACATGTCAACAAATCAAATATTGTGAAGCTAATTTTGAATTTTATAATTTTTTCTAAAAATAAAATAAAGTGGTTCGGTGTACATTGCAAAAAAATTATTTATTTTGTCAACGATAAAGTCTTTAAAAAAGCTTTTTATTTACTCAATTCAAAAAAAGCACAAATATTATGTTATGCTAACTATTTCAGAAGGTTTCCTTAAACTAATATTTTTTTAATTATGTCATTCAATATATGTATTTGTAATAAATTAATAGAAATCTAATAGAATCTCATATACAAAGGTAATTAATAAATTATTGCATTGTATTATTGCATTAATTCTTATTTATTGCATTTTATTTTATTTTATTTTATTTTATTTTATTTTATTTTATTTTATTTTATTTTATTTTATTTTATTTTATTTTATTTTATTTTATTTTATTTTATTTTATTTTATTTTATTTTATTTTATTTTATTTTATTTTATTTTATTTTATTTTATTTTATTTAAAAAAACGCATGCTCATTGTGAAGGCGTACTAGGCGTATGAGCAATATTATTTTTCATACCTGTAATATATAAAGGTGTACCGGGCGTATGAGTGACCTCTTTTCTTTAAGCCGACGAACAGCCCGAAACCTTTAAAAGACATATAAACTAACTAAATGCTATTTCTAATAATTCTCCTTATTATTTCATCATTTTTCTGCAACTGAATTTGACTTTTAATAACAGAATTAGAATCAGCATCCACAAATATAATTTGATTTCCGCTTTTTGATTTTAATTTGCCAAGTTTGTCTTTTCTCAAATTCATTGCACTGGAAGCTGCATTCATCAGCAAATTCTTTAGCACTGCAAAAGTAGTAGAAGTAAAGTACAAGCAAAAATGTTGTTTCAAAGGTTGAAATTGGACATCCAAATTGCATAAAAAACTATTCCGTGTTTGTCAGTAAATTACATACAAGCTGGAATATTGTAAAAGTGTATGCTGCTAGCGTATGCGCCTTAGCGCACCTATTATCTGCATGCCACTGGCGAATACACACATATTTGGTTATATATACAAAATACAACAATAGTAACCTCTCAGGTGGCATACAGCGGATTCTGTTTATATGACGGTGTATACATACACACAAGAGGACAAGAAATACACATATGTAGATAGAATATATATGAAAGTAAACATATGGGGAAAAATGTAATCCCTGTCAGGCGCTGAATGTTCAGCTGGGATAATTGTACCCTTAGTTGTCCTACCACTGTATTTTAAAGAAGACAGGCACACACAGAGTAAACCATCTTTAGCTAGAGGCTTCGCCAACTTTATTGGAAGGAAGGCAATTAAAAAAAAATGAAATTTTTTTATTGAAATATTTCTACAGATTTATTCAATTCAAAATATATGGCAACCCTATTTAGTAAAATATACTCTGTAGGTATGATATGTGAATTCCGTGGTAAAAATATTGAAGAAAAGATTGGTCACATAAAACAAGTTGGTAACTCTCTCTTCTGTAACTTACTGTTTATCAAAACAAAGGCAGCCCGTCAAACGCAAACTCCCACAGCTAAGTAAAGATAAAGACGTGCCTCGTAGCCATGAACATATTAGAACACTAAGGCAATGGCGCTTCAACGCATAAGCTTTAAGTTGAGCAACCGATCCCGTTTATTATGCACTCCCAACCTTCCACACACACATACACGCAGCTGATAATAAAATTTAAATTGTTATATGGTGAATGTATGTATGTGTGTTTGTAAAAGGAAGTAAAATTGAATAATCCGTCTGCCATCGTTTAACGCAGCGAGCTCAGCTCATCAAAATGCTGAAAAACAAACACAAATTCTCGTATGTTGCCGTAAATTAGAAAACTTGATTAAAAATAACATTTTGCTGGCTAAGCTACGGCACCATAGGGTATTCGCAGCGTTTGTTGTGTATGTGGGCATAATAAAATTTGTATTTGTTTTCGCCGTGTATGCGTCAGTTTGTCCTGCGGCGTGATGTGTTGGCCAAACACTGGGTTCATAAATTATTCTTTGAAGGATCAGCTTTTACGAGGGTGATACACACAGTGTTGTGCATGTAAGTGGGGACAGTTTAAAGTATATGAAGAAGTTGCGCTATGAAAGTTAAGTAAATTGTGGTGAGTGTAAGTTAGTTCGAGAATGCAGAATGGAATAAATAGAGTTCTATGTGGAAAAATGGAATTAAAATCAGGTTAATGTAAGCAAAAAAATGCGAGAAAAGTTCAAATCAATGTTGAAACTGCAATAAATTATTAAAACCAAACACAAAGATGATTTAGATCTCACATGAGTGTCTTTAAAATCAATTTAGTGCTCTCTTAGAACCTGCTGAGCACATAAAATCGGAAAAAATTCAGAGAAAACTTATTAAAACTTAATGAAATTCTGATAAATTCTTCCTAAATACATCTGGAAGTATAATTGTCGCTAAAAGATCGTTTAGATCCAATAAGAAACTCCTTAAGTGCTATACTAAATACTGCCAATACTTAAGTGCTGTACCAAATACTGCCAACGCTCTGTGTCAAGGCGTCTTCAAGTAGTCCGCACAAAGTTAAAGCCATTAATAATTAAATTCCAACTAATTTATATCATTATTATGAGTAAATTATCGAAGGCATGTCATAGGAGATTAATCGAGACTTAATTTAGAACGAGCGTTCAACTTTATCAAACTTAACATAATTTGACTGGACTGAGCTTAACGTCCTTAAATATTACTCACTTATAGCCTTTTCGCACAGCCAAATTAGTTGATAATCGATCAGTTGTTATACATTTTTTTGCTTTTCATAAGAAGTTGGTAAGTTTGATCAGATGATTGCCATTTTATTATTTGTTTCCACCGCCGAGTAATATGAACAAAAAATATGTAATTACAAATACGTTCTTTGTCCAGGGTTGCTTGCATTTTCAACTCGATTAAAAATTAAAGTCAAAAACTAAGATTTGTATTTTGTAAAAATTCATCTCACTGCAACCGCTTCCGCTTTAAAACTCATAAAATTTATAAATACAGCGAAAAATTTGCGTTTTCATTGCCAAGCAGAATTCATCAACCTGACGTCCGGTATTGGCACATTTCTGATTGCCGCATACATTCCACCAAAAACACTCCACCAAACCCTACAACTTCCAAAGCTTTGCCATTTCTACTGAATAGAAAGCAACAAAAATTAAATAATCGCACACCCCACGAGTGTTTCGTACCGAAAAAAATGAATTATTTATTCAAAGGCCAAAGTGTTAATACCAAAAAATATTGCTGGATTTCATAGGTCGGTTCACAAGCCTCTATTGTTGAACTGTAGAGCGTGGGAGCGCAGTGTGTGTAACTGTTTGCAGTGTTAGGGTGTCTTTAGCTGCTGTAGCTGACAGTTTAACCAGGCCAACTCTTCAAGTAGCTGGTTGCATGTGCGTGAGTTGCATTCAAGCGGCGCCAGACCGTTTTTTTATTGGAAAAGTATGCAGTGTATTGCTGCAGAGTGACAGCAGTATGTGGGTGTGTGAGAAAAGCGCGAGTTTGTAACTGACAGCTGACCCGCCAACTAACTGGCGATATTGGAATATAGCGCCCTTTGTCTCAGCCAAGTTGTGTGACTACCTACTGGAAAAAATATTCATAAGGGTTTGAAGTCTGTTGAAATTGCTGTTTGGGTTTCATTCTATGTTTAGCGAAAAATATTCAATGGATGTCTGTTGATTGTCCACTCTCAGTTTAAATATCGGAACGCTAAATTTCATAGTTATGATCTGATTCTTTCCCAGTATAATTTACTACTTGTGGCTTCGGCTGCTGATCCTGTATGAGAAAAGAAGAGCTACAAAGCTGACTACCGATCCCATACAATTCATGCATTCGTAATTCGTTGATAGACTTTTGTCATAGAATAATACATACCTATATTGGAATTTGAATTGAGTAAGTCATCGCCGAGCTTGTATTGAACAACAGAACTAGAGTATTTGACATTACTATCGAACATCTTCCGCCAAATTAAACAAACTTTACCAATATTCGGTTCATTCAATATACAAACACTACCAATATAGGTGACTTTGGAATCCTTATAGAACCTGGACCCTTTAGAAAACATCATATAACAAGTAAGTGCATTTCGAAGGGTTAATTTATGAAGAAGAAGAAGAAGATTTTAATACAGGTTCTATATATAGATTTTATGGTTAAATTACGAGTAATCTATAATGACAGATGACAGTCGGATATATATATTCATACAGGACCTGATTTATATTCAGCCAAAGACTGTTAACTGAACAGTATTTATATATGAAATATACGAAATATGAAATCAGCCACTACAACAACAATAAGGCTTAGAAAATTTTCTGCTTTTGAGTTCCGTTTCGAAATATAGATAAAATATTAGGGTTGTATAAAATTTAATTCGTGGAAATTTATGTGTATTTAAGGGAACTTTTTGTATATCGTACTATATGAGTAGATTTATTTTTTTTGTTTTGGAAATTTCATATAACTGATTATATGCATGACCATCCCAGTCTTTTAAATATGAAGTAAAATTTATTTTCTATTTCTCCCCAAAAGCCCAGTCGAAGATGTCTGTAACATATATATTTTTTAATACCTATTGAAGGCTGTAAAAGCATTCTACAGAGGGCTGTGCAGATTTCCTTGGAAAAAATAAAAAATAATTCAAACAAAATTAAAAATTTTCCAATTACCCAAACTACTTGCGGCACTACCATGAAATCACCATTTTATAAAGTTCAAATTGGGTTTGCTAAGTAAATAGCCTTTTGAGGTTATGTACAAAAATATAGCGGTACATATGTAAATGTAAATGTTTGCCTGCGAAAGAACACCAAATATGTTGGACACGAAAAAATAAAAAAATAAAGAATTAAAACATAAATCAAAGCGGAAAGCGCAAAATCCATGGTCTCATTCGTATTTTCACTCAGTGATATTAGTAAGCCAGAAAGGTTAAGGACATGTGTTTGAGAAAAAACACTGTATACATACAAGAATTCATGCGAAATCGAGCATATTCAATACATACAATGCCATTTCTATGCCATATATACAATACAAATGCAATTTTTTGCGAGCATTGCGGTTTTTATGCGCCAGAGGTAGTATGGATGTTGCCATAAGCGTAAAAAATATGAAACAATACTCCAGAAACACGTAAAGAACACATATATGCAAACGTGTACTTACCATATGCATATTTACATGCATTAGGGTGGTATTCGAGAATGGAAATTAAATATCTTTGTTATTACAGTGGAACTTCCTTATAGTGAATTCGCAGGGGACCTGAAAATCGCTTCACTATATGGAGACTTCATTATATAGAAATTCATTTTTTTTTCTTTTGTAATTTTATTTAAAATAATCAGTAAGTTTGGTTTGAATTACATTCTTCCATTTTTCATTTTCAACAAAAGTTTCCAAATCATTTAGACAGTTAAAAACATTAATCGGTACGTCACTTTTCATCTCCACAAAGGTTCTAATACAGTTAATGGAAGAAGAAACTTGTCCTAATGTAGGTAATGCCTCATCAGTATCTGCCATTTCTTCTTCAGTGTCCTAATCGATTTCATCGATATCTAAAAAGGTTTTAAGCAAAATTTTTGGCCTTTTGCTTCAATATTGTTCCAGATAAAGAAAGATTCTTACCACGTGCAACGACTATCCATTTCAACACTGCTTCATCAATATCCTCAAACTGGCAAGTTCGAAGCCTTTTGCGTTTTACGCTATTTGCCGCATCTTCTACATTTTTCAAAATCATTTCCTTATTTTTTAGAATATTTAGAATATTCTTTTTTTCATACCTTCCCTTCTTTAACTTTGTTAATAATTAATAACTTTTTTTCAAGTGAAATGCTGCTTCGATGCGTCATTTTTACTTCAATTTCTTAACACAACTAAACTCCTACTACAATGTACATATGTATGTATTTTAATTTTGGGATTCCCCGTATTACATTTCTACATTTCGTTTATTTCTGAGAATACGCAGATACAAATAATTGAGTGTAACCGAAAACATATTTGAAAAAATTCATTATACGGAGACAAAAACGTATGAAGCTTGATTTTCAAGCAGTAAAATTTGTTCATTATATAGAAAACTTCACTATATAGAAATTCATTATAAGGAGACAAAAATGCACCGAAAGTAGAACCAAAAAACTGTGTCTTCAAAATGACTTCATTATAGGGAGAGCTTCATTGTAGGGAAGTTCACTATAAAGAAGTTCCACTGTACTAATATCACTCGTCGTATTATTCATGTTCAAGATAAAAAAATAAAAAAAAATATTTTCTTAATTTCAAATATAAAAGAATCGACACTGCTATATGTCTTATATTGCCCCAATATGCTTAATCTGCCTTACACGACTTCTATTTTCAAAGAGCTCCGTATATATGAGCAAAAAAATAATTTGTATGTTTAAAATACACTTCTATGGTCGAAGACCCATATGAACACTTATATTGCCCTAACATGATTAAATTGTCTCATTCAACTTCTATTCTGCACTTAAGAACCACCCTAATATGCACAGCTGTAAATAAAGTTGCTTGTCATGCATTGCAGCGCTTATTGACTTTGCCAACTTTTGACAATTCTACGTGATACTGCGTCCGCAGCGTGGATTAATACTATTCCCAGCTCTGATCGCCCTTGAATATCCTCGCTGAATTCCGTGTAAATGGAAAGCAAAAGTACCATATATGGAAATGAAAATTTTCAGATGAATTTTAAAATGCATATCAGTAATTTAACAGCGAGTTTGTAAGAAGCGGAGACAAAAACTTGCTTTTTGTTGCATACTATTTTTAAGTACCGCAGTCCAATAAAAAGTGGTGGAGTGAAAGAAATTATATCAGAGTTCGCATGATCTTTTTATTGGAAGCCGGAATACAAGTATTTTTATTCTTGCAAATACTATACTATTTGAGTATAGTTTACATCCTCAAAGCTATAGTAGTAATATACGTCTTTAAGAGACTCCAACCTTTACTTAAGGGGATAGGGGTAGTCAGAGACACAAAAAGATGAGAATCTTCGGTAATTTTTTTTGCTATTAAATCATGTTATTTTACAAAAGTATTAATATGGCATTATTATAAAATGTTTTGAAAATTTAAAAAAAAAAATTTATAATTTCCAAAGTTATAACTGTCTGTGTTGACCCAGTTTTAAAAAAAGGTCCTTGCGGTGACAATCATAAGTCCTTGGAGATTCATCTAAAATCAATCGGATAAAAAATATTACTTTTATAAATAGAAAATCCTGATTTTTTTTTTTCAAAAATAAAAAAATTTGATTTTTTGAAAATCCTGACTTTCCCTAACCCCTTAACTGGAGGACGGGCAATCATCAGATATATACTAAATTCTGTATACAGAAGTGAAATATGGACTGAAGACTAGAAATATAGCAGATAACTCAAAAATCATCAACTTGTGTTCAACTGGTATCTGTAAGACTATCCATAGCACCCTTAAGGACTATAAATATCATTCCGACAAGCATACCTGTAAAATAAGTGAGATAGTAAGTGTGTGAGAGTTTGTGTGCCTTACAATTAGCCGCTCGTACATTTTCTAAACTAAAAGCAAAATATGTAAGTATCAACTTAGCCTGAAGTGCTGTCCAAAGTGCTTTTAAAGCTTCAAGCGCCTTTGTGTTATAAGTAGTAATTTCCCTATGATTATAGGTGTGTAAATAGACACACAATCACAAAAATGGCACCAATATACACACTTAAGTGTATTTAGTCTTTGTATGCTGAAGCCACTTCCACGTGAATCGCATATTCATGTGCTTTATGCGCCTTAAAGTATGCTTCATAGTATTTGCAGATGCGCTTTTCCACTCACTCCGGTTAAGTGTCATTTATTACTCTCTGCTACCTACCATAAAAACAAGTATAACAACAATAATAAATAGAACCTTGCACCACAACAACAACACATACTACTATTCGTAACTTATACTCATAGTCCTTACAGCCATTTGACACTCACTTTTCCTTCATACATTGTTTACACATCTATATTTGTTTCACATTGTGTTTGTATGTATGTATGTACGCCGGTTATGACGCACCAGGGCGTATGGGCGCTCATCAAGGCAGGTGTATGTGCATTAAAATGCAAATTGTTGCTGGGGAGCAAGTATTACTGTATCCCATATCCAGATAAACTTGTACCGAGTGAGAGAACAGAATCATTACGGCAAAAATATGTGAGAAGTATGGGAATAAAGAAGAGAGGAGCGATAGTATAAAGCTGAGTGTGGTTAATATTGTCAACATTTACAAATGCTTGATACGATTTTCAGAATGTGGTTAAAGTAAAATAATTTATTGTTGTTGTAGCAAAAGGGTTTAAAACCCGCACTCATGTATTTTGGACACTTAGTAAGTTATATATTAGCCTTTGTCATCTTACTACACTTCGTGCTTTATAAGAATACTAACTTTAGACACAGTCATATCAATACTTGTTGTTGTCGAATTTGTTGTTTGCTATCGTATAGGCACTCAAGAACTGGTTAGTTTCGTTAAAATACAAAACTTCATTGCTCGAGCCGGTAAAGTAAGTAGAAGAAGACTGGTTTCTTCGAGAGATTCAATCCTAAAGTATCGGTGCTAAGATCTTTGAAAAATAAATTGTTGTGTTTGTATAGGAAGTACAACACTCAAACTGTCTCATAGGACTCTTGAAGCTTTACTGGCTTCTTTTTCTGACTAAAGTGCTAAACATACCCTTCTTCGAATTTCTTCGAACTTCTCTGGAACACTTCGAACGTCAATGGACGCTGAGTCATCTTGAATCATTATCGTCATTTAAACAGAGCTCCAAATGCACACTCCTGGTATCGGTGGCAAGTTATACTATCTTCATCTCTCGACTCCTTCCGCTCGAAAAGCAAAATTCCAGACGAAAATTGAGAAAAATCTTGTTATCATAACACAATAAACTAACAGCAAAGATTACTTGTTCCAAGTTTTTCTAAATATGCGACGCTACTTCCTCAAGCCGGAGACCCGTAGCAATAAAGTGCTTCTTCGAAAGGTGTCGTGAAAAAACGAAGTTAAGGTTCTCTAATGAATTCAGTGATGGAATTTTGGCTTGATTTTGGAATAAAAAAATAACAAACCTGCTACCGTTGATTGTTTTAAAGTCGCAAAGGCTGAGGAAAAAAGTAAAAACTACGCTGTTATTTCTCAAATTATTCATATGGAGCTCTGTAATGGAGACTTGTTCACAGCGTGTTCTCACTTCTAAAAACCACCGAAAATGGACTTTTTCTGGAGGGTTTTCCGCTTTCCACGCATTGTTGGGATTTATGAAAAAAGGTTTTTGGAATAAAAAATATGTGATAATAAACCACATAAAAACCGAAAGAGTTTACTTTTTCCAACTGGTAAGCGAACCCGCAAGCAGTCAACTGGCAGTTGGGTACTCAACACTTTCGGCTGCAGACTCACTTACACTCGCTGATCACAAAGCTTGCATGTGTGGCATTGTTTAACAAGCTTAAGCTCATGACAGTAGAAAGCGAGTATTCTTCAAGCTAACAATCTTGCAGCAACCGATGCGAAGTATAATACAGCAACAACTAGATGTGAGAGTGTATGTGGGATACAACACAGTTGTTGCCAGCAAATGTAACTGCAACTTAGCAGTGCAAATATTTGTTTTTGTCAAATTGCTCGTGGAAAATTCAACATAAATAAAATACTCATAGCTCACTCAAATATATAAGATAACACTTAAGCGCAGCAGGAATTCAAAAGCACGTACACATTGACACACGAATATGAGAAAATGGCAAGCATGCTTATGGTATTAAAGGCTGCCAGGTAACTGCTACGTCAAAGTTGCATGACACATGTTGCACACATATTGCTGCAACACATGCAAATGTCCGTTATGTTGTGCGAAATTGTGTGCATAGCACCTCTGGCGTTTGTTGCGTCTGCCATTTCGCAGTTATGCCCCATGTGATTTGTGACATTTCTCCGGCACTGGAGAGTCTGAAGGCAATTTAATATGTATCAGTGTATGTTTTGCGTATTCTTGAGAAGAAAAATAACAACAAATTTGTGATTTGCAAAATAAGCAAGTGAGATCAGAGCGATAGGATATGTGATCTTTTGTTTGTCTAGAAAGACATAAGGATCTTGTGATATTCCTGTGATGGACATGAGACCACAAATCCCAATAAATATTGAACGGTGTAGAATTCTTTACACAAAAGACTGTTGCTGATGACTTCTATTCCAATTCCGTCACATAAAAGTCCATTACTGATGATTTCTGCTTGTGCAGATGAGTCAAAGAAGAACTCAGCTCTCAAACGGTAGGTAGAGCTTCTTACAGCTTCTAAATAAACCTTCGTCCAGATCTACCATTATTTGATCATTTACTTTAAGACTTTCACCGAATATCACAGAGATGAAAGAGAAAATTGACTTGACTTCAAGTCAAGAAAAACATGAATAAGTTCCTCGAGTGATCTTAATCATTAAAAATGGATCATATTAACAAAGACGAGTCATGCTGGCACCAGACGAACACAATACTACAATCCGTTCGTAGATTAGAATTCAGTCAAAGGCGGTAACATTCACATTTGGAGTTAATTAGTGTAGAATAAAGGAAATATATTCAGAAAACTGGATCACTATGGCTTTAACATAAGGTTACTCAGTATATAACTTTAAGGCTGACCCAACATTATGTTCGCAAAGTATAAGTATCCGACCTTAATGCTTTAGCGATGGCTCGTTCAGATACATAAATTGTCGTATCGCAATGTTAACAAAACGAATCGGTTTGATGGGTCGCAAATTAAATTTTAGCAAGAATGTTAAAATGCGCGAAGGACGTATAGATTGTTGAATCTACCGGAGTGCCAATGCTTTTTGAAGTTCAAAAACTGCGTTTATATGAAGGTCTCTATTGGTACCTTGTATGTTGGGAAGACTAACTTAGTTGTGTATTGCCAGAAATTCACTGAAATTCTACAGTAACTGTAACAATAACAACGTCGAATAAATGTCGGATGATTCGCAAGAATCTATGACAAGAATATTTCATACTTTTTATGCCGTTACCCCAATAAAGAGGCCTATCAAAAGGAACTTTCTTCTATGTTAACTTATTTCTGAAAACTTTGGAGTAAAACCTTATAGAAGATAAGGATTGGAACAGATTTTTGTAACATCATCTAAGCTAAATGAACGGATAAAAGCTTACTGCTATGTTCTTTAGCTACATATAATTATAATGTACCTTCACAACGAAACAGCTAGAACTGAACTGCACCAGCTTACATAATGATCGGCATATGGAATATGGGTTACATTAGATCCATCACAACTACTGGTCATTTCGAATTGCGTGCTGTCAATGTTGAAAGCCATAACTTATTCCTGGAACTCTTCAACAGCAGCAGCTGTAGGTTTCCAATGATTGCGGATCGCTCAGTGGAGTGGCCTGAAGGTCTCGTATTTGCTATTAGTCGAATATTTTTGTTTTGTAAACGCCGGGCTTGCGTTTACATTTGCCACACATATGCCTCACTTTGGTCGAAATCCGATTTTCTATGCTTATGCTCATACACCATTTGCCGCTTTGTGGCTTCGACGGCGTTTTAATACGTGCTCATGTGCTCGCTTTGCTGGGTCAACATGGCGTATACGTGACCCAAAGGCACTCACTGGCACACATGCTCCGCTTCAGCACACTACTCAACTTGGTTGAAAGTGACGTTGAGGCGGTCAAGTTTGTTTTGTGCATTTACGTTGCTTGCTTTGTCATTTGCTAACGCACTAACAACAACAACAACAAATACTCATAGCTTTTCCAGTCAGTGTGTTGCCTTTGATGTGCGCTGTTAAACGCCTGTTGGTTGTTCGCTTAAACACAGCGCATTGCATAATTTATGGTTCAAAATGTGTTGCTGTTATTGTTGTTGCTCGTTTTAGTATGCAGTTGCCTTTACTCAGCTTTATTCAGCTTTGTGGATTTTTGCTGTGTGACGCAATGGCCGCATGGGGCTTTGACTTTGTTTGACTGAGTTAGACTCTTTAGTTATGCGCATTTATTAGACTCAAGTTGTCTTCGGTTCTAATTACTTTTATAGGCGATTATGATTAATGAATAGTGGCTAATATCATTGGCTTTGGAGCAGTTCGTTGTCTTTAAGAGTTCAATAGAGAGCAAAATTAAAATAATGCACAAAAATGAATATATAAATTAAGAGAGAGACAAAAATAATGCTTAAAACTTTAATTAATAGTTATGTGCCAATATTGGTTCTTGACCATGCCCATTCTCCATATTGCGGTATTATTGAATCAAATAATTTAAATCGATCAAGAGATTCTTCTATCATCCTTATACCCAGTATAATGATTTTCGAACTACTGACTGACTTTATACCATAAATATCGGTTAGTGGTGGAGGTGTGGCTAATAATATTTGGTCACAACTTTTTGCTAAGTATAGCATGACAAAGTACCAAAATGTGTGAACTAGTTGCATATGTTTACTAGACCTAAAATAGCTAATAGCATGGATATCGAACTTTCGATTGACTCTATAAACTACATTTCGAGCATTACATAAGATGTCTAATTCAAATTATTTAAACATAATTATTTTGAACATTTTCTACTTTTTTGTTAAAGATTGCTAAATTTGGTGAAGACATTTTCTTCGTACCCATCTACCCACTTGATTTTATATGTACATCATATTACCACCTACGAAGTAAGAAAATTTGCTGAGAATGTGTTGCTTTACTTAATATTTTAAGGAAATAAAAATTGGTGAAATTAATCCAAATTTTCACTTAGCCACCATAAGCCACCATATGAGTATATTGATTTCATTCAATTATCGACTTTAAAGTGATATATAGGTTATTTCCTAAGGTATTTTAATGATTCCATATTTTCACTTATTCACCATATGGTGAATTTACTGATTTATTTAGTTTTGTTGACTTCAAAGTGAATTTTTCGCATATTTTCCAAGATATTTTAATGATTCCATATTTTCACTTACCCACCATATGGTAAGTATATTGATTTCATTCAGTTTGGTTGACTATAAAGTGAATTTTTCGCATTTTTTCAAGATTAATGATTCCATATTTTCACTTACCCATCATGTGGTGAGTTTACTGATATCCACGAGTTTGATCGAATTTAAAGTGACGTATTCACTGTTTACTCAGATATTTTAGTGAAATGCGAAATTAAGTCAGTAAGAATTATTGGAAATAGTTCAAAATTTTATTTATGTAATAATGAGTGGCGTGTTCATGCACCTTACAGAGATCTTTAATTTATTACAAAATTGGATCGTAGCCAAGCTTCCATTTCGCTTCCCTACCTTACTTATTTATATGCGCGCTTATAATTCATTCGAAGCCGCCGCTTATCTGCATCATAAACTTATAATCTTTTTAAATAATCAAATGCTTGGCTGTTGGCATACAATCAGCCATAACATACAAACCGATATAACGCACGTATTTCGTATGTTATGCAATGTCGGCTGCGGCACACATGTAATTGACAATTTCGGCAGCTAATAAGGCGCTTGTAAGATTGTAAATGTGACAACTTATAATATACATATCTCATTACTTTCATGTGATATGTGAAGTATCTGCATGTAAATACACATAAGTACATGTTATTAAAGGATGTACCATATAAGTGAATGTGGTCATATATATGTTTAAGGATGTGCTTGTGCGTTATTCACGAGGCTGCCACTGACAATATGATAACTGTCGCCTTTGTAATTTTCTTACAGCCAGTCAAAATCACGTGTCCACATACCACTTTCCTTGCAATGGCATATCATAAGTATATATATACATATCGAGTACATATATAAATTTATATACATACAACTTTATTGAAATATTCACTCCTGCGGTACCACAAAATGCTGTTTTGTCAAATTGGTTTTGTCAGCATTGACGTCTACAAGCCTGGCAATTTTATTACGAAAATTATACATCCGCAAGAGTATATTTGTATATATATATAATGTAGCCATACGCCTTAATATATGCTTATGTATATATTTCCACTTATAAACGCATGCCATTGTATGTCTCTTGTCACAGCCTTGTCATATACACAGCTATATACTTCAGTGTGCAGGATAATTTAATAGTTTTTGACCATATTGCGGTGGCACATAGCTCATATGACTATAAAGCTGATATACATACACTAAACATATTCAAAAATTCGACTGAGGATATAGTTGCTGTGTTTAGAAAACGTGTAAGTAACGGGTGATTTTTTTGAGGTTAGGATTTTCATGCATTAGTATTTGACAGATCACGTGGGATTTCAGACATGGTGTCAAAGAGAAAGATGCTCAGTATGCTTTGACATTTCATCATGAATAGACTTACTAACGAGCAACGCTTGCAAATCATTGAATTTTATTACCAAAATCAGTGTTCGGTTCGAAATGTTTTTATCGACAAATTTTGTTCAGCGATGAGGCTCATTTCTGGTTGAATGGCTACGTAAATAAGCAAAATTGCCGCATTTGGGGTGAAGAGCAACCAGAAGCCGTTCAAGAACTGCCCATGCATCCCGAAAAATGCACTGTTTGGTGTGGTTTGTACGCTGGTGGAATCATTGGACCGTATTTTTTCAAAGATGCTGTTGGACGCAACGTTACGGTGAATGGCGATCGCTATCGTTCGATGCTAACAAACTTTTTGTTGCCAAAAATGGAAGAACTGAACTTGGTTGACATGTGGTTTCAACAAGATGGCGCTACATGCCACACAGCTCGCGATTCTATGGCCATTTTGAGGGAAAACTTCGGAGAACAATTCATCTCAAGAAATGGACCCGTAAGTTGGCCACCAAGATCATGCGATTTAACGCCTTTAGACTATTTTTTGTGGGGCTACGTCAAGTCTAAAGTCTACAGAAATAAGCCAGCAACTATTCCAGCTTTGGAAGACAACATTTCCGAAGAAATTCGGGCTATTCCGGCCGAAATGCTCGAAAAAGTTGCCCAAAATTGGACTTTCCGAATGGACCACCTAAGACGCAGCCGCGGTCAACATTTAAATGAAATTTTAAAAAAAAGTTATCAAGCTCTTAAAAAATCACCCTGTATAAGTTAATTGACAAGTTGTCACATAATCAGTCAGCTTACATCATACTAATTTGCTTAAGTAGCTGACAATATATGCCCATTTGGTTTTGGTGTTTAGCTTAATCCTAAAATGAAAGAATACATATCTCTTTTAATTTTGTTCGTATTTAATGACTTAATTGTCACAATAATTTTACAGCACCAAAAATATTGTCATATCTTCTTAACTTAAAAAAAAAAAAACATTTTAGTCAAAAACAATGACTACTACATGTCAATTGTGGTAAGAGACAGTTGAAAATGACAAGTGATATATGACAGCTGGCATAATTACTTAAAATTAATTGTGACAATAATTTTATAATACCAAAAAATATTACAATTTCGACATCATTAAATAAACAACGCATATTTCAGAGAAAAACATCAATACTAAACAACAACGGTGATAACAACAACGCAATGAGAACACATATGACAGATGATAAATGACAGCAGACTTTAATTTCCAATCATTTTAGAAAATTTATGTGAAAATCAAAATCAAAATTACATGTGACAATTGATTAGTTTTTACACTTTTTTTAAAGAATACATATATTTCTTGTCAATTTTGTTTCTATTAAATGACAAATAGCAGTTGTTTGCAATCGAAATGTTTGCTGATAGAACCGTTTAGAATTATGAGCATTAAATTATAGAACTTGGCTGTCAGTAGTCATCATGACGTTATACATAACATATTTGACTTCCTCAAATCTTTCTTGTCTTGTCTTCAATCTCACAAGCATTGACCTTTAATGAACCTTTAAAATTTTAATTATTTCTCTTTCAATAAATTTTTCGCAGAAAAAGTAAATAAATTAATTTTAATGAAGGCAGAATGTGCTCTTATTTCAACTCAACTACCAATAGCTTAGGGACCGCCAAATTTTGCGTATTCCATATTCAATAACCATTTATAAAACACTTCATAAAATCTGTGTCCGTAGCCTGCTGCTAAGTAATTTATACAAGCACACATTGCCTCGTTGCATAACTTATGGCGCACTAACAACCTCTTTACGATTGAGACTGAGTAATTTATAAATTTCCGATAAATATTAATTTTTACGAGACTACAAAGCACAGGCGAAGTAGTCCTGTTATACCGCGGTGTTGCCATTGGCAGCAGTAATGGAAATTTTATTGATTTGTATACATTATTGGCGGGTCGATGTCTTGCAAGTGTCATTAAGACATGCATATAAATGTAATTTTAGTGCGTGTGAGAGCTACAAAATATAACGGTTCCTTAAGTTGTTTTAATTAGAGTTGATTTACATTTTAGTTGCACCCATTTAGGCGCAATAAATTTAAATTCAAATAAACATGCAAAGTGAATAAATATTTGATTTTAAATACAAAATTATGTTTTCGTTAATAGCTAACATCACAAAATAGCACTTCAATCGGAAGGAAACCATGTTTTCGTAACTAAACACTGCCTACATTAAAGCGCCGCCCTTAATAAATCAACAGCTATTAGCTGCCAGCTTGATTAAATATTATCAAAGGCTACTTAAATATTACTAATGCCAGTAAAATGTCATAAATTTCATCACTTTGGTTTTCAACAAGTACAGCCTAGTTACGGGCACGATTTCACCTTCTTGCAAGTGTCAACTTTCATTCAATGTACTTTGGCTAACTAGCTACAAGTAGCATGGCTTTTGATAAATTTGTTATATTTTTCTGCACTTTATTTGTCTAGCTTTTGTTTGCCATAAATTAAACGTCCGCCACACAACAACGATTGGCATACTTTTAGGCGCTCAACAGTTGTTAGCATAAGTTTTAGTTACACATCAAGTGCCTTAAAGTGGCAAATAGTTGACAAGAAGATACACATTTTGTTTGGGTAAATCTTGAGAACGAAGAGCGTACAAAAAGTATAGTATACCTTTAGGCGCAGTAGAGTTATATTATATACAACTTACAGTGCATACTACTTGATGTAAATAAATAACTTATACATGTTATTACTTGACATTAAACTGTTTATAATTTAATGCGACAGGGCCAATCTTGGTATGATATAGAATAACTAATAACTAAGTAGACAAATAACAAGGCAATGTATTCATAATTTATATGAAAGGCATAATAATTTAAGACTGAAGGCAGCCAAGTCACAAATTTCGTATAAAAATTCATATTTATATGCTTCCTAATCACAACAATGCTGACAAGATATTTGCAAACATTAGTGTTCAGTTGATTTTTTTTTTAATAATGTATTATTCTAGAAATGTTATACCAAATTAAAGTATACATTGTTTTTTTTTTTCAGCAATTTCGGGTAGTATTATATATATTCATATTTTATAACTAATGTGACATGAAAATGTATCAAAAGACGTATTTAAGTTCAATGGCCATGACAGCTGACACATGACTAATGACAACAGTAGATATATGCAACCATAAAGGTAAGAACTGAAATGAATATACAATAAAGTAAATGGAAGTTTCTTGCTAAAATCAATAATAGGCATTTAAGTGAAATAGCAAAAGCGAAAAAATACAGCTGACAGCTGATACGTGACTGATAACAGCAACAAATGAGCTAACGCAAGTAATAATGATTTAATAATAGATAGTAAAATATATATAATTAGATATAGTAGTGAGAAATCGTAGTTTGAAGAAATTGGTTTTATCGACAGCTGACTAATGACAGATGGCAAATCAAGATATAATGTTTGGCGTTAGTAAACATAAGTAAAGCATACAAAAACTTAAAATTATGGTGTTATAGAGCTTAAAACTCATATAAAAACTAAAGTTGCTAAACCTTGACAGCTGACAAGTGACATATGATTTTTATAAAAATCTTTAAAAAACACATATTTATGTTTTCTCTTTTTATCTTCGCATTTACTTTATTATTGTGCTATTGTACAAGTGCAGGCCTATATTGCTTGAAATAACGTAAACAAAGCATACCCATAGGCGTTTAATGACATATATTTACATTTTATGTTGCTGCACATAACGCTGCTACAACAACGACAACAAACTAAACAATGTTGACTGTGTAAGCAGCAAATGATACATTGTTCATATACACACACATGAACAATTAAAGATATCTACACATATCCACTCATTCGCCTGCTTGCGTCTTTATAAGCAATCATAAAAGTTGAAGTGTAAATTATCAGGATATTCTATGTGTATATGTGTGAGTATTTTGTGTGCAAAGCAAACGAAGCGTAAAAATACTTGAAGCCAGTTTGTGTGGCAAAATTAAAAAATTTTGTCATTCAAATTTGACTGCTGCTAAAAATAAACACAATTTTTAAAGCTTTCGACTACACTTTTCCTTCGATTCGCAAGAAATACCGCCTTTGAATACCAGTATCATGCTGTGTTCAGAAAAATATTAGCATAGCGCCTTAAGGAAGGCAATGAAGAGACTTTTATTTACCCTCTTGGCTGCGAAAACCTCAATTTTAGTTTCATTTAATTTAAGTTAATATATTTTCCTTTGCGATTCTGCCTTAAGAGTATGCAACTTTCTTATTTATTCTTTGTTGTGCGCCTAAAAGCATGCTGGAGCAAAAAAGTTCAATGAGTGTATAACAAGAATTCTCAATTTTATTTTTGGGCATTCGAAATTACATTGCAAAGTATCTCCTTGAATTCTTCCTTACGTCTTGCTCATATGAAACATGCTGCTCTTAATTACAAACATCTAATGTTGGAATCCTCTTGCTCAAACGACTGGTCAATATTCTGCTCGTCATAAGTACCATTATTATCCAAGATCTTTACAATATATGCCTGAATAGATTCGTAGTTTTTGAAGAAGCAAGTGGTGACATAAATATTTAGGCTAGAAACAGAAAAATACAAATTTTGCACAGAACAATGCGGTTGATACTTTGAATTATAGCTTTTATTGAACTTGTGAAACAAATATTATGTGCTCAGTATTGTAAGTTTCTAGGGGTTATGTCTAATATGTTTACTTACCTGTAATCTAACATAGCTTATAAAGGTATTCATTTATTTAATAATAAAGACAAAGGTATACCAGGCTAAAACCAGCTCAGGCTATATTCATTTTTCTAGCTTACTACAAATCTCCGTTTGTCCTTCTAATTTCAATCGCCTTTTCAATTTGGGAGTTGTCCAGAAGGTCTTAAATTTATAATTCTACATTTTTGAATATTTTTTTATTGTCAATGTAGATAAGGGAACAATTTATAATACTATTGAGACCAGGGACTGATAATTTAGATATTATTTGGTATATTTCTGATTCAACGAACACAGTATTTTATAGAAAATGATCACGTATTTTATAAGACCGCGTCTAAGTGATACAAGATTCTGAATTTAAAGATATTATGTCGTGCTACTAGAGACAGTTTTTCGAACCTAACCGCAAAAACCAGCATTCTAAATACACTGGAACTGCATTTGTTGTTGTTTGCCGCGAGATAAAAGGCATAAAAGTGAAGAGTAACAATCATTTTACCATTAAATATATATGCCTGTTTATGTCGGTTTGTAATGAGAAATGATATCTGTATGTATTTATATATTATGTGTACTTAAATGTGATAAAAATTATAAGAAACGTAAATATAATGTATGATAACAGCCATAAAAGAAAAGCAGGATAATGAATAAAATGGTCGGTGTATAAAATAAAGGTTGTTCGTAACTCCAAGCAGAAAATTTTTGTCGCAATTTTCTTTGTAATTTCAAACCTTGAGTCGACATTAGTATTTTTAAGGTATCATATCATATAATTTTGGTTTCCTTGGACGATTTAAAAACTTATTTAATTGGCAATTCTAAGTATTCTTAGTGTGTATTATATTTAGACACTGAAACTTTTAGAAGTTGTGTCCACTGAATTCGCTGAAATGAGTGCGTTTTATCATTGGCTACAGATTAAGTGGTTAGTTCGATTATTTTTAATTTTTTTAGGATCACCCTATAATATACATAAATTCAATCGGTCTCTTGGCGATTTTTTTTCGTTTAGCATTAATACCATCATATGAACGTACTCTTCTTTAAGCATTTTGTCATTCAATTAGTTTATCAGGAATTATTTTTTTTTCTTCGGTATACATATTTTTAGAAATTTAACTTTTACGAATATAATTATTTTTCCTAAATAATACAAAAACAAGTAAGGAAGGGCTAAGTTCGGGTGTAACCGAACATTTTATACTCTCGCAATTTATTGAAGAAATTTAACCAATACATACATATATGCGGAATAAAGCTCACCGTATTTTTGAAAAACCTACAATGAGGTATATGGAAATGTTATGACCCGATTTTAATAATTTTTGGAACAGGGACACACTATTAGAAGAAAACAATTTCCTCTGAATTAAATTGCGATATCTGAGAGATTTACCCATATTTTCGGTTAAAATTTATCCTTAGGCGCTGAGTTCAACATGTTCGATATCTGGGGCCTTGAAAAGTTATGGTCCGTTTTCGGCAATTTTTTCACAAGTGAAGCCGAAGATAATATGCACTATTTGTGTAAAGTTTTATTCCGTTATCTTCATTGGTTCCTTATGTTTACGTTATAAAGTTAAGGAATAAGATGGAATTCAAAATTGAGTTATAAGGAAAGTAGTAGTGGGTGTGAACCGATTTCGCCCATTTTTTGTCAGTGTTATCAGGGTGTTATCTCAGTTCCTGAGATATGGTTTTTGAGCCATAAGTGGGCGATGCCACGCCCATTTTTCATTTTGTAAAAAAATCTGAGTACAGCTCCCTTCTGCTATTTCTTCTGCAAAATTTAGTGTTTCTGACGTTTTTCGTTAGTTAGTTAACCCACTTTTAGTAATTTTCAACCTAACCTAGGCGTTTGGCACCGTTTAAACAACATCAAAAATATCTGGCAATAATAAGTTTTTGTTGAGAATTGTTTAATAAAAATATTAAAAAAAAAAAAACTTATTAAAATGATTTGAAATTATAATATTTTACCTGTATAGGTACGATGCGCACTGATGAACGCAACCGCTACTGCCAGCCAGATAGCCTGTATGATGTCCGGGGGAGTGAGAGAGATAGCATATCTAAAAACTGGCCTACCTGAAATTCTTGTTTTTTTGACGTTGCTAGCTCTCGTACTAATAGGTAGTACTTCTTGGTGGACTATTGTTGATTGTTTGCTGGATACGCTCGATATGTCTGTACCATTGACCTGGGTTTTCTGAACATAGCTTAGACAACATTGGTATTATGATTTTGTGAATACGTTCTACTTGCCCGTTTCCTCGCGGAACACCCATAGCAATTAGAAGGTGTTCGATGCCTTCCATTTCGCAATATTCTTTAAAACTATTTGAAGTGAAAGCAGTATCTCGGTCTGATATAATACGTCTAGGATTTCCAAATATAGATGCTTGGTGCTTTAACGTTTCTATTACTAAATCTTACGCAGTAGTTCAGGTAGGGTATAGCCAAACAAATTTTGAGAAAGCGTCTACTACAACGAATAGGTAGACGTATGACGATCTACATGGTAAGTGCCTAAAAGTCTATCTTCATTTTGTATGGGTGTAAGAAACCCTTCCTTTTTTTAAAAAGTGATCACCTTGTTGGGCTTGTTTCAACCGATGAACTACAGTGTATTCTAAAATCAAACATGAGATATCCTACTTAAAGCGTCTACGTGTCTCATTTTCGATCCGTTACAATGCTCTATCTGATAGTCATAATCTTGAAGGAACATGACCCTCCGCTATACTCTTACCGGAATGTCCCGTTTTTTCATCGTCATTGCAAAAGCATTACAGTCTGTGATCATTTTTAATTTTAGTCCCATAAGATAAACTCGCCATTTTTTAAGTGCTTCTACTATTGCTAAAACTTCATGCTCGTATGAATGATATTTTTGTTCACACGGTTTATACTTTCTACTCATGTACTGCACGTGATGGTATTCTTGATCATCTACATTCTTTTGCATTAGTACAGCCTCGTAGCCATACATGCAAGCATCCGCATATACTTCAGTAATTGCTTTAGGATTGAACAACCTTAGCACAGGTACTTTTACTAAAACTGATTTTAGTTGCTGAACTGTTATCAAATGTTCATCTGTCAATTCAAATTTCGAGTCTTTCCTTAATAGATCAGTGAGTGGTTTGGCTACTACAGCGTAACCCTCTATAAACCTTCTAAAGTATGATGTTAAGCCTAACAAGTAAGGAAGGGCTAAGTTCGGGTGTAACCGAACATTTTATACTCTCGCAATTTATTGATGTAATTTTATAAAGATAACACAATTCGACCCATATATTCGGCATAAAGTTCAATAGAATAACGAAAATCATCATAAATAGTATATGGGGACTGAGGTAATTCCTAAACCGATTTCACTCGTTTTCACCACCAAGATACAATGTATCGAAGACTATACGCTCGCTAAATTTAATATTACTTATAATTAGGCATATGGGATCTGGGGGAAGTTATGACCCGATTTTTACCATTTCAGGTACAGAGAGAAACTGTTATAAGAAAAAAATTCAGAAAGAACGAATAACATTAAAATATCTGAGGGATTTACCTATATTTTCGGTGAAAAATTACCCTTAGCACTGAGCTCTTCAGGTTCGATATCAGGGGCCTTGAAAAGTCATGGTTCGATTTTGAAAATTTTTTCACAAGTGATGGCACAGCTCAAATACAGTATTTGTGTAATGTTTTATTCCGCTATCTTCATTTGTTCCTAATGTATATATGTATTATAAAGTGAACGAATCCAAAGAATTCAAAATTGAGTTATATGGGAAGTAGGCGTAGTTGTGAACCGATTTCGCCCATATTCCAGCCGTGTCATCAGGGTGTCAAGAAAGTGTTATATACCGAATTTCAATGAAATCGGTCGAATAGTTCTGGAGATATGGTTTTTGACCCATAAGTGGGCAACGCCACGCCCATTTTCCATTTTGTAAGAAAATCTGAGTGCAGCTGCCATCTGCCATTTCTTATGTGAAATTTAGTGTTTAGTGACGTTTTTCGTTAGTGAGTTAATACACTTTTAGTCATTTTCAACCTAACCTTTGTATGGGAGGTGGGCGTGGTTATTATCCGATTTCTTTCATTTTTGGACTGTATAAGGAAATGGCTAAAATAAGCGACTGCAGAAAGTTTGGTTTATAAAGCTTTATTGGTTTTTTTTTTTAATTTTTACTCGTAAATATATAAAGAGATATATATGTAAATACATAGATGAGTTTTTCTGGTATTTTATGAAAATATTTTTTAAGCCGTTTTTCTGCAAGCTAAGAGTGAAAATAGAACAACTCTTTGAAATTTTGGCAAAAGTCTTATTTCATTTTGTAAAAAATCATAAATTTCAAATAAATATGTATGTTACTTGAATTATTGCCTGGCATGCGTAAGAAACATCAACATACAAACTTATGTACATTAGCCTAAAGAAAATAATATATATAAATATACATATATATATATACGGAAATTGTGATTGAGCTCGTTACGTGGACTTGCATGGAATGCAAATGGTGAATTTGAAATTTAAAACAAGTCACACGCGCATTTGAAATCTACAAAGCCATAGAGATTTGCACGCTGCCACACGTACATTACAACATATGTTTGTGTGTGTGTGCATGAGCCACAAATACAGTCAAAAAGTGAATTTCCAAATGAGTTTGGGTACTGAAATATTTCATTACATTTGCTTTCATTGAATATTAAATTCCAGTCACAGAATCCGGCGACTGACACGTTTGCTAACGGATAAATGGGCCACGCATCACTCGCAACACACAGTGGCAGCAGTTGGCAGCAGCGCAGACGCGGCCGTGATGAATGTTGGTGGCACTGCCTCAACAGCTGGCAGCGGTGGCATGATGGCCAAAATTAATGCGCGTCACTGGCTGCATCCAACATCCACGCACTCAACTGCGCACTCGCCATCGGTGACACCACCCACCGCCACGCCACTAGCGACCACGCCCATTATGCCGCTGGCCGCCAGTGCGACTGGCCTCTTCAGTCCCACCACGTCGGCTACAACACCGACGCCCTCGATCGCCTCATCGGCCTCTTCATCCTCAGCGTCGGCCACGGCAACAACATTGTCGTCAGCTACGCACTTGCAACAACAGTTGCAGCAGCAGCAACAACAGCTGTTGGCCAGCGAGGAGTTTCGTCGCAACACATTCTATCGCACGGTGTGCGCGAGCTTTCAGAGCGCAATACTGCTGCTGGACATGGACACTGGGGAAATAAGCGACTACAATGAAAGGTCAGAGCTGCTGGTGTAAGGCATGTACTTGCATGTTGTGTGTGTATTTAAATGTGAGTCGGTTTGCAGGGCTGCACAATCGAAAGAGAGGCTTTAAAGAGCTAAGGTGTAAGTTCAACAAATATTAAAAATAGTACAGGTGATAGCAAATTAAACAAGCGATTTGGTCGATCAATACAATCCTTAACTGAAGAAAATCCCACAAATTTAATACTATTCACACATTATGAGTAACAAGCACCCGAACCTGTACTATCCTGCAACGATTGTTTTCTCTCCATAATATGTCTGCCTTGTTGTCGCTGAAACCACTAGAAAGACTTCGACAGTCTTCAGAGAATAATTCTTAATAATTTTCCTAGTTCCAAACGTAGACTAACCTCCCTACTTCTCTGTTATCAACAACAGGCACAGCAGTGAGGAATCCACTATTTATAGCTGGGCTCACGTGGAACACACTCAGAGAGGTCAAAAACAGTCCACCTAATATCGGAAAGAATGAAATCCTGTAGCCATTTTCGTAGATGTTCCTCTTCTTCACGTTCCAGCTCTTTTATTTTTCTTCACAATAGCGACGCAACGAAATACTATACTTGATCTGAAGTTATTGTAGAGCCAGTCATTCGTTTTCACCAACCAATCTCCACTGTCACTTGTCGCATTAGTTGAACATCTTAAGATTTCCTAATACTTAATATGCCACGTCATTAATGAATTACAAGCACATCAGGTTCGCCTCACCGATGCTAAAGCTCCAAAAGTTCAAGAAGTTTTTCACATTACTTTCCACTTCGGCCCCTATCGAGGGCTTAAAATATTGAATCCAATTTGACAAAAATCCTTTCTACTGATAAATGAAACAACGTAAGTCGGAAGTAAGATGCATCCTACTTACCTTCCGACAAATTGTTTTTTAGAAACAGAAATCACATCAGTAGTAAGGACTGCAATTTATTAATTACAATGTGATCTCGAATCAACATCTGAATCCATTTTGGCCATAAGTCTATTGCGGCAGTTCTTGAACTGGCTAAGTGGGATTCGGATCCGGAAATCACTGGGTGTGGTGACTTTAGTCACGCAGTTCAATACTCTTAATGTGTACTGCAACTCAGACCCAATGACTCATAAAATCTCTTTCCTAGAGAGTAAAACAGCACCTATCATCAACTATCTTTGCTTAAAAGAGGTCTTGAAAGTCAAACGTCCAAATCTCGCAAAACATGAGGTCGTCATAGTAAGCTGTACGATAAACTATTACTGAAACACATTTCATACAAATATACTATAATCGATGACATTACTGAACATTCAGATCAATCGCTTTTTTTCATGGACCTCAACTCAACTGCGTTGTAGTCTGGCATATTCATACAAATTAAATATTCCCTGGCGGGTTTTTATTGCTTTTAATTTTTTCTTTTTCACAAAATGTTACTTCCAACATTATTTTATTTAGACTAAGAATTTCGTCTTTATTATTTATTGTTTTCTTCACCACTTCTCTTACTTCTTCATTTTTATGTCACTTTTCAAACATACCCTCGCTTTTTGTCTCAAAGCTATAGCTTCCTATACGATTCTCTATTCATTTTTTATTGCTTTTATTTTTTGTTTTTGCTTTCATTTTGTCACTATTAAATGCATTTGACTGGCGCTTATTGCTGACAGCGTCTTTTATTTTACTTGCCCTTTGTGTTTCTATTTCTACAATTCTCACTTAACTTTTCTTTCAAGATTTCCATTTTATTTTTATTATTTCCCCACTTTTTTTTTCTCTCTCATTCACTTTCCCTTTGTACTCAAGTGTCCATTCAAGCATTTCGCGTTTTTATATTTTGTCACGTTGTCTGTCGCTGCTCTTTTGCACGTATTCTCCATTCAATTCGTATCTCCTGTGTTAATAAAGAGAGCAAAAGTGAGTATTTGTAAAGTGGAAATGTTGATTGAATTTTGTATCGATAAAAAGGCGGTAGAATGATAGTCATCTACTTGTACCAGTGGTATACGTCCTCTCTCAGATTAACAACTAATAACAATGTTGCTAATACCATTATCGAGTAGCTGAGTATACTAGCCTTGATTTTGAACTTTCCAATCAATATTTTAAACAAAAATTTAGTTTCGAAAAGAATCATCTCCATACAAATGATCTCAAACTTTCGAGTATACTTTACTTTTTCCTAATATCTATTAAAATAGACCTTTCATCGTATCTTCTGAAGTATCTTCTATATAATATATAGAACACACAGCTGCTCCGTGGCGATCGTGGGATCCGAAGTTTTGACTAATAGTATAGATTTCCAGACAGCTTTCTTCCACAAATTGTTTTGGAACTCTCTTTAAAGACTACTTTCAAGGCACAACCTCAATTATGCGGAGCTGAAAAGATGTTTTGAGATCCGTTTCCTAAACTTAGAAATACGTAACAAACGAATTCGAATTAAAACTCTGTTTTCAGTCCCAAACAAAGCTCAAAAAGCAATATATTGCGAACTCACATCAACAAATCACAAAAACTTCAGAAGCTCTGCCTCAATGAATACAAATTCCCATTCATTACCACTTAATTAGAACACAGATTCCTCGGAGTTTTTATGCAAATTCTCAACTATAACTGAAACTTACTCGAGCTTAGAAGTTTCCATGTATTTTATAATTTTTTTTTTTTTGCTTCACAACTTCCACCAAATACCATTGCTTCTGACGTAATTGCCACCAACGTACTTAAATATAAAATCGATACACCTGGCTGCATGGCTGACTGCCACCTCGCACGCACCACACAAACGCCAACATCTGTGGAAGACAGACGAACTTTGAAACTCAATAGAAAAATCTGTAGAATCAAGTACCAACAACAAAAGCCACGCAGCAACCCAGACAGTCAATCTGGGTTGCTCGGTTCGTCGCTGAATCCCGCGTTAACAGCAAACAAGATTTCTTCCAAGTGCGTCAGCTGTTCTTTGTTTTCCCCGAGTGCGTTTCCCCCTTCCTCACAACGCATTTATGTTTAACACTCTTTTTCGGTGTATTTTTAGACACTTTCCTTGGGTAGCTATTTTTAATGTCAAAACTTTTCAGCTACCGGCAGTGTGTGTGTCACAAAGTGGTAGAGGTTCATGCTACAAAACTTCTTTATTAAACGACTAAAACGAGCGTTGGGCAAACAAATAGCACTGTGGGTACAAATATAGACAAACAAAGGCACAACTGTGGAACGCGCGTTAAATTTCACTTTGAGGTTAAAATGTGTGTATGATTAACATTTAAACACACTAACTTGTATGCTCTAGAGGGTTTGTGAGACAAAAATCAATTTGACAACGCATTTTTGGAAATTATTAGTAAATTTAGTAGACAAAGTCCTTATAGATATTGAACAGGTTTTTCGAGTTTAGCTGAGGACTTTATAAGCTGAATATTAAAAAAGCGAACAGCGAGCTGGATTGCTTAAGAAAACGCAAAGCTTTTGAAATCTCTCTATATATACATCTACTAAGCCGACAGTATCAATATTCCTCTGTACTGGTTTTGAGTGATTCAAAGTCGCTTTTTTGAAAAATTTTGAAAAATTGATGTTCGATTCAAGATTCTTTAAGTAAACGATTCCATTAGCTTCTTTGTGAGAATAGGCGCATTAATGTCTTCTAAAAACTCGAACTCAGGTGGGCGAACACCGAGCTTTCGAAAACCATTGCAAGATCCAACATCTATCATATTAGTATTCTGCAAAAACGCTTGTGAAGCAGAAACGAACATATCGAAACCTGAGACATTCAAAAGTTTCAAGTTTTATTCAGTGTCCTAATAAGTAATTTCGTCCGTTCCAAATTATTATTAAATCTGGGCTTCATTAGCTGATTGGTGGTGTTGAAGACTTCTCTGTGTTTTACAAATTCGTAGTCATTTAAGCCATCTACAAACATTTAAAGTGCTTCTATGTGTGTACATCTAGAGGTTTCGAACGGAATTAATGGAAGCCCCAGCGTATAAGTACTCTGCACAAAAGTTTCTTTTTTACCACGGCATACCTTAACAGATTTTGCTGGACTTCAGGCCTTCATCTGAATTCATTAGCAATAATTCTCTGTTAGCTGGTCTAGACCAAAGGTCTCGACGTCTAATACAGCAACGATATAAAAGGCGGCCTTGAGTCTGAATCGATTAAAAATTGAAAGTATTTTAAATATTGTAATATAATTATTAGTGCCTGCCAAGTAACATGATTGCCACCTGTGTAGAAATAAAATATAATAATATTTTAAATTAAATAATGAAATTGCCGTCAATTATTATAATATTTGGTAATTTCTGTAGGACAATTAAGAATTTTAAAATTAATTCAAAGGTTTTTTTGGATCAACCCGGGATACTACTCTTTAAAATTAATTAAAATTTTAGTTTTTCTTACATTTTTGCAATTATCTGTAGACAAAGTTGCCACCCATTCATAATTTTTCACCAAAGTAAATAAAAAATGCGCAAAGAAAGCATTTCCGCTAGCTAAAACTCTATTTCTGAATATTTCGATAATTTTGTTTGTTTGATGTTTGCCAGACTGTTAGCTTCTGTATCAAATAAATATATACAAGATTACTAATTTTCTATTTTTATACCCTGAACAGGGTATATTAAATTTGTCACGAAGTTTGTAACACCCAGAAGGAAGCCCGGAGGCCCTATAAAGTATATATATAAATGACCATTTAGCCATGTCCGTCTGTCTGTCTGTCTGTCTGTATATATACAAACTAGTCCTTCAGTTTTTAAGATATCGTTTTGAAATGTTGCAGATGTTATTTTCTCTTTAAGAAGCTGCTCATTTGTCGGAACTGCCGATATCGGACCACTATATCATATAGCTGCCATACAAACTGAACGATCGGAATCAAGGGCTTGTATGGAAAACATCCGCATTTTACTACACATCTTCACGAAAGTTGGTGTGAGTTAAAAGATATATTTTCTTTATTAATAACCTTAATGTTTCTAGCAAACAACCCGGCTAACAACAATTAGTAAAATGTTTTCTTTTTTTACTTACTTTTTCTTACGTCTTTAGATTTGCTTAAACACATAGATACTAAAAGAAATGCATTCCTGTGAAGGGTATATTAGCTTCGGTACAGCCAAAGTTAACTTTTTTTCTTGTTTTATAACATTTTAGTAATGAAAAAATTATAGTAAATAATTTATTGTTTTTGTAATTAAATGCATAACATATATGTACCTGCATATTATATGTTCTGTATACCCCCGTCGGCTGCAGCTCCGCTTCTGCAAACCAGTCAACCAATTATGAACAGCGAATTTTGAGTGGAATTTCCATCGCATTAATGAATGTGTGAATTCTTGCACACATACCGAAATTCTTTAAATATTGGAATACAATTATTTATTGAATTTTTGATTTCACTATATATATATTCATTAGAAATTCATTTCCAGGTGAATGTCGCTATTACATATGTACATATGTACATATATAAATAATTGTGCAAATAAATTGCGTATTTAATTGAAAAAATTTTGGAAAATTCTCAGATAATTACAAAAATATGACTGAAAATACTTTTGGAAAACTGCCACTAATATTAAAAGTTTTAATTTATTTTTGTTGCGGATTGCCTTCAATAAGTGCTTAGGCTATTATTAAATCTTTATTATTTGTAAAATTTAAATTCACATTTAAAAATTAAATTTTTTAATTTTTTTTAGAAAAACCAATATTTTATTTAAAATGAAATTTTTTTTTTTAAATTTTTATAAAAAAAAATAAGTTTTTTCATAAATAAAAAAATTCATTCACTTATTTACAAAAATATATATTTAATTCTAAACGCTACCGTCGCTTTACAAATACCTTAAATATGTTTCCCCACTATTTCAAGCATCAAACTAATACAAATACAGAGTTGTCAACATATTTTCTGCGCAAAAATATTTTACTTTCTTTCAAATAAAAATATTTTTTGTTTACAATTGCTCTTATTCAAATTCATATATTTTCAAAAATTATTTCAATTGAAATATAATACAGTGGCAACACCATTTTATTCCCTCCGACTTCGCTCTTAATACTCTCTGAAGATTTGCCAACGTTTCAATTTGATTTAATGGAGTTGCCACCAATGGCGGATTAAGTATTTTGCCGCCCTAGGCCCTGTCTGATTAGCCGCCCTTTTTAAAGCATGAAATTTTATTTCTTTGAGTCCGTTCATATTATTATGATATAATATTTATTTCATAAAATTATAATTGTTAAACAACACAAATAAATATTAACAACATAAATAACAACATTCAGTTTTCTTAAACTATAATGTATAACTTAATTTTTAAATATCTTTTTTCTGGCTTTCAATTATGTCGTTGTAATCATTTCAGTTCGTAGCCGGAATACTCAAAAAAATACGTAGAACAGTCGACATTTGGTTAAACATCTTGAAGATTTTGAGAATGCAAAAAATTGTATATTCCTTGCGCGGAACGAATATCTTATGTGTTCATTAGAGAATCTTTAAGTTGACAATGCAAATGAATACATTCATTCGCGAAAGTATCTTCCAAATCATCAGAATACTTAGTAACTAATTCATCTGCGCGAATTTTTAATTCATTGGTATCTATTTCATATAAATTGTCATAAAAATTAAATTTTTCGTAATGATAATGATAATCACTTTTACGTCCTGTCGAGCCGACCAACGAGTTTGAGAAAGGCTTTTAAGTCTTAAACTTGTATGCTGTCCATACAACGATGTGTCGAAACGGTAAAAAAAGTATATAATTCTTGCAAAGTAGAAAAAAAGTCAACTGCTTCGGTAACAGATTCAGCTGCACAAGTTCCCACTAAATTTAAAGAGTGACAATAATTCACAATATTGCGAAAATGAAACATCAATGTTATTAAATTTTTATTTTCTTCAAATTGTTTCTATTTTTAAAAAATTGGCTATAAAATGAATATATTCATTTATTTGATTCTATAGAAATCATTTTTAAGAATAAAAATATTTTTATATTCAAACAAAAAGATGAATTTTAAATGAATACTTATTCATATATGAAACACCGGAATCATTGAAACTAAAATAAGAAAACATTGTGCAATTTTAGAAGCGGCACACTTGTAAGATTAACTTTACTAAAGATACAACAAGTCAACAGAGCTTTGAAAATTCGTCAGAAAAAGCTAATCAATATTCAATTATTTCTGTTATAAAACATTTTTTATCAGTATTGCACTCACAAATAAAAAAGTTAATCAGAAAATAAGTAAGGAAGGGCTAAGTTCGGGTGTAACCGAACATTTTATACTCTCGCAATTTATTTATTTAACTTTATTAATATTATATAATACACAATTTCTCCCATATATTCGTCATATATATTGTATAAAGTCCATTGAAAGTTGGAAACCCTAATATTAGGTTAGAAGCACCGAGGTCCTCATGTTCGATATATGGGGCCTTGAAAACCTTGGTCCAAATTCGGCGATTTTTAGAATGGGGCTGCCACACTATAAACGTAGTACTCGTATTTGTGCAAAGTTCGGCACCGATATCTTCACTAGTGCTTACTTTGCATATTGTAAAGTAAACGATTCAGATCGTCTTCAAAGTTCTGGTATATAGGAAGTAGGCGTGGTTATGAACCGATTTGGCTTATTTTCACAACATATCATTGGGATGAAAAGAAACTATTACAAACCAAGTTTCATTGAAATCGGTCAAGTAGTTCCTGAGATATGATTTTTGACCCATAAGTGGGCGACGCCACGCCCATTTTCCATTTTGTAAAAAATTCTGAGTGCAGCTTCCATCTGCCACTTCTTATGTGAAATTTAGTGTTTCTGACGTTTTTGGTTAGTGAGTTAACCCACTTTTAGTAATTTTCAACCTAACCTTTGTATGGGAGGTGGGTGTGGTTATTATCCGATTTCTTTCATTTTTGGACTGTACTAAGAAGTGGCTAAAAGAAACGACTGCAGAAAGTTTGGTTTATATAGCTTTATTGGTTTGCGAGATATATACAAAAAACCGTTTTCGCCATTTTGTGGGCGTGGCAGTGGTCCGATTTTGCCCATTTTCGAAAGCAACCTTCCTATGGTCCCAAGGAACATGTGTGCCAAGTTTCATCAAGATATCTTAATTTTTACTCAACTTACAGCTTGCACAGACGGACGGACAGACAGACATCCGGATTTGAACTCCACTCTTCACCATGATCACTTTGGTATATATAACCCTATATCTAACTCGTTTAGTTTTGGGTGTTACAAACAACCGTTATGTGAACAAAACTATAATACTCTCTTTTTGCGAGAGGATAAAAATCAGAATAAATCCTTAATGTCGTTACATTATATCAGATTTAAAATTTTGACATTCTGAAAAATTTGCCGCCCCACAAATTGTGCCGCCCTAGGCCCGGGCCTCGCAGCCACATCAGTTTTCTAGTTTAGCAACATTTATTTCAAACCAAATTTAGATTCTATTTAGTTTCTTCAATGCTTACCAAATTCAAAAAAAAAACCCATCAGATGATTAAATTTTGTCTAAAATAGTATAGCAGTAGTAAAATGTATCAACACCGGCCATATCACCTTGGGGTTACTGCTAACCATCGAAACCTAATCAATTTATCGCGTCCGTGTCCGAAAAAAGAGACTTAAAATACATAAACTTATAAAGTATAGTGCAAAAGAATCAATTTAAGATTCCCTATTTCAACTGACTCTGTTGGCGATCAGAAGTTGTATGTGTAGTGCATAAACTATCGATACTACATAACCCCACTTAATCGACTACCACAAAGTGCCACATGCCACACACTGTTTACCAACACTATTTGCAAAACCGTTAATTTTCCGACTATTTGAACAACGTCAATAGTGAGTGACATTAATGGCGAACTCAGCACACCACTCTTGCCTCCACTACAACAGAGTTATAGTATAATTTTGATTATCAAGTTATGGGTCAATAGAAGCACGGTCCACGTTAGTGGCAAATCAACTGCAAATAACACCAAATCATATACTTCATACACATATATATTATATATGTACATATATACATATTTATATGTGTTCAAGACCTCCTCAAGTCAGGAGGTGATTTGGGTGTTGTATGCCACAATGACATGTGTATTTTGCTGCTATTGAACGGAGTATTGTGTTTGTTTATTTGATTGAATCACTGGGTAAGTTAATCGGATTATCACTTCCCATTGTTAAACTCTAGTAGGCAATACGAGGGGTGTTCGATAAGACACGGTACTTGGCGAATGTATGTGTTTGAGTTGACGGAGTATTTAAGAGTTCACAAAGGAGTGGTTACTTGAATTTACTTGACAATAACTGACTGGAGAGAGGCTAGAACACTAGAATCACTCCACAATCGTGAAAGCAACGCACAGCAAGAGAGGTCAAAAGCGAACTCGGAAATATTGATTTTTATTGGTTAAAGTAACTGCCGTCCAAATATTGAACCAAGATATCAGAGGTAAAAGAAAATACCACAAATTGGACTACACAAGCTAAGCTTTCTTAAAATGAGCATCTGTCGACCAAAATCAATATATTTAACTAGTGGTACATTGTTATAAGCTCGAAAAAATGCAGATTCAGCCTAGATTACGAGATACCGATATTGAACATGTGAAACCATGGACTCATGCGATAGAAGGGTACTCAAAAACATTCAAATGAAACATGCAATTAAAGCGATGTACAATCACGGATGAATCTTATCACCAAAAAGTGGCAAATCCAATGCAAGTTTCTTGAGATGCCTTTTAACTGTTTGCAAATGGATTTCATATAATGCGACCGAGGTCATAAAGCATACAGAGTTCAACCACAGCAATCTAAATTGAACTTCTCTGTCGGTGAGTGTCAATCTTTACAAATTTCGAAAGACTTGATTACATTTGAGAACATTGGACTAAATTTGAACAATTCATTAGAGATCACGAAAGGTTCACAGTTTGTTGAATCCACTCTCTACAATACAACAAAGAACCCGGAGCAGAAATTGAGGCCTTACGATACTTCAAGCTAATGTAGATGCCTATAAGACCTAGGTAAGTTCCAACATATAGAAAAGACACATGAAGTATCATGGACCTATTGGATCTATCCATCAAAAAGCTTCTATGTTCTATGCTTGTGGGTTCTGCAGATACATGGCGTTGAGATAAGTGCGAAACGACAGATATGACAACTATTGTTGCTGTTGTTATAAATATTTTCATTTCTTTCATGCTAACTCGTGCTGCAATTGACGCACCTTCACTTCATACACTCTCTCTCTCCTATTTAAATTCTTATATACACCAGAACCCACCGCGCTGTCCAAGTAATTCAATTGTGGGCTTATTTGTTTTGGTTTCCTTCTTTGTTCTCTTTTTTTTTGTATATCTATTGTCATTTCATCTATCATACGTGTATACATACAAATATTTATTTACTCTCCTCTCATACTACGCTCACAAACGCCTTCTGTCCATCTTTTGACTTCTAGTCACGGTTTCTTACCAACGCCGGCCTCCACTCGCAACCAATTATGTACATTGCTTCAATGGCGCTCTTTTTCCCGCGCCCTCATTTTGTTGTCTACTTTATTGTGGCATATTCTTATGTGAGTCCCTCAAGCACTTTGTTTACATGATTTGTGGATGCTATTTACGTTTTGCAGCGTTTAATTGATATTAATTGAGAGTAGCGATGCAATTAAAATGTGACTTAATTGTATTCGAGTAGGAAGGTGGAAGGTGCGCGAGAACTAATGGTGAATGTCAATGGCTCTTTACAAATTATGAATCAATCTGTGTTGTGGAAATAATGAGGTTGTGGACAGTGCGCTAATTAATTATAAGGAAAAGTTGTACTAGATGTCGTAGAGACTAATAAATGCTGAGGTCTTGACATTGAAATATTCACGATGTTTTACCAATTATTTAACGTATATAAGCCGGGTGGCAACTACCATAAACAAGAAGTCAAACACATGATAGATAGGGATCGAGAAGCTTAGAACGCTAAAAACTATTAAACTACTTGACAAAGCTTCAAATCGTGTACTAACATGTTTCTCTAATATATGAAAATAGAACTATATTCTTTCGCAATTTAACCTTAAAATGAACGGAAGGTCAAACTATTGTAGCACCGAATTTCATACTCTGCAAAGTACTTAAACCAATACGAAAATATTCAAAAATAAAAAAAACTTTAAGCACTTTCTCACTTCAGAAGACATAGCAATTATCGGAAATAATATAAATATTTAGAGGAATATGTGATGCAAATATTGAATAAAACAACTTATTCTCGGTTCATATATCGTGAATGTTTCCCAGGAGAGACAAGTATTCGCTACACTTGCGATAACTCGAATTTATATTCAACTGAGGACTATAACCGGAGCACTGTTACTCTAACAGTAATCGCGAATTGAAGTTTAAACCTCTAATATTTAGTCATGCTCTAACTGGATTATAACCAAACTATTTTTAAAATCTCACTACCCCTCTATTAACGACACTCATTCTGAGGAGTTTAATGCCCTGATCAGCACTTATGCGATCTTTACAATCAACTAAATGCTGTCACAAAACATAAAATTTTTAAATACCTTCAACTACATTTTTCTCGATTTCCTTAATAAATTTAAAAAAAAATTTCTAAAATATTGCCACATGTTTTTAGTTTAAAAATGTTAACTAATATACAATTTTAATAAAACGGCTAGAAATGTTTTTTAAAAACATATTTTTGGTTTACTGCAAAATGATAATTTTTTGGAGTTGCCACCTGATTAAAAAAATATTGAACAATTTTTATACTCTCGCAACAAAAGTTGCTAAAGAGAGTATTATAGTTTTGTTCACATTACGGTTGTTTGTAACACCCAAAACTAAACGAGTTAGATATAGGGTTATAAACTAAACGAGTTAGATATAGGGTTAGATATAGGTTTATATACCAAAGTGATCGGGTTAAAGAGTGGAGTTCAAATCCGAATGTCTGTCTGTCCGTCCGTCTCTAAGCCATAAATAAAGCTATGGAAATAAAATTTGGTATGAAGGATCGCACTATGAAGGGGCATATTTGGATGTAATTTTTTTGGGGAAGTGGGCGTGGTCCCGCGTGGTCCCGCCCCCTACTAAGTTTTTTGTACATATCTCGCAAACCAATAGAGCTATATAAACCAAACTTTCTGCAGTCGTTTTCCTTTAGCCACTTCCTAATACAGTCCAAAAATGAAAGATATCGGATTATAACCACGCCCACCTCCCATACAAAAGTTAGGTTGAAAATTACTAAAAGTGGGTTAACTCACTAACGAAAAACGTCGGAAACACTAAATTTCACATAAGAAATGGCAGATGAAGCCAAAAACCATATCTCAGGAACTACTCAACCGATTTCAATGAAACTTGGTTTGTAATAGTTTCCTTACATCCCAATGATATGTTGTGAAAATAGGCCAAATCGCTTCACAACCACGCCGACTTCCTATATACCAGAACTTTGAAGACAATCTGAATAGTTTACCTTACAATATATAAACTAAGCACTAGTGAAGATATCGGTGCAGAACTTTGCACAAATACTATGTTAATAGTGTGGCAGCCCCATTCTAAAAATCGCCGAAATCGGACCATAGGTTTTTAAGGCCCCATATATCGAACACGAGGACCTCGGTGCTTCTAACCTAATATTAGGGTTTCCAACTTTCAATGGACTTTATACAATATATATGACGAATATGTGGGTCAAATTGTGTATTATATAATATAAATAAAGTTAAATAAATAAATTGCGAGAGTATAAATGTTCGGTTACACCCGCACTTGGCCCTTCCTTACTTGTTTTTTATTACAATTGTACCTAGAATACAATGATTAAATACTAACAACAATTCAATTCTAATAACTTAAAAATAATAATTAAAAGCTAAATGTTAGAGAAATTCATTTGCTCCTACAGTTGTCTTGCTAAGTCTGAAGGCCTCTTACGTTTCAGTCGGTTTTCTCGTTCAGCAGTACCGATGAGTCTGGATGCCTCTTCATTTACATGCTGTATAAGCCTCATTTCGTGAATCTTTGCAAGTTTGGTTATTTCGTTTACTACTGAATTCACACCGAGATCACGGTGAAGGTCAGCAGATCTAACATACCAAGGAGCATTAACTATACTTAGTACCTTATTTTGGAAGCGCTGAGTGCAGGCAATACAGTTTTGACTTGAGCAACCCCATAGTTGAGCTCCATAGGCCCAACTGTTTGTTGTCGAGAGTTTTCATTTTCTTTAATACGACAAGGCCAGTGGATATGCAAACATAATAATTAGATAACAAGTAAGGAAAGGCTAAGTTCGGGTGCAATCGAACATTTAATACTCTCGCAATTTATTGAAGAAATCTAACCAATACATATATGCGGAATAATGCTCACCGTATTTTTGAAAAACCTATAATTCGGTATATGGGAGCTAGGAGAAGATACTTTTGAAAAACCTACAATGAGGTATATGGAAATGTTATGACCCGATTTTAATAATTTTTGGAACAGAGACACACTATTAGAAGAAAACAATTTCCTCTGAATTAAATTGAGATATCTGAGAGATTTACCCATATTCTCGGTTAAAATTTATCCTTAGGCGCTGAAATGTTCGATATCTGGAGCCTTGAAAAGTTATGGTCCGTTTTCGACAATTTTTTCACAAGTGAAGCCAGAGATGATATGCACTAATTGTGTAAAGTTTTATTCCGTTATCTTCATTGGTTCCTTATGTTTACATTATAAAGTCAAGGAATAAGATGGATTTCAAAATTGAGTTATAAGGAAAGTAGTTTTGTCCGTATTATCAGGGTGTCAAGAAAATATTATATACCGAATTTCATTCAAATCGGTCGAGTTCCTGAGACATGGTTTTTGACTCATAAGTGGGTGATGCCACGTTACGTTTTTATTACGTTGAGTAATAAAACTTCTCAATTAACTGTTTATTTCATTTGACTCAGCTTCTTTTTTAAGTATCTATATAATTCGCTATGCTTTATTAGCTTCGATGAATCTAAAATAAATCATAATTCAATAAAATAAAAAAAACATAAGATGATAGCATTATCTTCCACGGCTTTCAGAAAACCAATGATTTTGACTCCATGAGACGAACTCACTGTCTTCACAGTTTTTCGTGTAGTCATAAACGGCGGTTTCCATTGTTCTTCAATGTTCATACAGCCTTTTACATCTCTTCTGAAGATTTTTCTTTTTGTATTGTCTTGTGGCCAGCCTTAGCTTTTGATCTTAACTGATCGTTTTATCGCTGAAAACTATATAAATATTTCTAGAGAATTTCAATGACAATCTAGAGAATAAGTGCAGTTGCTGTGGGTCGGTTAAAAACTAACTTTTCTCTTTTTTAAGGTTAAGTATCTGAGACTCATGTAGAGCCAAAATACATACCGTCAATAATTTTTAAAAATACTGCCGAGTTGACAATACTTTTCCAGACATAAATCTAGATTGGTTCCGATTACATAGACCAATTTCCGTGGGATCTTTACTACAAATGAAAATTATTTCATATCACCATACATCCCTGCATCGATCTGTTGTCATTAATCATATATCAATGCCGAAAATACAACACTTTACTCCTCCCGATACTGAATCTCTCACTTTTTATGGATGAGTGAATTACACGAAAATAATATCAGTGCCCTTCTAGCTAATGTTAGAGACCTGTTGTCTGTTAGTTATTTATACCAAGATAGTACTCAGTTGTCTTCTGAATCGTCAACATCTGTCATATGTTTAGCTATACTAACCATAGTTCCATTACTTATTTCAATCACGCCTAAAATCACCTCAAACTCAGTTTGCCGTTACCTGATAATACTAAGCATTTAAATCAATTATCAACTTACCACCAACACCCCCTCTCTCACGCACTTACCAAAAATATTTGCAATGAACGCAATGTCACAAATGTCAGCACATCGACAAATGTAATTGTCATTGGCATGCTTGTAGGCGCTTAAACCAAATTTCCCCTCTCAACTCACCAATGATTTGTACTTCTGCTCATCACAACTCAAGTCTGTGTATGGAGTAATGCAAATTATACGCGCGTGTGGCAATGACAATTGCAATGTGTAATCAACATCATTATCGCACAAAATGCCTGGCATACTTTTGTGCGCGCAAATTAGCACGCATTTGCGAAATGACGCCCATTAAATAGTAATGCGGCGGAATGCAATGCGCAGTTGACAGTGGATGAGGGATTGGATGCTATACAAATTACGCACAACTCTCACATGAAATTGAATGCATGTGTGTGTGTGATATGTATATAAAGGGTGATTTTTTAAGAGCTTGATAACTTTTTAAAAAAAAAAAACGCATAAAATTTGCAAAATCTCATCAGTTCTTTATTTGAAACGTTAGATTGGTTCATGACATTTACTTTTTGAAGATAATTTCATTTAAATGTTGACCGCGGCTGCGTCTTAGGTGGTCCATTCGGAAAGTCCAATTTTGGGCAACTTTTTCGAGCATTTCGGCCGGAATAGCCCGAATTTCTTCGGAAATGTTGTCTTCCAAAGCTGGAATAGTTGCTGGCTTATTTCTGTAGACTTTAGACTTGACGTAGCCCCACAAAAAATAGTCTAAAGGCGTTAAATCGCATGATCTTGGTGGCCAACTTACGGGTCCATTTCTTGAGATGAATTGTTCTCCGAAGTTTTCCCTCAAAATGGCCATAGAATCGCGAACTGTGTGGCATGTAGCGCCATCTTGTTGAAACCACATGTCAACCAAGTTCAGTTCTTCCATTTTTGGCAACAAAAAGTTTGTTAGCATCGAACGATAGCGATCGCCATTCACCGTAACGTTGCG
Source organism: Zeugodacus tau (assembly GCA_031772095.1). Taxonomy (NCBI): domain Eukaryota; kingdom Metazoa; phylum Arthropoda; class Insecta; order Diptera; family Tephritidae; genus Zeugodacus; species Zeugodacus tau. The sequence goes on from CM062650.1 coordinate 12,585,989, forward strand.
TCCAACAGCATCTTTGAAAAAATACGGTCCAATGATTCCACCAGCGTACAAACCACACCAAACAGTGCATTTTTCGGGATGCATGGGCAGTTCTTGAACGGCTTCTGGTTGCTCTTCACCCCAAATGCGGCAATTTTGCTTATTTACGTAGCCATTCAACCAGAAATGAGCCTCATCGCTGAACAAAATTTGTCGATAAAAAAATTTCGAACCGAACACTGATTTTGGTAATAAAATTCAATGATTTGCAAGCGTTGCTCGTTAGTAAGTCTATTCATGATGAAATGTCAAAGCATACTGAGCATCTTTCTCTTTGACACCATGTCTGAAATCCCACGTGATCTGTCAAATACTAATGCATGAAAATCCTAACCTCAAAAAAATCACCCGTTATAATAACACGTATTTATATATCACGTTAATAATTTAATTTCACACACAATTGGCCCATATATTCGGCATAAATTAATATCGAATATTGGGAATGCGTCTATATAATACATATATGAGGGCTGAGACAATTTCTTTTCAATTCACTTTCACCACTACATTATATCCAAGACTATACACACACCTAATGTCGCTAAGTTATTTCACCTACTAACCGATATATACGTACAGAGCCCACCGGACGTTTGAAAGTTCTAATTATAGGTATATGGAAGTTAAGCGAAGTCATGAGTCATACAGTGACTCCGGCAACTAACTGAAGGTTTCAAAACCGGAGCACACTCCTGTAGGACCCCCAGAGGTGATCTAGTTGTTGATGACCAGAGTATACTGAGTTTGTGGAGGGAACACTTCTCCAGCCTGCTGAATGGCAGTGAAAGTACAACACCAGGAGATGGCGAACCCGATTCCCCAATCGACGTTGATGGAACAGATGTTCCATTGCCCGACCGTGAAGAAATTAGAATAGCAATTACCCGCTAGAAGAACAACAAGGCGGCGTGGGCCGATGGATTGCCGGCCGAGCTATTCAAATACGGCGGCGAAAAACTGATAAGGTGCATGCATCAGCTTCTTTGCGGAATATGGTCGGAAGAAAGCATGGCTGTCGATTGTAATCTCAGTGTACTCTGCCCAATACACAAAAAGGGAGATCCCACAATCTGCGCCAATTACCGTGGGATAAGCCTAGATATCGCCTATAAGGTTCTATCGAGCGTACTGTGTGAAAGACTAAAGCCCACCGTCAACAAACTGATTGGACCTTATCAGTGTGGCTATAGACCTGGAAAATCAACAACTGACCAGATATTCACCATGCGCCAAATCTTGAAGAAGACCCCTGAAAAGATAATCGACACACACCATCTCTTTGTCGACTTTAAATCTGCTTTCGACAGCACGAAAAGGAGCTGCCTTTATGCCGCGATATCTGAATTTGGTATCCCCGCAAAACTAATACGGCTGTGTAATCTGACGTTGAGCAACACCAAATGCTCCGAGCCGTTCGATACCAAACGATTTCAGACAAGGTGACTCACTATCGTGCGACTTCTTCAATCAATTGCTGGAAAAAATAATACGAGCTGCAGAGCTAAATAGAGATGGTACAATCTTCTACAAGAGCGTACAGCTCCTGGCGTATGCCGATGATATTGATATCATCGGAAGCAACAACCGCGCCGTTTGTTCTGCGTTTTTCAGACTAGATAAAGAAGCGAAGCGTATGGGTCTGGTGGTGAATGAGGACAAGACGAAATATCTCCTGTCATCAAACAAACAGTCAGCGCACTCGTGTCTTGGCTCCCACGTCACTGTTGACGGTCATAACTTTGAAGTTGTAGATAATTTCGTCAACCTGGCAACCAGCATTAACAGCAATAACAATGTCAGCCTGGAAATCCAACGCATAATCACTCTTGCCAACAGGTGCTACTATGGACTAAGTAGGCAATTGAAAAGTAAAGTTCTCTCTCGACGAACAAAAACAAAACTCTACAAGTCCCTAATCATGGACTCTGTCAACATCCGATAAGACGGGACTATGAGTTTTCGAGAGACTCGGCTATAACCGCATAAACATGTCAAAAGTTATAAGATGCGAAGAGATTGACTTGCACGGAGTCTTTTTGACACCCTCACCTGGGAACCATTTCTAGAAAGTTTAGAATCTAACAATAAATATAGCCTATGTTACGGGGGGTGAATGTAGCTTTCCAATGCTGAAAGAATTTTTCAGCATAGTCACATCTGGAGGCTAGAAAAATAATTGTTCTCTATTTGTATGAGAGACACAATTAAGAAGGAACATTGGGTTAACATCTCCAGTAATTTGAGGAAAATCTATCACATTGATACTTCTTATCGAAAATACAACAACAATAAACGATAATCAATATAAGCGAAGTTGCGTATACGCCATCGTGGTTCATTTTCTAAACGAAGCAAAAAACAACAATAATAACAATGCACAACCTTTACATATTCGTAAATATGTTGAATAAACGGTTTAACTTTATTTGCAAATTTTAATATTGAAAAATATTACTTTCGAACCTCAGTTGCCATTCTTCGGCCATACAATGCTTTCAATAAAGTCCAAGTGATCAAACACTTTTGTTATCACATAAGGTTCAAAACCGTCAGATTCCTTTGCTACAATTGCAAACAATTTATGTGTGGGGAAATTTTCTTGAACTTTGTATATTGGCAAGCCAAGGTCATTGTTCTTATATTCCAAATTCTTTGCACATGGTTGAGATGGCTTCAGGTCAGCACCGGTCTTATCAAAACATTCAGCGTCTGCTACAATCTGAACTTTTCCGTATTTTCCCATCAAATCTATAAAAAAGCATACAATAAAATAAAAGTAGTTAAAAATCAAATTGAAAACTCACAACTCTCTGGATTCACCCGTGAAGTGTATAAGCACACTGGATGCCATTCGGAAGAGTAATCCGCATCACTCTCCAGTTCAATCAAAGCAATATTGTTAAGGGAAGGTGTTTCTGAAGAGAAATCGGGATGTATGTGAATTGCCTGAAATGTTGAAATCAGTTTAAAGATAATTTGTTGAAGTTCTTAACTTCTTAATTACCTTTATTTTCATCTTCACTGAATCCACTTCTACCTTCGTATATTTGTCAGTTGGTCCGCAATTTGCTGCCGTTATTAAAAAACGTTTGTCAATTATAGCGCCTCCGCAATATCTTTTATATGTATAATAATAAGATTTAGAATAAGAAAGCCACAACCCGTAGTTGGGCACCTTATTTGATGTGGTCTCCCCAATCGATCGCAAATCATTAGTTAGGTTTTCACAAGCTTAAATCAAATTAAAATTCCATTAACATTTAGCAATAAAAGTATGTTTTAGACACCGTTCAAAAGATCTGTGTTTAAAAGATAAAACATGCAATTCAAAACAATGCAAATCTTACCAAGTTCTGCTGGACGTTTCTGAGGTGTGGCAACATCTGTTCTGTAAGTAAATTTAACAAATAGTCACGAGATAAATGGCGATAAGAGTGCGTGAGTAGTAGTTTCTTGTAAGTATTCTTAATTTAAAAGAGGTCAACACTAAACTGTTCGTCCACTAACAAACATGACAGAATTCATCTAACGGTGAATGGGTTCTATTTACCGCCGAAAATTGCTGTGGCACTAGAACATTGAAATTCTTAAGTTCACCGCGTGCAGTATCTAATTGCAAGTGTTTTTACTTAGTGCTTACATAGAGAGCTTTAAGCTTAGAAAACTACAGACTTCACAATAAATTGATTTTCATTAAGAGAGTTAGTTTACTTTATAATTACATTAAAATACTTATTATACTACCTTTTGGCAAGCTGGTTGCTTAACTCAACTCCTTTCTGATTCAACCGTGTAATTTCCGCAGACATTCTAAAAAATAAGGAGAAATTAACAAGTTATGTTATAATAATGTTAGAAACCAAATCGTATTCATGCTTAATGCTACCTTCCTTCTGCTGTTTTTATCACCTCTGTCAATCCCAAAATAAAACAGGAGATAGTAGTAGAGCTCATGAATAGTTGGTGATACTCAAGTTCAAAACAAAATATTATTTAGATAGAGATATTTAAGTTCAAATAAAATATTATTTACCGTTGATTCCATCTTTTCTCCGTTGCTTTGGCTTCCGCGGTCATTCTGGAAATTTCGATTTTTTATAAAACAAAGGTTAGTATTAGATCATATGAAAATAGTTGGAGATATTTAAGTTCAAATAAAATATTATTTACCGTTGATTCCATCTCTCCTCGGTTGCGTTGGCTTCCGCGGTCATTCTTGAAATTTCGATTTTTTTATAAAACAAAGGTTAGTAGTAGATCTTATAAAATAGTTGGAGATAATTAAGTTCAAAATAAAATATTATTTACCGTTGATTCCATCTTTTCTCCGTTGCTTTGGCTTCCGCGGTCATTCTGAAAATTCCGATCGTTTTATAAAACAAAGGTTAGTAGTAGATCTTATGAAAATAGTTGGTGATACTCAAGTTCAAAAAAAAATATTATTTACCGTTGATTCCATCTCTCCTCGGTTGCGTTGGCTTCCGCGGTCATTCTTGAAATTTCGATTTTTTTATAAAACAAAGGTTAGTAGTAGATCTTATAAAATAGTTGGAGATAATTAAGTTCAAAATAAAATATTATTTACCGTTGATTCCATCTTTTCTCCGTTGCTTTGGCTTCCGCGGTCATTCTGAAAATTCCGATCGTTTTATAAAACAAAGGTTAGTAGTAGATCTTATGAAAATAGTTGGTGATACTCAAGTTCAAAAAAAAATATTATTTACCGTTGATTCCATCTTTTCTCCGTTGCTTTGGCTTCCGCGGTCATTCTTGAAATTTCGATTTTTTTATAAAACAAAGGTTAGTAGTAGATCTTATAAAATAGTTGGAGATAATTAAGTTCAAAATAAAATATTATTTACCGTTGATTCCATCTTTTCTCCGTTGCTTTGGCTTCCGCGGTCATTCTGAAAATTCCGATCGTTTTATAAAACAAAGGTTAGTAGTAGATCTTATGAAAATAGTTGGAGATGTTTATGTTCAAAATAAAGTATTAATTACCGTTGATTCCACCTCTCCTCGGTTGCTTTGGCTTCCGCGGTCATTCTGGAAATTCCGATTTTTTTTATAAAATCGTAGTAGTAGATCATATGAAAATAATTCGAGATATCTAAGTTCAAAATAAAGTATTAATTACCGTTCATTCCAGCTCTTCTCGGTTGCTTTGGCTTCCGCGGTCATTCTGAAAATTCCGATCGTTTTATAAAACAAAGGTTAGTAGTAGATCTTATGAAAATAGTTGGTGATACTCAAGTTCAAAAAAAAAATATTATTTACCGTTGATTCCATCTCTCCTCGGTTGCGTTGGATTCCGCGGTCATTCTTGAAATTTCGATTTTTTTATAAAACAAAGGTTAGTAGTAGATCTTATAAAATAGTTGGAGATAATTAAGTTCAAAATAAAATATTATTTACCGTTGATTCCATCTTTTCTCCGTTGCTTTGGCTTCCGCGGTCATTCTGAAAATTCCGATCGTTTTATAAAACAAAGGTTAGTGGTAGATCATATGAAAATAGTTGGAGATGTTTATGTTCAAAATAAAGTATTAATTACCGTTGATTCCACCTCTCCTCGGTTGCTTTGGCTTCCGCGGTCATTCTGAAAATTCCAATCGTTTTATAAAACAAAGGTTAGTGGTAGATCATATGAAAATAGTTGGAGATGTTTAAGTTCAAAATAATGTATTAATTACCCTTGATTCCACCTCTCCTCGGTTGCTTTGGCTTCCGCGGTCATTCTGGAAATTCCGATTTTTTTTATAAAATCGTAGTAGTAGATCATATGAAAATAATTCGAGATATCTAAGTTCAAAATAAAGTATTAATTACCGTTCATTCCAGCTCTTCTCGGTTGCTTTGGCTTCGTTGGTCATTCTGAAAATTCCGATCGTTTTATAAAACAAAGGTTAGTAGTAGATCTTATGAAAATAGTTGGTGATACTCAAGTTCAAAAAAAAATATTATTTACCGTTGATTCCATCTCTCCTCGGTTGCGTTGGATTCCGCGGTCATTCTTGAAATTTCGATTTTTTTATAAAACAAAGGTTAGTAGTAGATCTTATGAAAATAGTTGGAGATGTTTATGTTCAAAATAAAGTATTAATTACCGTTGATTCCACCTCTCCTCGGTTGCTTTGGCTTCCGCGGTCATTCTGGAAATTCCGATTTTTTTTATAAAATCGTAGTAGTAGATCATATGAAAATAATTCGAGATATCTAAGTTCAAAATAAAGTATTAATTACCGTTCATTCCAGCTCTTCTCGGTTGCTTTGGCTTCCGCGGTCATTCTGAAAATTCCGATCGTTTTATAAAACAAAGGTTAGTAGTAGATCTTATGAAAATAGTTGGTGATACTCAAGTTCAAAAAAAAATATTATTTACCGTTGATTCCATCTCTCCTCGGTTGCGTTGGATTCCGCGGTCATTCTTGAAATTTCGATTTTTTTATAAAACAAAGGTTAGTAGTAGATCTTATAAAATAGTTGGAGATAATTAAGTTCAAAATAAAATATTATTTACCGTTGATTCCATCTTTTCTCCGTTGCTTTGGCTTCCGCGGTCATTCTGAAAATTCCGATCGTTTTATAAAACAAAGGTTAGTAGTAGATCTTATGAAAATAGTTGGTGATACTCAAGTTCAAAAAAAAAATATTATTTACCGTTGATTCCATCTTTTCTCCGTTGCTTTGGCTTCCGCGGTCATTCTGGAAATTCCGATTTTTTTATAAAACAAAGGTTAGTGGTAGATGATATGAAAATAGTTGGAGATATTTATGTTCAAAATAAAGTATTAATTACCGTTGATTCCACCTCTCCTCGGTTGCTTTGGCTTCCGCGGTCATTCTGAAATTTGGATTTTTTTGTAAAACAAAGGTTAGCAGTAGATTTTGTAAAAATTGTGGTTTAACTTTAAAAAATAAAATTTATTATTCGTGTTTAATTTTACCTTTCCTTTAATGCTTTTATTTCCGAAGACAGGCTGAAATTTTTTAAAATTTTCTTAGTGATATAATATTATTTTCTATTTCAGATTAGTTCTATTTACCTTTTCAGTGCATCATCTATTAGACTTTGCTTTTCTTCAATTGTTTTGCCCAAAGTTAAAAAGCTATCTATTTCCTTTCCCGCGTCCACGTAAATTGTTAAAGACCCATCATCAGGGTCAGCCCCCTTCGTGCTCGTTGCGTGGAGCAGCACGAAGAAAAGTCCAAATAGATTATTTTTCATTTTACAGAATAACTTCAAATAGCTGTGAATAGAAAAAGTAGAAACAAGTGTTCTTAATATATTTAATATTGTTATAACCGGAGTACACTCCAATATCTGACTCCCATAAAAATGTCGCCTACATTATATTTGAGCAGTAAGTCCATTATGGACGCACTTTAGCGAATATCACGAAAATCTTGCCGTTTAGCATAATTTTATTTTAATATTCTCGCAACTTGTTGTTTCTTTACCTAAAACCTATCTGTTCATAACTCCCTCACGCAAAACCACAGAATCACAATATTTTAGGTGTACACTTATAACTTGACCAGTTTGAACGAAAAGTGTTATGAAACATTTTCGTGGTATATTGATGTTACCACGCCAACTTTAAAAATAACGCTATTTGAAATATCATCCGATTCCTCGCTTTACAATAAAAAAAGATATTGAAATGAAGCTTAAGGAAAATAATTTATTCAGAGTGTAGCATCACTCTTGACATAGACAAAATCAGATCTTAGTTTACAAAACCCTAGATGTCTTACATGAGGACCACAGTGTATGCAACTATTTCTTTTATCGAAAATATCGGCAAATCTCTCACAAAATATCCTTAAGGAATTCAGATGGCGTGTTTCACTGGTAATAATGTGCCTCTATGCCAGGAATTGGTAAACTCAAGTACATAAGTACCTTCCCTAGGTACACCTGGAAATATTTTAGATTAAAAGTATTGTAAATTTATTGAAATTTTGTTTGAATTTGTGCTTAATATATTTACTGCGAACGAAATTCTCAAACAAAGTTATTTTATGCATTACTGCTTTTATGTACTGAAATATACACAGATATATATAATTTTAAGGGGGTGTTCTGGTCAACGCAGGACGCACCTTTTTCTGAAGCCCCCACTCCACCGGCCCATATTTCGACAATTTTTTTTTTATTATTAAAATCTCAATAAAAACATATACAAAAGTGGATAGTAAAAATGTTTTTAATTTCTTTTTATCTTAGTATAAAAAATGCCTAAAATTCATGCGTCTAGACCAGAATACCCCCTTGAACGATTTTTATTAAAAAAAAACCATAAATATTAAAAAAAATTAATTATTTTTTTGTGGCAAAACCGCAATCTTTTACTATATTAAATTTGTATAAATATTTATCCATCAAAAATATTATTACTCATACGCCATGGCGAACTATAACAACAGAGATTTGGTTGGTGTAACTCCTACCCAGTGCACGCTGTTATAAATATGAATGATGTAAGTTAACGTATCATCGATTAATAATCGATTTTGCTCCCAATTATCGTATGCTGGGTTATATTGGAGATCACATTTGCTCCCCATTTCATATGCTGGGTTAAGTTAGTGTTGATGCTTGGTGGTAAAATGCAGGCTGCCAGCAACCTTACATTAACAACAAAGTAAATAGCTTTGATGACCTTCGCATTCCTCAATTTGAAGACGCCAAACAACAAGACTCCAGCACCTTTGTTTGAATAATTGACATAACAGTAATGGCAATTTTCAATGGAAAAATACTGGCGCTTGTTGGCGAATGTCAGCGAAATATTAAATGCAACAAGCGATCATCGAGCATTCTCAAAGTGGACATCAACGAGAGGAGTCATATCCTCATAGTGTAATAAGTTATAATTGTTATAATTAAAAGTTAATTAAAATTAATTAGAATAAAAGTGAAATTGGAATAAAAATATATTTGACAATTTATTATGAAATAATGTAAAAATATAATTTGTACAATGATGAAGTTGCCGACTACGGTATTTATAAATATGTATATATTGTGATATTTCACGGTGGTTTACGTGTGAGACAGTCCGCATACTTGAAATGATCAACACTTTCAAATATTCAAGAAATAAATAATAATAAAGTAAATTAATGATCTTTAAGGTTGCCGTAGTGTTTCGGCGTTTCTCTCAGGTGGATTACCTGAGAAATCGCGTAGGCATTGCTTGCTTTTTATATTTATGTTAGTTGTCCTTTTACTCTGGAGGGTCCCTTGGGAGGTGAATCGCAGAGTTGAACTTTAATTATAAAGAACCGGAGGGTCCCCCCGAAGGTGGTGAATCGCGGTTCTTGTTTTTAGTAAGTTATTGGCTGTACAAGCCTATATTTATTTATATTTTAAATTTATAATTCTCTGGAGGGTCCCATGGGTGGTGAATCGCAGAGATTTTTATTATTTATAAGCTGGAGGGTCCCCCCGAAGGTGGTGAATCGCAGCTTTGATTATATTTTTTTATTGGCTGTACGAGCCTGTTGAATTAATAAAATAATATTACAATAAAATATAAATTACTATGAGATAACCACATAGTCAAAATAAATAGTTTCACTATTTATTTTTTCACATCCTTATTCCTTATTTGACCAACAGTAATTATTATAATTAAATTATAATATATTAAATTCTGCACTCACCTTCTTCCTTAGTTCTTCTCCAAAGAGACGCAGCACAGAAATGATACTGAATTAATTTCTGCTTCGCTTTATATTCAGTCACTGATCGCGAATTGCTAATATATTGAGAGAAGAGCAAGAGAATCACAGCCACTCTAGCGATAGTATTTGGAAAGCTAATATTACCGTTCTCACGCAAAGAATGAAAAAATTTAACTCTCCCAAACAACAAAGAAAATGCTAGGCAACTGAGAGAAATTGTAGAAGAATTACTGAAATAGAAATTTGGTTGCGTCAGGGCAGTCGTGCACTCACACATACATATGTTCATTCAAATATATTCTCAGCAAAAATGAGTACATAAAAATCCACGAATGATAAGAATGTAGATCACCACAATTTCTTTGAGGTCTCTCTGTCACGGCAACTGAGCAGAGTGAGTTGCGCGAAGTGTGTTCTCTCATCTCATTATATGTGTTGAATATTTGCCAATGAAATTGTTGCTTAAAATAAAATTTAAGTAATCAACAATCATTGAGCGAGGATGGGCGGAGCAATATGTGTTTCAAGAGCGTAAGCGATCACACGTACTTTCTCTTTCAACAGCAAACGTAAAGCGAAAATTCGCCGCTACCATGGGACAAAGTGACAACAAGCTCTTCAGAGAGCATCAGTGCCATGGTTCATAACATCGTTGACGTCAATATGCTTGACATGTGGCGGATGAATGCTTCTGCCTTATCTTTATGTTCAATTCAACTGAAATTGCCAATTCATTCTAATTAATTCATTATATACAGTTGCGTTCAAATAAATAGCACTGCGTGCTGGAATATGCTTTAAGGCAAAACCGTGTGTTTAACTGCATATAACTGTTAACTACGAATATTAATACGGATTTTTTTCAAAATAACAGTGTACCACACAAAGAACACACTGCTAAATGTCTCCCATCTTAACAATGTCTGAAGAAAATTACACAAGATTTTATGGTAATACTAATATAGCAATGGAGTAGGCCAAAGTAATGAAACAAGGAACAGTCATTACATTGGTGCACATATATTCCATGATTTTATTTTAATTAAATATATTATCAGCACGTTTTGTATTATCTCTCACTCAGACAAGAAATTCAGAAACAAGCCAATCCCGACTATAGTTATGACGGATAATAAGACTGTAAAATTCGGAAGAATTTATGTTGTTTTAAATTATCAACTTGTGTGTAATTGCTGTGAATGAAAAAGAATTTATGTATACTGGAAGTTTATTGAAACCTCCGTGCAGTTGATAGTAAAGTCGATCTGTTGTAAATAAATTACGTTGTCTTAAATAATGTGTAATTTTTACCAAAGTAATGGGTAACGATAGGACTTTGAATTTAGATGGAAAATGTATTCAGAATACTTCAAATACTAAAGAGATTTAGCACAGTTTCGTAATATTGGTAATATCGTAAATAGTTATTTTAAAGGAAATACAAACGGTATTGCGAATGGAATGGCATTTTGCATTCAAGTAATTCCATCACACACTGCTATTAATACGAACACCACTGTAGATAACATATTAATTAAAATATATTTTGAAATTTCGGTTGAATTGAATATATAGATAACCTATTGACATCAGACATGTTATGTTCTTTGTTGACATTTCCGATGCTGCGGAGATTGCGTACACATGCTCTCCGAAGAGCTTAATATCGCTTTCTCCCATGTTGAATGATCTTTTCTCGCACTCTGTTCACTCGTGAGAGAGACTATCTCTGTAGGTGCGATCACTTACGTTCTCCAAGCATATAATAAGGCTTCATCCATACCCACTCGCAAATGTGTGTTCACTCAAATTTTGTAAGCAACAATCTAGTGGGCAAATGGGCATGTATACTTCTATACATACATACTGAATGAGCATATTTTAGCGCTGACACTTCTCATTGGATGATTTGTTCTTGTACATACATACGAACATTGATATAGATATAGGAAGCATTTGCTTACTAAGAATTAGTTAGCTCACTTCATAACAAACACTTGTAAGAAACAAAAAGGGAGGAGGCTCAGTACCGCCTTCTCTTGTGCGCTTTGTATGGATCCAAAGTAGTTTATATATAGCGACTGATATTAAGCTTTAATAGAGACAAGTAGATGTGGCTTCGTGGAGGTACAGTGGGTTCGTTTAAGTAAAAAAATTACATTTTATTTCATATATCATTTATTTCATCTCTCAGCTTTCACATTGATTTAGAAATTAAAAAATTATAATTAATAAAATTAAAAAATATTAATTTAGTTTTATTCAATTAAATAAATAAAAACACAAAAACCAAAAAATAAAAATAAATAAATAAAAATAAAATACTCAATAAAATTTCCATGAATCTATCTTTTTTCGCCAGCTAACAACTTATATTTACTGTCTAGCTAACAACTGATATCACTGTTGATTTGTAAGAATTAGTTAGAATATGCTAAGTACTTGAGAATTCACAATCCAACCTTAAAAAACCAATTTCCAATTACAGTTGAGTTTCATGTATTTAATTTCGCTTCTCTTCCCAATTAGATGCGCTCACAAGGATGAGTTCGGCACGCAACGTGTGTACAAAAAGACTTCACCCAACTGTGTGCTCACACTGTATCTACCATCTCGTGAAATCACACTCTCCGGCAATAATCCGGCCATATTGCGTGGTATAATCTATGTGGATCCAAAGGCGATACAAGGTTACAGGGTGTATGCTCAATTAACATTGACATTTCGGTGAGTACTATACTATTCTATACACATGCATGTGTAACGCACAAAGAATTTCACATACAATATGCTCGTATCACGAGAGGAGTAGATAGATTGGGATTCATTTTTTGAGAGCTAACGGTACTTAATTACGCGGCATTCTTTTATAGTATAATTGTTTTATTTTTCGCAAAGCCGATTTATTTGATCTTGGGAGGCTTCTTTATTTCACAAGTGCTCAAGAGATAAAACCTCATTCAATAAATCAGTACTCAGATTCTAATATACCGCTTTTTGGTCTTTAATTTATTGATGGACAACAACTGCAAAGGCAACTTATTGACGACAGAGCAAAGAGGCTCGAGTAGATTGTAGGGATCTTGTGTAAATGTTTTTCAGAAGAATGTCTTTCCATTGAGAAAGCATTTCATCTTTGCTTCAGCGTTTGATGACGTTTATTTCAGGTACAGAATGTGCCATTTTACTATTAAGTCTATATGACCTATTTGAAGACTTTCAAGATAAGCTCTCCATGTATACTTACAATACCCAGACGTTAATTATACAGACATCCCTCCGAATTTGATTTCTTCTACCTAAAATTCCCTCAAGCTCGGGCGTTCATCCTTATAAATTATTGTAATCGTTCTACATTCAAAAATCCTATAAAAATTTATTAATCTTCTATTGTTTCTCCTCTTCATTTTATAGTTACGGTCGCGAGGATGAAGAAGTGATGGGTTTGCGTTTCTGTAATGAGGCTATAATGTTATTACATCAAGTTTGGCCAAGGAATGAGGAGCAGGCGCGTGAGTCACTTACTCCATTGCAGGTGAGTCGAACACAATAAAATATAAAAAAACATAATTTGATTTAAATTTGCTGTTAAAATTGAGTTCGAAAGAGGCTTTCTGGTTGTCTTCAATATCAATTTAAATAATTTGAAATAAAAGAGGTGTTTTTGAAGAGTGTTGCCACTTACTGAAAGATTATTAATTAAATGAAATTTATAAAAACTATTGCAATACAGTTAAATATAACTAAAAGAGAACGAGCGAAGACTAAAAATATGTTTAGAGTAAATATTTACTATGAGTGGGGTTGCCATTTAATAAAAGAATGTTTAAATTAAATACATATGTAATAGGTTAAAAAAATGTTTGCTTTAACAATAATAAATATTCCAAAATATACACTGCAGATATTAGACTAAAGAGATTCCGACAACTATGGGATAAGAAATAATTTTTGTGAAGTGTTGCCACTGGTTTAAAAATATATAAAATAATCGAAATAGTTAAGAACTATTGTATTACAGTTATTAAAATAAATGATTATAAATACTCTTCGAACAGGATTGCCACTTTTTCAATACAAATATTGCTTTCAATTTGAATTCATGAAAATTGCCACTCATTTAAAAAATAATCAAAATATAAATATAAGATAAACGAACTATGAAAAAAGACAAAACATATTTTTGGTATAGGGTTGCCACATATTTAAAATATATTAATTTATAAAATCATATATTAACCACATATAAAATTAGTGGAATCCAGAAGGTTAAAAATATTTCCTGTTAAGGGTCGCCAACTAGTTTGAAATATTAAACATTAGCTAAAATAAATATTAAATATTTAATCATTATTGAGTGAAAGATATCAAACCAATAAGAAACCGAAAGTTTAACAAATTTTGGGAGCAGTGTTAAATGAAATTGAATAAACGAAAAGTGTAAATGAATAACATTTACTACAATACCACTTATTTAATGAAAAGATATACTTAGTACTTGTATATTATATATATTAAACTAAATAAATCCCGAAAGCCAAAAAAGAGCTTGCCACCTCCTATTAAATATATTAATTGCACAGAATATCTAAGAATAACTTCGCTACAGTCATCAAATTGCAACTATTGCTATTATCAACTTTTCACATTCAGCTGGTATAACTGTTGATTTGTACCGTTAGATTTCATTGAAAGCCCAGAAGTTTGCTAATATTTGATGCATGAGCGAGAAGACAACGCAACGCTAACTGAATCATAGGCTTGCTACCTTGTATGGTATGTGCCATAGAAAATTGAAATTAGAAAGTGCACTCTTTGCCACAAGCAAACATATGTGCATTGCCACAAATATTCAATTTCTTTTTACACATGCATCTCACCAACTCATAAATATTTTCTATTAGTTTTTCCTTAGCGCAATTCCATTAAACCGGAAATTGAATATCCTGCGCGTTGGTATCTCATAACGGTGCATCTAGGCGAGCCCATTTCTTCGCGCCACCACAATTTCATATGCGCCTATTTGTATGCAATATGTATGCGAAAATCCATTTAACTGCACCGCTAACACACACACACGTACGTTTCACACCTCACACAGTGGTTTCATACATGTGCGTGTATTGTTGTTGTGTGCTCACGCGTCAGCACTGACATGTTGCTGTCAGTAAACATAATAGAATTTGTTCACGACCCTGCTATGTTATTGTTAAATGTTGGTTTTGTTGTTGTATGTGTAAGTGAAACACTGAAGTGCCGCAAATGCAGTTGATTGCTTTTTCGCATTAGTGTAGGCAACAGTAAAAGCATTTGCATATAAAATACTTTTAGTTAAAATAACAATTTGACAACAAAACCGATTATGTAAGAGGAGCATGTGATCGGTGTTTAATTCAACAAACTGCAATTAAGCAGAAAGCAGATATAAAATAACTCAATTATTTATTTGTAATACCTAATCACTAATATATGTATGCATTTTAAATTTTTTTGTAAACGAATTCAAAAGTTGAAACGTGACAGCTGACAAGCGACATACCGTCTTAATGCAATTGCTTTTTTATATAAATTATTGTTTTGTAATTACTTATACAGCTGTTTTGCAATAAATAGCAATAAACTTTAACGCGTAACAGCTGACAAGTGACAGCCCAAAAAATTATTTTTTTTTAGGATTGTTTATTTTTTTAATGAAAACACTATACCTGCACTTTTTCATGCTGTTTATTGGTATTTGAAATCATATTTAGAATTTCATAAGTGACAGCTGACACGTGACAGACCACAAATAACCACATTTTGGTTTTTGTATTAAAAATACTGTTTCGAAACTAGTTTTACGACTAATTTTTAGGATTTTAAATCAAAATTCAAATTGAACAAGCGACAGCTGACATGTGACAGAACAAAGAACGCATTCTTGCTCGCATTAAAAAAAAAATTGTTGTTTATATTTGTTGTAGAATGTTAAAATGAAGGCATACGATACCCATTACCGAGATTCTACGCTTTGTTTGATCTTGAACTATGCCTTGATATAAAAAACTATATTTAATGACAAAATAAATTCACGGATAGTCCCTAATATTTACTAGACATTAAAATATTCAATACGGCTTAAGTGTACTTAATTTATTTTTTCAAGAGATTTCCATCTATGTAGTCTTTAGAGCTTGATTGAAAAGCCTTCAATTTTGTCTTTTAAATTCGTCCCAGACATAGACAACGGCGAACTCCCTTTAGTTTTCAAGTCGATATCAAAAGCCTTAGATCTCTTAAATCTCTTAGATATTTTTAACCTAACCTAACCATACCAAGCTCGAACTTACTCAAGCTTACTCCATCTCATCTAAAATGAACAATTGTACCCAAACTGTCTAGTCTTACAACAAGTTAACCGAGTAATACGAGGGCTGCTATATATATTTCTGGCCTAGGCAACACTAAGTGTTGCCAGGTGCAATCTGACATTACCAATGGAAAGTTTGACATTTTTTAGCATAACATCACTCAGAACGTTTTGTCATTTAATCGTGAATCGTTTTATTTACAGGGAATTAAAAAAATCATCTCGGCCAAAAAATGGAATTAACTCGTGAACATTTTCGTGCGATCATTTTTCACAACTTTCGACGTGGATTATCGCGACAAGAGTGCATCGATGAACTAAAATCTTTGTATGGCTATGAAGCACCATCCTATAGCACTGTGAAAAACTGGTACAACGAATTCAATCGTGGCCGACGCTCGCTCAAAGACGAATTCCGTGAAGGTCGTCCAAAAACAGCCGTTGTGCCAGAAAACATCGATGCCGTACGTGAACTGATAATGCAAGACCGTCATGTAACATACCTTCAGATAGAGGCATGCCTATGCATTTCTCCCACCAGCATACATTCGATATTCCATGAACACCTGGCCGTAAAAAAGGTTTGTTCTCGTTGGATCCCGCACAATTTGACAATCGCTCAAAAAAGGCTCAAAAAAGTGCTTCGAAAATTGGTTTGAGCGCATGCAAAAGTGTATAAATCTTGATGGAGAATATTTTGAAAAACAATAAAACCATTTTCGTTGATAAATATTCCTATTTTCTTTATTAGGCCAGAAATATATATAGCAGCCCTCGTAATAATAAATAATAAATTCCAACATCAAACCTTACTACCATTTGAAAGAATAGTTAGCTCCACGGCTTATTACTCCACTAAGCTGCAAAGCATAAAAAGTCGGTAATTAACCAAATTGCTTACAACGGAAAACAAACTTCAAATTTGATACACATAAGAACATGTTGCCGATTTACTGCCAATACAGCACACAAACTCAGTATAACGTGTATGCGGACTTTCTGTTCTACCATACTTTAACCACAACTTTTCGAGGGAACGAGGGTGGTTAAAAGTAGGTACCTAGCAATCCAGTTCGAAAGGGTTAACAACATTCTACAAAGAAACACGAAATTGCGTCGACGCTGTGGTGGCATGCAGTGTGCGCTCGCCAAAGTAACAAAATGCAGGAGCTCAGGTGACCAAAGACGGTGTGTAGCCGTAAGTCGTTTAAAATCCCATTAAATCCCATAAGCCAGTTGAATGGCTTTTTCAACAAGCCATTTTTTTAACGCCAACGCATCAACTCCCTTGCGCCACCCAACGCGCTGGAGTAACTTTGCAGCGCAGAAATTGATTTACGCTTATCGATTACTTTCGACTTACACCCAGCATCCTATACTTAACCCATTTATAGCACACACATTTTATAATATTTTTTTTTTGTTTTCTTTCAGCGGATAAAACGGATGAGAAATTTCATCGACGCGTCTCAGTTAAAATGGGTGTACGAGTTACCTATCGCACCGATGTGTATCAGCAGTCCAACGGGCCGGAGAAATTCGTCGCGCTCATCAACAATCAGGGCGCCTTACCGCCATCGACCGCTGCGCTCACTTCGCCGCCAGCAGCGCTTACTGCTGCCCACAATGGCAATGCAACACCGGCGTTGTCAACGATGATGGGCGGCGGCGGTAGCGCAGATAGCAATACGAGTTTTGATGGTGCAATCATTCCACATCGTTGCACTACGTTTGACATTCCACAGTATAGCACTAACAATGCCAATAAATGTTAAGCAGTACAAAAAAGAAAAGTATGAATGAAATGCAAAATGCGCACCAACATTTGTGCTGATAAAGCGCTGACACGTACAATTGTAGAAATGGAACAACTGTTGTACGTGGCGTATGAGTGACATTGATTCGCATAAATGAAAATTACATTGTATTTATACTTTCTAAAGAGTTAAATGTATAAATTTATACGCACTTCAGGTATTGAGGATGTGATTGTGATATGATTGTGATGTGATGATGTCATATGATTCTCTGCTGAATTATTAGAAAGATATTAAGGACGATTTTTTTTCACTTTATAAATATTTGCGCTACTGGATTGATGTTCAATATTCAAAGGGACTTCTTATAAATCCTTCATAACCCTTTATTATTACTTTTTATGAATTCAAATGCATTTTTATTGTTCTCTCTCTAGCAATTGCAAATCATGGGTTTTTAAGGCAAACCGATTATCATATACTCAATTTGATAGCTTATTGAAATATTTTCGGTTTTTTTGATAAAGCAGTTGCATAAAGTCGTTCTCTACTGAATTATTATGACACAAAGCGAAATGTGATACACATACTGACACACTTGTCAAATACAGTACATGAAAAACGTTGCAAAACTATATCGAACGGACATAGGTTTGAGAAATAATCTAAACAAATCGCATTGGAACATAGCGGAGAGCACATATTTTGTTGTATTTTATAATTTGAGCTTTATGGTAAAATTTTTAATTAATTAAATTTAATTGAAATTGAACCCAAAATTGTAAGCATATCTCTTCTTAGAGGTAAAAGAACTACATGCGCTCTTGTAGTCTGAACGATCTACTTATATTTTATGCGAACGAATTACTATGGGCATTACGTCAGGCCTTCAAGTCGCAGGGGTAGTTGAATTTGCTATTATTAACATAAATACAACTCTTAACAGTCTTTCACTTTTACAAACGGTGAGAAAAAGAGAACATTCAAAAAGGAATAATTGAGTTTGGATTACGTTTTATAACCTTATAACATGATTTTCATACAATTCGTGCTCACTTCATTTTCGCTTAATTCAGTTCAATTCCATTTCGTTCCGTTTCATTTCGTTCCGCTCCATTCCATTTCGTTTCCTTTCATTTGATATGTTTATATATCGTTGTTTTACTTACTCGGTTTAATAATTTTACTTTTTTTATTAAGATACTAATAACATAAATTTTTTCCTGAAATTGCCCATAGATTCTATGTATATACACACACATCTATTGATACTTGCTAATTTAGGTATACAAAACTTATTTACTTAGCCACTTATCGATTACGATTTAACCACTATAATAAACGACATTTGTCAGCACCCACAGTAGTACTGTTAGACAGTATACAAAACATACACACACATCTTTAAGTGAACTGGAAACCCCATACATGCAGATAAGCATGACAGCAGACATAATTCTACACTTTCATAAAGGAAATCGCACATAAGTGCCGCTTACCAACAACAAGTATTAGCTGTGTATTTCTTGTATTTGTAGAAGAACACTATCAACTATTGAAGGCCATTTGGTACAAAAATAGCAAATATGTAGTCATAAAATTGCATTACGAGCTTTCTAGCGACCAAATGACAAGTTGATTTGCTTGCCAAAGCGCCAAGGCATAACCTTAGAGTTTCTTGTGAACGTAGAAGTAGCAGAAATGCAACTAAGAAAGTGTAACCGCTTACTCATTGTACATATGTGTATATACCCACCCGACAAGCCAGCGTTAAGCACATTATTGGCTATTTTGCGTGTAAAGACAATAAAAGCGTTGAGTTAAATTGAAAATCAATATATTTATACTCACTTACCTGTGTACAGTGTATATATAGACACAGGTATGAATAGTTAATGTGCTTGCGTTTTGCATTGAAGGACTCACAACAGCACTTGAGTAGCGACATAAATACCGCCTAGTAACAGGGAACTTTTCTTACTACTTAGCGCTTAGTTGAGATAACTTTAGCCTAGTTTAGTAAAAGTTTCAAAAATATTTGCGGCGCGGCGAACTTTGGAATATCTCACTTCACTTAGGAACTTAGGAACGCATAGATGCCATATACATAGTTGGCCGCTTGCTTTTTCAAATAAACTTTCGCTGGCTGTATAAGTTTACACAAACAGCATTAGCGGGCTTCTTATAACTAATTTTTTGCAAAAAATTGCTTGGAAATAGTTTGCATCACCACTTATTGGTGTAGAATATGCACCATGGCGTATGAGTAACGTGCATATTAGTGAGGTTAATGCTATAGATAGGTATTTGTAGCAACAACAATAGCAAAAAGCAGCATATACCTGTGAAAATATGTCATATAAAGAATAGTGAAGAAACGATATGGAATGGAACGGTATATATTGAAATGAAATGGAACGAATGGGAATGGAACATATCAATATGTTATAAATAATATAAAAACAAGTGTGGAATGCATTAAAAAAATTAAATTATTTAAATTGGTATTAAAGTGGCTTCTACGCACTAAAATCAAACAAATTTTCATTTCGAATACTTTAGTCACATATTACTGTCTTCATGTGCGGTAACTAAACCTTTAGTCGTCGCTCATATGTAATATAATAATTTGTGTATTTTTTGATATTTTAAGGTTTTTATCCACACTTTTTAGCTTTATAACAACTTTTTTGATGCATTCAACGCACAATTCACTTGTTGTAGTGCAACTAGTTCGCTTTGAACCACTTTTTCACTAGTGGAATTTAGTAGGAGTAGTCATATAAATATTTTTGGTTATCTTTTTAGGGTTTAATGCTGGTTTTTCATGCAAAATTATTGCTGCAGTAATGATTTTTATTGAAATTTTTGAGTTTATTTGCTTTCAATATCTCTAAAATACTCTAAAATATTCAAAGTAAAAACATATATGCACTCACAACCGATGTGTAATCGACAATTGCTACTACTTACTTGACTAAATTTAACTTATATGTCTTTAATTTCAATTCATTTAACCTCCATATATCTATACAAATATTATAAAGCTGAAGAGTTTGTTTTTTTGAACGCGCTAATCTCCGAAGCTACTGGTTCTAATTGAATAATTCTTTTTGTGTTGGATAGTCCATTTATCGAGGCTATAGGCTATATAGCATCCCGCTGCGACCAATAGGAGCGAAGAAACAGTGGTAAATGTGTAAAAAAAGGGGGAAATTATTTATCTTTGAGGGCTTCCGTTCCTTGCGCTGCGAAAGCGGTTCAAGATACACAAAAGTTATGTATGAAAGAATTATTTCTCTTTTAATGATTTAAAAAAAGTCCGTTAGTACCGTTTTTGTGATAACTAATTTGGTCGAAATTATTTGTTAGAGTTGTATTAACATAATAATATTAATCTTTATCCGATATAGTATAATTGTGAAAATGCTACAATTTATATTTTATATTCCTGTTGTTATCTGCCGCCCAGTACCTGAAAAGTGGGCAGAATCTGTATCAGGGATAGAAGATGAACCCTCTGCGAGGACTTTCAAAAAAGATGAAATATGACAAGATGACAAAAAGATGAAATATGGAGAGTGAAGATGGGCTAGATTTTGATGATGGTAATAGTCTATCTGAGTCAGATTGATGTAAACATGGAAGATATTTGGTCTTAGCTGGATCATATCCATGATATTTTATATACAGTTATTATATATTTTATGATGATATTATATATATATATATATATGTATATATACATATATATATTAATATTTCTTTTATACATTTTGTATATATTTTATAGTAATAAAGAGGAATGATTTGTATCTATGTTTGTAATGAATAAACTCAAAAACTCCTGTATCGACTTCACAAATTCTTTCATCATTGGAAAGCTACATTCACCCCGAGTAACATAGGCTATATTTAATGCTAGAATCTCAAATTTCTGGAAATAGTTCCCATGTAAGCGCAACAAAAAGACTCCGTGATGGAGAATCTTAACCTGAAACTGAAAATCGTCTTGCAAGTCATTCTTTTCGTTTCGCAATCGCGTACCAGAGAGTCGAGTAACGAGTGCTCGCAGCTGTTTGCGTGTGCAACGGCTTGAAGAACAAAATATTAGAAATAAACAAGCTCCCAATAGGGAGTCAACCTCTGTGCGTTCCCAACGCCTTCAAAATCAGAGAAAAAGACAATGGTCATCAAGCCTAGAGGTCGTAATCAAATTTTAGCTCATTGCAAATAAAATATAATTTGATGTTCGAATTTTCCTCATTTTTTTTTAACCCACGCATGAAACTGTAAAGTACAAACATATGTATCGGAGAGTATGTATACATGCGTAAGAGCTTATAACTTTTGAAATGTTTGATTAAGCCCGTGCGAAGCCGGAGTGGTCTGCTAGTTGTATAATATATGTATGTATGTGTGGGTGCTTAAAACATATACAGAAATACAAACTTCATCACAAACACATACACACGCACACACATTCACGCACTCTCTCAAAGGTGTCACACTTTTTGCGAAGTCCTCGCCACCACAGCTGGCATGACACACTCCCAGCAGAGTACTCGCTCTGACAGTGTGACTTTAGTAAAATTTAATGGTGCGTAAAACTTGAGATGTTATACGATTGTGACAGTCAATTGTAGTAGTTGGCATTGTGTTGCTGGCTATTTTTGTTGTAATTGTTGCTGAAGACAAGTGAAGTGCTCGTAAAAGCTGTGAAAAAAGAATATAAAAGATAAGTATAGGGTATATATTAAAAATCTCTATGATCGCTGGAAATTTTTAAAATTTGATGATTCTTGAAAATTACTTCGAGTTAAAGTTATGTGTAGCTGAGTGCTTAATACTCCGTACAGTCTAACTATTTTCATATAAAATCATAATTTTTTTACAAAAAGCGATACAGAACCAAAGTAATTACTTTAAAATAAACCCTTGACTGACATACAGGATAAATCTAATGTTGAACTTACACTTGTGAAAAATGATTTTTGACTTCTTATAAAAATTTAATGAAAATTTGTGTTCTCGGTAAATTTTTGGGAATTATTTGAATGAAAATTACCGACGCTCTTCTCACGTTTGCTATGTTATAGCTGTTAAAAGTTTTACAATCACTATCGTCGCTATTACAAATCTAGAAATTTATTAAAATTCCCAACTGCGCTAAGGAAAGAGAGCTGCGGCGACACAAAAATTATTTTCGCAGCAAGTGAGGTTATAAAAAAGTGAGGTTTACGCGTTCGACTACGCACTAATATGCGAAAGTTGTTCATTAATATTTTATGCTGCAATCACACAATCGCACGTACTCGCTCACTTATATTCTTTCTTTCATTTTCACAAAATTTTTGTTACCAAAATCTCACACCCTCTCTTTAGCTCTCCCTCTCACTCTCCAACTTCTTTTTCGCCACATATGCTTACACAAAGAATTGAAAAAGTCTTGGCATTTTTAAGCAACATGTGATATTTAAAAGTTTAGCACAACAGGCACCACAAAGTATGCCAGAGATTATATTATATTACCGTAAAAACAGAGATAAATAATAAATATAAAGTAAATTTGTGTGACAACTTGTAACTAAAAGATTATAATATTCGATAATTGTAGCGAATAATTCTTCTATAAATATATAGAATATATAAATTAGTTATAAATGCAGTTTTCCATAAATATTTATTTCTAATTGCTTTCAAATCTTTCAATTTTTTCAAATGCGCCTGTAAGTATACCTCATACAAAACAGCTTACAAGACAAATGGTAGCAACAAAATATGTTTAATTATTAATTTTGCATTTAGAAACATTTGAAACAAGCTTATGCATTTTCCTCAACTTATTTAGCAACTTATTTATTTTTGCATCCTCTTTAGCTTAAAATTGATTTTAATGACTTTGAATTATACAATTTACTTCATATATGCTATGCAACACACTTATCATATTTATATTGTTTGAAAATGGTTCATTTATAGTTAAATATTATAATACAATCCCACTGAACTGAACTTCATTGCATAAATTAAATTCTAAATCAGCCTAAATGTATACCTCAAAAATTAGTTAATATTACTTTTACATAATAGCCTTTTCGCACAGGAGCTAATTGATCAATTAACCGACTTTTGCTCGATTAAAGCACTGATTGAAATCGATTTACCAAACAAAATAAAAATATTATTTTTTTATATTGATTTTTAATAGAATCGAGTTGAAAATGAAAAGCAACTCTACGACAGAGAACTTATTTGTAATTACATATACATACGTTCTGTGTCTGCTAGTTTTTGTTCACACTGTAAATTTGGCTACCTTTTTGATAAAATAGCAGTAATACTACTCGACGGTAGATGGAAATAATTTTGGTGGCTATCGAAAACTTAACAAATTCTTATCAAAAGCAAAAATAGAAATGTGTAACAGCTGATCGTTTATTGAATAGCCGGCAATGCGAAGTGCAAAAACTGGTTCTCAATTAAAATTTTTAATGATCAATTAATTTGGCTGTGCGAAAAGGCTATAACAAGTTCCTACCAGCACAGCAAGTTGCTTAAAAAATCCTAGAATTTGCATATTTTAAACACAAATTCTCAGTAAATTTTATATTTTATGGACTTAGCGCATGAAAATGTGTCTGAGTACAACCATAGGCATTTCAAACACCTTTGTTTCTGTTTTACACACTTTTAATACGTTTTTCATTTTTATAAACCCTGCATTAATGTCAAAATATATTTCAATATTCACACATTTTCAATTTTAACATTAAATTTAAAAAATTTTTGCATACTTTTAAGCGTGCTAACATAATTATGCTTCCATATTTTAATCGCATTTATAGAAGTTGGAAATAATGCTGTTAGCAATATATAAATTCATTGCTCTTTCATTATTTAGAAGTTTCCGTTGTTTGATTTATTATGTGTGCTACAAAGAGTCAGCATTACTATACTTATTTTTGCTCAGTGTGCATAGGAGTGCACCTAGAACTCATTACATTTCACAACAAAAACAGAAGGTAATTAAAGGAAATGATAAAAGTGTGCTTGCGCTCGTAAGTATGCAGCATAAACTATTCCAGTAGTAGGCGGACGGAAAAGTTAATTCGTTTGTTATTGTGATGCCATGCAATTAAAGTCTTAAAAGTATGCAATAATTCAGCGCCTCTCAAAGATTTTTGTTGCATACCTTTAGGGTTACAAAAATAATATCAGAATATGCAATTCGAACGGCATTCTATGAAATATTATTATCTTCTACCACCATTTATTAAAATAATTACGCCCATAAGTAGGCATATCCGCGTAGTATGAAACACACAATTATATCAAAGCATACTAACGCAAAAAGGCACAAATCACTCCTGCTTGATGTGTAGAACCATGACGATGACTGTATCTAACCACCCAAACATATGCTAAACTAATATTTCGTCTTAGAAGTTTTAATTAAATTCACGCACTTCCTGTTTGGTCCGTTAACCTATTACTCAAGCAAATGTTCGAGCTGTAGCGCCTCATCATATGCTATAAACTGTGTGACGTTGGTTTCCTTGAGTTTCACGTAACGTACTTTTAAAGGACTTTCACAACGTTTGCAAAACCTTTAAATGAAACGCATTTCATTCAAAATTACGGTGTGAGTTGAGTTTATTAGTTAGGCAATGCGTGTCAGCAAAACGTTTGCTGAAACACAGTATCACTCCCAATCTACGCATACGCCATTTTGGAACGCCTTAAACGCGCTGAGTTGCGTTAGAAAACTACATTTATTTGAAAGCGGTGGGTGGCATTGCAAAGTCGGTAGCTAGCAAGAAAATTAAAAGGTTTAAATCCACTGGACGCTTTCTATCTTCTTTGGATTTGTACAAATGTAACCATTTTTTGGAATTAACGAGCAGTTTTGCGGCAGTCCTTGTATTGATTTCATTGAAGGTAAATGCTTCCTCTGGCTTCTTTGTCTTGTAATCTCAAACGTCTTATAAATACACAAAAACTGATTGGAATGTACATTTCGCTGGTAAGTAAAATGCTTGCTTTTAGGCGCTAGTTCGCAAATCAATTTATTTCTTGGATGGAATAAAAGCTGAAGTATGTTTAGTGTGGAAATATTCAAAAAGAATTACTCTACAAAGTACTACAAGATTTCAAATATATTTAGTATTAATTCCACCCTAAAAGTATGTTACTTTATATAGCTTAATTGATTAAGAAACACATTAAATATTTTTATGTAAAACAAATTATACATTTGTATAAAAAATATATAACCATACAGTAGAAGAAAAATGTTTTCAGGGTATTACTTCACTGATATGGAGGAAAGTAACAAACTTTCTGCTTTTAAGCTTAGAATTCGCTTTTGAACTTTCAGGCTGTAGAACATTATAGTTAACATTAGACTATGTAATTTAAAATCTCAAAATGTTGGGTTCGTGAAAAAAAAATGTTCGGCATTTATAAACTGCACCCTTTGTAAAAAATATTACATTAGATCAAGAAAAAATAGTAGTCAATCATAATATCATAAAACGTTGGCCTCGGCCACGCAATGAGCGGCAAAGCAGCGAGTAGCTGAATGGTGAGCCGCTACGATTAAAACATATGAAATGCTTTTGAAGTGGCCACCCAATGAGCGGTCTGTGAGCGACATTTTTGAGAGGTAGAGCGGCGGCGCTCAGAAATAAACCCCTTTAAGAATGAACCGCTCAGAAATGGCGCTCATTAAATAGCCGCATGCCGCTGAAACACGCATAGGAAGCATTTATTTATGCATATGGTGTGATTGTTCAAAACTCAAAAATCAATTGACTACTATTACAAAATTCCGAAATTTCGGGATTCGAAATAAAATTTTTGGGTTATTCACCCTTAGCAAAAACGTAGAAAATATTTGTTGAATGCAAAGTAATAGCAATTCTAAGTAAATCATACTTTCTGTTATTTTTTTAAGGCTTTTATATAAATCATAGTTCTCTCTTATAGAGCAATAATAAAATTATTAATCATAGTTTTATTAAAATAAATTAATTTATATCCTTATTATTGTATATACTTATGTATATCAGTTTTCAAAAAAAAATCTTTTAAATAATTGTTTATTACAATTTATATTTACTAGTATAATTACGGCACCAGGGCGTATGATGAATATTTTAAATTTCCTTCAAATAACTTTTACAAATTATATTTCACATTTTCTACTATTAACGCAAACCATTATACAACTTTACACAGTTGTTTTTAATATGTAACATTTGTTGGCGGGTAATTTTCTTCACTCTTTGGCTTACACATTCTTTACATTTCCTATTTCACCTTATTAAAGTGCACCTGCTAAGTTAGTTCTTAGGCAATGCAATGGTTCACAGAAAAAAAAAAACAATTAAAAAGCATAATTTCTTAGAATGTCTTTCGGTTAAATATGTTTACTATTGTTTTTATATACACTTTTTAGAAAACATTTTGTATTACTCTACCATCAAGAGTATTAATGAAATTACCACAGACTCTATCACAAACCTTAAATTTCTTTGTTATATTAATTTTTTTTTTATTATAACAGTATTTTGTTCCACTAATTACGCCATATATTATATGAGTATTACGAAATTTTACTTTTCACATTTTGCTTTTTTTATCTTCACCATTTTTTCTTTTGTTCGCCCTTAGTTTTTTCACAAAAAACATATTTCTACCTACCTCCCAAACTTGTTGTACTTCGAAAATATTTTTGTTGCCATTATTGCATAGTTTTTCACACCCTTTCCGCCACTTGAAAGTGCTACAATGTATTATAGTTTGTGTGTGCCCAAAGTATGCGCAAGCTTGGTGAGGGCAAGTGCTCTTATTGTTACAGCTTGCTTTGCTAAGTTTTATGTTGTTTTTGTTACTTTAAAATTTTTCCGCTTCCAGGCATATTCATGTTAGACAACGAGCGTACATTGGGAAAATGTGAAAATAAATAAAAAAAGAAGGAAAAACGTATGGAAATTTAAGAAAATATAATAAATGTAAATAAGGAAAATAAGACAGTTTGTCAAATATGTTTCCAAATCTCTTTAAAATAAAATTAAAAATGCACAAAAATTATTTCTGAATAAATGTAATTATAATCGCGAGACGCACATGTGGTAAAAATACCATGTTAAAAGTATTATGGTATTTTGTTTACTACTTACATTGACACACATCGATTTGTCGTAAACTGAAATACCAATTTTGTTTCACATACATCAGATATTTCAAAAAAATGTTGACAATAAATATTTACATATGTGTAATGGAGAAAGCAATTTTTTTACTTTACAAAAAAATGGCAAAAATATGTATTTTCTACAGAAGTAATTGAAATGCATCTTAAAAGCCCGTCACATATGGTCATCAAAATACAGCGATACATGACGCTGGCGTTTTGAAAAAAAAAACTTAAAAAATTATTTTATTTTCCATTTTATTTATTTATTTTTGAAAATTCATTTTGACAAAA
The DNA here is from genome assembly GCA_031772095.1 of Zeugodacus tau. NCBI lineage: Eukaryota > Metazoa > Arthropoda > Insecta > Diptera > Tephritidae > Zeugodacus > Zeugodacus tau. Next base: position 12,614,325 of record CM062650.1, read on the forward strand.
TATTTTAAAAAGCTTTTGTATATAAGCTCTCACCTAGGTTTCTTACCTATTTTTAGCTATGTTCAGTGAAATACCACAAAAAAATACTGATATTGTTACTAACAAAATACTATATTGCTCACATGGTAAAGTGCTGGTACTTGGTGACACACATCTGGTATTCATACGAACAATAGTATTGTTACTATATGTGTCTCGGATATTATAAGATTTTCACAAGTTCTTATACATAGTGAATTTCTTAACACTTACTTTTTATTAATTGACAATTCTAGTCTAAAGTATTCAACAATTGTATGAAATATACTTGAGTATACTTACACAACGCATTTCGCAAAATTAAACTTATTTATTTAACTACAGGTGCCAACAAAAACCAAAAATTTGTTTTACCAGAACTAAATTAACCGTAACTAAACATAAAATAATAATAATATGAAAAATTAATAATATTTTATAAATTAACATTTTTTCCATATATTTTTTTAAATTCCTATATAGAATGTTATTTTAAGTTGGCAACATCCCGAATGCAAATGCTTTCATAATCGTCTCTCTAATAATTTCATTAAACCCATAAGAATATTGAAACCATATGTGGCATAACTTCCGACGCCACAGACATTTTTTTATTGTTCGTAGAAGAAATTATTGCTTCTCGTTTTCATTTCTCATTTGTGTTTTGATGTTTGCCGAAAGCACACAACAAAACAAGGATAAAACAAAACAATGATTTCCAATTCATTGATTGACATCAATGAAAAACAGCAAAGAAAAATAGCAATAAAATACATATCAGGCTGTAAGTGCTTGAGTATGTGTACATGAGAAACAACAAAATTGTAAGTAGAGCAAGCAAAGATATGTGCATATTAGCTTTTGTTGTTATTGCTGTTACAACTTAAAATAGTCACCCAATAATTTTTAGGATTCTGTGGAGAGATTGTCTAAGGAAAATTCAAAGATAAAGGTAAAGGAAATATCTAAACTGATTTCTGAGGATTGGCTTTTTCGACTAGAAGCTTTTACATGAGGCTTTGAAATTTTTTGAATTTATACAGTTGTTTACAGGATTCTTCAAGACAGATGGATTTCTGAATATAATACCCACCTAGGACTGTAGAGAATATATAGAAACCAGCGGCATTACAATTTTCTTATTGCAACAAAGCCCCTGAGTCAATTTCGACGTATTTTCATTAAGCGCAACAAATACAACACTAGCACAGTCTGCATATGGCACTCAAGTCAAAACACAAATCAAATCAATATCATTGCGATATTTCATTTTCCTATTTTTAATATTTTTGTATGCCTTTACTCATAAGCTATGCATGAGTTGGCAATGGCGTAAAAGTAATTTAGGAAGCCAAATCGTGTATGTAATAAATGTAGCAACACGGCGAAAGCAATAAATAAATACAACGATAAATATGGCTCGCAGTCTATTCCCTGTGCAGAAAATTCAAACGGTGAGAAAAATGTCTACAACATCTACTGCTACTAACAATAGGTTATTTCACTGCAATACTCTCATAGTCTAAGATTAAGTATAGAGTGTAAAGTGAAAAAACACGTAGAATCACAATTGAATTACATCGACAGATACATATACATATATTCAAAGATTGGAAAAAAAGAACTGAACCTTCGATTTCATTGTATAACACAGTTTCACTTCACTATGTGCTTAGCCTAAGATTTTAACTAATAATATACGAAGATTTCCAAAGTTTACGAAGTTTTAAGCAAAGTCAAAGTTTCTTGATCTAAACAAATTGTCTGCTAATATTAGATATATCGATTAATTATATCGAAACTCTCAAAAACTATGTTGGTTCAAAACAATCTCTCCTTGCCACCTTGGACTAGCACATAGTAGAACATGAAATAATGAGTTTAACTAATTTTATTGTATAAGTCTACGTGTTTAAAATACCATGTCAATTCACTTCTTATAGTTTTTTTTTTTTTGAAATTGTGCTTCACTCCACTCTGTGCTCAGCATAAGGTTTTCACCAAATACATACATATATACGCTCCAAAGTCATAGTATTTCCTAAGCAAATCTTGTTCAAATATTTACTTGAATGATATTTAATACTGATAACCTTTTAGTACTAGAAATTTGGTGCTGAGATGAAAAAATATGGTCACTTGAAGATTCCTCAGCCATAGCCAATATAGTATTTTTGTATTCGACGTCGAAATTTCTATAGTTTATCCTTGTTAAAATTTCTTTGAAATCATTGACTTCGATCGCTCCTAGTATAAATATTTTTCTAAAATTCTATATTTCTGCAAGATTTTGAACCTATGACAGCTCAATTATCAGTTATCCACATAATTAACTCTATCGCCGTATAAAAGTTAGATGCTGTAAATTTCCTGTCGGGTCATTTGCCTTATTTATTGAATCATTCAGAATTCCGCAAAACTAAGCGGGCAAACCGAAATTGAGCTTGTCGTTGATGTTTGTTGATTTGCAAATTCTTTTTTTCTTCTATCTCGCATTTATTTCCCTAACATGTCAAGCACACACACAGGCTTGCATTGAGCGCTGGCATATATGGTGAGATTGCGGACCAGTGTGGTTTTCTACAGTATATATACATTTGTGTTGTTTTTGTGACCACGACTTTTTATGTGATTGTTGTTCGAGTGACATTTAACGGCATGTTATGGTATTTTGTGATTGAATCTTTTTCTTGACTGGAATTTATTGTTGTTGCTTTTTATATTTAAAAATATATTATTTTCATCAGTATTGGTTTGAATACTCTTTATTTATTATTTGACTTATTCTTGCATTTGCGGCTTTGCTGCTATTATTGTTGATCAATTTTGAGGTTATGCTCATTTTTGAGGATTAATTAATATAGTTTCATCACAATATTATATTATTCCAAATGAATATTGAGGTTATGTTTGAATTTTGAGATTAGGTTTGTTGTCAGAACCCTCAGAACATTTGTTTTCACTAAATGTTGTTGTTTCAGCACATGATTTGAGATCAAACAAATGATTTCCTTTGTAAAACAAGCATATTACAGTAATAAAGTCACATGCATTATACACACAGTCTGAAGTTTCAACCACTACTTGCATGTATTATACTTCCTATGTTTCTCAACAATAACCATCTGGCCGATAAAATAGAGTTCCCATAAGCATAATGGATATTTTTATCATTTATTATAACAAAACGTAGAGCTAACCCGAATCCGTCTCTATAAGAAGCATCCAATACTAAGATATTATCCACAATCCATTTCTTATCCACCGGTTCCATAAGCAGGCATCTAAACTTAAGCTTCAGGGTTTACAAAGGAGACTTATCCAGAAATTTAGACTGTAAAACAGTAACTTATCTATTTAAGGTCTCCATAAATATCGGGGAATATCTGAAACGCTTGGTCATTAGTAAAAACTTTTCTCTAAGAACTTAAAAATAAATTTAAGTCTAATGTCCTTCTTATAAAACAATCTGTTCTCGTATTTTGACATTTAAGCTTTAAGCTGCGATTAACTGGTCCCGAGCATTTTATTTAACCACCAACTTAAATTTTCTTCTATTTCCAGGTGTGCGCCATTCAACATGTCGACGTCTGTATGTTCAACAATGGCAAATTCAGAAACACCACCAGCTCGCCCGTGGATCGTACAGTAGCGCCCGGTAGCATATTAAACACCACAATCATACTCAAGCCACAACGCGGTCAAACGAAAAACTAGATTGCGCTGGAAGACACGCTGCAGTGCAACACGGAACCCGAAGAGATCACAGACGTCATTGCTGCCTCGGCGATACGCTCACCAAATCTTATACTAGCGCCCGGACAGACCATGAACTACTGCTCTAGTCCCGCTGAGGACATACCACAATCGAGCGGTTATCATGGATACGGCGTGTCCGGCGTGGAGAGTTACGACCGTAACGTCTTTACCATTATGTGTCTATATGAAGGTTAAATTAACTTTGAGTGGCATGGGTGGGGAACTATCACTAAAGCTACCTTTCTTGCTCGTGCATGTCGAAGAACCAAAAGTGGAACACAAACTGGTTGGCAAACGTAATGTCGATAAAACAAAAGGTGGCGCGGCCATGTCAGCGAACGGCGTAACAGGAACTATAGCACGCAAAGATGGAAGCGGACATCCGCAGTCGCAGCACCTCGATCGCATCGAATCGGTGGACGATGAAATACGATAAGTTGGTGAGAAGCGAGACTTTAGCGAATGATTTGGATGATGAAATCGAAGAGCAAGAAGAGGCAGAAGTGAGTAAAACTACTCTTAGTACCGAGCAGAGTTTGACGAATGAAGGTGTGGAACTGGAATAAGTACATATGGTGCAAATATACTGACATGTAGCGGAGAGTACTGAGGAAGAAGCGTTGGAATGCCAGCAAGAGTGAAGGAAACTGTACAGCCGGAAAAGTCATAGGATGATTTGAAGCCACAAGGTGAACCAGCAAATGATGATGAAGCTGCCGCTGTGGAGATGGAAAGGTGAACCCGATCGCGGTGAAGACCCCTAAAATCGTTCAGTAGCACCTTCGTCTCTCCTATATGTGATGCGGGTTTCTGAGCGGTATGGTTCATCAGAAATTATATTCTAAGTAAAGTAGTCGTTATTTAAAATGAAAATATAGAGAAAGTATGTTTTAAAAGAGAAGAAGAGAAACGTAGATGGTTAGAAGTGAACGTAAGAAAGCAATGTTTTTGAGTCATCAGGAAGGATCAGTAATAGAAAATGCCTGTATATGAAAGCTAATTCTAAAAGTAAGATACGATAAGAAGCTTTGAAAACAAATTCACATTCTAAGAATTCCACATATAAATAGTCATATTAAGATTAGAATAAAATAGTTACTTTAGTTGTTCAGTTCAAGCTATCTAACGCAAGTAAGTAAATGATTTCCAGGAAGATCTCATAAAATTTACATCGTGTCACAATAACAAAACTTGATGTTAGGTAAAGATAACTGGAAGATATGAGTTCAAATCAAATCAACTGATCCAGATAATATAGATACAAGCATATAGATCACTTCAAATTTGGACTTTTAGGTAGGTGACTTGGAAGATATAGTGAATGTTAGCTCAGTAAGTGGACATTTAATATTTCTTAGAAATATATGAAGAGAGTTGTGCAAGTTAGATAGAACTGAAACTAGCACCCATATTTAAATGTTACTATGTGATAGGTCAAGTGGGTAATTCGGTGTATCTATTGATGTCGTTCGACAAGTAGAGCATTAACCGAATATTAAGCTGCTATCTAAAGAACGAATAATATTTCAGAGAAGGTTTTCAAGGTTCAAGATCTATTCGGTAATTCGATATTTAGCATGCTGTCGCGGTTTTTGAGTGAGATCGTGCTTCTAGTATCCGCTACTTCAATAAATGTACTTGTGTTTAAAGGACTGACTTTTGATGTATGACAATAATAATATATAGTATTATTTATATACTTATTTCGAAGGCGCCATGACTCTTAAATGAGCAACAATCTATCGATGAAGCTTAATCGACGAAAAGGAATACACACGCAGACTACATAATGAAGTACGCTATGTTTTGGCTATACACAAGATTGCTAATTTTTGCTGCTGAACCGCTGAGGGAGTTTTGGATATCGACAGGTAACTATTGCATACGCAAATCTTAAATATTTCAAGTCCATTAGCAACAAAATTTGTAAAAAATACCTTCTGGTATTGACTTCAACTTGAAATAATTCCTTAATTCAAATAACTTTAAAGAACTTTGTGAAAATTATTAACTAAATGTTTCGCTTTCTCTTTTTTAGTGGCGGTGTATATGTGAATGTGGTTGCGCCTTTGCAGGAATGTTGCCCGGTTCTTGATTCGTGAAAGTGGCTTGACGGATGAAACTCGCCTTTATCAACAAAACATTTGGGACATGTTTTCATGGAGTTCGAAAAGTGAACTTGAAAAAGTTGAAGAGGGGTAATGGTAAAGTAATGAAGAAATTGTATTGCCTATTTAAAAATGTGATCATTTATTATTGTTGTTACGAATTTGAGATTGTAAATTGTTCTTTTTAAATAAATAAAAAGTTAAGCTAATATATTAAATAAAAGCGAAAATTAAAAAAAAAACATAAATAAATCGTCAAAATTGTTTTGAATTCATAGAACGTGTTTAATGGCGCAAAAATAAGCAAATTAAGCCGATAAAGAGTATAGTTTGGTACATATTGGCCCGATATATCTTGCACGTACTTTAACCTGGCTACTGCACAAATATTTATAATACACCACTGAGTTTGGTAGACGAATAGGAAACGTTAAACAACAACAACCAGTAGTTTCTGTAGCTGAAAAGCTGAGATCACAGCGATTCGAGAAAATCTGACGATAAAACGAACATCTGACAATATCGAACGAAATATGAGCAAACACTACAGTAAGATCCATTGGAGTCAGAAAATTACAGGACATTGTTTAAGATTTCATTTTAATTGTTTTAATAAATCGCAGATTTATACGCAGATTTATGCGTATAAGCCCACTGCTTTAGTAGTCAACATGATAACCATGATAAGAAAGAAAACAAGAAAAATATTTATGTTTTCCCTTATAGTAGAGCTCTGAATACCCACACTCTGTGGATGGCAGTTCTAATTCTGGTCGAGAAAAGTAAAGAATTTTTAATATCTTCGATATTAGTGAAAGATTTATGTGTATATATGTTAGAGAAAAGGAAATATAAACGCCATCTGACATTAAAAGGCGGCCAAGGCTTTACTATGCAGTGTATAATACTTGGTGCTGATATTTCGATTTAGTTAATATCCTTAATCACTCGAACGGATGTCCTCAATAAAAATAATTGTAAATAATGCTGCCGAATTGACAGTCCTATGTTGGATAAAACTTACTATTATTACTATTATAATTTTTACTGAAATAGCCCGAGCGATACTTTTAAACTGCATATGGTATCAGGTATCCCTTATATTAAAATACCGTATGATCTCAATCGACTATTATGGATGGTGAGAATTCGTTGGATTCATCGATGAACTATTTTAGTTCATATATAATATGAATATATGAGGTCATTTCTTGATCTGTCTGCAATACATCAGAAGAGGACCACTATTTCAGATATCATTTTCCGTACTATATTTGACCGTCATTATCGAATTGTACGCGTAAATGGCGCTGTGAAAGATATATTGTGACATATTTTTTTTTACACTGATTCACTTTTAATCTATATCTCATTAAAAGTGTAATATTTCACCAAAAGTAAGAAGTATGATAATATCAATCAAATCGCCTTAACCTTTCCAATAGCTTGTTCACAGAGGCTGTGGTTAACCATAAATCACATTTACTTGTTTGCCCCACCCAAGTACGAGTGTGTGGGGAAAAGAGCCTTAAAATCTATTATACGCAAGCAGCTACCTACGCTCTGTTAGTAAGTACGTATGTATGTATGTAAAATAGAAATGCTAAATCGCATAAACTCAAGAGTTGAACAATTGGAAAATTTGCAAAATTCAATTTCCTTGACGTATTCAAGCGAATGGTAAATTGTGAAATCTGCGAATCAACAATTGTACGAGGCGGAAAATAAGCAACAACAAATGTCATACTTTGAATACTCCAAGTAGTATACATTGAGGCGCTTGAACTGAAGGAGGCGTTAAAAACCGATAAGTGTGTGCTTGTGCGACTAACTGTGGCATTGAGCTGACGGCATATTTCAATGTCAAGTTGAGGCAAGTAAAGAGCTGGTAAACACATCGAGAGTTTGATAAGAATTCAATACACTTGTGAGCAATGGTTATAAAGGTTATTATTATGTTTTGTTTGTCTACGATAGTGAAGGCCGCTGTACGCTAGTCTGCGGAAGTAAATACTTGTAGGGAAAATATGTGTGTATTATTTTGGTATATGAAGAACTCAAAACGGGCCAGAGAAGTAAATTTTTCTGTAATGGAGAATTACATAAAATATGTGCGTGACAAATACATATATAACAAGTAAGTAAGGGCTAAGTTCGGGCGTCACCGAACATTTTATACTCTCGCAATTTATTTATTTAAATTTATTAATATAACAAACAATTTGACTCACTTATTCGGCATATATATGGTATAAAGTCCATTGAGAGCTGGAAAACCTAATTAAGTATAATATATGGGAGCTAAGTGAAGTTATAACCCGATTTCACTTCATTTGGCACGGAGACATATTATTAGAAGAAACATATTCCCTCAAAATTTCTTCAAAATATCTGAGAGACTTAACTATAATATAATTTCGGTAAAAAATTTGTTAGAAGTACTGAGTTCCCCATATTCGATATATAGGGTCTTGAAAACTTATGGACCGATTTCGACGATTTTTAGAAGGGTGATGGCACTCTTTAAATACAGTAATTCAGTGAAGTTCTGTTCCGAAATTTAAGGTTTCTGTTGGTTACTGAATAAAAGAATTTTTAGTAGTTTTCAGCATAACTTTGTATTGGAGGTGGGCATGGTTATAACCCGATTTCCTCCATTTATGGCCTGTATAAGGTAGTACCTAAAAGAAACGACTCTAGAAAGTTTCCTTGATATAGCTTTAGTAGTTTGCGAGATATGTACAAAAAACTTAATAGGGGGCGGTGCCACGCCCACTTCCCCCAACATAATAGATACAAGTTACAGCTTGCACGGACGGACAGACAGACATCCGGATTTCGTCACCCTGATGATTTTGATATATATAACCCTATATATAACTCGTTTAGTTTTAGGACTTACAACCAACCGTTATGTGAACAAAACTATAATACTCTCTTAGCAACATTGTTGCGAGAGTATAAAAATAGTATATGAAATGATGAGCTCTCATCTGGATTTCTTTCCGGCAAATTGGTGTGCTCTGTGAATGACGAACAAGACGAGAGGTTCCATCAGGACATTTCCTTAATGGAGAAGCGCTATAAAGGGAAGTGGAGCGTGGGAATGCTAGCAGACAATTCACGAAAATCTTAAGAATTAATAATCATAATTAAAATCATATTAAGCAATAATTTCTCTAAATGTAGCTGATGTTTATAATTTTTAAAAAAATGTATGTTTCGATGTCAAGAGAAAAATTAACATGTCAATTTTGTTTCATTCCCATATTATTGTTCAGTACATTAAAAATTTGATATGATTTTCATGTGATAAAGAATTAAAAATTTTGTTAACCAGTGTTATATATTACATTTTTAATCATGTTATCGCAATTAAAATTTTACGCTTAACGCTCTTTGTTCCACATTCTTTTGTTTGACAGCGCTTATTCAAGTTAATCCCACCAACTCTTGATATTCAGTTTTCGTTGTGTCAGGAAAAGTGTGTGCATATGTTTTATAAAAGAAACTAAGCTTGAAACCTATAAAAAGGAAATTCTACAAAGAAAAAACGGTGTTAGTTACAATGAACGTTGCTAAAGCAAATGCATGTAATACTATACATTAATGAAGGCACTTGCTTTGAGTTTTAAATTATGTCTGTTATTAATCAAAAATAATAATAATATCAAATGAATTAAAATATTTTCTCTTTAGTTTTTGAGTTTGAAAATTTAATATCCATTAAATGCAAATGTTATATAGAGCTTGACACCAGAAGCTGCAACGCCTAGCAGATGAGCAGGTTATACTAAGCACGATTAGAGGAGCGAGGTGGAGCATAATAATTTTATTTTTTTGAAAAAAATAATATTCATTCGTCTACATTAATGTCGCCTTTAAAATAGAACCTTATGCCAGCACTTCTTCGAAGTACTTCTCAAATTCGAGTTTTGGGAAAGCCACTTACACTTACAGCGATTTCTCGTATGCTTGTAAAACGAAGGCGCTTTAAGAATTCTCTTTGTTTATGAGTTATTTACATACACTCCTCTTTGCGCTTTACACGAAACGACCAATTGACGGATTCATTAGGGCTAATTAGACAGTATTGCTACTGGTACTAAACTCTTTCTTGTGCACAGTTTTTCAGCTATTGAAATACAAGTTCTTCTCATTTTAACCTTTATGAGTAATTAGTTAGTATTCAGTACGTAATACAAATACTCATACTCGCAATTATAATTCATTTCAGTACTCATATTCATATTTGAACTATCGTTTATATTCGAGATATTCTTCTTTATTTTCCATATTTTTGTCTTCAAACACGAAATAATCATGTTTGTATTTATACTAATTTTTGTACTTATACGCATACTCATATTCGTATTCATATTTAAACTCATATACTCATTCAGTAAGTAATACAAATACACCTACTCGTAATTATGATTCATTTTAGTAGTCATATTCATATTTGAACAAAAATTTATGTTCGAGATATTCTTCTTTATTTTCCATATTTTTAGTCTTAAACCACCAAATACTCAGACTTGTATTTATACTCATACTTATACTTATACCCATACTCATGCTCATATTCTTCTTTGAACTCATATATTCATGATACTTTTTTTTATGCTTCATGACTTTAGCCTTCAAACAATAAATACTCAGACATGCATTTACACTCATCTTTATATTCATACACATGTTCATACGTATATTCTTAATAATCTTTGAAGTATTTAGTTCTTTAATCAGATACCCAATATTTTTATACCATTAACTTGTGCAAATTAATTTTAGCCTCTAAAGTCCAACTAACGCATCCATTAGAAAAATAACTGTTTAACAAAATTTGTTTGAAACAAACTTCTTTCACTGTTGATTTGTATCCATTTTCGTTTTTAATTAACACTCAGATGAGCTTAACAAACACAAGACATATCTATAAATTCAATTATTTGTAGCACTAAAATATTCCGACTATAAGTATAAACGCAACATCTTAGTTTGTCTACTAGTCTTCTGGCCATCTTTATCAGTATTTACTGAAGAGTGTTAGCTAAGTTATACTTATACTTAATGACACCTACGCAAAGGACGCGACATTCTTGTTTCATGTTTGTACATTCATACACTTCTATGTACATAAATATGTATAGTATCGTATGTCACAGGACACAGCTAATCGAGTCATGCACTTCAACACATAATCTCTAATTACTTCATCACGTTTTTAATTAAAGTTTGCTCTTCTCACCCACACAATTTATTGTTGTAGCTCCATTTTCTCATCCATCTTCTACGAAAGGTAGTAAATTCGAAACCTGAGAAAGGTCAGTAGAACTTTTAGTTTAACAAATCATTCGCAGTTATGTTTCAGCTAAACCGTTCAGCTCTGAAAAAATGGAGCTGAGTTACCTTCTCATAATAGTGGAGACTTTAATGTGATCTGGTCCAACGTTGCTTCTAACAGCATACACTACAGGCACTATAAAATTCAACCTAGCTGTCTTATTAGTCATAATTTTTTGAGAAAAATAGCGTGTATTCAAAACAGTTGTATTCCTCCGAGAACCATTCATTTTCTGGAAATTGTCAAAGTCTAACAAACCCTTCCGTCATTTGATTTTTTTCTTATAATAGAACTTTACTTTATGTTTAAAAAGATTTGAGAGAACCTTAAACACCTAACCAAGTTCTGTGACACAGATAATTTTATACCAACGGACTTTAATTTAAGGTATGGAGCTTAAAAATTATTGACGGAGATATAGTAGGCTTTCAATCGAGAGTTTGAATTATTAAAGGATTTCGAGTTTGAAAGGTCAAGTATTTGGAAAGTGACTATACAAGAATGGAACCGTTCTGTAGTAATTGAAAAAAATAACAATGAAACCCAAGTGGAGAATGATTCCTATGTGTCTAATTAAATTAGAAGTTGTTATATAAATTGGCTTGGTTTCACACCATTGCCTTCGAGACAGGGGCGAACGCAGGGGGGGTGGGGGTTTTGGGGTGTTAAACCCCCCCCAAAGTAATTGAATTTTTAAATAATAGAATTTAATTCTACATAGTCATTTGAAAAATTGTAATTTGTTGTTTTCAAAGCAATCTTTCTGCCGACGATGTATGAATATGTAAAATAAATGAATACATTAGTCACGAACAGCGTTGCCGTTTTGATACATTTGTATATTTTTTGATACTTTTTTTTCTAAATTTTGTGATTTGATAATTTTTTTGTTCACAAACGGCCTATTTTGATACTTTTCTGAGATAGAATTTAATTTTTTGAAACTATGAAAATGTTAAACTAAAAACAAACCTATTGTATCTGGATAGTATTAAAAAGTTGTGGGAATGTAGGCCAATTAAAAACCCAGAAAAATATAAACTGGACAGAGACATTTTTTTAATTTGCTTCAAAGTAATGAGTTTGCCTTATAACTCTGTGGCTACTGAACTGGATTTTTTTAGATTTAAGGGGAATTGTGAGTCGAAAATGGACTTATTTTGAAAATTAGTTCTGAACTGAAGAGTCACCAATAAGGTTTCTATTATTTTTTTAGAGTTTATTGTTAATCATAACACAGGAAAACTAAAAACTCATTTATTATGACTTCAGTTTTCGTTCCACCAATACTAATACAATACCAATACTTGAGTGCCTTAACTAAAATGTCTATATTTTTAATAAAAACAACCAGAAAAAACTGGTCTGAATTAGATACACAACTTTACTTATTATTTGTTTTTCAAATGAAAATTTTCAAAACAGTGCATCGTTTTTTAAAGATTGGAGCAACAATCCCTATATCTGTCGCTTCAAGTGAACGCTCGTTTTCCTCACTTCGCAGGCTTAAAACATATTTAAGAAATAAAACTGGAGAAACACGCCTGAACGGAATGGCTCTCTTGAATATCCATAGAGATATAGACTTGACGGAGGAAGAGTCAGAGTGATTTGAGTATATTTTGACTGAAATAAAAGTGTAATCACGTACCAGATTGACTATTTCTTTTGAACTGAAGTGGGTATACTTGCATATGTATGTATAGGTTTTTATATGCTTTCAACCCTATTTTCTATACTTTGGTTAATTTTGTCTTCATATACAAATCCGCATATGTGAGTTTCTATACATATGAAATATAACAGTAAATAGTTATGCCATTTACCGGCACATGCTTCTATGCCAATCAAACTAATTAATTTGTTAATTAAGTGGATCACTTCATTATCTAGCTCATTTGTTAGAGACAAGCACATTTTAGCTGTTTGATAATCGATACGAGATTAGCCGATGATGAGTGATATACTCATGTACATTTGTATGCACCACAATCTTGTTTGTTTGTGTTTGTGCCCTTGTAAATATTGAATAGCATTTCTTGCATTTCAGCATATCCTTTGTAACATTTCAAGTTTAACAGGTGGCCTTTGCGCATTAACAGAGTGTCTGCAAACTGTTAACAGTGTTTACATTCGGCGATGTTAACAACCGCTGTTTACTGCTGTTGATAACATTTTTCGTTACCAGTGACATGTGAGTTTGTTTAACAGATGTTTTTCGTGGACCTGCAGAGAATAGCTGCTCAAGTTATGATTCAGAAATTAAAGGATGTACGTTGGAGATCATGAATATTTGCTTTGACTCTTTGGCTGTGAGCTTAAACTAACTTTTCCAGCGAATGTCGAGTCTACATAATCAAAACGGACTTGGATTTTACCGTTAGAGAGAGTACCACTTACAAATTAGTTAAATAAACAAATATCTCTTTTTCACTATGTGAGCGAATTCTCAACCATATTATCCTCAGAAATCATATCTGTCAATTGTTTTAATATTAGATATTAGCTTTTATAAATCGCTGGAAACCACTTCATGGTACTGTTTAAGTAGAAACATCAACTCCAACACTAGAATTTGACATAAACTCGATTTGGATGGTATTTCAGGGATCTCAGCGGGTCACTCGAAATATTGAGATGTTGTCTCACTCATTTTCCAATTAAATTACATTTAGTTAGACAGCTAAAGGAATCATGTAAAGCGCATAAAGCCTTAAGCGAGCTCAATCTCTCGTACTCAAGTTTTAAGTATTTCCTTCTATGAATCTAGAAGTTCAAAAGAGTCGGAATGGTATACTCGGAATTGTATTACGTTCGTATCGTCACAGATTTAGATCTGATCAGAGGGTGAGATGTGAATCGGCAATCTGGATGCCATTGTGGTCAAAAAAACACAAGCTCGGACGGATGATGGAGTGCCTACTTGATATTATATAGTAAGATGTGGATGCAGTGTACTCTAATCGAACGAAAATTCGGATATAACCGCCTTAGTCTTCCGTTTTTAGTCTTCAGTCTATTTCTTAAATGAAAAGGTTTCTTACTTAGTATTGGTAGTTTTTCAGAGATGACATCTTTACTAATTTATTGGAGTTTGATAAAGGATAGTATGTGCTCTTTCCATACTGTCCTCTGTTAAAACAACCGCTACAATATGCTTAACTACTTATCAGCCAAACTCTTTAATTCGCTCTTAACAAACTGTTGCATGGATTGGACTGCTCTTCAGCTGGTATACGTGGAAACATGGAATATATATATGCATATATCTATCCATCCTGCACTGCTGAGTTCTCGAAATCCCACACCACGAAGTATGTTGTTTCCCAACCGCCGTTTGACCTCCACAGTGTCGCACGAAAACATCGCCGCGACTAACGAACATCCAGTTATTCACCGAGCGCTGTTGCGCATCTCATTTCGTAACAGCGAAATGTGAGTTCAACAGTCGGTCTGGCCATAAATAACAACATCGCCGATTTTCCGAACTCAGTTGCTGTTAAACTCGCGCCGGTAACGGTTGCACAACGGAGAACGAACGCTTGTGGTTTTTTGAATATTTGAGAAAAAAAGGAAAAAATAAGTCAAAATAAAAATAAAATTGGTCTATGGAAAGCCTGTGGCGACAGCGAATATGTGAAAAAGTGAAAGTGTGGAAGAGAGCACATTTGAAGAAAGCTTTCAAAATATGAAGCAACAAGCGGGAGAATATAAATTCCTAACCATCAATTGTTGTTAGTGTAAAATTACTTCAGTGAAACTTTTCTCAAGCGACGAGCAGAAAACATTAATCCACCAGCTGCTCTCAAGCGTGTCTAACTCTCAGCTTTTTTCATGTTTTTGTTTATTTTGAAGTGCGAATGCGTGTACATACATACATACATAACTGAACATCATATCAATTAGTGTGGCAATTAGCCGTTTAATCAGCGCTTAGATAGTGCACAGAATTCATTGCGACTGATAACGGTATATATGTATGTACATAAGTATATGACTGTACTCATCAATATATTTTCGGCATGAAATAGTTTTCGGTAGCAAAAAACCGATTTATCTGTGAATGGCAGCTGGCTTGTTTCAAAGCAAAAGGTAAATAAATAATGTGTAATCAGTTCCACATCGAAAGGCCATGTGTTAAGTTAGAACGTAAACTTTGTTGGCGTCAAGTGAGACTGAGTGCGTGTTAATTTATTTTACAAGCATGCACAATTTATTTGTTTATTTGTTTTATAGACATTGTTGTGTGAGTATGTATAAAATAAAATAAAATAAAATAAAATAAAATAAAATAAAATAAAATAAAATAAAATAAAATAAAATAAAGTAAAAT
Source organism: Zeugodacus tau (assembly GCA_031772095.1). Lineage (NCBI taxonomy): Eukaryota > Metazoa > Arthropoda > Insecta > Diptera > Tephritidae > Zeugodacus > Zeugodacus tau. The sequence continues at coordinate 12,629,890 of CM062650.1, forward strand.
AAAGTAAAATAAAATATAATAAAATAAAATAAAATAAAATAAAATAAAATAAAATAAAATAAAATAAAATAAAATAAAATAAAATAAAATAAAATAACATAAAATAAAATAAAATAAAATAAAATAAAATAAAATAAAATAAAATAAAATAAAATAAAATAAAATAAAATAAAATAAAATAAAATAAAAAAAAATAAAATAAAATGAAAATTAAAGTATTGAAAGGAAGTTGGGTGCTATATTACAAACGAAAGTCTTTTCGCTTGGCTTCATTAGAGATAGAGAAATTATTTCAAATCATAAAACTTCTATAACGTTAGAATATATTAGACTTTAAATCTAAAAAACTGAAAAAAATCAAGTAAATAGTGTATAAAAATACGTTATTTGAATTAATTAGAATTATTTTTTTTTTAATTTTTTAGCGAATATTTGCCATTCATTGAAAACGTCTTATTGATATTGCATTCTTTCATTAAAAAATCTCGTATTTGAATAATAAATACCGCATTTAAATGCAATTCAATATTAAATTGCAACACTATGCCACAATTATATAAATTTTATGTGGAAATCGGAATTAATTTTTTGTCGCCATGGATTCAATGCGTAGTTAAATCTACTAGATTGAATTTTTTGATTATTTTATTTATTATTAATACATTCTGACAGCTCTAAACAGCTTCCGTTTACACAGAAAACCATAATAAATAGTCTGAAGAGTATATCAATGACAAGCAACTATTTATGCAATAAAATTAAATGGAGAAAAAAATAAATAAATATTTTCAGAGAATTTTCAAATTCACAAATCTACAATAACCATCAGCACCCAATGCGAAAATCACAACAAATTATATATACTCCCACAATACTGACTAAAAGAACATCTACACAATGTAAATAAAACAACAATAGCAACAAAAGCATAACGGAGATACTAGAAATATTTAGACTCAATCAACATTGAAAGCCACAGCAACAATATGTCAGGCGTTGACTTGGAATGACCATGGACCAATCTGCATATTGTGGGCGTAAAGGCGTGGTAGACAGGTGTATATCATTTTATTTTGTGAATGAAAGCAACAACAACAGTAGAGAGTATAGTAAACAGCAACAGCTTAATTTGTAGTACACCAACACAAAGCCATGCTACCAGACCAACAATATACACTCGTACTTGTATATGTGAAGACTTCCAAACCACACCTTTTAATTGTTTGTGTAGTTTATCCGATCACAGGAAGGACACAATGAACAGGATGCGATTAAGTAAAGCGAGTTTGCACACACAAACATACATATATGCACAAAAAATTCGAGATATGATTTTTTTTGGAGCATTATAAGTGCTCAGTTCGGAAAAATATAATAGACATGCATGAAGAAGATAAGTAAAGATAACAATGCGCAAGGCAAGTTGAGTGGGAAAAGAATGGGCGTTTGTTAATATCCTGCAATTTAAACGTATTCGCTGCATCAATTTGTAAAGATTTTTTAGATATGACGGCCTTAGTGATGCGGATCACTGAGTAGAAGGTTAAGCTAGAGTACATTGAAACAAATAATATCTTTGAATATCGACTGAGCAAACCTTGCACCCCGTTCGGCTCAAACTATCACAATCTAAGTTCAGTTAAGTGGTTGTTGAAATTTTTCAGTCAAGTCATGTTAAGTGAAATTAAGTGAAGTTAAGTTAAGTTAAGATAAGTTAAATTAAGTTAAGTTAAGTTAAGTTAATTTAATTCAAGTTAAGTTATGTCAAGTTAAGTTAAGTTAAATTCTGTTATGTTAAGTTAAGTTAAGCTAATATAAATTAAGTGAGTGTTTTAAATTTACTTACATATGTTCTTATCTGTTTAATTAGCTTATGTCCAGTTAAGTTACGTTAAGTCAGGTTATGTTAAGTCAAACAAAAAAAAATATAGGAAATACTTCGAAATTATTGTTGAGTTATTTCAGTGATTTAGTTAAGTTAAGTTACGTTAAGTTATATTATTTTAAGTTAAGTTGAATTAAATAAATCGTGATAAATTAATTTAACTTCCTAAAGTATTTTCAGTTTCATTGGGTTAAGTTTAGTTAAGTTACGTCGAGTTAACTTAAGTGACCTTCCGTTTCATAAGCTTTCTGAATTTTATTTAGTATTCTCAGTTTAATACTTCCAAATGAAATTCTGAGCTAAATATAATAATTAAAATTCTACATAACTTTACGACCATATCGCACACGTTCATTATGCATATGAGTACCCACAATTTAAATACGGATATGGCACGCATGAAGGAAGGAAGGAAGGAAATTATAATATGCAAAAATTAACGCAAACCGTAGCAGCAATAAAAGCCAAAATAGACAATAAATAAGTGTAACGTTGCCACAGTATGGCAATAAATAAAGTTCTGCGCCGCAAAACACCCCCACTTAACGATGTGTGGTGTAAGCGGTGGCAGCAGGTGGTAGCATGTTGCTAGATAAGTGAAAGTGAAAAGTTATGTAGTTTATACGTTGCGTTTGTTTTGTTCTTACTTGATTTGTTACGAGTTTTGTGCCTTTTATGAGCATCCGAGCTTTTGTTTTTATTATTACATGCTAATTTTTTCCACTTTATGTTGTTATTGTTTTTATTTCTGTTAGTAACACCCTATTTATTATTGTTATGTGCAGTTTCTTTTTGTTGTTTTGCATAGAAAAGAACCCGAAAGCATTTATTGATATTGAAATATTTGGGTCTTTGAGTTGTTTACCTTCTCTCGTGTTTCTGTGAAGCACAAATCATTTTTTCGCTCGCTTTTGATTACACATTTTATTTTAGCATAGCCTGTTTTATGTCTTTTAGTAAATTATGTGACCCCAGCGAGTATCATATTAAGGAGAAGTAGAGTCTAGACAATGTTGTTTAAAATGAATTGCAACTTTTTCTCATGATTAAATAAAGGATATCCTCAATTTATTTTGTCTGACTTTGCTTTACGACTACGAAATTATAACGGTACAAGTCGTTAGAAATCTAAAATATTAAAGAGAGAGTTGGAGAATAAGAGAACAGCAGCTAATATTTCAATTGTTGTTCGCTATCCGCAGCAACTGCGACCCCAGTGCTCGAAAACCATAGTGTCCTTAGTAAATACAGTTGAACTCCCATAACTCGAACTACTATAAATCGAAATTCTCCATAACTCGAACTCTTAAATCGGCAATAAATGTAAAATTTCATACAAAGTACCTTCCATAACTCGAAGTCTCTCCAATTCGAAGTTTTCTTGGATTATGTTGATTCGAACTATGGAAGTTCAACTGTAGTTAGAATATAATTCGTTTAATGTATCGAAATTTACTCAACGAACTCGAAGTTAGCCATCCGTTGTACAATAACAGCCATGAAAAAATCCAAAATTCTTGAAATAGTATCTTCTAATGACCGACGTTACTTAAAAGACAGTGTAAACCATTTAGTGGACATCTGAAACCAATACAATTCAAACTAATTTCATCATGGATACATCATCCAGCTGTCGAAGTTAAAACTACCGTATCTACCATCTATTCGCTGAAGAGTCAACACTAGGAAATGTTGTTTAAGTAGCTACTCTGAAACCACTCAAATAGAGGATGCTCATAAGAATCATATTGGTTTTATTAATTTTGAACTTTAAAGCCATATTTATATCTGCAATAAAGAACTGTAAGTTCTATGAGCTTAGTGTTAGTCTGTACTTGAACTGTAACGATATTATCTTACGTTATATTCCCTAGAAACGATTTTGAAAACAATGGCTCTTCAATTGTCAAGATCTTACCTCACTGAGGTTTTTAGCTTCAAACAAAAAACTCTTGAATGAGATCTTGTGTGACTCAAGCTTTGTTACGACTACCAGGAAGTGAATTTATTTAATATCTTCTTAGTAGCTTTAATATTATATGTATCTCTATCTTAACTCTGAAGGTGAATAAAAACGATTGATGATATGTGGGCGTTAATTATGAAAACTCGTTAATTTCAAGTGATTATTAAGTACTCTTCCGTGTTTACAATATAACACATTGGCGAATGCACGCAAATGCATTTATGAACAGTGTGTGATGAAAGTATGACTACACTCGTAAAGGTTTCCTAAAGTGTTCTTTTCTAAATACTTAACTCAACAAGTAGCTCGCAAATTGTTTAGAAATCGTGTAATCAGTCCAACCTCTTCTTAGATCCTACCTGATTTAGACTGAGTGTGTTCTTAATATTTGGATAAAAATAGCTATGACACAAACCACTTCATTTAGAAACATACCTTTTGATAAACTTTAAAAAGCTGCTGGCTCCATAAATGATAGAACTTTAGACAGATAAACTTTGTCAGATAGAAGCATGTACATATAGCTCACTGAAAATACTGTAAGGCCTATGATTTAAAACGGGAGTTATAAAGTCGGTTTCGTCTAGAAAGTTGGTTTAAAGTTTCACATCTCCGTATAGTTCCTTAAAAGCTTAGAATAAAGCTCGAAGGAAGCATATATGAAGGCTTAAGTCCACAACTCTATTATATTGTAATCTAAGCTTTTCCCAATTTTTTTGAAATCATGTATGTAAAATTATCTTTTTCTGTGCGATTATTTTTTCACTCACTCTGTTATGAACTTGTTTTCGCGTGTTCAAATGTTCGCAGCATTAAACGAATTACTTGAATGGGCAATTTGCAGCTGCGTGCGTCCATACATACATGTATTCCACACATACAATTTACAACCATAACAATAAAAGCCAATTCAAATAACAATATGTGTGAATATTTATGAAGTGGCGAGTTATTTACTACATTTTTAACCTCTTTTAGCGACATTTAACGCAATTATGACCACAAAAAGTACACAAGAGTACATACCTAAATATATAGGGAGGAATGTGTAGAAGCTGAATATTAGTTACTAAGAGTCTCGTTAGTCATTTTAAAATGTTAGAAAGTGTGACTATTCACAGAAACTTGTCTGTACGCGTGTAAAACAGAATTTAAATCATAGACACATATCCAAACACTTACGTATATACACTCATACCAACCCATCTACACTCCGCCTACTGCAAAGTTTACTCACCAAAGAGCAGGAAATGACAAGAGTGCGGTTCATTTTATAAAAAAGTTTTATTGCCAATGACCATAAATATATAAAATAAGAAAAACATTTAAAGCAATAACAACAAAGTCGGGGTTAGATATTTTAAATAATAAATAGGAATTTGTGAAATGAAACTAGCGAGGAAAAGTTGCAAACTAATTTGCAAAGCTACGGGAAAAAGTATTAGAAGCAAATAAAAACAAGAAAAGCAAAGTTAAAAAAAAAACAAATATCATATTTCAAAACTTTTCTATCCTTTTAATAGAGGGTCGTAGAGATTTAAGTTCATCAAAGTGTCTAAAGTGACTTAACCTACAGACATCTGATGAACGGAAGGTTTTCAATTTTACATATAATTTTAATAGATTACAAAATAATGAGCCACTTGGTAGACCAATTTCTATGTTGCTTTATGTTTATTAGCTGTAGGCACGACAAATAGCAAATTCATTGAATACATCTATGTATATATATAAAAGAAAGTCGTGTTAGTTACACCACTTATAACTCAAGAACGGCAGAGCAGATTTGGCTGAAAATTGGTAGGGAGGTAGCTTAGAGCCAGGAGACGGACATAGGATACATTTTATACATTTTTCGTGACAATAGTGTGAATAAACTGTGGTATAAAAAACGCAACTGACATTCCATATAAAACACAAATTTATTTTTCAAAACATCTTAGTAGGCTTAACAAGGTAAGAACAGCCATATTAGTGAGAAAAAATTTGTATTCCCATATTGATCTTAACCTCTCCACAGACGACCTGACTGTTGTGACGGTAAAGGATGTCAAGGATGAGCCTATACTCCTTGCATCCTGTTACCTGCCACATGATGACGAGGCACCCACGGCGGAGGTCCATAGGCTGGTAGCGGCATCCAGAGGAAGGATGCAGGCGCTAGTAGTGGGAGCCGATGCCAACGCCCATCACACGATCTGGGGCAGCACCGACATTAACCAAAGAGGTGAGTCCCTACTCAACTTCATTTTACAAAGTAGTCTAGTGATAGCTAACCGAGGAGAGGAGCCTACATATATAGGACCCACCTCAAAAAACGTCTTAGACATAACACTCTATACCGGTAGATGTGCAATGGTAGAGAATTGGAGAGTGCTAAGTACACCGTCCTTCTCTGACCACAGGTACATCTACTTCTCTATAACATCTGAACCGAAAATTAAGGTAGACGTTAGGAGAAATCCCAGAAATACAAACTGGGATCTCTATGTTCAAATACTAGAGCACAAAGACTAAGACCTTGCGTGTTCAATTCTCATGAAGAAGTAGAGGCAGGCGTGAATCTATTAACAAATGCTCTCAATAAAGCATTTCATTCCGCGTGTCCAACTATACGAGTAAAGCGCAAAACGAAGCCTCCTTGGTGGAACAAGGAGCTCGGATTGCATAGACGAATGGTACGTGATATGTTCCACTGGGCCAAACTAGCAGAAAGTGAGGACTGTTGGAACGAGTACAAGGATCTTTTAAGGGACTACAAAAAGTTGGTGCGCAGGACCAAACGACAGTCCTGGATAAACTTTTGTAGCAGCTTGGAAAAGACCAACGAGGTAGCGAGGCTCAGGAAGCTACTATCCAAAAGCCCTGCCCCGCTCGGTCTAATTCGCAAAGAGGACGGGGAGTGGACGGATAACTGTAAGGATTCGTTAGAAGACCTGTTCAATGTGCACTTCCCGGGCTGCAAGAACACGGCTAGTCCCATTAACGAAGGGAACAGGGCTGTAAGTGTACCCGAAAATATTATAACAGAACGGAGGATAGAATGGGCAATCCAATCCTTCGACGCATTTAAATCACCCGGTACGGATGGAATTATTCCTGCCATGCTGCAAAAAGCTCAATGGCTGGTTGTGCCGTGGTTAAGAACGATTTTCAGGGGTGCTTGAGGTTCGGCTATGTACCGCATTCATGGAGAGAGGCTAGGGTTGTGTTTATACCAAAGGCAGGTAAAAACAACCCAACCTACTCGAAAGAATTCAGACCCATAAGCTTAACTTCCTTCCTCTTGAAAACGCTAGAGAAAATACTAGATGCGCATATCAGAGATGCAGCGCCTCCCGGCAGCTTGTCTAAAGCGCAACATGCTTACACAAAAGGCAGATCCGTAGAGACTGCACTCCATTCGCTGGTACTCAGCATCGAAAAAGCCTTGGAATATAAGGAATATGCCCTCGGAGCTTTCCTGGACATCTCCGGAGCTTTTAACAACGTGTCAACGGAAGCCATTCTGAACAGTATCGAGTCAATAGGCGTTGAGACTGCAATACAACGGTGGGTCAAAAGCCTCTTGACTTCAAGAAGGATAATAGCAGAATGGAATGATGCCAGAATGACCAAGGAGGTTCGCAGAGGTACCCCACAAGGTGGGGTGTTATCTCCGCTCCTATGGACATTAGTCGTGAATAAACTATTAAGGAAGTTGGACGGCAAAGCCCCTAAGATAGTAGCATATGCGGACGACATTGCCATCTTAATAACGGTCAAGTGTCTACACACTATTAGCAATATCATGACAACCACTCTCAGTACTGTACTGAACTGGGCAACTCACGCAGGCTTGGGGTTGAATGCGGAGAAAACTGACTTGCTTGTTTTTACGAGGAAGTACAAAATTCCCTCATGGAGACACCCCTCGCTAAATGGGATAGAACTCCCTCTCAAGGACCGTACCAAGTACCTGGGGGTAGTCTTGGACAGCAAACTGCTGTGGAAGTACAATGTAGAGGAGAGAGTAAGAAGGGCCAGCAATGCCTTATATGCGTGCAAGCAAATGCTGGGTACGACCTGGGGGCTTTCTCCCTCTCTTATGCACTGGTGCTACACAGCAGTGGTTAGACCGATTCTGCTCTACGGTGCTCTAGTGTGGTGGACAGGCGCACGGAAATCAACGTATCGAAAGCCATTGGAAAGGGTTCAGCGGCTTGCGGCTATTTGCATAACGGGAGCACTAAGAACCACCCCAACGGCGGCTCTTGAAATAATACTAAACCTGCCGCCTATAGATTTCTTCGCTGAAAACAGCGCGGCAAAATCGGCGGGGCGTCTTATGGCAACAGGAGAATTTAAGTATAGAACCTTTGGGCATAGCTCAGTGGGTAATGGCAGCTTGGCGGACACCGACTACCTGACCCCATCTTTCAAATGGGAAAGAAGGTTCAAAGTGAACTTAGAAAGAGATGGCTGGCGTAAGGGCATAGCACCCGCACGCAGAAATTTAAACATATTTACGGATGGCTCGAAAATGGAGCACGGAGTAGGCGCGGGGATATACTGCCCGGAGTTAGGTATAAGGCAACCATTCAAACTACCGGACCACTGCAGTATATTTCAAGCGGAGGTGAAAAGCCGCTGAGCTATCCTTAAGCGCACCAACAAGATATTCTAAAGTAAACATATACGTAGACAGTCAGGCGGCAATCAAGGCAATATCATCCTTCAGCATATCGGCCAAAAGTGTCTTAAGTGGTAGGACAGCAGTGGATGATGTCACCAGAAATAGGCGACTTCAATTCTACTGGGTGCCAGGCCACAAGGGCATAGAAGGTAACGAGATAGTGGACGGGATTGCCAAGCGAGGCGTAGAACTGTCATCCGAAAATACGATGAAAGTTAATAGACCTATACACTGTCTATATGATAATCTAGACAGAAACTTGGTAAAAAAGTTCAAAACGCGCTGGAAAAATACACCGGGATGCAAAACCGCAAAAGTTATGTGCAAAGCGGTAGATAAGAAGTACACGAAATTTCTATTGGCGCTCGATAGAAGCAAATGTAGGAATATGATCGGCATACTCACTGGTCACTGTCTTGTGGCGGCGCACGCCTACAAGATGGGGCTGATAGATCGTGAAGGCTGCAGGAAATGTCAAGAGCAAGGCACCAGAGAAACAATGGAGCACCTCTTCTGTGAATGTCCTGCATTATCGAGACAACGGCTTCAGCATTTGGGGGCTGCACAGTACGATAATCTGCAGGAGATTTCGTTGGTAAAGCCACAAAGCCTTTTGAAATTCGCAACAAGCGCTGGCATCCTAAAGGATGACTACTCCTCATTAACCAAGTAACGACACTCCATCTGGTTTCACAAAGGACCAAAACTGGTCTATGTGTGGCGTTGTAGCCTGCCAGAGTAACCTAACCTAACCTAACCTTAGTAGGCTTTCTTTTCATAAAAATGAAAACAAAAAAAAATGATAGCCAAACGAAAAAAATTCAGTCAAAACATTTTCATTTCATATGATAAAATTGAAAAAAAAAACAACATTCAACTGACAAAAAAAAATAATGTTGCCTATGGTTGAAAATTTGAAGATTTGAAATTTTGAATTTAACCCTTTATCTAACCGTGTGATAGTTATGTTACAAATCGTTTTATTGAGTCAAATTTTTCTTACTGTTATTCTCTTCGCTCTTCGGGCAACGTAACATTTATTAACATGAGATAGGATATAACATAAACGGGAACGGGAATGTAATCTCCAGAAATTAGATTTAATAGTTCAAATGACCCCTGCTGAATACCCAACAAAAAGAAGTTTATGATACACTAATTTATAAAGGAAATGGTAGTTGATATATCCTGCATATACCAGGGACAGTTCTGAAAAGACATTCCTCATGCCAATAGTTTTAGCCATTGTTTGCGCGTGAATAGCAGCCACATTGTTCGAAAGATGACGTACGGCTCATTCAAGACTATAATTATAGTTAAATCTTAAAACTATTGAAGAATCAACATGTAATATTGCAAAACAGTCCGTAATGGCCCAAGTTTGAAAGACATCAAAAGTTCTCATATAGGACGAATGCATAATAATGCATAAAACTGCATTAGAAGCACTTAACCGAACAGTAAAAGATCTACACAATGACAACAGACATGAGAGTTGTGTTACTAAAATATATGTCTGTTGAAGATAACTCTGAGCAATTGCTGAATTTCGGAACGGATTTCTAAGAATAAAGACATAGATGACTTAAACTACAAAATTCAGAATGGGATCATTGGTCCACTTCATTCATTCAAATCTATTGACTACGTAATAAATGAAGATGAAGCCACCAACTATTCAATTGAATTTTTAAACTCCTTGGATGTGCTTGGCTTGCCGCCGTACAATTTACGACTAAAGATTGGCTCCGTAGTGATCATATTGGGAAACATAAACTGTGCACCAAAACACATTTGATGGTAAAAAGGAAGAAGTTCTCATTTCGAGGATCTCGATAATCCCTACCGATATGACGTTTGAGTTTAAACGACTTCAATTTCCAATTCGTCTTGCATTCGCTATAAATATTAACAAATGACAGGTCAATCCTTGAAAGTCGATTATAAAACGAAAAATGCAGTCTATCACAAGGTGCTTGACTGGAGAGTGCAAACCAATGCTGAAAAATTAATAACAAACTAAGAATAATTGAAATACTTTATTTCTTATGTTATTCTAATACAAAAATGAACTCAATAAAATTTCCTCATTTATTGTCTCTAAGGCGGAAGAAACTTCTCCGCTGGGTCAGCTAGTTTATTTATATTCAGTAGTTTTCCGAAATAACGAACACATTGATTGTCAGGCCTGTTCGTTATATCGAATTTTTCGTTAATTCGAGTACTCACTTGGAGGTATATTTTTCAATAAAAATGAGTTAATATCGGTTTAACCCTTTGGCATCGAATTTTCTATTTGGTAGGCCATTTCATGTGTAGTGAGCAACCACATTTTGTATTCCATATAGAGATAAACTAAAGTGTTATATAATATTTATTAGCTATAAACCTGTTGAGAATTCCAAGCATACATGAGAATGGAAAAAATATTTTAATTAAATTACTGTTATCGAAAAGGTTAATATCATATACAAATTTGTAAATTTGTAAAACCTTTTTGATATAAACTTCTTGAGGATACCAAGCATGAATGGCAATTAAATGAATTTTTTTATTGCAACTTATATAGACAAGAAGACGACTTGCTGTTTACAACGTTGAAAATATATTTTAGCATTCTGAGCTCATTTTGAACCCTCAAATTCTCTATTTGAAGGCACAAACTGAATTCAATTCTACGTTGCAGGAGAAAAGCTCAGTCAATTATGAAAAATATGGTCGGAAACCGTGCGATAGATAAACTTTAAAATCATAGTTTATGGATCGTTATTTAGATATAAAAAGTTCTCAAGATTCGATTACCGTGGCATTAATTTTAGGAAGCTAATGGTATCTTTCTCTATAATTCTTCCCAGACGAAGATAGAGAATTTGTGAACATCTCTAGGGCTAGGGATTTACTAACAGAAATCAAATATAATTTGTCAATCGATCTCAAGACTTTTTATATATTATGTTTAGTACTGAGTTGGATTAAAAAGGATCTTGCTTAAAGTATTGTCTTTTATCTGTAATTATTAGTTACATGGTATTTCACTCTCCGTTATCCAGGTCGAATGTGGTGGTAAATCAATATTGATAACAAACCACACAAAAACTATGGTTAAGATATTTCGGATTCGGACGGCTTTTATGATATTCGACGTGAGCAGAAGCAATGACTTCCCTTGAAATATTTTACCTTTATGCACACCACACCATCTTATCCTTCATTTAAAAATTCTTGTCTAAAGCATAGCATATAATGAAATGTATTCCGTTGAAGTCGGAGCAAATGAATTAAAAGCAAATACTTTTTAAAACTTTTGTAGACGTGAACTTTGTGTGGCGCACAGACAGTGCAAATGCCTGAGGTGAAGGGGTTAAAAGAAAGAGAACAATTAATTACAAAAGGTGTGACCTTTTACACAGCGCGAAATAAATTAGTAATTGAGAGTAGGTAGTGAGTGGATAGCAATCACTCTGATTGTGAGAAGGAGTAAAAGCAGAAAAGTGTACTTTAAACAATTAATATATTTGATATTTTTATTTGATAAATTAAAATATTTTAATAAATAATTATTTAATAATTCGATTAAAAGATATTGCACTTAATTTTTTCGAACTAATTAATTAGATTGCATAGATTGGAGTTATAGAAAAGCATAGATTGGAGTTATAGAAAAGATAAAAAGAAATAAATAAATGTCGAAAAATTCTACAAAATTTTTAAAATTTTTTTTTGTATATTTTTAAATTGCACAACCACCATCATTTCATCCATTTAATTACTAAAAACCAATAATACAAAAAAAATTTCCTACATTTAATTCTAATGTAGCAAAGTAGCTTGTTATGATTATATTATATTAATAAACAAATTTAATTAAAGGCAAACAATGAATTTAAAATTTATACAAGAAATAAATTAAATATAAGTCAGGAAAATTTGGTTGATTTTAATTTGTTTTAAGTTTAAGTTTTATTTAATTTTCTTTTTAACTGTCCTTAACATTTTATTTTAAGCCAAGTTTAGTTGGCCAAGAAGTATGAATAAAAATATAATTTTTAACTTTTTTACTAATATATTAATATATTTAATAAATAATCAAAAATAAAAATAAAATATTAAAAAATTAATATATCATAAAAAGTTATTATAATTTATTTATGTATATATTATTAAAAATATAATATTAAAGTTACAAAAATATATTTAATATACCAATTTAGTCTTTGTTGAATTTTATTTTTTTTTACAGGCATTCAGAGGCAGACTTTTGAAATTCGACCAACAAGTGATACATCGTCTTTGAGAAAAATAATTAATCACTATATAATTAATAAAGAATTATGTGAGCTGAAAGGATATTTAGAAAAGAAAAATTCTTAAAAATAATTCTATCGATATTTCAATTAAATAAAAAAGTAGAATAAATTAATAATTTGAAAATAGTTTAACGTATATAAACCATTTTTATATTAAATAGAGGTGCTTAAAGCGAAATAAAAAATATATTTTTTTTAGATTAATTTAGCTGCAAATAAAAAATCAAATAACATAAAAAAAAATTGAGTGAAAATAGCATTTCTTTGTTTAACAAAAATTATGTGAAACAGATAAAAATAAAATTAATGTGAAAATCAGTCAGCATTTGTCGAAAGGCTCATCAGTAAAATAGACAAATTACGAAATTTCTGAAAACCTGCATTGAAATGCGTTGCTCATACGCCCAACCCAACCAGCGGTATACATATGATAAATTACCAACAGCAGCGAAGGCATAAAAACTACAAAAAGTGATTGAGTGTTATCTATATTGGCTATAGGCCACAGCATACACCTGTAATACCAGTTCAAAGAGTTATTGCAAATTATTCAAGTGATTATTTAAGCGCAACAGCGCCAACTAATTAAATGAAGCTAATTTGTGCAAGTGCGTGAGTGTGGCTTAAACGTAATTAAATAAAAATAGGTGCATAAAAAATAAAAAAAAAACAAATTTTATACAAAACAACAATAACAACAAACAGTTTAAACGTCTAGCAATCGACAGCATGACCGAGAACCAGGATAAACACGCCGCCAGCAGTGGCGACAGCACAGAAATTGCCAGCAGTCACAACAACAACGCACAAGGCCAGAGCACAACTGTCGGAGGCGATGGCAACAACACCAAGCCGAAGGATAAGAAAAATGACAGCGAAACGACAGTCGCGCTGGCGGATACGCAACATGAAGGTGAAAAGGATAAAGCACCGCAAGACAGGTGAGTGCGAAAGTGTGGCAAATGAAAGGGAATGCGTTCAAAAATTGCTATATATAGCACGAGACACATATAAACATAACTGTGAATGATAAATAAATCAGGTTGTGTGTATATAAATATAAAAAATATATTCACAAAGTGTTCATGCTCTGTACATATATACATAAATAAAAGTGTCTTCGTTGGCCTGCCGCCTGCCTGCACGTTGTTCATATAAATTAGGGCAAATCTTGATGTACATATGTATATATATTACGAGTATATACAAGTAAGCGTCATGAAAAGACAAATGACTGCCTTGTCTAAGCCAAGTGATACGTTTTAATAAACTTATCTGCGTGAGTGGCTTTATTTGTATATTTGATGTATATTATATATAGAAGATTTATAACTGAAAAAATTTAATTTTTTTATTTAACTTCACTTCAAAATCGCGTTGTGCCTTTTTTATCCACGCTGACTCGCAAAATTTATAAGAAAATTGTTTACAGGCCCGCCACTAGAGTTCGTCGTCTGAGTGGATTAACCTTGGTTGATATTAAGTAGCGTCACTGAAAATTAATGCAAGGGCAAGGAGACATAGTCAAGCGCAAATTGTAAATTGATAAAGGAAATAAATAAAATTGATAAAAGTTATATTTCAAATGGAGAATCAGTAAAAATATTTATATTAATGCATGAGGTTGTTGTGGGGCGCATAGTAATTATATTTGTTATTAAAATATTACACTCATGGATTTCATAAATCATCTTTTTCCTATTTTTTGAATCAAAATATTATATTTTAATTGTTTAGTTCCAAATAATTTCAAATGACAGCACAAAAACTTTTAAACATTAAAACGTTGCCTAAATTTAGGGTTCATTTAGCGAAGTTGAATACCTAAAATAAACAAAAACGTGGCAAGCAAGTTTTTATAAAAAGTTAGATATATCCACTGTTTAACATATGGCCAACATTTTGTATGACCAGCTTTCGGTTCTACTCATTATATAAAACAAGTAAGGAAAGGCTAAGTTCGGGTGCAACCGAACATTTAATACTCTCGCAATTTATTTGGAGATTTACCTATATTTTCGGTGAAAAAATACCCTTAGGCACTGAGTTCATCATGTTTGATATCAGGGGCCTTGAAAAGTCATGGTCCGATTTTGAAAATTTTTCCTCAAGTGATGTCACAGCTCAAATACAGTATTTGTGTAAAGTTTTATTTCGCTATCTTCATTGGTTCCTTATGTATATCTTATAAAGTGAAGGAATCAGATGAAATTCAAAATTGAGTTATATGGGAAGTAGGCGTATTTGTGAACCGATTTCGCCCATATTCCACCAGTGTCATCAGGGTGTCAAGAAAATATTATATACCGAATTTCATTGAAATCTGTCGAGTAGTTTTAGAGATATGGTTTTTGACCCATAAGTGGGCGACGCCACGCCCATTTTCCATTTTGTAAAAAAATCTCAGTGCAGCTTGCTTCTGCCATTTCTTATGTAAAATTTGGTGTTTCTGACGTTTCTCGTTAGTGAGTTAACGCACTTTTAGTCATTTTCAACCTAACCTTTGTATGGGAGGTGGGCGTGGTTATTATCCGATTTCTTTCATTTTTGCACTGTATAAGGAAACGGCTAAAAGATACGAATTCAGAAAGTTTGGTTTATATACGTTTATTGGTTTGCAAGATATATACATAAAACCTCTTTGGGGGCGGGGTCACGCCCACTTTTCCAAAAAAATTACACCCAAATGTGCCCCTTGCTAATGCGATCCTATGTTCCAAATTTTATTTTCATAACTTTATTTATGGCTTAGTTATAGCTCTTTATGTGTTTTTGGTTATCGCCATTTTGTGGGCGTGGCAGTGGTCCGATTCCGCCCATTTTCGAACTTAACCTTCTTATGGTGCCAAGGAATACGTGTTCCAAGTTTCATTTAGATATCTCAATTTTTACTCAAGTTACAGCTTGCACGGACGGACAGACGGACGGACAGACAGACATCCGGATTTGAACTTTACTCGTCACCCTGATCACTTTGGTATATATAACCCTATATCTAACTCGTTTAGTTTTAGGACTTACAAACAACCGTTATGTGGACAAAACTATAATACTCTCTTTAGCAACATTTGTTGCGAGAGTATAAAAAACACAAACATTGTACAAGGTTAGGCTGCTATTGCTCAGAAACATGTAGGTATTTATAGGAGTATAAAACTTCGCCTTGTTTGAACTTTAAGAAATTAAGTGGCTTATGGCCTTTTCGGAAGCTAACATTTTAATTGGGTTTTTATTAAACTTTATTATACTATACTCACTTATATAATAAAGGGTGATTTTTTAAGAGCTTGATAACTTTTTAAAAAAAAAAAAACGCATAAAATTTGCAAAATCTCATCGGTTCTTTATTTGAAACGTTAGATTGGTTCATGACATTTACTTTTTGAAGATAATTTCATTTAAATGTTGACCGCGGCTGCGTCTTAGGTGGTCCATTCGGAAAGTCCAATTTTGGGCAACTTTTTCGAGCATTTCGGCCGGAATAGCCCGAATTTCTTCGGAAATGTTGTCTTCCAAAGCTGGAATAGTTGCTGGCTTATTTCTGTAGACTTTAGACTTGACGTAGCCCCACAAAAAATAGTCTAAAGGCGTTAAATCGCATGATCTTGGTGGCCAACTTACGGGTCCATTTCTTGAGATGAATTGTTCTCCGAAGTTTTCCCTCAAAATGGCCATAGAATCGCGAGCTGTGTAGCATGTAGCGCCATCTTGTTGAGACCACATGTCAACCAAGTTCAGTTCTTCCATTTTTGGCAACAAAAAGTTTGTTAGCATCGAACGATAGCGATCGCCATTCACCGTAACGTTGCGTCCAACAGCATCTTTGAAAAAATACGGTCCAATGATTCCACCAGCGTACAAACCACACCAAACAGTGCATTTTTCGGGATGCATGGGCAGTTCTTGAACGGCTTCTGGTTGCTCTTCACCCCAAATGCGGCAATTTTGCTTATTTACGTAGCCATTCAACCAGAAATGAGCCTCATCGCTGAACAAAATTTGTCGATAAAAAATTTCGAACCGAACACTGATTTTGGTAATAAAATTCAATGATTTGCAAGCGTTGCTCGTTAGTAAGTCTATTCATGATGAAATGTCAAAGCATACTGAGCATCTTTCTCTTTGACACCATGTCTGAAATCCCACGTGATCTGTCAAATACATGCATGAAAATCCTAACCTCAAAAAAATCACCCGTTAGTAAAACATTGCCTACATTTAGGCTAAATTTTATCGAAGTCACATACCTAAATTGATATTAAAATTGTTACTCTATTGTTTAATCAACACAGTTATAGCAAACCCGAAAGTATGTAAAATCTGATCAAAGAGAAACTTTTGCTCACAAGTAGGATTTAATTGTCAGTAAATTAATATTTTTCTAAAATACAACTTAAATTCTCTCAAATTAACAAGCCTAACTTTAACTTTTGCTGAAATGTCGTAAATCCCACTGTGTACATAGGAGTCTACATATATTTGGTTTTCAATCTCAACTGCAATTAAACAATTGTCAGCGAAACGTTGCCTACATTCAGGCGCATTTACCAATGTCACATACCTACAATGATATTAGCAAATTATGTGTTTTAGTTTGCATACGAAATTCCAATGTGTTTTCTTATTAAATTTAACATGAACTAAGATTTAATTGCTTAATTAAAGTTTAATACCTAGACTATTCACTAAAATCTTGAAAAAAATGAAATACTAGTATAATTATAATTAATAGCAAAAAATGAATAGCAGTCATATAAAATTTCAGTTTTTATATAATTGCTTAATTGATGAGTGCTATTGCCATTTCATTAATGAAATAATTTAATTAGTACGCAATCATCTACTGCTTGGCAATTCGTTGAAATAAAATAATATAGTTGAGCAATAAAAAAGGCAATTACGCCATTATTGTGGTGAAGTAGAGAGTATAGTGCGACAACAAGACATAAAAAGATATTATAAACTATAGAATGTATGTATGTAGGTAAACATGGCGTGATTTAAACAGTAAACACAGAGAAGCATACTTTTAGCATTTTTCAGAAAATATTTGAAAAAGAATTGCGTAATTTAAATATGATGGAATTCAAATTGAATGAAAATGTATTACACAAACAAATTTTGTGACAAAAATGTTAAGATTTTGCTTAAATTATTAAATTTCTACTAGCTAACAATGCTAGCAATATTATACCCATTATATAAGTTGATATATCTGAATCATAATATTATAATTAGCCATCCTAAATTAGCTTCAATAGCCAATAAATTGTAATTTCAGTCCCGTTTATGCGTTTATTTGTGTAGTTACTTATTCATGTTTAAATGATTATACATTTGTATATCTACATATGCCACATATGCCATTCAATTCTAAATTTATACAAACTACCCACACAATCAGCATACAATTGTACTAAATATTTGCTAAAACGTTGCCTTTGGGCTTAAGTCGCCTAATCCCCTCGGCATTAGCAATATTTTCATGAGTGGAAATTAATAGCTGCTAATGTCATAAAGCCAAAAATGCTGGAAAATTAACATAAACTCAACAAATGGTTGGCTAAATTTAGCTAATGGAGAATCAGTAATCAATTTCTGAGGAATTACATACATATACTCGTATATACAATACATTGGAATATATATGAGGATAGTAAGAAAAAGTTGTCTTACGTCTTTGGTATCTGGCAAAATTTGTTTAAATCTATTGGCAGTCACCAATACTATTTCGATGACCTTGAAGCTATACGTTTCTAATCATTTTACACATTTTAAGATTTTTCAATGAATGACAACTCTGTTTCTATTTATTTATGAATTAATTGTCCTAAATGCTTTGATCAAAAACTTTATGAAGCCTCTTACTTTGAAAGCACATTTGCAGTATTTTAACGATATGTGGCAACCATGCTCCAAAATGTGTCTAAATTTATTTTCAGATAATACTCGATAGAAGGTTTTCTAGGGTGACTTAATTAAGACTCTAAAATATTCCATTTGAGCGTCCTAGAAATTACTCGTGGACCTTTCAATTATATATATTTTTGCGATGAAAAGGTTATCACCTGCAATTTACAATACTGGCCTAACTACTAACTACCATATAATATGATATATGAAGCCCATCGTACTGGAATCATACATAAGTCTGAAAAAGCCAATTGTATTGTCATTCTAGTCCTGTATTATTATGATATTCATATCTTAGATGGTTAATTTTAGTAAAATATGAGGATCTGGAAAGCTTAACAGAGCACTGAGCATAAAATATATAACCTCACTGAGACTTATATATTATATTTTATAGAAATCAGAACATCGAGAAATGTATTTAACAAATTCTTCGTTGAAAATCAGAGTTTCAAATTTCTAGTGATATCGTATATTTAATTAGGTTCATAAAGAGATTGGTCTAGAGTTATTTTAGACATACCCTTATGTACCTCTTTCTAGACATTCGTGTGAATTGTTGTTAAAGTGTTTACTAACTGTTCCAAAGCAACACATCTTTAAGTAGGTACACAGTGGATTGATTTGAAAAGCAAAGGTGAGCGAGAGTAGAACAGAAAAGCATAATCGATATTCAGAAAGTAGCAATTCGTTAAATTGAATTATTTTGCTCTGAACTTATATATGCTACCATATATAGATTTATTGTTATTTTACTTTGTATCCAGCCTTAGTGCAAATTTAACAATTTAATTTTTCTTTTCTCTCGATATTGCTCTTTGTCTTATTTGTTAATCCGCTATGTGCCCATTCTTATTCTAAAATATGCAATTTTGTCTAAGCTTTCACTTCAGATTACGTATTGTCTTGCTTGCTGCTATATTATGTACCCAGCCTTAGTATTAATTTTAAAATTTTATCTTTTGCTTTAATTTTCTACTCAAGTTTAGCTCACTTTATTACTTTTTTATAATAAACTAGCTGACCCGGCGAACTTTGTACCGCCTAACAGTCAATGAATGTGGTGTTACAGATAAGCAGAACTTTATGATTTTTTGAAAGCAATACAATGAATACATATAATATTTATAGCGGCCCGGTACGTGCTTCGCTACGTATAAAGTGAAATATAAAATATAACTAATTTATAAAAAAAAATATATTTAATTATTTGCTAGCTATCCAAAACATTTGGATAAACAATATTTTTTGTTTTTTCATTTTGATCATGAATAAACAAACGGCTGGGGGTACCGACTCTGGAACAGGCAACATAAAGTTGTCCATGTGAAAAACATGATTCCTCCAAATTCACACCACAAACGTTAAGTGTTTGCCCTTGAGCTTTGTTGATAGACATCGCAAATGATAAACGCACAGGATATTGTAATCGTTTGAATTCAAATGGTATATCAGTTGGAATCATAGGGATACGCGGTATTAAACAAACTTCTCCTTTTGATTTACCAGTTAAGATCGTAGCTCCAATCAAATTTGGCAATAAATTTTTCACTGCCAATCTGGTGCCATTACACAGTTTTGGTGGATTAATATTTCGCAATAATTCCACTTTCAGATTCAAGCAATGCGGTGGCATACCAGCCGGTTCTACTGAATTTAAAAATTCAGTTGGATAATTCATTGCCTCATTGCCATGTTTTGACCTAGTTGGAAATTCGCTTTGCGCTATATTTATTTTTTTCACAAATTCACACAAACTTCAATAATTATTAAAAAAAAATATATAATAACTAATAATTTTGCACCGCGGTAATTTCGGACACTACTGAACGTATGGGGCCAAAGAAAACGCTCCGGCGATGTTTACACTCCAATGTCATATATTCTCCTAATTTGAATTTTCTTAATGCTAAGAGTCAAAGTTCTATATACCTACAAAAACAAAATATTCATGTATTTCTTTATGCAAAATAAATGCACCGTAATATAGTTCGATGTCTTTTCAAAGCCTACTTTGTTTGTCGATCTGCCTGCTACATACATACCTACATGTTGATATAAATATAATGCAGTAAGTTTGTAGGTGGGAATAATAAGTATGGTAGTTAAGACGAAAGTTCATAAATTTTGAGAGCGAAAGAGCGTAGCTAAGTAGGTAACAAATCGTTTAGTAAATGATTAAACTATTATTGATGTATGTATGCTAATATGAGCGCTTTTCAGCTTTCCAAGTAGGTACGAGTTAAATAAACAAAAATGTAACATATGTGTGGTGAATTTTTGAAACATTTTGGCCGATATCTCGAGACCCTAGTCACGGAGCAGCATCAAAAATACTCTATACTATAGAAATCATCAACAGCTTCCATTTGCTACCCATATTGTACAAACACATCCTAGGGTTACCCGGGTCCACGTTTTGGCCTATTTCTCGAGACCCTGGTATCCGATTGATTGCCTGCTACATACGTACCTACATGTGTGGTGAAATTTTTGAAACATTTTGGCCGATATCTCGAGACCCTAGTCACGCAGCGGCATCAAAAATACTCTATACTATAGAAATCATCAACAGCTTCCATTTGCTACCCATATTGTACAAACACATCCTAGGGTTACCCGGGTCCAAGTTTTGGCCTATTTCTCGAGACCCTGGTATCCGATTGATTGCCTGCTACATACGTACCTACATGTATGGTGAACTTTTTGAAACATTTTGGCCGATATCTCGAGACCCTAGTCACGGAGCGGCATCAAAAATACTCTACACTATAGAAATCATCAACAGCTTCCATTTGCTACCCATATTGTACAAACACATCCTAGGGTTACCCGGGTCCACGTTTTCGCCTATTTCTCGAGACCCTGGTATCCGATTCATTGCCGATTGATTGCCTGGTATCCGATTGATTGCCTGCTACATACATACCTACATGTGTGGTGAAATTTTTGAAACATTTTGGCCGATATCTCGAGACCCTAGTCACGGAGCGTCATCAAAAATAATCTATCCTATAGATATCATCAACAGCTTCCATTTGCTACCCATATTGTACAAACACATCCTAGGGTTACCCGGGTCCACGTTTTGGCCTATTTCTCGAGACCCTGGTATCCGATTCTTAAAATTTCAAAACACAAACCATCTACTGAATAGTCCAAACAAAGCCTAAAAATTTGGTTTGGATAGGTGAGCCCGTTCTTGAGTTATAAGATTACCAAGGAAATGTAACTTCTTTTTATACTCTCGCAACAAATGTTGCTAAAGAGAGTATTATAGTTTTGTCCACATAACGGTTGTTTGTAAGTCCTAAAACTAAACGAGTTAGATATAGGGTTATATATACCAAAGTGATCAGGGTGACGAGTAAAGTTCAAATCCGGATGTCTGTCTGTCCGTCCGTCTGTCCGTCCGTCTGTCCGTCCGTCTGTCCGTCCGTCTGTCCGTCCGTGCAAGCTGTAACTTGAGTAAAAATTGAGATATCTAAATGAAACTTGGAACACGTATTCCTTGGCACCATAAGAAGGTTAAGTTCGAAAATGGGCGGAATCGGACCACTGCCACGCCCACAAAATGGCGATAACCAAAAACACATAAAGAGCTATAACTAAGCCATAAATAAAGTTATGAAAATAAAATTTGGAACATAGGATCGCATTAGCAAGGGGCACATTTGGGTGTAATTTTTTTGGAAAAGTGGGCGTGACCCCGCCCCCAAAGAGGTTTTATGTATATATCTTGCAAACCAATAAACGTATATAAACCAAACTTTCTGAATTCGTATCTTTTAGCCGTTTCCTTATACAGTGCAAAAATGAAAGAAATCGGATAATAACCACGCCCACCTCCCATACAAAGGTTAGGTTGAAAATGACTAAAAGTGCGTTAACTCACTAACGAGAAACGTCAGAAACACCAAATTTTACATAAGAAATGGCAGAAGCAAGCTGCACTGAGATTTTTTACAAAATGGAAAATGGGCGTGGCGTCGCCCACTTATGGGTCAAAAACCATATCTCTAAAACTACTCGACAGATTTCAATGAAATTCGGTATATAATATTTTCTTGACACCCTGATGACACTGGTGGAATATGGGCGAAATCGGTTCACAAATACGCCTACTTCCCATATAACTCAATTTTGAATTTCATCTGATTCCTTCACTTTATAAGATATACATAAGGAACCAATGAAGATAGCGAAATAAAACTTTACACAAATACTGTATTTGAGCTGTGACATCACTTGAGGAAAAATTTTCAAAATCGGACCATGACTTTTCAAGGCCCCTGATATCAAACATGATGAACTCAGTGCCTAAGGGTATTTTTTCACCGAAAATATAGGTAAATCTCCAAATAAATTGCGAGAGTATTAAATGTTCGGTTGCACCCGAACTTAGCCTTTCCTTACTTGTTATATATATAGATTATAAATAATAAATGTATCACAGTTTTGCCCTAAACCCATACTCCTTTTATTAACACTTTCCAATACCCAATTGTATCCATTAAGTTCACTTTTTCCCTGAACGCCATTAAATATGCTCTTTAATGCTCAAACTTATAGGCGACTCAAAGACAGAAAGTTATTTTTAATAAATAATGATTTTGAAACAAAAGCTTAATTTAAAATTCATTAATACTTATGAAACCAAAATGGATTTGCTCGTCTAAAAACAGATTTATGAACAGCATTACTCAATTCAAAGTTCTTCACCCACTTAAAATGGATGTCAACAGACACATACATGAAAATACAAAGCTTATAATCCGTATAGCTGCACTTACTCGCTCTGTTTGTGCTGTGAGGGGAGCTCGAGCGGTTGTAATTGGCAGCGTACTAAAGTTTTCGTTTTATTTCGCTTTAAACTGTAACTTTCCTCTTCCTGTATGTGCGAGAAGAACTTTTACTCCACAAAGCAACTGCGTGATTAATCATAATCAGCCAAAGTTTGCTGGATTTGTGTATCAATACTTTCGAAATGCGAAAACCCCTGTAGGAAATATATTCCGTGGTTATACTTCCAAGAATGAGACAGAAGTAGATGACGATATTTTTTCTCGAAATAATCAATCAACTTTACATACCATAATTAGAAGTCCTTTAACCTGATCGTACTCGAGTTACACCAATAATAGAAACAAAACTTTAAATGCACAACTAATGAAACTTTCGATAAGTCGAAGAACTGTAGTATTAGATCGAACTCAGCTCATAACAAACTGAGAGGTTAACAATTTTTTTGATATCCTTATAATAAGACCCATTAATCCATATAATAATAACAAACTCGAAATAATTTTTCCAAATTTATTCAACACTTCACATTACTTTTTGTGGAAGCAATCTCTCAATTCTCAGCCGAGATATTGTGAAAAATATGCTTGTTACAGTGGACGATTGAACAATAACTTCAACGAACTTTCTTTGTAAATCCACTAGAGTGGCTTCGAAGTACCATTTTCCTTCCAGACTAATATTATATCACCTTCCTAGCATTTGCGATATCGTGGGCTATCTTCGAGCTAATTTACTAACTTATGTGAAATGCAGTATAAGTCTGTTAATCATATAGAGAGGGTAATCGAACTCAAACCATTGGTACTGTCAGTTTGGAGCCTTAGTAGACCCCAGTGGACTTTATTACTGTATATATGTTATTTATGGAAGGGACTAATTAGCTTCGTTTGGCACCACTACTTCGAAAGAGCATCTTCTTTGCGTTCAAAATAAATGATCTCTTGAGGTGAAGTTACACATACAAGAATTTGTAATATTTTATCGAATATTTATTACCTCATTATCAGTATCGAGTTCTAGTAGCTACAGAATCTCATCTTAACCAAGTGAGATTATTTATAAAATACTCTCGGAACTTTTTAAATCGATTTTACTCTGGATTTTTGCCGTAAAATATCATGCGTTCTATTATTTGAGTTGCTTTTGTAAGACCTCGACACTCTAGGTGAGATTTAGTAACACGGATGTGAATAGTAGACTCACATATGCTCTGCGAGTACACTCGAAAGAAATATATAAAGATAGTTTCATTATGATTTACGAGAGATAAATATGATTTCGACCAATCGAAGGTAAACATTTTACTTGTTATAACTCTTGGGATCTCATCTTAGAAAGGAAACTTATAATGTAAAGAATGTAAATTTCCTAACGACCATCTCTTCGTATGGTCGAACAGAAAACACTTTTCATAAATCCACGTTCATTCCGAAAAATCTCCGGATTCTACTGAGATTATTCTTCGGACGAACGCTTCCAAGAAATTTATAGAATCCTTCGAGCTTTCAATTAACACTGAATGTAGTCTAGGTTATATTTTCAGAAGTCTCTTTCACTTTCCTTCTCAACCCTTCGAATTTGTTGAGTTTCTCATACGGAATAATTTCCTTTCCTGTCTGAGCACTTTAGAGCTCTCGGTATATTCCTACAATCAATGTATGTACAGATGAGCGATGAAATACGAAATCGACAAAAAAGGAAAACTAACAAATTTTTAATGACTGCAAATGCTGTAACAACAGAGAATGTGAAAATGATGGAATGAATGTAAATAACGTGCTGATTGAAGTCTACTCAGGGTTGTGGTGGTGAAAAATGATATTGGTTGAGCTTGACTGACAAAGTGGAAAGAGGAAAATATTATTAGAGGTTACAAAAACGATCGTTTTTTTAGTTATAAAGCATATAGCAAGAATATAATGAATAGGAGCTTAGAAGACTTGACAGAATAGTGCTGCCAATCTAGTGTCGGGCGTTCCTCTATAAATGAAGTTAATAGATGTCTTTATGTCGTTTCCACTTAAGGTTGTGCTAAGGTTTTGATGGCATCAATGTGATTACTGTGTTGCTATATAAGGTTTCCATCCTGCCTTCTGAGAAAGTAGTGCCGTATTGACAGTCTTTTCCGGATAAGTATCAAGATCTGTTCCGCTTACGTAAAACCGACTATTGTGAGAACAGTCTATTAAGAGTCTGTTAGGCTATCGAATTGTTTGTGAGTTTGCACACCGTGGTTACTACTGCCTCAAAGTAACTATTAGGTGGTGTTCCCTGAAAGTAAGCACAGTGAGGTTTTTCATGATTTATTTAACGGATGACAAATTCTTGCCTTGAATAGGATGTTCTTTCTGAGAATTTAAATTTTCTACTACTCCTTAATATAGATTTTTGTTGTTTCTAAAGACGACTTTGCTGATCTGCCTGCAAGCTCTTTCCCACTCTCTGGGTATGACATTTTTTAGGGTTTATTATGGTTAGTACAGCTTAAGTGACCCCCCGTTTAAGTGTCTTTCTCGCTTAAGTGAGCATATTTTGCGACAGCGGGGATTACTGTATAAAAAATTCGGCAGATTACACTAACAGAACCTTAAAGCTTGTCGTAGGTCACTGAGTATCTAAGCAAAAATAAGTTGTTTTAGAAAAAAACTTTAACTGTGGGTGAATTTCACTTTACGGGTTGGAACATATACTTTAAAATGGAAACAAACCACGAAGGGATATTTGGCAAAAGTAAAAAAAATATTTCATTACAAGAAGGTCGGTATGTGCTTAGCATATAAATTAGTAACGGTAAATTGAGGTAGATACAAGAGTAAAGGTATTGATATGTGATATTGATAAGTAAAATGTAAGCAATGAGAAAATGGATGCTGCGGCGTGCTCATGTTGGCTTATTGGTAAAAGGAAGTCAAAGGAATTATAAACTCAAACTCTGTTTGAAATGGCAGCAAAAGCTGGCTCTTGACAACAAAAAGTGGTACTACATTGCTGAGCAGTAAAATTTAAACCTAAAAGGACCTATAAAGTCTAGCAAATCACTTAACAACTCACTAAGCATGTTGGCCGGCCAAATACCGAAAGAGTATAATATATGCAAGGAAATGCGATTATAAATGCCAGTAGCGTACAAGGCTGTGAAATTCACGGAAATCGAGACGAGCCGTTACAGTTATTATCATAAAATAGAGAAGAGTTAAAGGTAGTGAAGGTGAGCAGATTAGAGCGGTTACCAGGCCATATAAAAGCGAAGTCTACCGAAGCAGAGTCTGCCAATGAAGGGACAAAACGGCAACTAAAATTGCATTGAGATGAGTCTAGGAATAGTAGAGTGGAAGACGAAGGCAGTGCGTAGGCTTTACCGCTAAGCCTGCAAATGAAGGACCAAATCCAGTGAAAGTTCTAGCGAACATATAATCGGACCCAGAAAAGTATGAGTACAAACAAAAAGGCTTATTAGCAGGCAGTGAAGTGAAAATGTACACACAAAGCGCTGAGTGCAAAGTCCAGTGACTTGTAAATTGTGGGAGATAAAGCGAAAATGTATGACAAATGTGTGGAGCTATGCAGAAAATCCTTAATAGACGCGCATTTTGAACCCAAAACAAAGCCGAAGGAAATCAGAACACTTGAAAAGTTTTTTATTTTCCTGAGCAAATTGGGCACATACTATACTATATACCTATATCTGATGTTCTCATTAGTCACGGGTGGGGTAATTTCTTAGTGGCAATGAATGCTCTCCAAAGGATTGTGTTAGAACAAAAGGAAAGTCAAAAGCATGTCGAAGATAAATGGTGCAGACAATGAAGTGATAAGATGGACTCGCGCCGTGTGGCTAAAGGAATGGATGAAAACGGGTTAAACGACATGCGGCGCATAAAAATATACAAGGAACTCGTGTCAGACACAAGAGGAGACCACGGTTGTGTGAAATTAAATTCAATTGAATTGAGCGGCGCTGAGCTGAGTCGAGTCCCTCTAGTGGCTGCCAAGTACACAGGCTTGTTAATTAGTGAATTGTGTGAGAAAAATATTTTATTTTATTTAAAGAGCTTGTTAACGTCATTGGCAGGATGGAAAGCGGAAGGAAAATGCGCAAAAGGATTGCGGTGAATTGATGACGGCGGTTGTTGTACAAGGCGATAAGCGTAGGAAGAAAGAATGGCCGCTTTATTGCATTTGGTTTTGTGTGAAAGAAGGTTACAAAAATTTAAAAAGTAGTTCGAGGAAAGAGGAGGAGTGGTGAAGAAAGAATTACGCATTTAAAGTAAATTTTCTTTGTCACTGTTATTAACTTACACTTTGACTTTTATTTTTTTATTATATTATTATATTTTTTACCTACATCTGTAAATATATATTGCTACAAATGTTAATTAAATTATCATTTCGACACAAATTTCTTAGTTAATTTGTGTTTTTCCTTTTTCTTCCCTTGACACTCAGAAAGTTATGGTCTAATGGCGTGCAAATTATGCCTTCATTATCCTTTGGGTGTTTAGATATGAAAACTTTTTTCACAGTTAATTAGAAGATGGAAATGTTGAGGACGACATTAGTGGACTTCTTGAATAATATATATAACTAAAGGCGAAATTTGTGGCGTGCAAAATGAGTGGATAGTTCATAATTTCGGAATTTTTGGTATTGTTTTTGGATTTTGTAATTTTACCCATATTTTAGGTGATTTATTTGATAATTATCCTTCAATGCTTCTCATCAACTTCTGGTCATTTTACGGTTTTATTTCGAGACTACAACGGGTTTGGTAATATTAACCTTTCCACAACTTAATAAATTTGTCACGGTGTTATTTAGGGACTGTTTCATGATTTTGCAATTTTATAATTCCCACATTTTTAGAACGTTTTCTTGTAAATATTTTAACGATATTTTTATGTTTCATGTTTAAATTATTATTTATTTATTTCGGTACAATACCGGCATTTTGAATTTATTATTTGTTCTGTTTATATTTAATGAAATTAGTTTGAAAACAATTTAGTCTTTTTCAAATATTATTTAACAAATCTTATACGTGATTCTTTCGGGACTACGTCGGAATTCTTCCAATTTAATGAGACTAAAAATTTTTTCTTACACTTAGTTAATTTTCAACTTCGCTTTAAACATGAGTTGTGAGACTTTTCGGGACTATATACGAGTTTTTTTTTTTCAAATTTTATTTTATTTAATTTTTAAACTTATTAAAAGTTTTTAAGGTGATTGAAATATCCGACTAGACCATTACGTCGAAAATACTTTTCAAAGTCTACACATGTGAGTTCAACCACAGAAAGCTCCACCGCATTAATAATGACTTCTTACTATTTCCTCTCTTTCCCTCTTTATTGAAGTGTTATGCAATAATAACATAATTTTTCTCATTATTTGCCACTTTTTCATCTTTGTAGTTTCGCCTTGAACACTTAATTTCTCACAGCTGTCACTACGACAAGTGCTTGTTCCACTTTGAGTATCATCTTATTTAAGTGCATTTGCCGCTAGCCATACTTGATACTGTACAACAATAACAACAGCTTACATTGATGCAATTTTTAGCACAACATATCTTCTTATAACTAGTGCAGCTGCGCGGATTCTTTTCCATTTCATTCACTTCTCCAATAATAAGCTACTGCGTTTTTTGTTGTGCTACATTATGTGGACAATAAATTTGTTTCGGTTATTGCATGGTTTATGGCGTTGCATTGAAAAATTGACTACACTTGAAGGAGAAAAACTGATAAATTGCGTTGATCAATTGGAGGAGTAGCATTGAAATGGTTAGCGGGTAATTTGTATTGTCGCCATATTGAATAGTTTGTGTGCGTCGATGCCAATGCCAATGAAAATGGCTATAGTATATAAAATATTATTTGCATTTTTTATTGCTTATTATTTATAATTTATTTATTTTTATTTTAGTTTTATTTTTGTAATAATATATTTTGAAGTTTACTTTATTTCATGATCTTTTATCATTTCAATAGTTGAATAAATTGAACTATATATTTATATTTTATTTAAATTAAAAATTTTATTGTTTTTTTACGGAAACATAATTCTGGCAATTGTTATTTTTAGTCAGATTAAAAAAAATATTTATTTAAATAACTTTTAATTGACAATTTACAAATATTCTTTAATAAGTATGTTCAAATAATTTCTTTTATTTTTATACACTCGCAACCTGTTGCACAGGGTATAATAGTTTTGTTCACATAACGGTTGTTTGTGTCACCAAGAAATATAAGAGTTAGATATGGGGTTATATATACATAAATGACCAGGATGACGAGTGGATTTGAAATCCGGATGTCTGTCCGTCCGTCTGTCCGTGCAAACGATAACATGAGTAACAAGTAAGGAAGGGCTAAGTTCGGGTGTAACCGAACATTTTATACTCTCGCAATTTATTTATTTAACTTTATTTATATTATATAATACACAATTTGACCCACATATCCGTCATATATATTGTATAAAGTCCATTGAAAGTTGGACACCATAATATTAGGTTAGAATCGCCGAGGTCCTCGTGTTCGATATATGGGGCTCTAAAAACCTATGGTCCGATTTCGGCGATTTTTAGAATGGGGCTGCCACACTATTAACATAGTATTTGTGCAAAGTTCTGCACCGATATCTTCACTAGTGCTTACTTTATATATTGTAAAGTAAACGATTCAGATTGTCTTCAAAGTTCTGGTATATAGGAAGTAGGCGTGGTTGTGAAGCGATTTGGCCAATTTTCACAACATATTATTGGGAGGTAAGGAAACTATTACACACCAAGTTTCATTGAAATCGGTCGAGTAGTTCCTGAAATATGGTTTTTGACCCATAAGTGGGCGACGCCACGCCCATTTTAAATTTTGTAAAAAAATCTGAGTGCAGCTTCCATCTGCCATTTCTCATGTGAAATTTAGTGTTTCTGACGTTTTTCGTTAGTGAGTTAACCCACTTTTAGTAGTTTTCAACCTAACTTTTGTATGGGAGGTGGGCGTGGTTATGATCCGATTTCTTTCATTTTTGGACTGTATTAGGAAGTGGCTAAAGAAAACGACTGCAGAAAGTTTGGTTTATATAGCTCTATTGGTTTGCGAGATATGTACAAAAAACTTAGTAGGGGGCGGGGCCACGCCCACTTCCCCAAAAAAATTACATCCAGATATGCCCCTTAATAGTAAGATCCTTCGTACCAAATTTCATTTCCATAGCTTTATTTATGGCTTAGTTATGGCACTTTACGTGTTTTCGGTTTTCGCCATTTTGTGGGCGTGGCAGTGGTCCGATTTTGCTCATTTTCGAAAGCAACCTTCCTATGGTGCCAAGAAATAAGTGTGCCAAGTTTCATCAAGATATCTTAATTTTTACTCAAGTTACAGCTTGCACAGACGGACGGACGGACGGACGGACGGACGGACGGACGGACGGACAGACAGACATTCGGATTTGAACTCCACTCTTCACCCTGATCACTTTGGTATATATAACCCTATATCTAACTCGCTTAGTTTTGGGTGTTACAAACAACCGTTATGTGAACAAAACTATAATACTCTCTTTAGCAACATTTGTTGCGAGAGTATAAAAATTAAGATATCTTAATGAAACTTGGAACACATATTCCTTGGCACCCTGAGAAGGTTGCTTTCGAAATCGGTCCACTGCCACGCCCACAAAATGGTGGAAACCGAAAACCTATACAGTGTCATAACTAAGCCATAAATAAAGTTATGAAAATGAAATTTGGAACATAGGATCCCATTAGGGAGGGGCACATTTGGATGTAATTTTTTTGGAAAAGTGGGAGTGACCCCGCCCCCAAATAGGTTTTTTGTATATAACTTGCAAACCAATAAAGCTATATAAACCAAACTTTCTGCAGTCATTTATTTTAGCCGGATAATAATCACGCATACAAAGGTTAAGTTGAAAATGACTAAAAGTGCGTTACCTTGCTAACGAAAAACGTCAGAAACTCCAAATTTTACATAAGAAATGGCAGATAGAAGCTGCACTCAGATTTTTTTACAAAATGGAAAATGGGCGTGGCGTCGCCCACTTATGGGTCAAAAACCATATCTCAGGAACTACTCGACCGATTTCAATGAAACTTGGTTTGAAAGAGTTTCTTTACATCCCAATGATATGTTGTGAAAATAGGCAAAATCGGTTCACAACTACCCCTGCTTCCTATATACCAGAACTTTGAAGACGATCTGAATCGTTTACTTTACAATATGCAAAGTAAGCACTTGTGAAGATATCGGTGCAGAACTTTGCACAAATACTATGTTTATAGTGTGGCAGCCCCATTCTAAAAATCGCCGAAATCCGACCATAGGTTTTCAAGGCCCCATATATCGAACATGAGGACCTCGGTGCTTCTAACCTAATATTAGGGTTTCCAACTTTCAATGGACTTTATACAATATATATGACGAATATGTGGGTCAAATTGTGTATTATATAATATTAATAAAGTTAAATAAATAAATTGCGAGAGTATAAAATGTTCGGTTGCACCCAAACTTAGCCCTTCCTTACTTGTTTTGAGTTGATTTCTAATATTTTTTTTATTAGAGTTATTTCATTTATTACGAGATGGAGTATGGAACTTGATTTAGCTAAATCATAATATAACTAATATATTTATATATGTACATATATTCACATGCATATACAATGTATAATTTTACTTGTGCTTCTAAATGATATATTATTTGTTTTCATAATAAAGTATGGCGTATAAGGAGTATTCACATTCCAGCTTGTTATAACTCCATAAATTGTTCGCTATCCACCACTAACGTTAATATTATTAATCACTTAACAAAAACAACTATGTACATATGTGTTGGAATTGCGCGCAGACCACCGACCGATCACCGAATGCTTACTTAGCTCAACAGGGCGTATGATTACTGTGCGCTTCTCATATGAGTGTCAAGCACTACATAGCTATGAGCATAAATAGTGATTGAGCGAGGAAGTGAAAGTGTGGCAATGAGCGTGTATTTATATATATCTATATGAGTGTGTTTTTGTACTTTGTTGCTTAACGAGTGAGCTGTTGCTGTGACATTTAATGTTTTACTTGATTTCCGCCGCGTGCAGTGATTTAACTGCGTTAGTTAGTGCGCGTTTATACTGACGTTGGCTTAGTTGTTGCTTTAGTTTTAAACACAAACAAATACACAGACAAATAAGAGAGCACATTGTTGTTGTCGGTATTTTTATTTTTAATAAGTCTGCATTTTTTACTATGACAACCAATGTCTACAGGGATATTAAGCGTCTTTCCCGCTGCGACGGTCATTATGCATGAAAACTGAGGCATTAACGCCAGCAGCGGTGCGTTCAGTAGTTTGTTAATAAATAGTGGCGCTTTGTCGCAGGGGTGTAATGGGATTTAGTACGACATTCGGCAGTTATGTGGAAGTATCATTTGAGGGTTATAAAATTTGCAGCTCGTTTAGCGTTTTTATTTAGCTGTCTTCAGCAGATATGAGGGACGCATTTTATAACTGTCCATAAAGCTTCAAGCAACAAATTCGGAAGTGTAAAAAATTAAAATTTTATTTTACTGTGCTCCACTGAGCGGAAATAATTTTTTTTGTGTCGTTTTTACTGAACAAAGTTTAGATGGGTGCAGAAAAAAACAGTTTCACGCTGGTTGCAGTAATGGATACAATTTTATAAATAATTTTATTCTATTTAATATTTTTCTATTCTTAATATCACAATTTTTTTACGAATCTGAAAGGTTCTGACACCTGTCAACGATCAAAAATTGTGAAGCTAAACTGAACTTAAAAGTTTTTTTTCAAAAAATAAAATAATATAGTTCTGAGTACATCGCAAATAATGTACTTAATTTAAACAAGTAAGGAAGGGCTAAGTTCGGGTGTAACCGAACATTTTATACTCTCGCAATTTATTTATTTAACTTTATTAATATAATACACAATTTGACCCAAATTTTCGTCATATATATTGTATAAAGTCCATTGAAAGTTGGAAACCATAATATTAGGTTAGAAACACCGAGGTCCTAATGTTCGATATATGGGGCCTTGACAACCTATGGTCCGATTTCGGTGATTTATTGAATTCGGCTGTCACACTATAAATGTAGTATTTGTGCAAAGTTGTGCATCGATATCTTCACTAGTGCTTACTTTATATATTGTAAAGTAAACGATTCAGATCGTCTTCAAAGTTCTGGTATATAAGAAGGAGGCGTGGTTGTGAAGCGATTTGACCTATTTTCACAACATATCATTGGGATGTAAGGAAACTATTACAAACCAAGTTTCATTGAAATCGGTCGAGTAGTTCCTGAGATATGGTTTTTGACCCATAAGTGGGCGATGCCACGCCCATTTTCCATTTTGTAAAAAAATCTGAGTGTAGCTTCCATCTGCCATTTCTTATGTGAAATTTAGTGTTTCTGGCGTTTTTCGTTAGTGAGTTAACCCACTTTTAGTAATTTTCAACATAACCTTTGTATGGGAGGTGGGCGTGGTTACAATCCGATTTCCTCCATTTTTGGACTGTATAAGGTAGTACCTAAAATAAACGACTCTAGAAAGTTTCCTTGATAAAGCTTTAGTAGTTTGCGAGATATGTACAAAAAACTTAGTAGGGGGGGGGGGCACGCCCACTTCCCCAAAAAAATTACATCCACATATGCCCCTTCATAGTACGATCCTTCATACCAAATTTTACTTCCATAGCTTTATTTATAGCTTAGTTATGGCACTTTAAGTGTTTTCGGTTTTCGCCATTTTGTGGGCGTGGCAGTGGTCCGATTACGCCCATTTTCGAACTTAACCTTCTTATGGTACCAAGAAATACGTCTTCCAAGTTTCATTAATATATCCCAATTTTTACTCAAGTTACAGCTTGCACGGACGGACATCCGGATTTGAACTTTTCTCGTCACCCTGATCATTTTGATATATATAACCCTATATCTAACTCGTTTAGTTTTAGGACTTACAACCAACCGTTATGTGGACAAAACTATAATACTCTCGTAGCAACTTTGTTGCTAGCAACTTTGTTGCGAGAGTATAAAAATACTTTAATTTACTCTGATTTAAATAGACACATATTAGGTTAGAAGGTTTAATTAAGCTTATATTTTTTTAGCTAAGTCTTTATAGTAAATTAGTAAAAAATCTAATTAATCTTTCTAATAGTAATTAATTAATAATAAATTTTATTTTATTTTATTTTATTTTATTTTATTTTATTTTATTTTATTTTATTTTATTTTATTTTATTTTATTTTATTTTATTTTATTTTATTTTATTTTATTTTATTTTATTTTATTTTATTTTATTTTATTTAAAAAAAAATCATGATTTTATGAAGGCGTACTAGGCGTATGAGTAATATTTTCATTAAAGTGAGCCACTTAGGAAAGCAAAAATGAAATAGAAAGAGAGAACAATGCACGAAAAAACGTAAATAAATTTAAATAAATTATTTGGACGTTTTCTCAATATTTGATATTATTTTTCATAAATGTAAAATAGAAAGGTGTACCGGGCGTATGAGTGACCTCTTTTCTCTAAGCCGACGAACACTTTTTTAGAGCATGATATGTGAGACGAATGTAAAATATGAAAACTTTTAAAAAGCTTTTATAAACTAACTGAAAGCTATTTCTAATAGTTCTCCATATTATTACATCAATTTTCTTCAACTGAATTTGTCTTTCCATGCCAAATTAAGATTTAAAATCAGCAATCACAACTATAATTTGATTTCCGCTTTTCGATTTTAATTTGCCAAGTTTGTCATTTCTCACACTTATTGCAGTTTAAGCTGCATTCATCAGCAAATTATTTAGCACTACAAAAGTAGTGGAAGTAAAGTAAAAGCAAACATGTTTTTTCAAAGGTGGATATTGGACATGAAAATTGCATAAAAACTATTCCGTGTTTGTCAGCAACTTACATATAAGCTGGAATATTGTAAAAAAAATCCGCTGGCATATGCGCCTTAGCGCGACTATTATCTGCATGCCACTGGTGAATACATACATATTTGGATATATATATATATATAATACAACAATAGTAACCTCTCAGGTGGCTACAGCTGACTCTGGTTATACGACGGTGTTTACATATACACAAGAGGACAAGAAATACACATATGCAAATAGAATATACATGAAAATAAAAATATGGCGAAAATTGTAATCCCTGGCAGGCACTGAATGTTCAGCTGGGATAATTGTACCCTTAGTTGTCCTACCACTGTATTCTAAAGAAGACAGACACAAAAAATGTGTACATGACGCACAGAGTAAACCATCTTTAGCTAGAGGCTTCGCCAACTTTATTGGAAGGAAGGGAATGACAAAACATTTTAAAATTTTTTTATTGAAATATTTCTACAAATTTACGTTTGTAAGAAACACATTTTAGTGCTATTTAGTAAAAATACTTTGTATGCATGATATTATGTGAATTCCGCATACTGAAGACAAGATTCCATGCAATAAAATTCGGTTTAATAGTGTGGCAACAGGATAATTTTTAGAATATTGATTTTTATTATAACTAAATTATTGTTTTAATTTTTATTTGGTTGGAAAATTATGAAAAATTCATGCATTTAAAAAGTAAATAAAATGCTTCATTAAATGGTAGCCCTAAAATTTGTATGTCTATGTATTTTGTGAGAAGAAAGTACAATTCAAAATTATTTTAAATAAAAAATAAAAGTTGGTCTCATAAAACAAGTTGGTAACTCTCTCTTCCGTTACTTACTGTTTATCAAAACAAAGCAGCCCGTTAATCCCAAACTCCCACAGCTAAGTAAAGATAAAGACGTGCCTCGAAGCTATGAAAATATTGGCACACTAAGTAACCGATCCCGTTTATTATGCACTTCTAATCTTCCACACACATACACGCAACTGATAATGAAATTTAAATTGTTGAGTGTAGGAAATGTGTGTTTGTAAAAGAAAATAAAGTTAAATAATCCGTCTACCATCGTCTAACGCAGCGAGCTCAGCTCATCAAAATGCTGAAAAACAAACACAAATTCTCGTTCGTTGCCGTAAATTAGAAGACTTGATTAAAAATAACATTTTGCTGGCTAAGCTACGGCACCATTGGGTATTCGCAGCGTTTGTGGTGCATGTGGGCATAATAAAATTTATATTTGTTTTCGCTGTGTATGCGTCAGTGTGTGGGTGCGTGCATTTGTCCTGCGGCGTGATGTGTTGGCCAAACACCGGGTTCATAAATTATTCTTTAAAGGATAAGCTTTTACGAGGGTGTTACACACAGTGTTGTGCGTGTAATTCGGGAGAATTTAAAGAATATAAATTTTAAATTATTTGAGGAAATTTTATTTGTTCAAGCAGTAAACCATGAAGTGGTAATATATGGAGAATTAATGTGGAAAAATGGTAATAAACTCAAGTTACTGTTAGCAAAATAATGCGAGGAAAGTTCAAATCAATATTGAAACCACGATAAACTATTAGAAACATCCACAAAGAAGTTTTAGATCTCACATGAGTGTCTGTAAAAACAAATTAGTACTCTCTTTGAGACTGCTGAGCCCAGAAAAGCAAAAGAAATCCAGACAATCCGAAAACCAAAAATTTGGAAGTATAATCGTCGCTAAAAGATCGTTTAGATCTAATAAGAAACTTCTTAAGTGC
This sequence comes from Zeugodacus tau, assembly GCA_031772095.1. Taxonomy (NCBI): domain Eukaryota; kingdom Metazoa; phylum Arthropoda; class Insecta; order Diptera; family Tephritidae; genus Zeugodacus; species Zeugodacus tau. The sequence goes on from CM062650.1 coordinate 12,667,151, forward strand.
TATACTTAATACTGCCATGGAACGCTCTGTGCCAAGACGTCTTAAAGTACTCCGAACAAACTTACTAAAGCCACATAATAATTAAATTGAAACTAATTTATATCATTATTATGAGTAAATTGCCGAATGCAGTTTTTTCACAAATCCAAAATTAAATTAATGGCATAGTAAGTTACTTGAGACTTAATTTCGATCGAACGTTCAACTTTACCAAACTTAACTTAAATTAACTAAACTTAACATCATTAAATATTACTAACCCTTTTCGCACAGCCAATTTAATTTACGATAATAGATCAGCTGTTATAAATAGTTTTTTTTTGCTTTTCATGTGAAGTTGGTGTTGGAAGTTTCATCAAATAATTACTATTTTATTATTTGTTTCCAGCAGCGACATCTACCGTCGAGTATTAAGAACAAAAAATATGTAATTACAAATACGTTCTTTGTCCAGGGTTGCTTGCATTTTCAAGTCGATTATAATTCGATTAAAAATTAATATAGAAAATAAAATTTCTATTTTGTGTGGTAAAGCTAAATCAGCACTATAATCGAGCAAATAGCGGTTTAAGCTCCTGTTTACTTAATTAAATTTAGCCTAACTTAATTTAATTAAAATTAAATTTAATTTAACACAATTAACTTAAACCTATTTAACGTAACTTAACTTGACTTAACATAACTGCACTTAATTTCCGTAACAGCATATCATATGTTATAATAAATAAATTAAATGCACATTAATAAATAAATTTCTGGACTTCAATATTTCCACTTTAAAACTCATAAAATTTATAAATACAGCGAAAAATTTCAGTTTTCATTGCCAAGCAGAATTCATCAAACTGGCGTCCGGTCTTGTCACATTTCTGATTGCCGCATACATTCCACCAATAACACTCCACCAAACTTCCATCGCTTTGCCATTTCTACTGAATAGAAGGCAACAAAAATTAAATAATCGCACATCCCACGAGTGTCTCGTACCGAAAAAAGCCCATTTATTCAAAGTGTTAATGGCAAAAAAATTTACTGGGTTTCATAGATCGGTTCACAAGCCTCTATTGTTGAACTGTACAGCGTGAGAGCGCAGTGTGTGTAACTGTTTTCAGTGTGAGGGTGTGTTTAGCTACTGTGGCTGACAGTTTAACCAGGCCAACTCTTCAAGTGGCTGGTTGCATGTGCGTGAATTGCATTCAAGCGGCGCCAGAGCGTTTTTTTATTGGAAAAGTATTGCTGCTGAGTGACCGCAGTATGTGGGTGTTTGAGAAAAGCGCGAGTTTGTAACTGACAGCTGAGATTGCCCGCCAACTTACTGGCGATATTGGAATATGGCACCTTTTGTCTCAGCCAAGTTGTGGGGCTACCTATGGGAAAAAATATTCATAAGGGTATGAAGTCTGTTGAAATTGCTGATTTAGTTTCATTCTATGCTTTGCGAAAATGTATTCAGTGGATGTCTGTTGATTGTCCATTCTCAGTTTAAATATCGGAACGCTAAATTTCATAGTTATAATCTGATTCTTTCCCAGTATAATTTACTACTTGTGGCTTCGGCTGCTGATCGTGCATGAGAAAAGAAGAGCTATAAAGCTGACTACCGATTCCATACAATTCATGCATTCGTAATTCGTTGATAGACTTTTGTCATAGAACAGTACATACCTATATTGGAGTTAGGATTGAGTAAGTCATCGCCGAGCTTGTATTGAACAACAGAACGAGAGTATTTGACATTACTATCGAACATCTTCCGACAAATTAAACAAACTTTACCAATATTCGGTTCATTCTATATACAAACACTACCAATATAGGTGACTTTGGAATCCTTATAGAACCTGGACCCTTTAGAAAACATCATATGTGAAGTAAGTGAATTTCGAAGGGTTAATTTATGAAGAAGAAGCAATTAATATAGGTTCTATATATAGATTTCATGGTAAAATTACGAGTAATCTATAATGATAGATGACAGTCGGGTATACATATTCATACAGAAACCTGATTTACATCCAGCCAAGGACTGTTAACTGAACAGTATTTATGTATGAAATATATGAAATATGAAATCAGCCACTACAACAACAGAACGGCTTAGAAGATTTTTAGCTTTTGAGCTCCGTTTCGAAATATAGAAAAAATATTAGGGTTGTATGAAATTTAATTCGTGGAAATTGACGTGTATTTTAGGGAACTTTTTGTATACTATAGGAGTAGATTTATTTTTTTTTTTGTTTTGGAAATTTCATATAACTGATTATATACACTAGGAAGAACTTTTAAATATTCATTTACTCCCGCAAAAGTAATGCCCCTCAGTCGAAGATGTCTGTAACATATATATTTTTAATACCTATTGAAGGCTGTGTAAGCTTTCTGCAGAGGGCAGTGCCGATTTCCTTGGAGAAAATAAAAAATTATTCAAACAAAATTAAAAACTTTCAAATTACCCAAACTGCTTGCAGCATTTCCACGAAACAGCCATTTTAAAAAGTTCAAATTGGGTTTGTTAAGTAAATAGCTTTTTGAGGTTATGTACAAAATTATAGCGGTACATATGTAAATGTTTGCCTGCGAAAGAAAACCAAATATGTTGGACACGAAAAAATAAAAAATTCAGAATTAAAACATAAATCAAAAAGGAAAGCTAAAAATCCATGGTCTCATTCGCATTTTCATTCATTGATATTAGTAAGCCAGCAAGCTTAAGGTCATGTGTTTGAGAAAAAAACGCTGCATACATAAAAGAATTCATGTGAAATCGGGCATATCCAATACATACAATGCCATTTCTATGCAATATATACAATACATATGCAATTTTTTGCAAGCATTGCGGTTTTTATGAGCCAGAGGTAGTATGGATGTTCTCATAAGCGTAAATATATAAAACAATACTCCAGAAACACGCAAAGTAAACAGATGTGCAAACGTATACTAACAATACTCATATTTACATGCATTAGGGCGGTATTCGAGACTGGAAATTAAATATCTTTGTTATTACTAACATCACTCGTCGTATTATTCATGTCATTCATGTTCAATATAAAAAGAAAAACATTTTTTGCCACTTGGGGATAGTTAAGTCGTTCCTAAGATAACCCTAAAAAATATAAAAAATATTTAATTTGTTTAAAATATAAAAAATCTACACTAATATGGCGGAAGACACTCTATATAGATACACTGCTATATGTCTTATATTGCCCCAAGATCCTTAATCTACCTCGCACGATTTAATTTCGAATTTTAACAGCACCCTATATATGAGAAAAATATAAATTGTTTGTTTAAAGTGCACTTCTATGGTCGAAGATATCCCACATAAGCCTTTATTTTGTCTTAAGATACTTAACCTGCCTCGTACAAATTCTTTTCCTGCACTTAAGTACCACCCTAATATGCACAGCAGTAAATAAAGTTGCTTGTCATGCATTGCAGCGCTTATTGACATTGCCAACTTTTGACAATTCTGCGTGATGCTCCGCCCACAGCGTGGATTAATATTATTCCCAGCTCTGATCGCCCTTGAATATCCTCGCTGAATTCCGTGTAAATGGAAACTAAAAATACCACATATGGAAATGAAAATTTTCAGAAGAATTTTAAAATTCATATCAGTAATTTGACAGCGAGTTTTGTAAGAAGCGGAGACAAAAGCTTGCTTTTTGTTGTATACTATTTTAGTACCGCAGTCCAATAAAAAGTGCTGGAGGGAAAGAAATTATATCAGAGTTCGCACGCTCTTTTTATAGAAAACCGGAATACAAGTATTTTTATTCTTGCAAATACTATACTATTTGAGTATATTTTACATCCTCAAAGCTATAGTAGTAATATACGTCTTTAAAAGCCTCCAACCTTTACTTAAGGGGTTAGGGGTAAACAGAGACACGAAAAAATGAGAATTGTCAGTCATTTTTTTGCTATTAAATCATGTTATTTTACAAAAGTAATAATATGTCAATATTATAAAATGTTTTGACCTAAAGTCACGAAAATTTGTAAAAAAAAATTATAATTTCCAAAGTTATAGCTGTCTGTGTTGACCCAGTTTTAAAAAAAGGTCTTTGCGGTGACAATCATAAGTCCTTGGATATTCATCCAAAATCAATCGGATAAAAAACATTAGTTTTATAAATATATAATCCTGGGCCTGATCGAAGTTTTTTTTTCAAAAATAATAACGGCCTCAGGAAATTTTTTTCTAGCTTTTCGGGAAAAAATCAACAGTTAAATGGTCTTAAAAAATCGATTTTTTTGAAAAAAAAAATCTTTGGTTCAGGCCTGAGTTTATTATGCATTCTACGAAAATACAAAATACGAAAATGCAAAAAAAAAAAATTGATTTTTTGAAAATCCTGACTACCTCTAACCCCTTAACTATATACAGACTGAAGACTAGAAACAGATAACCCAAAAATCATCAACTTGTGTTCAACTCGTATCTGCAAGACTATCCATAGCACCCTCAAGGATTATACAAATCATTCCGACAAGCATACCTGTAATATAAGTGAAAGAGTAAGGGTGTGAGAGTTTGAGTGCGTTAGAATAAGACTCTCGCACATTTTCTAAACTAAAAATACAACTTTTATACTTTGATACTAAGAGTCAACTGAAGTGCTGTCCAAAGTGCTTTTAAAGCTTCAAGCGCCTTTGTGTTATAAGTAGTAATATCCCTATGGTTGTAGGTGTGAAAATAGTCATACCGGTCACTAATATACACACTTAAGTGTATTTAGTTTTTGTATGCTGCAGCCACTTCCACGTGAATCGCATATTCATGTGCTTTATGCGCCTTAAAGTATGCTTCATAGTATTTGTAATTGCGCTTTTCCACTCACTCCGGTTAAGTGTCATTTATTACTCACTGCTACCTACTACAAAAACAACAATACAAAAAACAACGAAATAATAAATAGAACCTTGCACCACAACAACAACACATACTACTATTTACAACTTATACTCATCGTCCTTACAGCCATTTGACATTCACTTTTCCTTCATACATTGTTTACACATCTATATTTGTTTCACATTGTGTTTGTATATACGTATGAATATGTCAAGCTTGGATGCAAATGCGCTGGTTATGACGCACCAGGGCGTATGGGCGCTCATCAAGGCAGGTGTATATATATTAAAATGCAAATTGCTGGGGACGAGTATTAATGTATCCCATATCCAGATAAACTTGTAGCGAGTGAGAGAACAGAATCATTACGGCAAAAATATGTGAGAAGTATGGGAATAAAGAAGAGAGTGTGCTAATATTGTCAACATTTACAAATGCTTGATATGATTTTCAGATTGTGGTTAAGGTATAATAATTTATTGTTGTTTTTGTTGTAGCAAAAGGGTTTAAAACCCGCACTTATGTGTTTTGGACACTTAGTAAGTTATATATTAGCCTTTGTCACCTTACTACACTTCGTGCTTTATAAGAATACTAACTTTAGACTCAGTCATATGAATACTTGTTGTTGTCGAATTTGTTGTTTGCTATCGTATTGGCACTCAAGAACTAGTTAGTTTCGTTAAAATACAAAACTTCATTGTTCGAACCGGTTTCTTCGAGAGATTCAATCCTGTGCTATCAGTGCTAAGATCATTGGAAAATAAATTGTTGTTTTTGTATAGGAAGTACAAAACTTAAACTGTCTCATAGGACTGCTGAAGCTGTATTAATTTCGTTTTCCGACTAAAGTGCTGAACATACCCTTCTTTGAACTTCTTTGGAACACTTCGAACGGCTATGGGCGGTGAGTCATCTCGAATCATTATCGGCATTTATACAGTGTTCCCAATGCACACCTCTGGTATCAGATTCGCAAGTTATACTATCTTCATCTCTCGACACCTTCCGAAGTTAAGGTACTCTAATGAATTCAGTGATGGAATTTTGACTTGATTTTGGAATAAAAAATTAACAAAACTGCTGCCGTTGATTGTTTTAAAGTCGCAAAGGCTGTGGAAAAAAGTAAAAACTGCGCTGTTATTTCTCAAATTATTTATGTGGAGCTCCCTAATGGAGACTTGTTCACAGCGTGTTCTCACTTATAAAAACCAACGAAAATGGACTTTTTCTGAGTATTATATGAATTTTGGGTTCTCTGTGCAGTCATTTATAGCCAGTTGAAGTGAGGGAAGAAGGTTTTTTTACATTTTAAATATATTTTTACATTATAAAGACGGCTCGATCTCGCTACTGAGAGAGACAGTAGAAGCAACTTGTGGTATTGGCCTTGATATTATTCGAGGAGGGTCTTCAGCTTTCCACACACTGTTGGATTTTATGAAAAAAGGTTTTTGGAATAAAAAATATGTGATAATAAACCACATAAAAACCGAAAGAGTTTACTTTTCCCAAGTGTTAAGCCAACCCACTAGAAGTCAACTGACAGTTGGGTACTCAACAATTTCGACTGCAGACTCACTTGCACTCGCTGCTCACAAAGCTTGCATGTGTGGCATGGTTTAATGTGCTTAAGCTCATGACAGCAGAAAGCGAGTATTTTTCAAGCTAACAATCTTGCAGCAACTGATGCAAAGTATAATACAGCAGCAACTAGATGTGAGAGTGTATGTTGGACACTACACAGTTGTTGCCTGCAACTGTAACTGCAACTTAGCAGTGGAAATATTTGTTTTTGTCAAGTTGCTCGTGGAAAATTCAACATTAATAAAATACTCATAGCTCACTCAAACATATAAGATAACACTTAACCGCAGCAGGAATTCGAAAACACACATACACATTCACACACGAATATGAGCAAATGGCAAGCATGGTTTCGGTATTAAAGGCTGCCAAGTATCTGCTACATCAAAGTTGCATGCCACATGTTGCACACATATTGCTGCAAAACATGCACATTTCCGTTATGTTGTGCGAAACACCGTTAGCACCTCTGGCGTTTGTTGCGTCTGGCACTTCGCAGCTGTGCCATGTGATTTGTGGCGTTTATCCGACACTGGAGAGTCTGAAGGCAATTTAATATGTATCAGTGTATGTTTTGCGTATCCTTAAGAAGAAAAATAACAACAAAATAATTTATGGTTTTGCAAAATAAGCAAGTGAGATCAGAGCGATAGAATATGCGATATTTTGTTTGTCTAGAAAAACATAAGGATCTTGTGATATTCCTGTGATGGACATGAGATCACAAATCCCAAATGTATAAATATTGAACGGTGTAGAATTCTTTACACAAAAGACTATTGCTGATGACTTCTATTCCATTTCCGTAACACAAAAGTCCATTACTGATGCGTTCTGCTCACCTCCTTCCCGATCTACCATTATTTGATCATTTACTTTAAGATTCTCACCGAATATCACAGAGATGAAAAAGAAGATTGACTTGACTCAAAGTCAAGACGAACAAGAATAAGCTCTTCGAGTGGTCTTAATCATTAAAAATGAATCACATTAACAAAGAGAAGTCATGCTTGCACCGGACGAACACAATACCTCAATCCGTTCGTAGATTAGAATTCAGTCAAAAGCAGTATTATTCACATTCGGAGTTAATTAGTATGGAATAAAGGAAATATATTCAGAAAACTGGATCACTATGACTTTAGCATAAGGTTACTCAGTATATAACTTTAAGGCTGAACCAACATTATGTTCGCAAAGTATAAGTATCCGATCTTAATGCTTTAGCGATGTCTCGTTCAGATACCTAAAGTGTCGTATCGCAATGTTAACAAAACGAATCGGTTTGATGGGTCGCAAATTAAATTTTAGCAAGAATGTTAAAATGCGCGAAGGACGTATAGATTGTTGAATCTACCGGAGTGCCAATGCTTTTTGAAGTTCTAAAACTGCATTTATATAAAGGTCTCTATTGGTACCTTGTATATTGGGAAGACTAACTTAGTTGTGTATTGCCAGAAATTCACTGAAATTCTACAGTAACTCTAACAATAACAACGTCGAATAAATGTCGGATGATTGCCGTTACCCCAATAAAGAGGCCTATCAAAAGGAACTTTCTTCTATGTTAACTTATTTCTGAAAACTTTGGAGGCAAACCTTATAAAAGATAAGGATTGGAACAGATTTTTGTAACATCATCTGAGCTAAATGAACGGATAAAAGCTTACTGCTATGTTCTTTAGCTACATATAATTATAATGTACCTTCACAACGAAACAGCTAGAACTGAACTGAACCAGCTTACACAATGATCGGCATATGGAATATGGGTTACATTAGATCCATCACAACTACTGGTCATTTTGAATTGCGTGCTGTCAATGTTGAAAGCCATAACTTATTCCTGGAACTCTTCAACACCAGCAGCTGTAGGTTTCCACGGATTGCGACACGCTCAGTGGAGTGGCCTGAAGGCTTCGTATTTGCTATTTGTTGGATATTTTGGTTTTGTAAATGTAGTGTCATAAAACGGTCGCCAAATAGTTTCTGTCGGGCTTGTCTATCATTGATGGGAAATCAAACCGAGATGGTGCAGATGCAGTCGTTGGAAGGGTATAGCGGAATTTCTATGAATTTTCTCGAACAGTCAATGAGATGGATGAATGGTTATGAGGCCGAACTGTCAGATGTTCCCATATACTACTGCCATTGCAACGGTCTAGTTAAATATATTACGGATTTAGCAAACAAAGAAGATGTACTCTTACAGAACTAGTCCAATAACTTGTGATTCTAAAAGAACGCGACCCCCTTTGATATAAGAATCAGATAGTAGCACCGGATTTAATGGACAGGCATGGATATCGATATGTTGAAAGTCGAACTGTCGGTGGGACGGCCTTGTTCAACTTTCGACTCTACCGACTAGTTCCACTTATACATCTATGCACAGATGAAATAATAGAATCTACGAGGTGTGAGTAAGTTAACTTTTGGTTACTTTTTACGATTAGCGAACTCAGGAAGAACATTATTACTGAATTCTGTAACTAAAAGAACATCAATATACCGTCCAAATCAATTTCTAGTAACCTAATGATATATAATTACATCTGGTCTCCAACTTGCTTCGCAAATTCCTTACTTATTCCCGCATAAATATTGTCCAATACATAAGTATATATTTGCTTTGATTACCATTTACATTTGCGAAATTTTATACGTAACTGCTGCTGTTCCCACCAAAAAACTATATTTGTAGACCGAAATCTCTATTTTGCTTTATAGCATAACTCAAATGGAATTGCTTGTCTCACTTTGATTTGCCTTGCCTTTTTCTACTTTACTGCCGTCAAGTGCGAAGCAACAAAGGTCTGCTATGCCTCTAATCGCCAACCAATATGCCTAATGTTATTCAGCTATTGACTTTACACACCACTTCGTACTCCTACGCTTCTTAGCACAAACATATTTATTGATTTTGTTCAAACATTTGCCACACATATGCCTCAGTTTGGTTGAAATCCGCTTTTCTATGCTTATACTCATACAACATTGCTCGCTTTGTGGCTTCGTCGGCGTTTTAATGCGCATCATGTGCTTCCTTTGCTGGGTCAACATGGCGTATACGTGACCCAAAGGCACTCACTGGCACACATGCTCCGCTTCAGCACACTACTCAGCTTGGTTGAAAGTGGCGTTGAGGTGGTCAAGTTTGTTTTGTGCATTTACGTTGCTTGCTTTGTCATTTGCTAACGCACTAACAACAACAACAACAAATACTCATAGCTTTTCCAGTCAGTGTGTTGCCTTTGATGTGCGCTGTTAAACGCCTGTTGGTTGTTGGCTTAAACACAGCGCATTGCATAATTTATGGTTCAAAATGTGTTGCTGTTATTGTTGTTGCTCGTTTTAGTACGCAGTTGCCTTTACTCAGCTTTATTCAGCTTTGTGGATTTTTGCTGTGTGACGCAATGGCCGCATGGGGCTTTGACTTTGTTTGACTGAGTTAGACTCTTTAGTTATGCGCATTTATTAGACTCAAGTTGTCTTCGGTTCTAATTACTTTTATAGGCGATTATGATTAATGAATAATCATATCATTGGCTTTGGAGCAGTTCGTTGTCTTTAAGAGTTCAATAGAGAGCAAAATTAAAATAATGCACAAAAATGAATATATAAATTAAGAGAGAGACAAAAATAATGCTTAAAAATCTAATTTTTATTCATGTTTCAATATTGGTCCTTGACCACGCCCGTCATCCATATAACGGTATTATTGAACCAAACGGTTGAAATTGGTCAAGATATTCCTCTAGCCTCCTTATACCCAGTATAATGATTTCCTAACTACTGACTGACTTTATACCATAAATATCGGTTAGTGGTGGAGGTGTGGCTAATAATATTTGGTCACAACTTTTTGCTAAGTATAGCATGACAAAGTACCAAAATGTGTGAACTAGTTGCATATGTTTAATAGACCTAAAATAGCTAATAGCATGGATATCGAACTTTCGATTGACTCTATAAACTACATTTCGAGCAATACATGAGATATCTAATTCAAATTAAATAAACATATTTATTTTTAACACTTACTAATTTTTTGTTAAAAATTGCTAAAATTGGTGAAGACATTTTGTTCGTACCCATCTACCCGCTTGATTTTATATGTACATCATATTACCACCTATGAAGTAAGAAAATTTGCTGAGAATGTGTTGCTTATCTTAATATTTTAAGGAAATAAAAATTGTTGAAATTAATCCAAATTTTCACTTAGCCACCATATGGTGAATATATTGATTTCATTCAATTTGGTCGACTTTAAAGTGATATATCGGTTATTTCCTAAGATATTTTAATGATTCCATATTTTCACTTATTCACCATATGGTGAATTTACTGATTTATTTAGTTTTGTTGACTTCAAAGTGAATTTTTCGCATATTTTCCAAGATATTTTAATGATTCCATATTTTCACTTACCCACCATATGGTGAGTATATTGATTTCATTCAGTTTGGTTGACTATAAAGTGAATTTTTCGCATTTTTTCAAGAAATTCTAATGATTCCATATTTTCACTTACCCACCATATGGTGAGTTTACTGATATCCGTGAGTTTGATTGAATGTGAAGTGACGTATTCACTGTTTACACAGATATTTTAATGAAATGCGAAATTAAGTGAGCATATGAACAATAATATTAGTTAATGATATAAAAAGAATTATTGGAAATAGTTCAAAATTTTATTTATGTAATAATGAGTGGCGTGTTCATGCACTTTACAGAGATCTCTAATTTATTACAAAATTGAATCGTAGCCAAGCTTCCCTAACTTACTCATTTTTATACTCTCGCAAAAAGAGAGTATTATACTTTTGTTCACATAACGGTTGTTTGTAACACCCAAAACTAAACGAGTTAGATATAGGGTTATATATACCAAAGTGATCAGGGTGAAGAGTGGAGTTCAAATCCGGATGTCTGTCTGTCCGTCCGTCCGTCTGTGCAAGCTGTAACTTGAGTAAAAATTAAGATATCTTGATGAAACTTGGCACACATGTTCCTTGGGACCATAGGAAGGTTGCTACTGCCACGCCCACAAAATGGCGAAAACCGAAAACACATAAAGTGCCATAACTAAGCCATAAATAAAGCTATGAAAATAAAATTTGGTACAAAGGATCGCACTATGAAGGGGCATATTTGGATGTAATTTTTTGGAGAAGTGGGCGTGGCCCCGCCCTCAAATAGGTTTTTTGTATATATCTCGCAAACCAATAGAGCTATATAAACCAAACTTTCTGCAGTCGTTTCTTTTAGCCACTTATTAATACAGTCCAAAAATGAAATCGGATAATAACCACGCCCACCTCCCATACAAAGGTTAGGTTGAAAATTACTAAAAGTGAGTTAACTCACTAACGAAAAACGTCAGAAACACTAAATTTCACATAAGAAGTGGCAGATGGAAGATGCACTCCGATTTTTTTACAAAATGGAAAATGGGCGTGGCGTCGCCCTCTTATGGGTCAAAAGCCATATCTCAGGAACTACTCGACCGATTCGACCAATGAAACTTGGTTTGTAATAGTTTCTTTACATCCCAATGATATGTTATGAAAATAGGCCAAATCGGTTCCCAACTACGCCTACTTCCTATATACCAGGATTTTGAAGACGATCTGAATCGTTTACTTTACAATATGTAAAGTAAGCACTAGTGAAGATATCGGTGCAGAACGTTGCACAAATACTACGTTTATAGTGTGGCAGCCCCATTCTAAAAATCGCCGAAATCGGACTATGGGTTTTCAAGGCCCCATATATCGAACATGAGGACCTCGGTGCTTCTAACCTAATATTAGGGTTTCCAACTTTCAATGGACTTTATACAATATATATGACGAATATGTAAGTCAAATTGTGTATTATATAATATTAATAAAGTTAAATAAATAAATTGCGAGAGTATAAAATGTTCGGTTACACCCGAACTTAGCCCTTCCTTACTTGTTATGTTACATTTTATTACAAACTTTTGTTCAATTATGGCATTTTGCAAAGAGTTTTTTTCTTTCTTCTCTTAAATTTTATTACAAACTAGCTTTTTACCCGCGGCTTCGCCCGCAGTGGAGTCATTAAATAAGTATGAGAGATAAAGGGTAAGGGTATAATAATAGAAATGAGTCAATATGATAACTAAATTTGATTGTTTGGCTGAGATCAACAATTTTTAAAAATTACTACAGACAGAAGTTTCAACACTTTAATATATGCTTATTGAAATCCAACAACAAACAAATAAAGTTTTCCTGTCGCGTACAAATATGTGTAAATTCCTGGCATTAGATACACGTGAACAGGCTACATAAAGCTGACCATGAGAGAAGCATTTGTTTTCTAAATGCACTCCTGCTACCTGTAATGTTTGTCCTTGTGCCTTGTTTATAGTAACAGCAAAGCTAAGCTTGACGAAACTGAATCCTTTTAAATTGGAATGGAAGGTCAGTTGGAATAATTGGTATCCAAGGTATTATAACACTATTTCCCTTACCGACACCTGTTAAAATAGTAGCACCAAGTATGTTTTGTCCCAATTTTGATATCCGAAGCTTTGTTCCATTACATAGCCGAGGAGCATCTAGATTTCGCATAAGCATTACTGGTACATTTAGTTTCAATTGAAGTTTATGTGACGGTACACCCGATAGTTCAAGTCGATTTAAAAACTCCACAGGATATGAAGTACTTAGTTCCGTATCCATAATTGTATCCATTGACAAATATTCCTTTATTTCTCCCTGAACCTCGTTTAAAATGTCAGTGTTGATCCTATTAACGATTTCATTTCTTGGTGCTAATATTGCTCTTGCACACAACCACTGATCACTACATAATTTTTTTTGCAATTCCGAAAAAACATTAGCAATGAGATCCACATCACTTTCTACTAAATTACAAAATTCTCTTGACAGTGATATGTAGCCTTCAGCGTCAACGTCTAAACAACCATCACCAATTTTCAACAACATTTCTGCGTAAAGTCCTGAATCCACGTCATTAAAAAGATGCACCCTCATATTATAAGCTTGACGACGAGAGTGCACGAGAGTGTGACGGAAATCACCAGGCAATAAAACTACCATGCCTCCCATTATATCTGTACTATCTCGCAAGTCCTGGAGGGTCCGGTTTGAAGCTTCTATAGCCTTCTTGTGAGGCATTGTACTTTCATCCCACACTAAAAGCTTGCATTCTACCTCGTACCCTATGTTACTTCTAGTACCTTCCAGAGTATATGTACAAAGTTTCATGATGATCGGTTCAGTAGTTTTTGCGTGAAAGCGTAACAAACAAACTTACATTCGCATTTATAATATTAAGTATTAGTATTAGTATTAGTATAGTATTAGTATGAAGTATGATACTCAGCAGAAACTCCATACATTCACCTCTCTAACTATCATAAAAGTCCTCCAACATTTACTTATTATATTCCGCGCGCTTATATTATATTCATATTGCATCATAAACTTGTAATCTCCTTAAATAATCAAATGCTTGGCTGCTGGCATACAATCAGCCATAACTTACAAACCGCTATAACGTACGTATTTCGTATGTTATGCAATGTCGGCTGCGGCACACATGTATTTGACAATTTTGGAAGCTAATAAGGCGCTTGTACGATTGTAAATGTGACAACTTATAATATACATATCTCGTTACTTTCGTTTGATATGTGACGTATATGCATGTAAATACACATAAGTACATGTTATTAAAGGATGTACCATATAAGTGAATGTGGTCATATATATGTTTAAGGATGTGCTTGTGCGTTATTCACGAGGCTGCCACTGACAATATGATAACTATCGCCTTTGTAATTTTCTTACAGCCAGTCAAAATCACGTGTCCACATACCACTTTCCTTGCGATTGCATATCATAAGTATATGTATACATATCAAGTACATATATAAATTTATATACATACAACTTTAATGAAATACTCACTCCTGCGGTACCACAAAATGCTGTTTTATCAAATTGGTTTTGTCAGCATTGACGTCTACAAGCCTTGCAATTTTATTACGAAAATTATACATGCGCAAGAGTATATATATATATATGTATAATGTAGCCATACGCCTAAATATATGCTTATGTATATATTTCCACTTATAAACGCATGCCATTGTATGTCACTTGTTATAGCCTTGTCATACACACAACTACATACTTCAGTGTGCAGGTAGTTTGATAGTTTTTGACCATATTGCGGTGGCACATAGCTCATATGACTATAAAGCTGATATACATACACTAAACATATTCAAAAATTCGACTGATTGTATAGTAGTCTGTGCTTAGAAATCATGTACGCAAAAGGTAATTGACAAGTTGCCACATAATCAGCCAACTTACATCATACTAATTTGTTTAAGTAGCTGAGAATATATGCCCATTTGGTTTTGGTGTGTAGCTTAAACCATGAGTTAAGCCAAAAATAAAAGAATATTTTTTATTTCAATTTATTCGTATTATATTTAATTACTTAAAAGTAATGTCACAATAATTTTACAGCACCAAAAATATTGTTATATCTTCTTAACTTAAAAGAAAAACATTTTAGACAAAAACAATAACTACTACATGTCAATTGTGATAAGTGACAATTGAAAATGACAAGTGATATATGACAGCTGGCATAATTACTTAAAATTAATTGTGACAATAATTTTATAATACCAAAAAATATTAAAATTTCTTCATTATTTAATGTACAACTTTTCTTCATTATTTAAAAAACCAAAGTACTAAACACCGACGGTGATAACTGACAGGTGACTGCGGATATACTTCTCTAATATCTAAAGTGACATAATCTTTAACTATATCGGAATTTGTAATTGACATATACCATTTTTATTTTTTTGTACTTTTTTTATGTACTTTTATGACAGTTTTACTCCATATACTTCTGTTACAACTAACATCTCATTTGACTATTTTACGAACATTGATTGAGAGATGACAGCTTTCGTTCACAGACTTTGAATATTATAAGTAACATATGGCATAATTCTAGAGAATTTTGTGATATTTAGAATGAACTGAATTAGTTCTGATACCTAAAATATTATAACACTTTATATAACCATAACAGGTGACAGCTCAACAGCTGGACTTTAAATGTGATAAATAACAACTTGTATAATATTTAGATATCTTGAGATCCTTCAATGAGTATGTACATATATGTATGACAGATGTTAAATGACAGCAAATTTAATTTTAAATCATTTTAGGAACACAAAATTACATGTGACAATTGATTTAGTTTTTACTCTTTGTAATTTAAAAAGCAGTTGTTTTAATGAATATATCTCCAGTCCATTTTATTTCTTTTCAATGACAAATTACTTAAATGTTAGTTGATAGAACCGTTTACATATATGACCATAAAATAAATGTAAAATAAAGTTTAGTAAAAACTTTCTATCCGCTAGTGTCATCAAATGTTTAGTTTTTTTATTGTCAATCTTCTGTTAATTGTCAATTGTCAGCTGTCATATACATTTGTACTGCAAATATTTTTTATGTCTAAAAAAGCTGTCAACACATCAACCCTTGGAAAAAGTATTTCACGAAATTGTTGCTGTCTTTTAGACTTTGTATATTGCCAACTATCACTTGTCATCTGACAAATTTACTTTTTAATAAAATGTAATGAAGTCTGTATAATACTTACTGTAACTTGACATATCGCTAGATTTAAATTATACCATCTGTCAACTGTTAGCTGTCGGTAGTCATCATGATATTATACATAGCATATTTGACTTTTTCAAACCTTTCTACGCTAGCACAATACATAAAGTTAGATTTTGTTCTTGTACTATTCTGCTTTAGTGACGTAGCAACAACAGAATCTCACAAGCATTGACCATTAATGAACCTCTAAAATTTAAGGCAGTAGCCAGCTTTACTGGATTCAAAAAATCGATTTTTTTGTTTTGTTTTAATTCTCTTCCAAAATTATCCAAGAATATGTCTCTAAAATTCCAGAAGCCAATTCGACATATTTTCGAAGCTAAAGCAGTTTTAGTGGCCGAGCGTCGAGCAAATGAGAATGCTCAGGCAGACCTTTAATGCACGTTTTCTCGAGTTTTCAGTTTCACAAGTGTTAGAAAACGGTGCCGGCGATAGCAAAAAGAATATATGTCTGATCGAAAAAAACCAAAGTGATCTAGCTTCAGTATTAAATTATCTTCTATTTGAACTAAAAAAGTTGGACAAAAGTATTATTTAAACTACTTACTTTGCAACTTAAAGTCAATTTTTTCTTAAAAAAGTGAATTTTTTTTCAAACTTCGAAAAAATTTGGAATTTTTTAACTTCTTTGATATTTTTTTAGTTCATAAAGAAAAGAAATTTATAAAAATTAAAAAAAAATTTGGTTCGACTGTGTCAGATGCATCGCACGACCTCCATCACCGGCACCGATTTACAAGTGCGACTTTGAAAAAATTTCAATATTTTTTAATAATAAATATTGTTTTTTAAGCCTTAAATATAGTACACTATCGTCTTAAAATTCCGTTTACTGCAATTATTTCCCTCCATTTCAGAAAAAATTGCTAAAAAAACGCTTTTTTTCGGCTTCTAAAGCAGACTACTGCCTTAAGTTATTTTAAAAATTTTATTCCCTATGGAATATTCAATAACCTTTTATAAAACACTTCATAAAATCTGCGTCCGTAGCCTGCAGCTGAGTAATTCATACTTTTACTCTCAGCCACACCTTCTCAATGGTCACACTGTCTCGTTGCATAACTTAAGGCGCGCTAACAACCTCTTTACGATTTCGACTGAGTAATTTATAAATTTCCAATAAATATTATTTTTTACGAGACTACAAAGCGAAAACGAAGTTATCCTGTTATACCTCGGTGTTGCCATTGGCAGAGTTAATGGAAATTTTATTGATTTACTGAAGTACACATTATTGGCGGGTCGATGTCTTACAAATGTCGTTAAGACATACATATAAATATATATTTAGTGGGTGTGAAAGGTATTTGAAAGAGTTACAAAATATAAAGGTTGCCTTTCCTTTATTTACATTTTAGTAGCATCATTTTAGGCGCAATAAATTTAAATTCAAATAAACATGCAAAGTGAATAAATATTTGAATTTTAAATATAAAATTATGTTGCCGTTAACAGCTAACATAACAATGCAGCACTTCAATCGGAAGTATACCTTGTTTTCGTAACTAATCACTGCCTACATTAAGGCGCCGCCCTTAATAAGTCAACAGCTATTAGCTGTCAGCTTGATTAAACATTATCAAAGGCTACTTATATTACTAATGCCAGTAAAATGTCATAAATTTCATGACTTAGGTTTTCAGCAAGCACAGCCTAGTTACGGGCACAATTTCACCTTCTTGCAAGTGTCAACTTATGTTCACAATCAATGTACTTTGACTAACTAGCTACAAGTAGCATGACTTTGATAAATTTGTTAGCTTTCTCTGTAGTTTGCTAGCTTAGCTTTTGTTTGCCATAAATTAAACGTCCGCCACACAACAACGATTGGCATACTTTTAGGCGCTCAACAGTTGTTAGCATAAGTTTTAGTTACACATCAAGTGCCTTAAAGTGGCAAATAGTTGACAAGAAGATACACATTTTGTTTGGGTAAATCTTGAGAACGAAGAGCGTACAAAAAGTATAGTATACCTTTAGGCGCAGTAGAGTTATATTATATACAATTTACAGTGCATACTACTTGATGTAAATAAATAACTTATACATGTTATTACTTGACATTAAACTCTTTATAATTTAATGCGACAGGGTCAATCTTGGGATGATATAGAATAACTAATAACTAAGTAGACAAATGGCAAGGCAGTGTATTCATAATTTATATGAAAGGCATAGTAATTTAAGACTGAAGGCAGGCAAGTCACCAATTTCGCATAAAAATTCATATTTATATGCTTCCTAATCACAACAATGCTGACAAGATATTTATTTACATACATTAGTGTTAAGTTGATACTTATATTATTCTAGAACTGTTACACCAAACTAAAGTATACATTGGTTTTTTTTTTAGCCATTTCGGGCAGTATATATTGATATTTTATAACTCCTGTGACTTGAAAATTGATCAAAAGGTGTATAGTTAAATTTAATGGTCATGACAGCTGACACATGACTAATGTCTTAATGACAACAGTCTTCTTCTTCTTCTTGACTGGCGTAGACACCGCTTACGCGGTTATAGCCGAGTCCAAAACAGCGCGCCACGCATCCCTCCTTCTGGCAGTTTGGCGCCAATTGGTTATTCCAAGCGAAGCCAGGTCCCTCTCCACCTGGTCCTTCCATCGGAGTGGAGGTCTCCCTCTTCCTCTGCTTCCACCAGCGGGTACTGCATCGAATACTTTCAAAGCTGGAGCACTTTCATCCATTCGAACAACATGACCTACAGTCTAAGAAGATACATATAAACGAAGTGTTAGGAGCTGAAATGAACACAAAATAAGGTAAATGAAAATTTCTTGATAAAATCAATAAAAGGCATTGAAGTGAAGTAGCAACAGTGAAAAAATGCAGCTGACAGCTGATACTTGATTGATAACAGCTACCAATTAGCAGACGCAAGTAATAATGAATTAATAATAGAGAGTAAAATATATATTATATAATTAGATATAGTAGTGAGAAATCAAAGTGGCTTAAAGAAATTGGTTTTCATGACAGCTGACTAATGACAGATGACAAAACACAACATAAAGTATGGGGTTGGTAAACAAACAAAAAACATACAAATACTTCTAAGTAAGTTGTTATAGAGTTTAGAACTCGTTTAAAAACTAAAGCTGCTGAGCGTTGACAGCTGACAAGTGACATATGACAGTTGCTAAGAATAAATTCTATGCATTTAAATAAAATTATATGAACATATTATTCATTTCATTAATTTACTTTTATAAAAATATTTCAAAAATACATATTTGCGTTTATTTTTCACCACACTTCTCTTTATTTCTTCGTATATATGTACTTTGTGCTACAAGTAAATGTACAGGCGTGTATTGTTAGAAATAATTTAAACAAAGCATGCCCATAGGCGTTTAATGGCATGGATTTACATTTAATGTTGCTGCCCATAACCCAGCTAAAACAACGACAACACACAAAGCAATGTTGACTGAGCAAGCAGCAAATGATACATTGCTCACACACACACATGCACACTTAAAGAAAGCGGCTATATGAACAAATGTCAGTAGGTTTGCATATACTATGTAAATATATATGCAAATTTATAAGCAATCATACAAGTTGAAGTCTAAATTTTGCGGATTTTCTATGTATATATGTGTGAATGTTTTGCAAGTAAAGCAAACGAGGCGTAAAAATACTTTCAGCCAGTTTGTGTTGCAAAATTAAAAATGTTTGCCATTCAAATTTGACTGCTGAAGGAAAAAACACAATTCTTAAAGCTTTCGAATTCACATTTACTTCAATTCGCATGAAATGCTACCTTTGAACACCAATTTCATGCTGAGCTCAGAAAAGTATTAGCATAGCGCCTGAAGGTAGGCAAAGAAGAGACTAATTTACCAATCGTTGGTTGCGAAAAGCGCAATTTCACTTTTATTTAATTTCAGTTAATATGAGGCATGTTCCGGAAATCGCGCGATTTCAATTCGGATTCAAAATTACAATTCGTACGATTTTCTTTTAGGTGTTCTGCAAATCGTACGATTTCATTTGATTTCGAATTTCAATTTGAAACAGCTGATTTCTCTGTGAGAATTTGTTGGTTACAAATTTTAATTATTTTGAAATTAAACAGTTTTTATTAAAGAAACAATGTTTTTTATGGCCATTAATTTGTTGTAAACGATATTATCAAGTTAGAATCGAAAGACGGCATTTGAGAGACCATTCTAATCCGCTGCCGGCACCGGATTCCACGTGAGTTTTGCTAAAACGTTTCTACTTGTCGACTTGCAATGATTTCTTTTTGTTTCAGGTTTATTTCCAGATGTTGGTTAAGTAGGCATGCATTTTCAGTTAACTTAACAAAATTATACATTTGGGAAGAGAAATCTCCATACATAATTTAATGAAATTGGTAGCAAGTCTTAGGTTTTTCGCAGAAGGTTCATATCAACGTTCAGTTATTGATATTGCTTTAGGATATTATCGATATTGCTTTAGGAAGAAGCACAATTTCCAAAATTTTATCTGAAGTGATTAATGTTTAAGAAAATATTTTGTGTCCGATGTAGATTAAGCTTCAAATGTCTGAAGTGGCTTCCAGAAAGCACAACGGCAACGTCGTTTTGGGTAAAAATTTGGAATACCAGGAGTGATAGGATGCATTGATGGTACTCATGCAGCTACGATAAAATAATTTGTAAACAATCATCTTTTTTTAATAGAAAAGGTTTTTTCAGATCAAAAGCGACGCTGCTATGAGTTATTTCTTACTTTGTTTCTAAACTTGAGTTTCGGAAACATGTAGTGGACTTGCTGCTCTTGTGGTAACCACAGCTTCGCTGCCTGCCTTGGGACGTTCTTCTTCCGATTCACTAACTCTCTACCCCAAAGCTTACAGAATCTTAAATGCCCTCAACGACAGCGGAAAATTTAACAAATCTTGGCAACGCATGCTTAACTATTTGTTAATATATGCTCATATAATGATATTATTTTTATTTTTTTATTAAATACGTACATTTTAATAAAAGTTTCTTAAACAAAAAATTAAGTTGGATTCAAAATCGCTATCGTTTATCTTGCCGAATATGAAATCGAAAAATTGTAACAATTCCGATTTGCAGAATAGGGCGATAAAACGATTTGATGATGTTCGAAAAAAAAGGGAACAATTTACAGAACATGTCAAACGATTTGAAAACGGAAAATGCTAAAATATTGCCCGAAAACGATTTGCAGAACATGCCTGTATATTTTCCTTTGCGTTTCTGTCTTACCAGTATGCAACTTTCTTATTTATTCTTTGTTCTTGTTTTGTAGAACGTGTTAAACATATTTTATAAGTCCGCGTCTAAATTATACAAGATTTCGAATTTAAACATATCCTTTAAGCTACTAGTGCCAGTTTTTCGAACCTAACCTCAACAAATGTTTTTGTGCGTTTTTTTTTAATAAACTATATATTTTTAGCTTACATACACATATACCTGCTTAGAGAACTAATAGCCTTTCGCAGAAAGTAAGCTATTTTGTCTGGCATAACAAATTGTGTTGTTTTGTATCTATATTCTTGTCTGCATTGAAGCGTTTGTAGCAATTAATTTAATGTAGCCTATTTTTAGGCATTTCGCCCTTGGCAATTTTATTACCTTAACATATGTAAAAACATAATATGTATAGGCGTAGCTGTATTCTAAGTACACTGGAACTGAGTGCATTTTTGTTGATTGCCGCGAGAAGAAACGCATGAACGTGAAGCGTAACAATAATATTACTCTATAACTTGTTTATTCTGGTTCGTAATGGGAAGTGATATCTGTATGCATTTGTATATTATGAGTACTTAAATGTGATAAAAATTATAAGAGATGTAAATCAAAAGCAGGATAAGCGTTAAAAGTGTCGGTGTATAAAATAAAGGTTGTTCGTAACGCTAAGCAGAATATTTTTGTGGCAAATTTCAAACATTGAGTCGACACTCTTACTTTTAAGGTATGATATCATAAAAGTTTGGTTGCTTTTGGCGCTTTAAAGGCACTATTTAATTGACAATTCTAAGTAATATTGGTGTGTATTGAATTTTTACACTGAATCTTTCAAGAAGTTTTGTCCACATTCATTTAATTTATCAGGAATTATTTTCTTTTCTTCAGTATACATAGTTTTAGAAATTTCACTTTTACGAATATAACAATTTTCCTAAATAATAAAATAATATTTTTTCTTTCAAATATAACGGGTGATTTTTTTGAGGTTAGGATTTTCATGCATTAGTATTTGACAGATCACGTGGGATTTCAGACATGGTGTCAAAGAGAAAGATGCTCAGTATGCTTTGACATTTCATCATGAATAGACTTACTAACGAGCAACGCTTGCAAATCATTGAATTTTATTACCAAAATCAGTGTTCGGTTCGAAATGTGTTTCGCGCTTTACGTCCGATTTATGGTCTACATAATCGACCAAGTGAGCAAACAATTAATGCGATTGTGACCAAGTTTCGCACTCAGTTTACTTTATTGGACATTAAACCAACCACACGAATGCGTACAGTGCGTACAGAAGAGAATATTGCGTCTGTTTCTGAGAGTGTGGCTGAAGACCGTGAAATGTCGATTCGTCGCCGTTCGCAGCAATTGGGTTTGTGTTATTCGACCACATGGAAGATTTTACGCAAAGATCTTGGTGTAAAACCGTATAAAATACAGCTCGTGCAAGAACTGAAGCCGAACGATCTGCCACAACGTCGAATTTTCAGTGAATGGGCCCTAGAAAAGTTGGCAGAAAATCCGCTTTTTTATCGACAAATTTTGTTCAGCGATGAGGCTCATTTCTGGTTGAATGGCTACGTAAATAAGCAAAATTGCCGCATTTGGGGTGAAGAGCAACCAGAAGCCGTTCAAGAACTGCCCATGCATCCCGAAAAATGCACTGTTTGGTGTGGTTTGTACGCTGGTGGAATCATTGGACCGTATTTTTTCAAAGATGCTGTTGGACGCAACGTTACGGTGAATGGCGATCGCTATCGTTCGATGCTAACAAACTTTTTGTTGCCAAAAATGGAAGAACTGAACTTGGTTGACATGTGGTTTCAACAAGATGGCGCTACATGCCACACAGCTCGCGATTCTATGGCCATTTTGAGGGAAAACTTCGGAGAACAATTCATCTCAAGAAATGGACCCGTAAGTTGGCCACCAAGATCATGCGATTTAACGCCTTTAGACTATTTTTTGTGGGGCTACGTCAAGTCTAAAGTCTACAGAAATAAGCCAGCAACTATTCCAGCTTTGGAAGACAACATTTCCGAAGAAATTCGGGCTATTCCGGCCGAATTGCTCGAAAAAGTTGCCCAAAATTGGACTTTCCGAATGGACCACCTAAGACGCAGCCGCGGTCAACATTTAAATGAAATTATCTTCAAAAAGTAAATGTCATGAACCAATCTAACGTTTCAAATAAAGAACCAAAAAATAAGAAAAAAAAGTTATCAAGCTCTTAAAAAATCACCCTTTATAAAGAGATATATATGTAAATACATATATGAGTTTTTCTAGTATTTTATGAAAATATTTTCAATTTTTTTCTGCAAGCTAAGCGTGAAAATAGAACAACAACTCTTTGAAAATTTGGCAAAAGTCTTATTTCATTTTGTAAAAAATCATAAATTCCAAGGAAATATTGTACATGTATTATTGCCTGGCATGCGTAAGAAATATTGCATATAAATTAATGACATGAATAGACAAATAGAAAATAACATAGATATATATAAATATACATATATATATATACGGAAATTGTGATTGAGCTCGTTACATGAACTTGCACGGAATGCAAATGGCGCATTTGAAATTTAAAACAAGTCACACGCGCAATTGAAATCTAAACAGACATAGAGATTTGCACGCTGCCGCACGTACACTACAATATATACAAATACAGTCGATAAGTGAATTTCCAAATGAGTTTGGGTACTGAAATATTTCATTACATTTGCTTTCATTGAATATTAAATTCCAGTCACAGAATCCGGCGACTGACACGTTTGCTAACGGATAAATGGGCCACTCATCACACGCAACACACGGCCGCAGCAGTTGGCGGCACCGCAGACGCGGCCGTGATGAATGTTGGTGGTACTGCCTCACCAGCTGGCAGCGGTGGCATGATGGCCAAAATTAATGCGCGTCACTGGCTGCATCCAACATCCACGCACTCAACTGCGTACTCACCATCGGTGACACCGCCCACCGCCACGCCACTAGCGACCACGCCCATTATGCCGCTGGCCGCCAGTGCGACTGGCCTCTTCAGTCCCACCACGTCGGCTACAACACCGACGCCCTCGATCGCCTCATCGGCCTCTTCATCCTCAGCGTCGGCCACGGCAACAACACTGTCGTCAGCTACGCACCTGCAACAACAATTGCAGCAGCAACAACAACAGCTGTTGGCCAGCGAGGAGTTGCGTCGCAACACATTCTATCGCACGGTGTGCGCGAGCTTTCAGAGCGCCATACTGCTGCTGGACATGGACACTGGCGAAATAAGCGACTACAATGAAAGGTCAGAGCAGCTCGTGTAATGCATGTACTAGCATGTTATGTGTATTTAAATGTGTTCGGTTTGCAGGGCTACACAATCGAAAGAGAGGCTTTAAAGAGCTAAGGTGTAAGTTCAACAAATATTAAAAATAGTACAGTTCACATCAAATTATAAAAGCGATTTGGTCGATCAATACAATCCTTAACTGATGGAAATCCCACAAATTTTATACTATTCACATATTCTGAATTACAAGCACCCGAACCTGTACTATCCTGCAACGATTGTTTTCTCTCCATAATATGTCTCCCTTGTTGTCGCTGAAACCACTAGAAAGACTTCGACAGTCTTCAGAGAATAATTCTTAATAATTTTCCAGAGAGGTCAAAAACAGTCCACCTAATATCTGAAAGAAAGTAATCCTGAAGCCATTTTCGTAGATGTTACTCTTCTTCACGTTCCAGCTCGTTTATTTTTCTTCACAATAGCGACGCAACGAAATACTATACTTGATCTGAAGTTATTGTAGAGCCAGTCATTCGTTTTCACCAACCAATCTCCACTGTCACTTGTCGCATTAGTTAATATGCCACGTCATTAAGGAATTACAAACCCATCACGTTCGCCTCACCGATGCTAAAGCTCCAAAAGTTCAAGAAGTTTTTCTCATTACTTTCCACTTCGGCCCCTATCGAGGGCTTAAAATATTGAATCCAATTTGACAAAAATCCTTTCTACTGATAAATGAAACAACGTAAGTCGGAAGTAAGATGCATCCTACTTACCTTCCGACAAATTGTTTTTTAGAAACAGAAATCACATCAGTAGTAAGGACTGCAATTTATTAATTACAATGTGATCTCGAATCAACATCTGAATCCATTTTGGCCATAAGTCTATTGCGGCAGTTCTTGAACTGGCTAAGTGGGATTCGAATCCGGAAATCACTGGGTGTGGTGACTTTAGTCACGCAGTTCAATACTCTTAATGTGTACTGCAACTCAGACCCAATGACTCATAAAATCTCTTTCCCAGAGAGTAAAACAGCACCTATCATCAACTATCTTTGCTTAAAAGAGGTCTTGAAAGTCAAACGTCCAAATCTCGCAAAACATGAGGTCGTCATAGTAAGCTGTACGATAAACTATTACTGAAACACATTATACTATAATCGATGACATTACTGAACATTCAGATCAATCGCTTTTTTTCATGGACCTCAACTCAACTGCGTTGTAGTCTGGCATATTCATACAAATTAAATATTCCCTGGCGGGGTTTTATTGCTTTTAATTTTTTCTTTTTCACCAAATGTTACTTCCAACATTATTTTATTTAGACTAAGAATTTCGTCTTTATTATTTATTGTTTTCTTCACCACTTCTCTTACTTTTTCATTTTTATGTCACTTTTCAAACATACCCTCGCTTTTTGTCTCAAAGCTACAGCCTCCTATACGATTCTCTATTCATTTTTATACTCTCGCAATAAAAATTGCTAAGAGAGTATTATAGTTTTGTTCGCCTAACGGTTGTTTATAACACCTAAAACTAAAAGAGTTAGATATAGAGTCATATATACCAAAGTGATCAGGGTGACGAGTAGATTTGAAATCCGGATGTCTGTCCGTCCGTCCGTCTGTCCGTCTGTCCGTCTGTGCAAGCTGTAATATGAGTAAACATTAAGATATCTTGACGAAACTTGGCACAAATATTCCTTGGCACCATAAGAAGATCAAGTTCGAAAATGGGCGGAATCGGACCATTGCCACGCCCACAAAATTGCGAAAACCAAAAACACATAAAGTGTCATAACTAAGCCATATATGAAGATATAAAAGTTAAATTTGGAATAAAGGATCGCACTAGGAGGGGGCATATTTAGATGTAATTTTTTTGGGGAAGTGGGCGTGTCCCCGCCCACAAATCGGTTATTTGTATTTATCTCGCAAACTAATAAAGCTATATAAACCAAACTTTCTGCAGTCGGTTCTCTTACATACCCCACCACACCCCATGAAAATAGTTGAAATCGGATAATAACCACGCCCACCTCCCATACAAAGGTTAGGTTGAAAATTACTAAAAGTGGGTTAACCAACTAACGAAAAACGTCAGAAACACTAAATTTTGCAGAAGAAATAGCAGAATGGAGCTGTACTCAGATTTTTTTACAAAATGGAAAATGGGCGTGGCATCGCCCACTTATGGGTCAAAAACCATATCTCAGGAACTACTCGACCGATTCGAATGAAATTCGGTATATAATATTTTCTTGACACCCTGATGAGACGTGTGGAAAATAGATGAAATCGGTTCACAACCACGACTACTTCCCATGTAACTCAATTTTGAAATCCATCTTTTTCCTTCACTTTATAATGTGAACATAAGGAACCAATGAAGATAACGGAATAAAACTTTACACAATTAGTGCATATCATCTCTGGCTTCACTTGTGAAAAAATTGTCGAAAACGGACCATAACTTTTCAAGGCCCCAGATATCGAACATGTTGAACTCAGCGCCTAAGGATAAATTTTAACCGAAAATATGGGTAAATCTCTCAGATAATTTAATGTGATTCAGAGGAAATTGTTTTCTTCTAATAGTGTGTTTCTGTTCCAAAAATTATTAAAATCAGGTCATAACATTTCCATATATGTACCTCATTGTGGGTTTTTCAAAAGTATCTTCTCCTAGCTTCCATATACCTAATTATAGGTTTTTCAAAAGTACGGTTAGCTTTATTCCGCATATATGTATTGGTTAAATTTCTTCAATAAATTGCGAGAGTATAAAATGTTCGGTTGCACCCGAACTTAGCCTTTCCTTACTTGTTTTTTATTGCTTTTATTTTTTGTTTTTGCTTTCATTTTGTCACTATTAAATGCATTTGACTGGCGCTTATTGCTGACAGCGTCTTTTATTTTACTTGCCCTTTGTGTTTCTATTTCTACAATTCTCACTTAACTTTTCTTTCAAGATTTCCATTTTATTTTTATTATTTCCCCACGTTTTTTTTCTCTCTCATTCACTTTCCCTTTGTACTCAAGTGTCCAGTCAAGCATTTCGCGTTTTTATATTTTGTCACGTTGTCTGTCCGCTGCGCTTTTGCACGTATTCTCCATTCAATTCGTATCTCCTGTGTTAATAAAGAGAGCAAAAGTGAGTATTTGTAAAGTGGAAATGTTGATTGAATTTTGTATCGATAAAAAGGCGGTAGAATGATAGTCAACTACTTGTACCAGTGGTATACGTTCTCTCTCAGATTAACAACTAATAACAATGTTGCTAATACCATTATCGAGTAGCTGAGTATACTAGCCTTGATTTTGAACTTTCCAATCAATATTTTAAACAAAAATTTAGTTTCGAAAACAATCATCTCCATACAAATGATCTCAAACTTTCGAGTATACTTTACTTTTTCCTAATATCTATTAAAATAGACCTTTCATCGTATCTTCTGAAGTATACTCAAACTTATGCTGGGGATAGAACACACAGCTGCTCCGTGGCGATCGTGGGATCCGAAGTTTTGACTAATAGTATAGATTTCCAGACAGCTTTCTTCCACAAATTGTTTTGGAACTCTCTTTAAAGACTACTTTCAAGGCACAACCTCAATTATGCGGAGCTGAAAAGATGTTTTGAGATCCGTTTCCTACACTTAGAAATACGTAACAAACGAATTCGAATTAAAACTCTGTTTTCAGTCCCAAACAAAGCTCAAAAAGCAATATATTGCGAACTCACATCAACAAATCACAAAAACTTCAGAAGCTCTGCCTCAATGAATACAAATTCCCATTCATTACCACTTAATTAGAACACAGATTCCTCGGAGTTTTTATGCAAATTCTCAACTATAACTGAAACTTACTCGAGCTTAGAAGTTTCCATGTATTTTATAATTTTTTTTTTTTTTGCTTCACAACTTCCACCAAATACCATTGCTTCTGACGTAATTGCCACCAACGTACTTAAATATAAAATCGATACACCTGGCTGCATGGCTGACTGCCACCTCGCACGCACCACACAAACGCCAACAACTGTGGAAGATAGACGAACTTTGAAACTCAATAGAAAAATCTGTAGAATCAAGTACCAACAACAAAAGCCACGCAGCAACCCAGACAGTCAATCTGGGTTGCTCGGTTCGTCGCTGAATCCCGCGTTAACAGCAAACAAGATTTCTTCCAAGTGCGTCAGCTGTTCTTTGTTTTCCCCGAGTGTGTGTTCCCCTTCCCCACAACGCATTTATGTTTAACACTCTTTTTCGGTGTATTTTTAGACACTTTCCTTGGTTAGCAATTTTTAATGTCAAAACTTTTCAGCTACCGCCAGTGTGTATGTCACAAAGTGGTTGAGGTTCATGCTAAAAAATTTCTTTATTAAACGACTAAAACGAGCGTTGGGCAAACAAATAGCACTGTTTAGGAGAGTTGGGAGGTAATTAAGGGGGTATGTGGATACAAATATATAGAAACAAAGGCCGATTGTGGAACGCTATTTAAATTTCGTAGGAGTTTCTTAAAATACACGCACTTTCAGGTTAGAATGTGTATATAGTGTACAGTTAAACATACTAACCTGTTTGTTCTGGAGGCATTGTGAGACAAAAATCAATTTGACGACGCATTTTTGGAAAGTTTTAGTAAATTTAGTAGGCAAAGTCCTTATAGATATTGGACAGGTTTTTCGAGTTTAGCTGAAGAGTTTATAAGCTGAATATTAAAAAAGCGAACAGCGAGCTGGATTGCTTAAGAAAACGCAAAGCTTTTGAAATCTCTCTATATATACATCTACTAAGCCGACAGTATCAATATTCCTCTGTACTGGTTTTGAGTGATTCAAAGTCGCTTTTTTGAAAAATTTTGAAAAATTGATGTTCGATTCAAGATTCTTTAAGTAAACGATTCCGTTAGCTTCTTTGTGAGAATAGGCGCATTAATGTCTTCTAAAAACTCGAACTCGGGTGGGCGAACACCGAGCTTTCGAAAACCATTGCAAGATCCTACTTCTAAGAAACGAACATATCGAAACCTGAGACATTCAAAAGTTTCAAGTTTTATTCAATGTCCTAATAAGTAATTTCGTCCGTTCCAATTTATTATTAAATCTGGGCTTCATTAACTGATTGGTGGTGTTGAAGACTTCTCTTTGTTTTACAAATTCGTAGTCATTTAAGCCATCTGCAAACATTTAAAGTGCTTCTATCAAGGTACATCTAGAGGTTTCGAAAGGAATTAATGGAAGCCCCAGCGTATAAGTACTCTGCACAAAAGTTTTTTTTTACCACGGCATACCTTAAAACAAATTTTGCTGGACTTCAGTACTTCATCTGAATTCATTAGCAATAATGCTCTGTTAGCTGGTCTAGACCAAAGGTCTCGACGTCTAATACTGCAATGATATAAAAGGCGGCCTTGAGTCTGAATCGATTAAAAATTCAAAGTATTTTAAATTTTGTATATAATAGGTAACACATTATTAGTGCTTGCCAAATAACATGATTGCCACCTGTGTAGGAATAAAATATAATAACATTTTAAATTAAATAATGAAATTGCCGACAATTATTATAATATTTGGAAATTTCTGTAGGACAATTAATAATTCTAAAATTAATTCAAAAGCATGCTTTTGGATCATCTCGGGATACTACTCTTTAAAATTAATTAAAATTTTAGTTTTTCTTACATTTTTGCAATTATTTGTAGACAAAGTTGCCACCCATTCATAATTTTTCACCAAAGTAAATAAAAAATGCGCAAAGAAAGCATTTCCGCTAGCTAAAACTCTATTTCTGAATGTTTCGATAATTTTGTTTGTTTGATGGTTGCCAGACTGTTAGCTCAAATAAATATATAAAAGATTACTAATTTTCTATTTTTATACCCTGAACAGAGTATATTAAGTTTGTCACGAAGTTTGTAACACCCAGAAGGAAGCGTCGGAGGCCCTATAAAGTATATATATAAATGACGATTTAGCCATGTCCGTCTGTCTGTCTGTCTGTATATATACGAACTAGTTCCTTCAGTTTTTAAGATATCGTTTTGAAATTTTGCAGATGTTATTTTCTCTTCAAGAAGCTGCTCATTTGTCGGAACTGCCGATATCGGACCACTATATCATACAGCTGCCATACAAACTGAACGATCGGAATCAAGCCCTTGATTGATGATGATGGAAAACTTCCTCATTTTGCTACATATCATCACGAAATTTGGTGTGACTTAAAAGATCTATTTTCTTTATTAAATAACCTTAATGTTTCTAGCAAACAACCCGGCTAAAAAGAATTAGAAACTGTTTTTTTTTTTTTTTACTTACTTTTTCTTACGTCTTTAGATTTGCTTAAACACATAGATACTAAAAGAAATGCATTCCTGTGAAGGGTATATTAGCTTCGGTACAGCCGAAGCTAACGTTTTTTGTTGTTTTATAACAGTTTAGTAATGAAAAAAAATATAGTAAATAATTTATTGTTTTTGTAATTAAATGCATAACATATATGTACCTGCATATTATATGTTCTGTATACCCCCGTCGGCTGCAGCTCCGCTTCTGCAAACCAGTCAACCCATTATGAACAGCGAATTTTGAGTGGAATTTCCATCGCATTAATGAATGTGTGAATTCTAGCACACATACTAAAATTCTATAAATATTGGAATACAATTATTTATTGAATTTTTGATTTCACTCCGGCGTATGTTCATTAGGAATTCATTTCCAGGTGAATGTCGTTATTATTTACATAAGTATGTATATGGCGCTATTTGTTGTATAAATATTTGTGCAAATAAATTGCGTATTTAATTAAAATTTTTTTGGAACATTCTCAGATAATTACAAAAATATGACTGAAAATACTTTTGGAAAGCTGCCACTAATATTAAAAGTTTTAATTTATTTTTGTTGCGGATTGCCTTCAATAAGTGCTTAGGCTATTATTAAATTTTTATTATTTGTAAAATTTAAATTCACATTTAAAAATTTAATTTTTTAATTTTTTATTAGAAAAACCAATATTTCATTTAAAATGAAATATTAAAAAAAAAAATAAGTTTTTTCATAAATAAAAAATTCATTCATATTTTAAAAAATATATTTAATTCTAAACGCTACCGTCGCTTTACAAATACCTCAAATATATTTCCCCACTATTTCAAGCATCAAAATAATACAAATACAGAGTTGCCAACATATTTTCTGCGCAAAAATGTATTACTTCCTTTCAAATTTAAATATTTTCAAACTTGCATTCAAAACGAATATGAATTGCAATATAATACAGTGGCAACACCATTTTATTTCGTCTGACTTCGCTCCTAATACTCTACAGAGTGTTGTCAACGTTTCAATTCCAAAAATTGCCAAAAATTATTTCAAATGAAATTTAGCTCCACTTTCTTGAATGGTTCCCAAATTCAAAAAAAAAACCATCAGATGATTAAATTTTGTTTAAAATAGTAGAGCAGTAGTAAAATTTATCAACACCGGCCATATCACCTTGAAGTTACTGCTAACCATCGAAACCTACACAATTTATCGCGTTCGTGTCCGAAAAAGAGACTTAAAATACATAAACTTATAAAGTATAGTGCAAAAGAATCAATTTAAGATTCCCTATTTCAACTGACTCTGTTGGCGATCAGAAGTTGTATATGTAGCGCATAAACTATCGATACTACATAACCCCACTTAATTGACAACCACAAACTGCCACACACTGTTTACCAACACTATTTGCAAAACCGTTAATTTTCCGAGTATTTGAACAACGTCAACAGTGAGTGACATTAATGGCGAACTCAGCACACCACTCTTGCCTCCACTACAACAGAGTTCTAGTATAATTTTGATTATCAAGTTATGGGTCAATAGAAGCACGGTCCACGTTGCTGGCAAATCAACTGCAAATATCACCAAATACACAAATCATTTTCACACATATATATATGTATATATGTGCCCTACTCAAGTCATGATGTGATCTGGCTGTTGCAAGCCACAATGACGTGTATATTTTGCTGCTATTGAACTGAGTATTATGTTTGTTTATTTGATTGAATCACTGGGTAAGTTAATTGGATTATCACTTCCATTGTTAAACTTTAGTAGGCAATACGAGGTGTGTTCAATAAGACATGGTGGTAACCGAACTGGAAGTCAGCAATAGAAGTAATATAGGAGTGTGAAACAGGAAGCGATTGAAGGCGTTTAATTTTAACTTAAACTCCCTTAAGAGTTTATAAAGGAGTGGTTACTTGAATTTACTTGACAATTCCTGACTAGAAGAAGGCTATTTGCTAAAGGCATAATAAACTCCAGAATCGCTCCACAATCGTGAAAGCAACGCACAGCAAGAGAGGTCAAAGCGAACTTTTAAATATTGGTTTTTATTGGTTAAAGTAACTGCCGTCCAAATATGGATCCAAGATATTAATCCAACAAGCAATGATGACTTGTCTTGCCAGAGATCAAAGAAAATATTGTGAAAAATTGTGACTACACAAGCTAAGCTTTCTTAAAATGCGCATCTGTCGACCAAAATAAATATATTTAACTAATGGTACTCAGCTCGAAAGGCAAATTCAGCCTATATTACGAGATACCGATATTGAACATCTGAAACCATGGACTCATGCGATAGAAGAGTACTCAAAAACATTCAAATGAAACATGCAATTAAAGCGGTGTACAAGCACGGATGAATCTTTTCACCAAAAAGTGGCAAATCCAATACAAGTTTTATGAGCTGTCTTTTAATTGTTTACAAATGGATACCATAAAGTGCGACCGAGGTCATAAAGCATACAGAGTTCAGCCACGACAATCTAAATTGAGCTTCTCTGTCAGTGAGTGTCAATCTTTATAAATTTCGAAAGACTTGATTACATTTGAGAATATTGGACTTAAATTGAACAATTCATTAGAGATCACGAAAGGTTCACAGTTAGTTGAATCGACTCTATAGAAAACAACAAAGAATCAGGAGAGACTAGATTAGTGCTGAGAGTGAGGGCGTCCAACAAAACTTCTTCGGCTGAACTTGCAGCCAATAAAGCTGGAATGAAACGAACTATGAGGCAGATCGAAACGCAGGAAAGCAGAAATTGAGGCCTTACGATACTTCAAGCTAATGTAGATGCCTATAAGACCTAGGTAAGTTCCAACAGATAGAAAAGACACATGAAGTATCATGGACCTGTTGGATCTATCCACCAAAAATGTTCTATGCTTGTAGGTTCTGCAGATACGTGGCGTTGAGATAAGTGCGAAACGACAGATATGACAACTATTGTTGCTGTTGTTATAAATATTTTCATTTCTTTCATGCTATTTTTAATTCTCAATGCCACTTAGTAAATCGTGCTACAATTGACGCACCTTCACTCCATAAGCTCTCTCTCTCCCATTTAAAATCTTATATAAGCCACAGCGCTGTCCAAGTAATTCAATTGTGGGCTTATTTGTTTTGGTTTCCTTCATTGTTTTCTTTTTTTTTGTATATCTATTGTTATTTCATCTATCATACGTGTATACATACAAATATTTATTTTCTCTCCTCTCATACTACGCTCACAAACGCCTTCTGTCTATCTTTTGACTTCTACGTCACGATTTCTTACCAACGCCAGCCTCCACTCGCCATCAGTTATGTACATTGTTTTAATGGCGTCTTTTTTCCCGCGCCCTTATTTTGTCATCTACTTTATTATGGCATATTCTTATGTGAGTCCCTCAAGCACTTTGTTTACATGGTTTGTGGATGCTGTTTACGTTTTGCAGCGTTTAATTGATATTAATTGAGAGTAGCGATGCAATTAAAATGTGACTTAATTGTATTCGAGTAGGAAGGTGGAAGGTGCGCGAGAACTAATGGTGAATGTCAATGGCTCTTTACAAATTATGAATCAATCTGTGCTGTGGAAATAATGAGGTTGTGGACAGTGCGCTAATTAGTTATAAGGAAAAGTTGTACTAGATGTCGTAGATACTAATAAATGCTGAGGTCTTGACATTGAAATATTCACGATGTTTTACCATTTATTTAACGGATATAAGCCGGGTGGCAACTACCATAAACAAGAAGTCAAACACATGATAGATAGGGATCGAGAAGCCTAGAACGCTTAAAACTATTAATCTACTTGACAAAGCTTCAAATCGTGTACTAACATGTTTCTATAACAGTGGCGCACGCAGGAAAAAAATTTGGGGGGGGGTTTTAGGTAAAAAGACAATTTCATTATTTTATTCAGAAATTGAAGTCTAATCTTCTTTTAATTTGGGTCATAACATTTAAAATCTCTTCCCACGTCACGTCCTCCGTTCAGGCGTGCTTCTCCAGTTTTATTTCTTAAATATGTTTTAAGCCTGCGATGTGAGGAAAACGAGCGTTCACTTGAAGCGACAGATATAGGGATTATTGCTCCAATCTTTAAAAATCGATGCACTGTTTTGAAAATTTTTGCATCGCAACAATTCAACGCGTCTAAAAAAGTTTTGGATCTCTTTGTTTGATTTAACCAGTTCCTGAAAATATATTCAAAATTTTAGTTAGAAAATATAATCTGAAGAAAAGATTTTTAACCTTTTCCACATTCTAAATTCAGCAACGAAATCATCGGGATCTTCTACATCAGCGGTTAAGTTAAGACACTCAAGTATTTTTTTGCAAATAGCATAATTTTTTTTTAATTTAAATTTATTTCACAACAGTTTGCTCATGGAACGAAAACTGAAATTCATAATAAAAATAAATAATTCAAATTTATAATTCAAATTTTTCCTGTATTATGATTAACAATAAACTCTAAAAAAAATAATAGAAACCTTATTGGTGACTTTTCAGTTCAGAACTAATTTTCAAAAGAAGTCCATTTTCGACTCACAATTCCCCTTAAATCTAAAAAAATCCAGTTCAGCAGCCACAGAGTTATAAGGCAAACTCATTAAGCAAATTAAAAAAATGTCTCTGTCCAGTTTATATTTTTCTGGGTTTTTTAATTGGCTTACATTCCCACAACTTTTTAATACTATCCAGATACAATAGGTTTGTTTTTAGTTTAACATTTTCATAGTTTCAAAAAATTAAATTCTATCAGCAGAAAAGTATCAAAATAGGCCGAAATTAAAAAATTCAATTACTTTGGGGGGGGATGGTTTTAACACCCCAAAACCCCCCCCTGCGTTCGCCCCTGTTCTATAATATATGAAAATAGCACCGTAGCTACGAATTTCATACTCTGTAAAGTACTTAAACCAATCCGAAAATATTCAAAATAAAAAACAAGTAAGGAAGGCCTAAGTTCGGGTGTAACCGAACATTTTATACTCTCGCAATTTAATGATGTAATTTTATAAAGATGACACAAGTCGACCCATATATATGGTATAAAGTTCAATAGAATAACGAAAATCATCATAAATAGTATATGGGGACTGAGGTAATTCCTAAACCGATTTCACTCGATTTCACCATCAAGATACAATGTATCAAAGACTATACACTCACTTAATTTCATATTACTTATAATTAGGTATGTATATGGGATCTGGGGGAAGTTATGACCCGATTTTTACCATTTCAGGTACAGAGAGAAACTGTTATAAGAAAAAAAAACAGAGGGAATGAATTACATTAAAATATCTGAAGGGTTTACCTATATTTTTGGTGAAAAATTAACCTTAGGCACTGAGTTCTTCATGTTCGATATCAGGGGCCTTGAAAAGTCATGGTCCGATTTTGACAATTTTTCCACAAGTGATGTCACAGCTCAAATACAGTATTTGTGTAAAGTTTTATTCCGCTATCTTCATTGGTTCCTTATGTATATCTTATAAAGTGAAGGAATCAGAAGGATTCAAAATTGAGTTATATGGGAAGTAGACGTAGTTGTGAACCGATTTCGCCCATATTCCAGCCGTGTCATCAGTGTGTCAAGAAAGTGTTATATACCGAATTTCATTGAAATCGGTGGAATAGTTCTTGAGATATGGTTTTTGACCCATAAGTGGGCGACGCCACGCCCATTTTCCATTTTGTAAAAAAATCTGAGTGCAGCTTCCATCTGCCACTTCTTATGTGAAATTTAGTGTTTCTGACGTTTTTGGTTAGCGAGTTAACTCACTTTTAGTAATTTTCAACCTAACCTTTGTATGGGAGGTGGGCGTGGTTATTATCCGATTTCTTTCATTTTTGGACTGTATAAGGAAATGGCTAAAAGAAACGATTGCAGAAAGTTTGGTTTATATAGCTTTATTGGTTTGCGAGTTATATACAAAAAACCTATTAGGGGGCGGGGTCACGCCCACTTTTCCAAATTACATCCAAATGTGTCCCTCCCTAATGGGATCCTATGTTCCAAATTTCATTTTCATAACTTTATTTATGGCTTAGTTATGACACTGTATAGGTTTTCGGTTTCCACCATTTTGTGGGCGTGGCAGTGGACCGATTTTGCCCATTTTCGAAAGCAACCTCCTCAGGGTGCCAAGGAACATGTGTTCCAAGTTTCATTAAGATATCTTAATTTTTACTCAAGTTATCGCTTGCACGGACAGACGGACAGACGGACGGACAGACATCCGGATTTCAAATCCACTCGTCATCCTGATCATTTATGTATATATAACCCCCTATCTAACTCTTATATTTCTTGGTGACACAAACAACCGTTATGTGAACAAAACTATTATACTCTGTGCAACAGGTTGCGAGAGTATAAAAACTTTAAGCACTTTCTCACTTCAGAAGACAAAGGAATTATCCGAAATGATATAAATATTTAGAGGAATATGTGATGCAAATATTGAATAAAACTGCTTAGTCTAGGTACATTATATCGTGAATGTTTCCCAGGAGAGACAATTATTCGCTACACTTGCGATAACTCGAATTTATATTCAACTGAGCACTATAACCGGAGCACTGTTACTCTAACAGTAATCGCGAATTGAAGTTTAAACCTCTAATCTTTAGTCATGCTCTAACTGGATTATAACCAAACTATTTTTAAAATCTCACTACCCCTCTATTAACGACACTCATTCTGAGGTGTTTAATGCCCTGATCAGCACTTATGCGATCTTTACAATCAACTAAATGCTGTCACAGCAACAACTAAACAATAGGATAAAAACATAAATTTTTTAAATACCTTCAACTACACTTTTCTCGATTTCCTTAATAAATTTAAGAAAACTTTCTAAAATGTTGCCACATGTTTTTAGTTAAAAAATGTTAACTAATATACAATTTTAATAAAACGGCTAGAAATGTTTGTTAAAAACATATTTTTGGTTTACTACAAAATGATAATTTTTCGGAGTTGCCACCTGATTAAAAAAATATTGAACAATTTTTATACTCTCGCAACAAAAGTTGCTAAAGAGAGTATTATAGTTTTGTTCACATTACGGTTGTTTGTAACACCCAAAACTGAACGAGTTAGATATAGGGTTATATGTATATACCAAAGTGATCAGGGTGAAGAGTGGAGTTCAAATCCGAATGTCTGTCTGTCCGTCCGTCTCTAAGCCATAAATAAAGCTATGGAAATAAAATTTGGTATGAAGGATCGCACTATGAAGGGGCATATTTGGATGTAATTTTTTTGGGGAAGTGGGCGTGGTCCCGCCCCCTACCAAGTTTTTTGTACATATCTCGCAAACCAATAGAGCTATATAAACCAAACTTTCTGCAGTCGTTTTCCTTTAGCCACTTCCTAATACAGTCCAAAAATGAAAGATATCGGATCATAACCACGCCCATCTCCCATACAAAAGTTAGGCATAAGAAATGGCAGATGAAGCCAAAAACCATATCTCAGGAACTACTCGACCGATTTCAATGAAACTTGGTTTGTAATAGTTTCCTTACATCCCAATGATATGTTGTGAAAATAGGCCAAATCGCTTCACAACCACGCCGACTTCCTATATACCAGAACTTTGAAGACAATCTGAATAGTTTACTTTACAATATATAAACTAAGCACTAGTGAAGATATCGGTGCAGAACTTTGCACAAATACTATGTTAATAGTGTGGCAGCCCCATTCTAAAAATCGCCGAAATCGGACCATAGGTTTTTAAGGCCCCATATATCGAACACGAGGACCTCGGTGCTTCTAACCTAATATTATGGTTTCCAACTTTCAGTGGACCTTATACAATATATATGACGAATATGTGGGTCAAATTGTGTATTATATAATATAAATAAAGTTAAATAAATAAATTGCGAGAGTATAAATGTTCGGTTACACCCGAACTTGGCCCTTCCTTACTTGTTTTTTATTACAATTTTACCTAGAATACAATGATTAAATACTAACAACAATTCAATTCTAATAACTTAAAAATAATAATTAAAAGCTAAATGTTAGAGAAACTCATTTGCTCCTACAGTTGTCTTGCTAAGTCTGAAGGCCTCTTACGTTTCAGTCGGTTTTCTCGTTCAGCAGTACCGATGAGTCTGGATGCCTCTTCATTTACATGCTGTATAAGCCTCATTTCGTGTATCTTTGCAAGTTTGGTTATTTCGTTTACTACTGAATTCACACCAAGATCACGGTGAAGGTCAGCAGATCTAACATACCAAGGAGCATTAACTATACTTAGTACCTTATTTTGGAAACGTTGAATGCAGGCAATACAGTTTTGACTTGAGCAACCCCATAGTTGAGCTCCATAGGCCCAAATTGGCTTTAGTACTTGATTATATATAAACAGCTTGTTTGCGATTGAAAGCGTGGATCTCCTACCGATCAGATGGTAAAACTTAGCAAATTTTAAATCAAGCTCGCACCTTTTTTTCTTGACATGCTCTTTCCAGCGAAGCTTAGCATCTAGGGTGATTCCTAGATACTTAGAATTATTGTGATGTGGTATAGGAGTACCATTTATATAAATGGGATGGTATGATGGTTTTTTTAAAGTAAAGTCTACGTGCACTGATTTGGAATCGTTTAGTTTAATGCGCCACTTGGAAGCCCATTTAGTAATTGCATTGACTGCTGTTTGCACTCGAAGAGTAGATATTGAGGTTGACTCTCCTGCTGCTAACAGGGCTGTGTCATCCGCAAATGTCGCTGTCACATAACTTGAGTCAGTGGGGATATCACTTGTAAAGAGCAAGTAAAGCATTGGCCCCAACACGCTTCCCTGGGGAACACCCGCTTCTATCGGTTGCAAGTTTGAGTATGCATCCTCTTGTTTTATGCGAAAGTATCTGTCTTTTAGGTAGGAAGCAATTATTTCGCAATATTGTTTGGGTAACATGCATTTCAGTTTCAGCAGTAGACCCGAATGCCAAACTCTATCAAAAGCCTGAGACACGTCTAAGAAGGCCGCAGTACAAACGTTCTTTTTATACTCTCGCAACAAATGTTGCTAAAGAGAGTATTATAGTTTTGTTCACATAACGGTTGTTTGTAACACCCAAAACTAAATGAGTTAGATATAGGGTTATATATACCAAAGTGATCAGGGTGAAGAGTGGAGTTCAAATCCGAATGTCTGTCTGTCCGTCCGTCCGTCCGTCTGTGCAAGCTGTAACTTGAGTAAAAATTAAGATATCTTGATGAAACTTGGCACACTTATTTCTTGGCACCATAGGAAGGTTGCTTTCGAAAATGAGCAAAAGCGGACCACTGCCACGCCCACAAAATGGCGAAAACCGAAAACACATAAAGGGTCATAACTACGCCATAAATGAAGTTATAAAAGTAAAATTTGGAATAGAGGATCGCACTAGGAAGGGGCATATTTGGATGTAATTTTTTTGGGGAAGTGGGCGTGGCCCCGCCCCCTACTAAGTTTTTTGTGCATATCTCGCAAACCAATAGAGCTATATAAACCAAACTTTCTGCGGTCGTTTTTTTTAGCCACTTCCTAATACAGTCCAAAAATGAAAGAAATCGGATCATAACCACGCCCACCTCCCATACAAAAGTTAGGTTGAAAATTACTAAAAGTGGGTTAACTCACTAACAAAAAACGTCAGAAACACTAGATTTCACATAAGAAATGGCAGATGAAAGCTGCACTCAGATTTTTTTACAAAATGGAAAATGGGCGTGGCGTCGCCCACTTATGGGTCAAAAACCATATCTCAGGAACTACTCGACCGATTTCAATGAAACTTGGTTTGTAATAGTTTCCTTACATCCCAATGATATGTTGTGAAAATTGGCCAAATCGCTTCACAACTACGCCTACTTCCTATATACCACAACTTTGAAGACGATCTGAATCGTTTACTTTACAATATATAAAGTAAGCACTAGTAAAGATATCGGTGCAGAACTTTGCATAAATACTATGTTAATAGTGTGGCAGCCCCATTCTAAAAATGGCCGAAATCGGACCATAGGTTTTTAAGGCCCCATATATCGAACACGAGGACCTCGGTGCTTCTAACCTAATATTATGGTTTCCAACTTTCAACGGACTTTATACAATATATATGACGAATATGTGGGTCAAATTGTGTATTATATAATATAAATAAAGTTAAATAAATAAATTGCGAGAGTATAAAATGTTCGGTTACACCCGAACATAGCCCTTCCTTACTTGTTATCCATAGCATTTTCAACGAAATTAACGATTCGGTGTACCTGGTCAATTGTTGAATGATGATCACGAAAGCCGAACTGATGTACTGGTATAAGGTGTTTTCGATCTATTATTGATTTGAGCCTCTTTATGAGAACATTCTCGAAGACTTTCGATAGAGCTGGCAGCAGCGATGTAAGATGTGACATCATGTAGTGGTTTACCCGGCTTAGGTATCATAATAACTTCAGATACTTTCCAAAGCGATGGAACGTATCTTAGGTATAATGCGCTGTTTACAATGTTTACAATTTTTTTTATACAATTCTTTGGTAGATTGCGTAATATTTCTCCGGTTATTAAATCAAACCCAGGAGCTTTTTTGAGCCTTGCGTTCCTGATAAGACTTTTAATTTCTTTACAAGTAACTGGAGAAATCCTGACGAGTGGATCCAGCCAACTATTTTCACAGTTTAGCTCATCTCCATCGTTAGGTGTAAATGTGTTTCTCAAATGATTTGCAAATACTGCAGCTTTTTGTGCATTCGTTTTGGCCCATTCAGTTTCGCTTAATTTTATTGGTGCGACATGTTTTATTTGTTTATTAATATTCCTTGCAGCTTTCCAGAGCGAATAATCGGTAGTTTTATCAACAGTGAGTTTGGACAAATACGTTTTGAAGGAATAGTTTTTAAACTGTCTAATTTTTGTTCTAAGTTCCGCTGTACATCTATTAAGCTCTGTTTTGAGAGCAGCCGACCTAGTTTGCTGCCATCTTCGTCGAAGTTTGCGTTTTTTATGGATACCATCTAAGATGTATTTTGGGAATCTGTTTCCATTAGATTCACGCGAATATTCGGTGTACTGTTCCACGCAGCATTTTGAATTACTTTTGTGAAAGATTCAACTTCACAATCTAAGTCAGCATCGGTCGATATGCGCTTTAGCTTAAAATCGACTTTATTCAGTATAGTCTTAAATTTATACCAATCAGTATGTTTATTAGATAAAGAACACGAGCCAGACGAAATTACTGGTTTTTCACATAAAGTTAGTAACACTGGGGAATGATCAGAGCTTAAATCTGAGCTATCTTCAATACGTAAATTAATTTTCGATACTTTGTTGATGACAAAAAAGTCAAGTAGATCTGGTAATTTCCTACTATCTGCAGGCCAATAAGTGGGTCTCCCTGTCGAGATGACATTGCATCCAATAACTTGTATAGCTTTCAATAGTTCTCGACCTTTGGTTGTAGTTAAACGGGATCCCCAATGAGTGTGTTTTGCATTAAAGTCACCACCCATGATGTACCTTCCGTCATATTTTTTTAATAAACTCGTATAAGTATCAGTTTTGATATTATGCCTGGGCGGACTATATAGAGCAATTAAGTATAATGACTGACTGTGCATTTTTACTGAAATTGCTGTAGCCTGAATTTCTTCGGTCTTAATCTGGGCTTCTTCGAAATGTTTGATAATACTTTTGATTAAAACCGCGCTTCCTCCTCGTGCTGAGTTTGCTGGGTGCGGAGTGTGGTATAAGTCATAATTTTTGAATTTTAAAAATGAATGGTTCGTAAAATGTGTTTCAGATAACAAACATACATCAATATTTCTGTCGTTTAAAATAACTTCCAATTCATTTTTACTTTTGGAAAGACCATTGGCGTTCCATAGCATTATTTTCAAAGAATTACTGTTCATCAATAAATTGTATATGGTATTCAAGAGCGCTGAGCCGCTCATTTATGGACTTAAATAATTTTTCTTGTTCGTTTAGTTTATCCAGAATTTGGGATAACGGACTACTTTTTTGAACTGTATTTTTCTGACCTTGCTTAGCCATTTGCGCAAATGTAAGTTTAGAAGTTGATGGGAGGGGTCTTACTTCCTTCCTTCCTTTGTCCGCAACGGGGTTTTTTGCCTGAGCATTGATATTCTCCTCAACTGTATTACCATTCTTTTTGTCTCTAATTACTTGCAGTTCTTTTGCAACGACACAACCACGGTAGCTTGCAGGATGAGAATCGCCACAGTTGCAACATTTGGCAGGATCTTTTTTTTTAACTTGAGTAAAAATTAAGATATCTTGATGA
This sequence comes from Zeugodacus tau, assembly GCA_031772095.1. NCBI lineage: Eukaryota > Metazoa > Arthropoda > Insecta > Diptera > Tephritidae > Zeugodacus > Zeugodacus tau. The sequence continues at coordinate 12,710,555 of CM062650.1, forward strand.
AACTTGGCACACTTATTTCTTGGCACCATAAGAAGGTTGCTTTCGAAAATGAGAAAAATCGGACCACTGCCACGCCCACAACATGGCGAAAACCGAAAACACATGAAGTGCCATAACTAAGCCATAAATAAAGCTATGAAAATAAAATTTGGTACAAAGGATCGCACTATGAAGGGGCACATTTGGATGTAATTTTTTTGGAGAAGTGGGCGTGGCCCCGCCCTCAAATAGGTTTTTTGTATATATCTCGCTAACCAATAGAGCTATATAAACTAAACTTTCTGCAGTCATTTATTTTATCCGTTTCTTAATACAGTCCAAAAATAATCAAAGAAATCGGATAATAACCACGCCCACCTCCCATACAAAGGTTAGGTTGAAAATTACTAAAAGTGAGTTAACTCACTAACGAAAAACGTCAGAAACACTAAATTTTACATGAGATGTGGCAGATGGAAGCTGCACTCAGATTTTTTTACAAAATGGAAAATGGGCGTGGCGTCGCCCACTTATGGGTCAAAAACCATATCTCAGGAACTACTCGACCGATTTCAATGAAACTTGGTTTGAAAGAGTTTCTTTACATCCCAATGATATGTTGTGAAAATAGGCAAAATCGGTTCACAACTACCCCTGCTTCCTATATACCAGAACTTTGAAGACGATCTGAATCGTTTACTTTACAATATGCAAAGTAAGCACTTGTGAAGATATCGGTGCAGAACTTTGCACAAATACTATGTTAATAATGTGGCAGCCCCATTCTAAAAATCGCCGAAATCGGACCATAGGTTTTCAAGGCCCCATATATCGAACATGAGGACCTCGGTGCTTCTAACCTAATATTAGGGTTTCCAACTTTCAATGGACTTTATACAATATATATGACAAATATGTGGGTCAAATTGTGTATTATATAATATTAATAAAGTTAAATAAATAAATTGCGAGAGTATAAAATGTTCGGTTACAGCCGAACTTAGCCCTTCCTTACTTGTTATTTATAGTTTAAGTTAACTTATTAAAATACAGTGATCGTCAAACATAACGATTCTTATGTTGTACATGGGCGCGGTCTCCAGCTCTTAAATTGTCAAACGAACAGCCACATTGACATTGACAATGATAATTTTCCACGCTCTCAGGAAATGCCGCTGATTATATGCGCCTACCGACGCTCTGTTCCACAATATTACCTTAATAATTTTTCTACATGTAATGCGTTCTTTTGAATTTTAAATTGAGATAAACGCTGGATTCGCGTCCACATTTAAGAGGAGAGTGAGAATGAGTTAAGAGAGAAAGAGTGTCTTAGCTAAATTATGATTTTTAATGAGCGTGGCTAACCAATCTGTATCGCTGATTGTTTGAGTGTATGAAACCACAAACAAATAGATTCAAAACTGAAATGCACTTATATATGACAACGCATTTGTTCTTCTCATTTCTATATGAACACTGCTACTATTTTGAACTCAACTGTATATATGAGTAATTAGGTACGTATATACATACACGCAGCAGAACACGAATGAGCGGACTGATCGTCGGAAATATGCTGATTTATTTTAACTACTACTAACTGACAACAACAATAAACGATAATCAAACTTCACTTATAGAAGTTGCGCATACGCCATCGTGGTTAATGTTCTAAACGAAGCAAAAATCAACAATAATAACAGCACACAACCTTTACATATTCGTAAATATGTTGAATAAACGATTTAACTTTATTTGTATAATTTATTATTGAAAATTATTACATTCGAAATTCAATTGCTAATCTTTGGCCATACAATGCTTTCTATAAAGTCCAAGTGATCAAACACTTTTGTTATCACATAAGGATTAAAAAGGTGAGGATCCGTTGCTGCAATTCCAAACAATTTATGTTTGGGGAAATTTTCTTGAACTGCGGATATTGGCATGCCAGAGAAACTGCGTCCAAATTTCAAATTCTTTGCACATATTTGTGATGCCTTCAAGACAGTACCGGTCTTATTAAAACATTCTGTGTCTGTTAAAATCTGAACTTTTCCTAAATATCCCATCAAATCTATAAAAATATATATAGTACAATATAACAAAAGTAGATAAAAATCTAATTGAAAACTCACAACTCTCTGGATTCACTTGTGAAGTGTATAAGCACATTGGATGCCAATCGGAAGAGTAATCCACATCACTTTGCAGTTCAATCAACGCAATATTGTTAAGGGAAGGTGTTTCTGAAGAAAAATCGGGATGTATGTGAATTTCCTGAAATGTGAAAATTAGTTTAAAGATAATTTGTTGAAGTTCTTAACTTCATTATTACCTTTATTTCATTCCCATCTGGTTCCACTTCTACATGTGTATATTTGTCAGTTGATACGCAACTTGCTGCAGCTATTAAAAAACGTTTGTCAATTAAAGCGCCATGGCAAAATTTAATACGGTGTTCAGAGTGAAATTTCCAGAAGCTGCTGAATTTGGTCTCCTTAATCGATCGCAAATCATTAGTTCTATTTTCACAAGCTTAAACCAAAATAAAATTCCATTAACAATTAGCAACAACAGCATGTTTTAGACATCGTTCATAAGATCTGCGTTTACAATATAAAGCAGACAATGCGAAACTTACCAAGCTCTGCTGGACGTTTCTGAGGTGTGGCAACGTTTGAGCTGTAAGTAAAGAGAAATTAAACAAATAGTAACAAAAGAAATGACGATAAAAGGGCGTGAATAGTAGTTTCTTGCAAGTACTCTTAAATTAAAAGAAGTCTACAGTAAGCGAGGTTCATTTAACCATTTTTTTCTCCAATTTTTTATTCGAAACTACCAATGTATACACAATCTCTCTTAATTATTCACGAAACCATTCCACAGAATTAATTTAACGGTTTATAAGCTTTATTGATTGCCGAAAATTGCTGTGGCACTACGACTTCAAAATTCTTAAGTTTACCTCGTTATTTTCCTTATTTAATTGCTAGTGTTTTTTCATTGCGCTTTAAGAGTGCTTTAAGCTTAGAAAACTACAGACTTTACAATGAATTGATCTTCAATAAAAGAGTTAGCCTACTTTATAATTACATTAAAATGCTTATTAAACTACCTTTTGCCAAGCTGGTTGCTTAACTCAACTCCTTTCTGATTCAACCGTTGAAATTCGGCTGGCATTCTTAAAAGTAAGGGAAAACATTAACAAATTTAGTTGTCCATGTTATAAAAAGTTTAAAATAAAATCATATTTATGTTTAATACTACCTTCCTTCTGCAGTTTTCATCGCCTCTGGCAATCTGAAAGTTTCCAAAAATAAAATAAAGTTTTGTAATAGTTCGTATGAAAATAGTTTGTGATATATAGGTTCAAAATAAAATACCGTTGATTCCACCTATCCTCCGTTGCTTTGGGTTCCGCGGTCATTCTGGAAATTCCGAGTTTTTTATAAAACAAAGGTTAGTATTAGATAATATGAAAATAGTTGGTGACACTCAAGTTCAAAATAAAATATTATTTACCGTTGATTCCATCTCTCCTCCGTTGCTTTGGCTTCCGCGGTCATTCTGGAAATTCCGAGTTTTTTATAAAACAAAGGTTAGTATTAGATAATATGAAAATAGTTGGTGATAGTCAAGTTCAAAATAAAATATTATTTACCGTTGATTCCATCTTTCCTCGGTTGCGTTGGCTTCCGCGGTCATTCTGGAAATTCCGATCGTTTTATAAAACAAAGGTTAGTAGTAGATCTTATGAAAATATTTGGAGATACGTAATTTCAAAATAAAGTATTATTTACCGTTGATTCCATCTCTCCTCGGTTGCGTTGGCTTCCGCGGTCATTCTGGAAATTCTGATGTTTTTATAAAACAAAGGTTATTAGTAGATCTTATGAAAATAATTGGTGATACTCAAGTTCAAAATAAAATATTATTTACCGTTGATTCCATCTCTCCTCCGTTGCTTTGGCTTCCGCGGTCATTCTTGAAATTCTGATGTTTTTATAAAACAAAGGTTATTAGTAGATCTTATGAAAATAATTGGTGATACTCAAGTTCAAAATAAAATATTATTTACCGTTGATTCCATCTCTCCTCCGTTGCTTTGGCTTCCGCGGTCATTCTTGAAATTCTGATGTTTTTATAAAACAAAGGTTTGTAGTAGATCTTATGAAAATATTTGGAGATACGTAATTTCAAAATAAAGTATTATTTACCGTTGATTCCATCTCTCCTCGGTTGCGTTGGCTTCCGCGGTCATTCTGGAAATTCCGATCGTTTTATAAAACAAAGGTTATTAGTAGATCTTATGAAAATAGTTGGTGATACTCAAGTTCAAAATAAAATATTATTTACCGTTGATTCCATCTCTCCTCCGTTGCTTTGGCTTCCGCGGTCATTCTTGAAATTCTGATGTTTTTATAAAACAAAGGTTATTAGTAGATCTAATGAAAATAATTGGTGATACTCAAGTTCAAAATAAAATATTATTTACCGTTGATTCCATCTCTCCTCGGTTGCTTTGGTTTCCGCGGTTATTCTGAAATTTGGATTTTTTTATAAAATAAATGGATGTAAGTAGATCTTGTTATTGTTAGCGATATTGAAGCTCTAAATATAATATTGCTCTCGTTTAATTCTACCTTTCTTCCAATGCTTCGATTTTCGCTGACATTCTGAAATTTTCGAAAAATAAATCAAGTGTTAGTGCCAAGGCTTCGATTTTCGCTGACATTCTGAAATTTTCGAAAAATAAATCAAGTGTTAGTGATATAACATTTTATTTCGGATTGGTTCTATTTACCTATTCAGTGCATCATCTCTTAGACTTTGCTTTTCTTCGATTGTTTTAGCTAAACTCATGCAACTGTCTCTCTCTTTCCCGGCATCTACGTTAATTTTCAATGGCTCATCGATTATGGAGGGATCAGGCTCATTCCGTTTTCCATACACTGTCGCTTGGAGCAGCGCGAAGAAAAGTCCAAATAATATGAGTTTATTTTTCATTTTACAAAATAACTTCAAATAGCTGTGAATAGAAAAAGGAGAAACAAGTGTTCTTAATCTATTTAATATTATTATCGCCGGAGTACACTCGAATATCTGGTTCTCATAAGTATGTCGCCTACATTAGTCCATTATGGACGCACTTTAACGAAAATCGTGCCGCTAAGCATAATTTTATTTTAATATTCTCGCAACTTTTTGTTTCTTCACCTAAAACCTATCTGTTCGTAACTCCCTAATGCAAAATCCCAGAAAAACAACATTTTAGATGTAAACCCATATCTGAGGAACTACTTGACCAATTTGATTTCGGTGATATATTGATGTTACGACGCCAACTTTGCATTTAACGTTATTTTGAATATCGTCTGGTTCCTCGTTTTACAATAAGTAAATTAAGTAGCAATAAAAATATTGAAATTAAGTTTAACAAAAATAATATATTCAAAGTTCTAGACATAGTCCAAATCGGATCACAGTTTAAAAAACCACGATGTCGAACATGAGGATCACAGTGACAGATGACGCCTTTCACTGACAATAATGTTCCTCTGTGCCAGGAATGGTAAACTCAATTACATAAGTACTTTCCCTAGGTACACCTAGAAGTTTTTTAGATTAAAAGTATTGTAAATTAATTGAAATTTTGTTTGAAGTTTTTGTGCTTAATATATTGACTGCGATCGAAATTCTCAAACAAAGTCCTTTTATGCATTACTGCTTTTATAAGAGATATGTACTGAAGAATACACAGATATTCATAAATATATATTTAATTTTAATTTTAAGGGGGTATTCTGGTCTAGGATTTTGAAAAAATATATTTTTTTTTGCGTATTTAGATTAAGATTAAAGATTATTATTGAAGTTTAGACTTTCAAAAATATGACCTTGGAAGGTTTTTTTCAAAATGCGACTTATTTTCGGAGATACAGCCGATTTTGGCGTCCGAGCCGGCCGAGCGGTCTCCTAAACTTTAAACGTGTTTTTCTCGAAACTACTTTTTTGACGATAACGACATCCTTACTAATGAAGAATCTTCTTGTTTTTTGTGTTTTAGATCTCTACAAGGGTTGAAATCACGTCAACAAGGACGCACCTTTTTTGTATCTTAGTTTAAAAAATGCCTAAAATTCATGCGTCTAGACCAGAAAACCCCCTTAAACGATTTTTATTAAAAATTAATTATTTTTTTGTGGCAAAACCGCAATCTTTTACTATATTAAATTTATATAAATCTTTATGCATAAAAAATATTATTACTCATACGCCACGGCGAACTATAACAACAGAAATTTGGTTGGTGTAACTCGTACCCAGTGCACGCTGTTATAAATATTAATGATGTACAATGATGAAGTTGACGACTAAAGTATTTATAAATATGTATATATTGTGATATTTCGCGGTGGTTTACGTGCGAGACAGTCCGCATACTTGAAATGGTCAACACTTTCAAATATTCAAGAAATAAATAATAATAAAGTAAATTAATGATCTTTAAGGTTGCCGTAGTGTTTCGGCGTTTCTCTCAGGTGGATTACCTGAGAAATCGCGTAGGCATTGCTTGCTTTTTTCGAGAAAGAACAAGAGGAAGGAGCGTAAGAAAAATCCTGCAGTGCCTCAACCGAAGTCGAACCAGAAGAAGCCAAGAAGATCAGCGATGAGACCGGAAGCACTTATCATCCGCCCAACGGACAAAGAAAAGTATTCCGACATTCTAAAACGGATCAAGACGGCAGTACCCGCTGATCAGGTCGGTGACACAGTCGACAAAATACGAAAGACAGCAGCAGCTTATCACACTGTCGAAAGGCAGTGCGGACAAAGGCAAAACACTGCATAAGACTATTACAGAAATACTGCAGGATGACGCTAAAGTCTTTAGTAAAGGACCTGAAGAATACCTAGAGATACATGACATAGATGACACAACCACAACAAGAGACATCCTAGCAGCCTTACAAAAAGTAGCCGCGAACGATTGTGGAATAACTGCAGAAGCGATCAAAATCCGTAAAGCTTTTAGAGGCACACAGACTGCGTCGGTCACGTTGGCAGCAGCAATAGCGCAGAAAGTAGTAGGAGAATACGGCAAGATAAGGATCGGCTGGGTAAACTGCCGTATTAGAACATTGGTAAGGCCAGTCCGATGCTATAAATGCTGGCACTTCGGACACCGTGCTGTCCAGTGTAAAAGTGAGAAAGACCGATCCAAACTCTGCATCAAGTGCGGAGAAGAGGGTCACAAACTTACCGTGTGTAATAAGCCTGCCAAATGTGCACTGTGTGCTGATCACCCCGGCGTAGAAAAGGTCGCCCACCTTGCCGGCTCAAATAGATGCCCAGTATACCAGGAGGTCCTGTGGCAAGCTCTCTTTCCAGAGAGCAGTTGACAATAACAATGCCGGCTTTGTAGCAGCATTAGAAAATGGCATCCGCTTCTACAGTTGCTACTCACCACCTAGCCTCTCCATTGTCGAATTTACTGACTGACTGAGGACGCCAAGCAGCATCATCAAGTAGCGATAGCAGGAGACTTCAACTCCTGGGCAGTAGATTGGGGCAGCAAGCATACCAACGCACGAGGGAAAGCACTACTAGAGGCCTTTGCTACACTAACGTAACGATTGGTATTGTTACCTAAAGGGAAGAAACCGTCATCTTACCGACCACTCTGCATGCTAGATACAGCGGGTAAGATATTCGAGCGCATAATCCATCAACGAATAGATACCGTAGTCGACCCACTCCTGGCAGACAACCAGTATGGATTCCGGAAAGGACGATCAACCCTGGACGCGATTAATCTGGTTGTTAATACGGCCAAGAAAGCAATCGCAGGAAATAGATGGAAGGGTGGAACGAATAAGTACTGCCTGGTGACCGCTTTGGACATCAGAAATGCTTTCAATTCCGCTAACTGGGACTATATCATGCAAGCTCTCGAAGAAAAAAACGTGCCAGCATATCTGCGCAATCTAGTGATTAGCTATTTTACAGATAGAGTGCTGAAATACGACACGAAGAACGGCGCAAAAGAGTATGATATAACCGGTGGTGTTCCACAGGGCTCTGTTCTCGGTCCATTCCTGTGGAATATTATGTACGACGGACTTCTGAGATTAAAGCTTCCAAGATGTGTCAAACTAGAAGCGTATGCGGATGATGTGGCCGCAGTTATCGTCGCCAAACACCTGGACGAGATTCACCACCTGTTTGAAATCACTTTCAGGAGCATCAACCAGTGGATGGATTCAGTGAACCTACAATTGGCCAGGCATAAAACCGAAGCAGTGCTCATTTCTAGCAGAAAAGAGTTAGATACCATCAAGCTGAAAGTCGGGGATCAAGAAATCACATCACAACCTTATATACGATATCTGGGATACGATATTGATGCCCGACTCAACTTTAAGCAGCAAGTGGAACACGTCTGTACTAAAGCTTCAGTAATAAGAGCTAGTCTCGCACGATTGATGCCGAACGTCGGAGGTCCAAAACAGAGTAGACGGCTATTATTGTCATCGGTAGTCACATCGGTGCTTACCTACGGAATATCCATCTGGGCTGACGCACTAGAGACGCAAGATTCGTGGAGAAAGGCTGGACTGATATATCGTATGAGCGCACTACGAGTTGCAAGTGCTTTCCGCACAGTATCGGAGGAAGCAGCGTGTGTCATTTCTGGAACTCTACCTCTTCGAGTACTAGCTGAGGAAAGACGGAATCTTTACCATCGAGAGAAGTCAACCACACTGAGCGCTGAGGAACGCAGGGAAGAAGAACGACGGAAGAGCATCGCACGTTGGCAGCTTCAATGGGATACTGCAGAGAAGGGTAGGTGGACCCATCGTCTCATACCACGGATTGATGTGTGGCTGAACCGTAGTCACGGAGAGGTCAACTATTATCTCACGCAGATGTTATCAGGACATGGTTGTTTCCGGGCTTACCTTTACCGTTTTAAGCACGATAATTCCCCGGAGTGCCCGTCCTGCCCAGAAGTTATTAAAGATGCGGCGCATGTTTTCTTTGAGTGCACACGATTTAATCCACAGCGTGATCTACTCGAGAATAGCTTACACCAGGGTATCCAACCAGAGGCAGTTATAGAAATAATGTTGTCATCAAGAGCCTCTTGGTACGCTATCAACACATTTGCAACAGAAGTCCTCATAGACTTGCGTTCCATCGAAAGAAAAAGCAATAAAAATATTGAAATTAAGTTTAACAAAAATAATGTATTCAAAGGGTAGTATCACTCTAGACATAGTCAAAATCGGATCACAGTTTACAGAACCCAAGATGTCAAACATGAGGATCACAATGCATGTGACATTTATCGCAAATATCGGTAAATCTCTCACAAAATATCCTAAAGGAATTCAGATGGCATTTTTCACTGACAATAATGTTCCTCTATGCCAAGAATTGGTAATCCCAAGTACATAAGTACTTTCCCAAGGTACACCTAGAAGTATTTTAGATTAAAAGTATTGTAAATTAATTGAAATTTCGTTTGAATTTGTGCTTAATATATTGACTGCGCGCGAAATTCTCAAACAAAGTTCTTTTATGCATTACTGCTTTTATAAGAGATATTCAAAAATGTACTGAAATATACTCAGATGTTCATAAATATATATTTAATTTTAATTTTAAGGGGTATTCTGGTCAACCAGAACGCACCTTTTTTTAGAGCCCCCACTCCACCGGCCCGTATTTCGACAATTTTTTTATATTATTAAAATCTCAATAAAATACATATACAAAAATGGATAGTAAAAATGTTTTTAATTTTTTTTTATCTTAGTTTAAAAAATGTCTAAAATTCATGCGTCTAGATCAGAATACCCCCTTGAACGATTTTTATAAAAAAAAACATAAATATTAGAAAAAATTAATTATTTTTTTGTGGCAAAACCGCAATCTTTTACTATATTAAATTTATATAAATCTTTATCCATAAAAAATATTATTACTCATACGCCATGGCGAACTATAACAACAGAGATTTGGTTGGTGTAACTCGTACCCAGTGCACGCTGTTATAAATATTAATGATGTACAATGATGAAGTTGACGACTAAAGTATTTATAAATATGTATATATTGTGGTATTTCGCGGTGGTTTACGTCCGCATACTTGAAATGGTCAACACTTTCAAATATTCAAGAAATAAATAATAATAAAGTAAATTAATGATCTTTAAGGTTGCCGTAGTGTTTCGGCGTTTCTCTCAGGTGGATTACCTGAGAAATCGCGTAGGCATTGCTTGCTTTTTTCGAGAAAGAACAAGAGGAAGGAGCGTAAGAAAAATCCTGCAGTGCCTCAACCGAAGTCGAACCAGAAGATGCCAAGAAGATCAGCGATGAGACCGGAAGCACTTATCATCCGCCCAACGGACAAAGAAAAGTATTCCGACATTCTAAAACGGATCAAGACGGCAGTACCCGCTGACCAGGTCGGTGACACAGTCGACAAAATACGAAAGACAGCAGCAGCTTATCACACTGTCGAAAGGCAGTGCGGACAAAGGCAAAACACTGCATAAGACTATTACAGAAATACTGCAGGATGACGCTAAAGTCTTTAGTAAAGGACCTGAAGAATACCTAGAGATACATGACATAGATGACACAACCACAACAAGAGACATCCTAGCAGCCTTACAAAAAGTAGCCGCGAACGATTGTGGAATAACTGCAGAAGCGATCAAAATCCGTAAAGCTTTTAGAGGCACACAGACTGCGTCGGTCACGTTGGCAGCAGCAATAGCGCAGAAAGTAGTAGGAGAATACGGCAAGATAAGGATCGGCTGGGTAAACTGCCGTATTAGAACATTGGTAAGGCCAGTCCGATGCTATAAATGCTGGCACTTCGGACACCGTGCTGTCCAGTGTAAAAGTGAGAAAGACCGATCCAAACTCTGCATCAAGTGCGGAGAAGAGGGTCACAAACTTACCATGTGTAATAAGCCTGCCAAATGTGCACTGTGTGCTGATCACCCCGGCGTAGAAAAGGTCGCCCACCTTGCCGGCTCAAATAGATGCCCAGTATACCAGGAGGCACTCAAGAAGATAGCGAACAGCCGAAAATGCGAATACTACAGCTAAACATAAACCATTGCGAGGCTGCGCATGATCTGCTCATGCAGACAGTACGTACACTCTAGGTCGACCTTGTGCATTTATCAGAGCCGTATATACACCTCATCGGTCAGCCATGGGAAACTGACAGTACTACCAAAGCTGTCATATGGTCCTGTGGCAAGCTCCCTTTCCAGAGAGCAGTTGACAATAACAATGCCGGCTTTGTAGCAGCATTAGTAAATGGCATCCGCTTCTACAGTTGCGACTCACCACCTAGCCTCTCCATTGTCGAATTTACTGACTGACTGAGGACGCCAAGCAGCATCATCAAGTAGCGATAGCAGGAGACTTCAATTGGGGCAGCAAGCATACCAACGCACGAGGGAAAGCACTACTAGAGGCCTTTGCTACACTAACGCAACGATTGGTATTGTTACCTAAAGGGAAGAAACCGTCATCTTACCGACCACTCTGCATGCTAGATACAGCGGGTAAGATATTCGAGCGCATAATCCATCAACGAATAGATACCGTAGTCGACCCACTCCTGGCAGACAACCAGTATGGATTCCGGAAAGGACGATCAACACTAGACCCGATTAATCTGGTTGTTAATACGACCAAGAAAGCAATCGCAGGAAATAGATGGAAGGGTGGAACGAATAAGTACTGCCTGGTGACCGCCTTGGACATCAGAAATGCTTTCAATTCCGCTAACTGGGACTGTATCATGCAAGCTCTCGAAGAAAAAAACGTGCCAGCATATCTGCGCAATCTAGTGATTAGCTATTTTACAGATAGAGTGCTGAAATACGACACGAAGAACGGCGCAAAAGAGTATGATATAACCGGTGGTGTTCCGCAGGGCTCTGTTCTCGGTCCATTCCTGTGGAATATTATGTACGACGGACTTCTGAGATTAAAGCTTCCAAGATGTGTCAAACTAGAAGCGTATGCGGATGATGTGGCCGCAGTTATCGTCGCCAAACACCTGGACGAGATTCACCACCTGTTTGAAATCACTTTCAGGAGCATCAACCAGTGGATGGATTCAGTGAACCTACAATTGGCCAGGCATAAAACCGAAGCAGTGCTCATTTCTAGCAGAAAAGAGTTAGATACCATCAAGCTGAAAGTCGGGGATCAAGAAATCACATCACAACCTTATATACGATATCTGGGAGTGATGCTTGATGCCCGACTCAACTTTAAGCAGCAAGTGGAACACGTCTGTACTATGTAAAGCTTCAGTAATAAGAGCTAGTCTCGCACGATTGATGCCGAACGTCGGAGGTCCAAAACAGAGTAGACGGCTATTATTGTCATCGGTAGTCACATCGGTGCTTACCTACGGAATATCCATCTGGGCTGACGCACTAGAGACGCAAGATTCGTGGAGAAAGGCTGGACTGATATATCGTATGAGCGCACTACGAGTTGCAAGTGCTTTCCGCACAGTATCGGAGGAAGCAGCGTGTGTCATTTCTGGAACTCTACCTCTTCGAGTACTAGCTGAGGAAAGACGGAATCTTTACCATCGAGAGAAGTCAACCACACTGAGCGCTGAGGAACGCAGGGAAGAAGAACGACGGAAGAGCATCGCACGTTGGCAGCTTCAATGGGATACTGCAGAGAAGGGTAGGTGGACCCATCGTCTCATACCACGGATTGATGTGTGGCTGAACCGTAGTCACGGAGAGGTCAACTATTATCTCACGCAGATGTTATCAGGACATGGTTGTTTCCGGGCTTACCTTTACCGTTTTAAGCACGATAATTCCCCGGAGTGCCCGTCCTGCCCAGAAGTTATTAAAGATGCGGCGCATGTTTTCTTTGAGTGCACACGATTTAATCCACAGCGTGATCTACTCGAGAATAGCTTACACCAGGGTATCCAACCAGAGGCAGTTATAGAAATAATGTTGTCATCAAGAGCCTCTTGGTACGCTATCAACACATTTGCAACAGAAGTCCTCATAGACTTGCGTTCCATCGAAAGAAAAAGGGCAAATGACAACAACTAGATGAAAGAAGAAATAACATCTTAGCTATCAGAATGAAGAGCAGTAGCCAAATCCTCTCCCCACGAAGTAATGCCTAACGGCGGATACCGTGGGAGATCAGAGTTAGAGGATAGCGGAGGTTTTAGTCCGTAGTACCATTAACACGTAACCTAAGTTATTGTTTGAGTCCGACATACCAGGCAAAACATCTAAGCCCGAGATTCGTAAAGGAATTTCCTTCGCTATATAAAAAAAAAAAGAAATAAAAAACACCAGCTCTGAAAGTATTCGATGCAGTACCCGCTGGAGGAAGCCGCGGAAGAGGACGACCTCCACTCCGGTGGAAAGACCAAGTGCAAAGTGACCTGGCTTCACTTGGTGTTTCCAGTTGGTGCCAAAAAGCAAAAAGGAGGAATGAGTGGCGCGCTCTGGTGGATTCGGCTATAATCGCTTGAAGCGGTTCCTACGCCAAATATATATATATATATACTATGAGATAACCGCATAGTCAAAATAAATAGCTTCACTAATTTTTTCGCATCCTTATTCCTTATTTGACCAACAGTAATTATTATAAATAAATTATAATATATTAAATTCTGCACTCACCTTCTTCCTTAGTTCTTCTCCAAAGAGACGCAGCACAGAAATGATACTGAATTAATTTCTGCTTCGCTTTATATTCAGTCACTGATCGCGAATTGCTTATATATTGAGAGAAGAGCAAGAGAATCACAGCCACTCTAGCGATAGTATTTGGAAAGCTAATATTACCGTTCTCACGCAAAGAAAGAAAAAAATTAACTCTCCCAAACAACAAGAAAATGCTAGGCAACTGAGAGAAATTGTAGAAGAAATACTGAAATAGAAATTTGGTTGCGTCAGGGCAGTCATGCACTCACACATACATATGTTCATTCAAATATATTCCCAGCTAAAAAGAGAACATAAAAATCTACGAATGATAAGAATGATAAGAATGTAGATCACCACAATTTCTTTGCGGCCTCTCTGTCACGGCAACTGAGCAGAGTGAGTTGCGCGAAGTGTGTTCTCTCAATTATATGTGTTGAATATTTGCCAATGAAATTGTTGCTTAAAATAAAATTTAAGTAATCAACAATCATTGAGCGAGGATGGGCGGAGCAATATGTGTTTCAAGAGCATAAGCGATCACACGTACTTTCTCTTTCAACAGCAAACGTAAAGCGAAAATGCGCTGTTACCATGGGACAAAGTACCAACAAATTCTTCAGAGAGCATCAGTGCCATGGTTCATAGCATCGTTGACGTCAATACGCTTGACATGTGGCGGATGAATGCTTCTGCCTTATCTTTATGTTCAATTCAACTGAAATTGCCAATTCATTCTAATTAATTCATTATATACAGTTGCGTTGAAATAAATAGCACTGCGTGCTGGAATATGCTTTAAGGCAAAACCGTGTGTTTAACTGCATATAACTGTTAACTACGAATATTAATACGGATTTTTCTCAAAATAACAATGTACCACACAAAGAACACACTGCTAAATGTCTCCCATCGTAAGAGTGTCTGAGGAAAATTACACAAGAATTTATGGTTATTCTAATATGGTAATGGAGTCGGGCAAAAGTAATGAAAGTAGGATCAGTCAGTACATTGGTGCACATATATTCCATGATATTATTTCAATTAAATATATTATCAGCACGTTTTGTATTATCTCTCACTCAGACAAGAAATTCAGAAACAAGCCAATCCCGACTATAGTTATGACGGAGAATAAGACTGTTAAATCCAGAAGAATTTATGTTGTTTTAAATTATCAACTTGTGTGTATAATTGCTGTGAATGAAAAAGAATTTATGTATACTGGAAGTTTATTGAAACCTCCGTGCAGTTGATAGTAAAGTCGATCTGTTGTAAATAAATTACGTTGTCTTAAATAATGTGTAATTTTTACCAAAGAAATGGGTAACGATAGGACCTTGAATTTAGATGGAAAATGTATTCAGAATACTTCAAATACTAAAGAGATTTAGCACAGTTTCGTAATATTGGTAATATCGTAAATAGTTATTTTAGAGGAAATACAAACGCTATTGCAAATGAAATGCCATTGTGCATTAAAAAATATTTCATCACACACTGCTATCAATACGAACACCACTGTATATAGTACATTAATTAAAATATATTTTGAAATTTCGGTTGAATTGAATATAAAGATAACCTATTGACATCAGACATGTTTTTATGTTCTTTGTTGACATTTCCGATGCTGCGGAGATTGCGTACACATGCTCTCCGAAGAGCTTAATATCGCTTTCTCCCATGTTGAATGCTCTTTTCTCGCACTCTGTTCACTCGTGAGAGAGACTATCTCTGTAGGTGCGATCACTTACGTTCTCCAAGCATATAATAAGGCTCCGCCCATACCCACTCACAAATATGTGTTTACTCAAATTTTGTAAGCAACAATCTAGTGGGCAAATGGACATGTATACTTCTATACATACATAATGAATGACAGTGGCGAACGCAGGAAAAAAATTTGGGGGAGTTTTAGGTAAAAAGACAATGTTTCATTATTTTATTTACAAATTGAAGTCTAATCTTCTTTTATTTTGGGCCATAACATTTTAAATCTCTTCCTCCCTCACGTCTATATCTCTATGGATATTCAAGAGAGCCATTCCGTTCAGGCGTGTTTCTCCAGTTTTATTTCTTAAATATGTTTTAAGCCTGCGAAGTGAGGAAAACAAGCGTTCACTTGAAGCAACAGATATAGGGATTGTTGCTCCAATCTTTAAAAAACGATGCACTGTTTTGAAAATTTTAATTTGAAAAACAAATAATAAGTAAAGTTGTGTATCTAATTCAGACCAGTTTTTTCTGGTTGTTTTTATTAAAAATATAGACATTTTAGTTAAGGCACTCAAGTATTTTTTTGCAATTAGCATAATTTTTTTTAATTTAAATTTATTTCACAACAGTTTGCTCATGGAAAGAAAACTGAAAGTCATAATAAATGAGTTTTTAGTTTTCCTGTGTTATGATTAACAATAAACTCTAAAAAAAATAATAGAAACCTTATTGGTGACTTTTCAGTTCAGAACTAATTTTCAAAAGAAGTCCATTTTCGACTCACAATTCGCCTTAAATCTAAAAAAATCCAGTTCAGCAGCCACAGAGTTATAAAGCAAACTCATTACTTTGAAGCAAATTAAAAAAATGTCTCTGTCCAGTTTATATTTTTCTGGGTTTCTTAATTGGCCTACATTCCCACAACTTTTTAATACTATCCAGATACAATAGGTTTGTTTTTAGTTTAACATTTTCATAGTTTCAAAAAATTAAATTCTATCAGCAGAAAAGTATCAAAATAGGCCGTTTGTGAACAAAAAAATTATCAAATCACAAAATTTAGAAAAAAAAGTATCAAAATAGAAACAAATGTATCAAAACGGCAACGCTGTTAGTGACTAATGTATTCATTTATTTTACATATTCATACATCGTCGGCAGAAAGATTGCTTTGAAAACAACAAATTACAATTTTTTAAATGGCTATGTAGAATTAAATTATATTATTTAAAAATTCAATTACTTTGGGGGGGGGTTTAACACCCCAAAAGGT
Organism: Zeugodacus tau; assembly: GCA_031772095.1. Lineage (NCBI taxonomy): Eukaryota > Metazoa > Arthropoda > Insecta > Diptera > Tephritidae > Zeugodacus > Zeugodacus tau. The sequence goes on from CM062650.1 coordinate 12,727,271, forward strand.
CCCCCCCCTGCGTTCTCCCCTGATGAATGAGCATATTTTAGCGCTGACACTTCTCATTGGATGATTTGTTCTTGTACATACATACGAACATTGATATAGATATAGGAAGCATTCGCTTCCTAAGAATTAGTTAGCTCACTACATAACAAACACTTGTAAGAAACAAAAAGGGAGGAGGCTCAGTACCGCCTTCTCTTGTGCGCTTTGTATGGATCCAAAGTAGTTTATATATAGCGACTGATATTAAGCTTTAATAGAGACAAGTAGAAGTGGCTTCGTGGAGGTACAGTGGGTTCGTTTAAGTAAAAAAATTACATTTTATTTCATATATCATTTATTTCATCTCTCAGCTTTCACATTGATTTAGAAATTAAAAAATTATAATTAATAAAATTAAAAAATATTAATTTAGTTTTATTCAATTAAATAAATAAAAACACAAAAACCAAAAAATAAAAATAAATAAATAAAAATAAAATACTCAATAAAATTTCCATGAATCTATCTTTTTTCGCCAGCTAACAACTTATATTTACTGTCTAGCTAACAACTGATATCACTGTCACATTTGTAAGAATTAGTTAGAATATGCTAAGTACTTGAGAATTCACAATCCAACCTTAAAAAAAAACAATTTCCAATTATAGTTGAGTTTCAGGTATTTAATTTCGCTTCTCTTCCCAATTAGATGCGCTCACAAGGATGAGTTCGGCACGCAACGTGTGTACAAGAAGACTTCACCCAACTGTGTGCTCACACTCTATCTACCGTCGCGTGAGATCACACTCTCCGGCAATAATCCGGCCATATTGCGTGGTATAATCTATGTGGATCCAAAGGCGATACAAGGTTACAGGGTGTATGCTCAATTGACATTGACATTTCGGTGAGTACTATACTATTCTATACATACGCATATATAACGCATAAAAAATTCCACATAAAATATGCTCGTATCAGAGAGGAGTAGATATATTAGGATTCAGAAAGTCAGGTAAACTACTTGTTTTGAGAGCTAACAGTACTTAAATACGCTGCGTTCTTTTATAGTATAGTTGTTTTATTTTTCGCAAAGCCGATTTATTATATCGTACGAAGCTTCTTTATTTCACAAGTGCTCAAGAGATAAAACCTCATTGAATAAATCAGTCCTCAGATTCTAATATAGCTCTTTTTCGTCATTAATTTATTGATGGACAATAACTGCAAAGGCAATTTATTGACGACAGAGCAGAGAGGCTTGAGTAGTTTGTAGGGATCTTGTGTAAAAGTTTTTCAGAAGAATGTCTTTCCATTGAGAAAGCATTTCATCCTTGCTTCAGCGTTTGATGACGTTTATTTCAGGTACAGAATGTGCCATTTTGGAACTACCGATGCTCTGTGACCTATTTGAAGACTTTCAAGATAAGCTCTCGATGTATTCTTACAATACCCAGACGTTAATTATACAGACATCCCTCCGAATTTGATTTCTTCTTCCTAAAATTGCCTCAAGCTCCAGCGTTTATCCTTATAAATTATTATAGCCGTTCTTCATTTAAGAATTCTATAAAAATGTATTAATCTTCTATTGTTTCTCCTCTTCATTTTATAGTTACGGTCGCGAGGATGAAGAAGTGATGGGTTTGCGTTTCTGTAATGAGGCTATAATGTCGTTACATCAAGTTTGGCCAAGGAATGAGGAGCCAGCGCGTGAGTCACTTAGTCCATTGCAGGTGAGACGAACACAATAAAATATAAAAAACCGTAATTTTATTTAAATTTGCTGTTAAAATTGAGTTCGAAAGAGTTGTCTTCCTGGTTGTCTTCAATATCAAATTAAATAGTTAGAAATAAAAGCGGTGTTTTTGAAGAGTGTTGCCACTTAATTAAAAATTATTAATTAATTGAAATTGATAAAAACTATTGCAACAAATATTTATTGCGAGTAGGGTTGCCAATTATTAAAAGATTGAAGAGTGTTTAAATTAAATACATATGTATAGACTAAAAAAATGTTTACTTTGACAATAATAAATATTCGTAAATTAAAGAAATAATATAAACCAAGTACTACACTTCAGATATTAGACCAAAGAATTTCTGACAACTTTGGAATAAGAAATAATTTTTGTGTAGTGTTGTCACTTGTTGAAACAAATATAAAATACACCAAACAGTTAAAAACTATTGGATTAAAGTTCGCAAAATTAAAAATTTTAAATTTCGAACAGGGCTGCCACTTTGTTTGAAATATTAATATTGCTTTTCAATTCCTGAAAATTGATAAGAGTAATGATTTCTTTAAGTAAAATATTAATTCAAATTTTGTTAATTAGTTGCAGAACGGCTCAGTAGGCATTGCCATTGTCAACTCTTCAGAATCAATAAAGCTTACGAATAAATACATTTTAGGCGGCCGCCACTTGCTCGAAAAAAAATTAAATTGAATATTTAAGATACGCGAATTATTATACTAGATGTAAGGAGATCCAGAATAAATTAAGGCTAAAATATATATATAAATAAATAAAAAATATTTTTTGTATAGGGTTGCCACGTTATTTTTAAAAATAATGTATTAACCATATTACATCATAGGAATAAAACAAATTGAATTCGGAAAAGCTATAAATAAGTGCTGCAGAGGGTTGCCACCTGGTTAAAAATATTAAATATTAATTAAAATAACTTTTAAGCACAATTTAGTGATAGAAATCAAACTAATAAGAACTAGAAAGTTTTTTTTTAATTTGGGAGGAGACACCAGATAAAAAAAAATTAAAAGAAACGAAATATATCAATAATATATAAGGAAAAGAAATGCTTAATATAATACAGATATTAAACTAACTAAATCCAAAAAGCCAAAAAAGAGATTGTCAAATTTTCGTGCATCAAAAATACTACAAAATTTTCTCCCATTTCACATTCCAGGAAGCCTTAGTGAAACGCCTTGGCGATGGTGCACACCCATTCACACTAACCCTAACGCCACAAGCGCCGCCGAGCGTGCAACTAGTGCCGGCAAAACGTTATTATGGCGCACCGATCGGCACCAGCTATGATGTGCGCTGCTTTATAGGTGAGTGGAAAATATTAAAAACAAAAACAACAAACAACAAACAATAACTAAGAGACCCGGAACATAAATTAAAAACAGAATACTGAAAGTGTGGAAAGCAAAGAGAGCAAGCGTTATTGAAAGCGGCATTAAGAAGCAAAATAATTGAGCTCCACAATGCTATTTTTTGCTATAAATAAGAAATATTCATGAGAATATTATTGCAAAAGTTATTATTGCCCACTTATTGCAAGGACACGGATAGACCATTTCATGTAATCATATTAAAAATACGCGCAACGCTAAGTGAATCATAGGCTTGCTACGTTTTGTGGTATGTGCCATAGAAAATTGAAATTAGAAAGTGCACTCTTTGCCACAAGTAAACATATGTGCGTTACCACAGATATTCAATTTCTTTTTCACGCACCCACACTTACTAACACATAAACATTTTCTATTAGTTTTCCCTTAGCGCAATTCCATTAAACCGGAAATTGAATATCCTATGCGCTGGTATCTCATAACGGTGCAACAAGGTGAGCCCATTTCTTGGCGCCACCACAATTTCACATATGCCTAGTTGTATGCAACATGCTATGAAATCCGTTTAAATGCACCGTTAACACACATTCCTATACGTTTCACACCTCACACAGAGTTTCATATATGTATTGTTGTTGTGTGCTCACGCGTATGGAGTGATATTTGCGTCAGCACTGACATTTTGCTGTCAGTAAACATAATAGAATTTGTTCACGACCCTGCTATGTTATTGTAAAGTGTTGTTTTTGTTGTTGTATGTGTAAGTGAAACACTGAAGTGCCGCAAATGCAAGTTAAGTCACATATGAGCAATGTTTTTGAGTGCAACTGATGATTGCTTTAGCGCATTAGTGTCGCTAAAAAAATAAAATAAAAGCAAGTAAGGAAAGGCTAAGTTCGGGTGCAACCGAACATTTTATACTCTCGCAATTTATTAATTATTATTGTCATTCACTTGGGAGTGGCCAGAAACGATTCTTCTCCACATGGTTCAAGCAGCTCACGACTTCCGGTTTTAGACCAAGTATCCTATGGGTAGCCAACAAACAGCCGTTTGAAGGCGAGCTAAAGTGAGAAGGCGAACCCGCATCTACGGTTGTGAGTAGGACTTGGGAACCACCACATAAAAACGAATAACCAAAGAAAAATCGACGATAGCCTCGGATGAAACACCCCCCTTTTGATGACGACCCTACAAACGTTTTAAGGATAATGATTTAAGGGCATGCACTTGGAATGTCCGGACCCTTAATTGAGTGCCTCTGCCCAGCTGGTTGATGTACTCATACGATTAAAGGCTGACAAAGGACAAGGACGGAAGAAGGTGGGTCTTTTTGACATCTACTACAGCGGCCATATAAAAGAGCGCAAATTTGGTGTTGGATTTGTGGTGGGAGAGAGACTCCATCGCCGAGTCCTGGCATTCACCCCGGTGGATGAACGTCTAGTCACAATCCGCAAAAACCGAGGTTCTTCAACATATCGCTTATTTGCGCCCACGCCCCGACGGAAGAGAAGGACGAAGTGATCAAAGATACCTTCTATGAGCGCCTAGAACGTACCTATGAGCGCTGCCCCGCCACGATGTAAAAATCGTGCTTGGCGATTTCAACGCTAGGGTGGGTAAAGAAGGTGTCTTTGGCACAACAGTCGGAAACTTCAGCATCCATGACGAAACATCGCCAAACAGCCTGATGCTGATCGACTTCGCTGGGGCCCGAAATATGGTCGTCTGTAGTACCAGATTCCAGCACAAGAAAATTCACCAAGCAACATGGCTGTCTCCTGATCGAAACACGCGTAACCAAATCGATCATGTTGTGATAGACAGAATTCATGTCTCCAGTGTTTCAGACGTGCGTACGCTCCGAGGACCAAATATAGACTCGGACCATTATCTGATTGCAGCAAATAATGCCCGTCAACAAACACAAGGAAGGCTCGACGTCGAAAAGCTGCAATCGCAACAGACAGCCACGAAATACTCTACTCGACTTGCACTCCTGCTCTCTGAGAGCACTCATCAGCATCTCGGTATAAGGGAACTGTGGGACGGCATCTCAAACTCACTGCGTACCGCTGCAGTCGAAACAATTGGATTTCGGCAACGACAAAAAACAAGCTGGTACGATGAGGATTGCAGTCTCGCAGCGGAGAGAAAACAGACTGCCTAACTCGCATCGTTGCAAACGACCACAACACGTGCGGGATGGGATAGATACCGAGAGCTGAAGAGGGAAGCGAGATGCATTTGCAGACAGAAAAGAAAGAGGCCGAAATGCGTGGGTATGACGAGCTTGAGAAGCTGGCAGACAGAGGTAATGCTCGAAAATTTTATGAAATAATGAAGCGACTTAACGAAGTTTTCAAGACCGAAGCATCCTCATGTAGAGACCAAGGTGGTAATCTGGTAACCGATGTCCCAATCGATGACGATGGAACAGATGTTCCATTACCCGACCATGAAGAAATTCGAGGTATTCAAATACGGCGGCGAAGAACTGATAAGGTGCATGCATCAGCTTCTTTGCAGAATATGGTCGGAAGAAAGCATGCCTGACGATTGGAATCTCAGTGTGCTCTGCCCAATCCATAAAAAGGGAGATCCCACAAACTGTGCCAATTACCGTGGAATAAGCCTCCTAAATATCGCATACAAGGTTCCATCGATTTGGTATCCCCGCAAAACTAATTCGGCTATGTAAGTTGACGTTGAGCAACACCAAGAGCTCCGTCATGATTGGGAAGGACCTCTCCAAGCCGTTCGATACCAAAGGAGATTTCAGACAAGGTGACTCACTATCGTGTGACTTATTTAAATTGGTGCTGGAAAAAAATATACGAGCTGCAGAGTTAAATAGAGGAGGTACAATTTCCTATAAGAGTCTCGACGAACCAACATCAAACTCTACAAGTCGCTTATCATTCCCGTTCTTCTTTATGGTACAGAAGCTTGGACGATGTCAACATCAGATGAGACGACACCAGGAGTTTTCGAGAGGAAAATTTTGCGCAAGATTTATAGTCCTCAGAACATTGGCAACGGCGAATACCGCAGACAATGGAACGATGAGCTGTACGAGTTATACGACGACATTGACATAGTTCAGCGAATAAAAAGACTAGGTCATGTTGTCCGAATGGACGAAAACACTCCAGCTCTGAAAGTGTTCAATGCAGTACCCGCCAGAGGAAGCCGAGGAAGGGGAAGGCTTCCACTCCGTTGGAGGGACCAGGTGGAGAGCGACCTGGTTACACTTGGGATCTCCAACTGGCCCCGAACTGCGAAGGAGAGAGAGAAGTGGCGCACTATCGCCGATTCGGCTATAATGGTTGCAAGCTAATCACATACATACAATTTATTGAAGAAATTTTATTTACATAACACACAAATTTACCCATAAATTCGGCATAGAGTTTAATAGAATAACGAAAATCGTCATATATAGTATATGAGGGCTGAGTTATTCCTGAACCGATTTCATTAATTTTCACCAGCAAGGAACACTATATCCAATATACGCTCACTTAATTTTGCTAATATATCTCACATATTAACCAATACATATATGCGGAATAAAGCACACTGTATTTTTGAAAAACTTATATGAAATTAGGTATGTGGGAGCTAGGAGATGATATTTTTGAAAAACTTATAATTAGGTATATGGGAGCTAAGAGATGTTATGACCCGATTTTAATAATTTTTGCAAAAGAGACATACTATTAGAAGAAACAAATTTCCTCTGAATTACATAAAATTATCTGAGAGATTTACCGATATTTTCGGTTAAAATTTACCCTTAATTTTTTTTCAATTTTTTTCACAAGTGAAGCCAGAGATGATATGCACTATTTGTGTAAAGTTTTATTCCACTATCTTCATTGGTTCCTTATGTATACATTATAAAGTGAAGGAATCGGATGGAATTCAAATTTGAGTTATAAAGAAAGTAGTCGTGGTTGTGAACCGATTTCGCCCATTTTTTATCCGTGTTATCAGGGTGTCAAAAAAATATTATATACCGAATTTCATTGAAATCTGTCGAGTAGTTCCTGAGATATGGTTTTAGACCCATAAGTGGGCGATGACCCATTTTCCATTTTTTTTTTTGAATATGAGTGCAGCTTTCTTCTGCCATTTCTTATGTAAAATTTGGTGTTTCTGACGTTTTTCGTTAGTGAGTTAACCCACTTTTAGTAATTTTCAACCTAACTTTTGTATGGGAGGTGGGCGTGGTTATTATCCGATTTCAATTATTTGTGTGTGGTGGGGTACGTAAGAGAACCGACTGCAGAAAGTTTGGTTTATATAGCTTTATTGGTTTGCGAGATATATACAAATAACCAATTTGTGGGCGGGGTCATCAATGTCATCAATCGACATCTAAAACGGTCTCCTTAATCTAACTTAGCCGTACCAAAAACAAAATGCTTACAGTGGAAAACAAACTTTAAATTTAGTACACATGAGAACTTGTTGTCGAGTTACTCGCAATTATACAGCACACACACGCAGTATACAACTTTTCGATGGAACGAGTATGGTTGAAATGACTCCATAGCAATGTAGTGCAAAAAGTGTTGACAACGACTACAAAGAAACACGAAATTGCGTTGGCGCTGTGGTGGCATGCAGTATGCGTCCGCCAAAGTAACGAAATGCCAGAGCTCAGGTGACCGAAGACCGCAAATGTACGAGTGGTACAGCTCTTTATGGTTCGTGTAACGCATTACTGGTTGGGGAGGATGGTGGACAGATAAGTAAAGAGAGAACGGTTACGGTGTGTGCTGTAAGCCGCTTAAAACCCCATTAAATGCCAAAAGCCAGTTGAATGGCTCGTTAACTGCACGCAACGGTAATTTTTCAACAAGCCATTTTTTTAAACGCAAACCCATCAACTCCCTTGCGCCAACCAACGCGCTGCAGTAGCTTTGCAGCGCAGCAATTGATTTACGCTTATCGATTACTTTCGACTTACACCCAGCACCCTACACTTAACCTATTTATAGCACACACATTTTACAAAATTATTTTTTTGTTTTCTTTCAGCGGATAAAACGGATGAGAAATTTCATCGACGCGCCTCAGTTAAAATGGGCGTACGCGTTATCTATCGCACCGATGTGTATCAGCATTCCAACGGGCCGGAGAATTTCGCCGCGCTCATCAACAATCAGGGCGCCTCACCGCCATTGACCGCTGCGCTCACTTCGCCGCCAGCAGTGCTTAGTGCTACTGGCGCACTCAACGCCCAAAATGGCAATACAACACCAGCCTTGTCAACGATGCTGGGCGGCAGCGGCAGCGCAGACAGTAATACAAGTTTTGACGGTGCCGCAACGGCCGGTGCTGGCGGTGCTGCTGCTGTTAGTGGTGGTGAACGCATACCGTCCACCACACAGAGCCATACCAAGCCGCGTAAATCGGAACGTGGTGATTCGTTTCCCAAACTGCGCCTCTCACCGAAGTCTTTTCGCTTTAGCGGTCGTTTTGGGCGCAGTAAAAGCGAGATTGAGAAGTGTCCCAGTGATCCGTTCTACAATTATAGTAAATCGTTTCAGGAGGTGAGTAGTTATCTAAAAATAACAGTATACTAATATCACAAAATTAAACTAACATAATAGAGAATATACAAGTTGAAAAATGAGAGCTAATAAACAGATAAACAACCAGAGAGGCATACTTATACTTAGCAACTAATCGATTTTCCTTTTTCTTCCGCCACAACACTTCATGGCTGCAAAAACAAAATAATAAAATGAAATCTCACAAATCCAATCGACAACAATAACTCGCTCACAGTACGACTGCACTGCTATTGCCGGCGGCATTGGCGCTGTCGGCGTTGGTGGCATTAGTGGCGCACCACACAATGCCTCGCCTGGTGGAGGCGGCGGCGGTTGTACGGTCGGCGGTGTAATTGGCGGCAATGCAGCGTGTGCGCTCAGCGGCAGCGGCGGTGGTCCACAGGGTGCGGTGGACAAGCCATTTCTCTTGCAGGACGGACGAGTCGGCTTGCGGGCGAGCCTTGATAAGGCCTGGTATACGCACGGCGAGGATGTCTGCGTGACGGTGAACATCAAGAATGACAGTCGCAAGACGGTGCGCAAAGTGCGGGTGAGTACTAAAGCTAATTGCAATGTGTTATGAATTTGAATGGAAATTTTCAGCCAATTTTTGTCGTCAAGTCGGCAGTACCTGAAGCTTTAGTCGGCGCACATATACCAATAGTTTGTGCGGCTTTTTTTAATATTTCAAGATTTGTATCTGGTTTTTGGCTTTATGACAACTCTTTTGATGCATTACAAACGCAATCGCACTTGTATTAGTGCAACTAGCTTTATACCACTTTCTAACTAGTTGAATTTAGTAAAAGTAGTCAAATCAATATTTTTAGTTATCTGTTTAGGTTTTCATGCTGGTTTTTGATGCAAACTTATTGCTTCAGTGTTGATTTTTTGTTATTTTGACCCATATATTCGGCATAAAGTCCACTAAAATAACGAAAATCATCATATATTGTACATATATTAGGGCTGAGGTAATTTCTAAACCGATTACACTCTTTTCCACCACCAAGGTACACTATATCCAAGACTATACGCTCACTTAATTTTGCTAAGATATCTCACATATTTACCGATATATGCGGAATAATGCCTATATAGGAGCTATAGGAATTAAAGATTCGATTTTAATAATTTTTGGTACACAGACACACTATTAGAAGAAAAATATTCCCCCTGAATTACATTAATATATCTGAGAGATTTACTGAGATTTCGAGAAAAATTACACTTAGGCACTGAGTTCTTCGTATTCGATATCCGGGGCCTTGAAAAGTCATAGTCCGATTTCGACAATTTTTTCACAAGTGAAGCCACAGATGATATACAGTATTTGTGTAAAGTTTTATTTCGCTATCATCATTGGTCCCTTATGTATACATTATAAAGTGAAATAATCAGATCGAATTCAAAATTGAGCTATAGGAAAGTAGTAGTGGTTGTGAACCTATTTCGCACATTTTCTCTTCTTCTTTCTATCTGTGTATCAAGAAAGTATTATGTACTAAATTTCATTGAAATCGGTCAAGTAGTTACTGAGTTATGGTTTGTGACCCATAAGAAAGCGACGCCACGACCATTTTCTATTTTTCTAGATTTGAGTACAGCGCTCTTCTGACATTTTTTCTTCTAAAATATAGTGTTTCTGACGTTTTTCGTTAGTGAGTTAACCCACTTTTAGTAATTTTCAACCTAACCTTTGTGTGGCAGGTGGGCGTGGTTATATAATTAAATCAATTTTTATGGTGTATAATGGGTACATAAAGGAGAAGACTGCAGAAAGTTTGGTTTATATTGGTTTGCGAGATAACCACAAAAAACTTATTTGGGGGCTTGGACACGCCCACTTTTCCAAACATCTTAAATCCAGATATGCCCCTTCTTAGTGCGATCCATTGTGCTAAATTTTACCTTTATAACTTTAATTATGGCTTAGTTATGACACTTTATAGGTTTTCGGTTTTCGCCATTTGTGGGCGTGGTCCGATTTTACCCATTTTCAATACCAACGTCCTCAGGGTGCCAAGGAATATATGTAAGATTCCAAGTTTCGTCAAGTTATCCGACAGACGGACAGACAGATATCCGGATTTCAACTCGTCTCGTCATCTTGTTCATTTTGATATATATCTACTAGCCTGTTCGTTAAAAATTTTTATTTGAAATTTTTATCACGAAAGCTGAAAATAGTTGAGACTTGATAAGAAAATGAATCTACGAAAATTTCACGCCTCTCCTTATAGTGCCGATAGAAAATTGTATTGTTAATTGCACGTCACTCATACCCCAATGGTACATTCGCTGAATTATGTATGATACATTACACAAAATTATAATTATTTACAACTTTTAAAAGTTTGTTTTGAATAATTCGGATACATTTTCCTATGTTCCTGAATGCATTGCAAAATATAACCCCAATCACTTTCATTTTTCGTTAGCAATCCATGGTAATCTTGCATTAGTTTTACGGCTCTTTCTGCAGTGTCGTTAACTACTTTTAGAGAGTTTATTATTTTTTTGCCATCCATATATGAAGCCTTCGTCTGCCATGTTTCTGGGTTGATATCCAAGAAGCTGGTATCTATCTGCAGCCTTGAAAACAATTTGAGACTGTTGGAAGATATGAAATGCTCCATGGTCTCGTCTGTAAGACAATAATTTAAGAATAAAATAAAAATTTAAGAGTATTATTCTCATATTATACCTAACAATTGTCCCATGTCTTTTGAACTTAGAATAAATTTTTTGCATCCATCGCATCTGCCGGGTTTTTTAAGAGCACTGACCATTTTGACTTTTGTCTCTACTGATAGTCTGTCATCAAAAAAGGCTAAAGCGGTTGCTTTCTCTGTCAAATACCATAAATGGTTAGACAATTTTCGCAGTGCAGCATAGCTGCTTGTAAAATCAATGCTTTCATAATATTTTAAACTTTTTATTATATTTAAATCGTCAACGGGAGCAGCAGTAGCGTCGGAGCATTTGAACCAAATCTTAATATAAAATCGCACTATGAAAATGCAGACATCAGCTAGTGCTGCTTTTTGTTCTTCCTGCATAGGATATTGAGCTCGGAACAAGAATATTTTTAAACAGTAAATAGCGCGTGACATCCATCTGGCTTGATGCATTGCTCCTGGAGGACGAAGATTGATACGCTATTGCTTGTTCTTTGCCCGTTGAATTTGGCAGTTTGAAACGGCAAGAAGTTGGTCATGGTCCATTCCTGAAACAACTATTGGCAACCGCTCAGCACTCTTATCATGGACATCTTGATTATAAAATGTATATTATTTTTAGATACCTGCCTCTAATCTTTGTAAATAAAATCAAATTTGTACTTACTTAATGATGACAGCATCTTACCATCCCAATGCACAACAAGGAATGGCGGAAGTGATGATTTAAACTTCTCTTTAATCAGCATAGCTTGCACAGAGCGCAGGTGTTTTCTTTGATGATAAATTGACGTTTGAGTTATAACCAAGTCGTCAACATTGTGTCCAAGAGTTTCTGCAGCCGCTTGTAATATATAAACTGCATTCCGTACACTTACTTGGCAACGATCTAGGACAGAAACTAATTTTGCCGTTATAAAATGTTTTTGGCCTCTCTTGACTACTCTCGATTTCTTCAGTGACGGTATAGCTTCGGCTTGATCACTATCCACTTCGTTTGAATCATCAGAAATACTGCTAAATGATATTTCTTCCGGTTGAATTTTTTGTTCAGCAATATTTCGCTCCCGACGTTCTTCTTCATCATGCCTTCTTTTTTGCCTTTTTTTCCTCTGCTTGACATAAATTAAAATCGACTGATCCAAGGTAACCAACACGACCCTGCTGTCTTTGTCCGAGAAGGAAAAGCCTATCTTCTTCAACCTTTACGAGTTTCATAACATCTGCGTGCGCAACATCAAATAAATTGTCCAAATTTTAAACAAAAGCTTTTTCTTTTTCACGGTAAGAATCACCGGACTTTTTATTATTTTTCTGCAGAAAACGCCACTCGTCATACAATTTTTGCAATTTTTTAGTGCAATGGTGCTTTTCTTTAATGGGCAAACGAGCCTTTTCCCAAAATATTAGTACTTCTCGAATTACAAGATTTGCACTTTCACACACAGATAACTACTTACTACACGAATATTAAAAAAAAAGTACCTGTAGCACTTGCTTATTTGATGGTAGTTTCGAGCCCAGAATACTCCAGTTGATCGAACCAACCAAAAACAATACCAAAACAATAACGTAAGTGTTAGCAAAAGGCCTCTAGACGAAGCGGTAAGTTGTTATGAATTGAGAAATATAGTTTTTGGAAATTGATTTTAACAAAAAAAATGTTTTCTTAATTCAATGCATTGATAATTTGATATAGTAAGAGACGAAATAAACTCGAATGAAGCAATGTAAAATAATAATTTGTGAAATGTAAATAATTTTTTGTAATGTATCATACATAATTCAGCGAATGTACCATTGGGGTACAGGTGGTGAGTGACGTGCAATTAATAATACAATTTTCTATCGGCACTATAAGGCGTGGTCCGAGAAGCGTGAAATTTTCGTAGATTCATTTGCTTATCAAGTCTCAACTATTTTCAGCTTTCGTGACAAAAATTTCGAATAAAATAATTTTCCCATACAAAGTAAGAACAGCCTAATATCTACCCTGTATTTAAGTATCTTTATCTCTAGTTTTATGACTTACAAACAACCGTTATGTGAACAAAACTATAATACTATCTTAGCAACTTTTGTTGCGAGAGCATAATAATAGCATAAATTCACTCTCAACTCAAACTAATCAAAAATTATACTAAAGTTGAGTTCTCGTTTAGTATTTTACCGCTGTATTTGGACTAGTTCATTAAGATTGTATATTCACTACAATCTGCTTTATTACTTAAGTTCTCTTAAATGAAGGTTAACTTTACTGCACGCACCTTCACATACAACTCCTTCTTGGAAGAAAAAGAGCGTAAGCATGAATGAAATTCTTTAATTTCCCGAACACTTATCAATTTCATTTGATTTATCTATATTAAGGTTTACCACTTTGCTTGATTAAAAGCTATAACAATTTACTTACGTACGACAGCAGCAACCGAACAGACCTTACGAAATTGCAAGTTTTCTCACACTTTTATTGTTACTTGGCTACATTTCATTTATATGACTTTAATTTCAATTCATTTAACCCACATATGAATGTATATGTATGTGTGGGTGCTTAAAACATCACTAACACATACACATTCACACACAATCACGCATTCTCTCGAAGGTGTCACGCTACTTGCCACCATACCACATCGATTTGCTTGTATTGAACAAATGTTACGTATACGCCACAGCTGGCATGACACACTCGCAGCAGAGCACTCGCTCTGACAGTGTGACTTCAGTAAAATTTAATGGTGCGTAAAACTTGAGATGTTATACGATTGTGACAGTCAATTGTTGTAGTTGACATTGTGGTGCTGGCTATTTTTGTTGTAATTGTTGCTGAAGACAGGTGAAGTGCTCGTAAATGCTGTGGGAATAGAATCAAAAAGTGAATTCTAGGGTATAAAAATTATGTATGGTATTGGTCGATGATATGTGCACATTTTTATGTGTTAAGGAATTTTTTTTTAAATTTCATGATTCTTCAGAATGATTTCTGAGTTTATTTCTCCATCCATTCGAACTATTGACATAGAAAACCGTATTTTTTTACGAAAAGCGATACAGATCAAAATACAGAAATGAACCCTTGACTCTGGTACAACATTAATGAAAGGTTGAACTAACACATGTCAAAAATGCTTTTTGGATTCTAATTAAGAATTAATGAAAATTTGCATTCTCGGCAAATTCATAGGTAATTTTTGATATTTATAAATTGTCTTATCATGTTTACTATATTATAGCTGCTAAAAGTTTTACTATCACCATCGTCGCTATTAAAATTCTAGACATTTATTAAAATTACCAACTGCGCTAAGGAAAGAGAGATATAATTTTGACTGCAAGTTTTAACTTAGCACTACAATGCGAATGTTTTTATTAAAATTTTTATGTCGCACTCACACTAGTGCACTTACTCATTCACATATATTGCGCTTTCACTGTATTTTGGTTGCTGAAATCTCACTTCCTCTCTTTAACACACGCTCGTGTTAACTCGCAACTCGAGTGCTAAATTATAACATATATAGTATGTATATGTCTAGCGACTAAGAAAGAGGCCGAAATGCGTGAGAATGAAGAGCTTGACAAGCTGGCCGACAGGGGTAATGCTCGAAAATTTTACGAAAAGATCCGGCGACTAACTGAAGGTTTCAAGACCGGAGCACACTTCTGTAGGACCCCCAGAGGTGATCTAGTTATTGATGACCAGAGTATACTGAGTTTGTGGAGAGAACACTTCTCCAGCCTGCTGAATGGCAGTGAAAGTACAACACCAGGAGATGGCAAGCCCGATTCCCCAATCGACGACGATGGAGCAGATGTTCCATTGCCCGACCCTGAGGAAATTCGAATAGCAATTACCCGCTTGAAGAACAATAAGGCGGCGGGGGCCGATGGATTACCGGCCGAGCTATTCAAATACGGCGGCGAAGAGCTGATAAGATGCTTGCATCAGCTCCTTTGCAGAATATGGTCGGAAGAAAGCATGCCTGACGATTGGAATCTCAGTGTACTCTGCCCAATACACAAAAAGGGAGACCCCACAATTTGCGCCAATTACCGTGGGATAAGCCTCCTCAACATCGCGTATAAGGTTCTGTCGAGCGTATTGTGTGAAAGACTAAAGCCCACCGTCAACAAACTGATTGGACCTTATCAGTGTGGCTTTAGACCTGGAAAATCAACAACAGACCAGATATTCACCATGCGCCAAATTTTGGAGAAGACCCGTGAAAATAGGATCGACACACACCATCTCTTTGTCGACTTTAAAGCTGCTTGCGACAGCACGAAAAGGAGCTGCCATTATGCCGCGATGTCTGAATTTGGTATCCCCGCAAAACTAATACGGCTTTGTAAGCTGACGTTGAGCAACACCAAAAGCTCCGTCAGGATCGGGAAGGACCTCTCCGAGCCGTTCGATACCAGACAAGGTTTCAGACAAGGTGACTCACTCTAGTGTGATTTCTTTAACTTGATGTTGGAGAAAATAATACGAGCTGCAGAGCTAAATAGAGAAGGTACAATCTTCTATAAGAGTGTACAGCTACTGGCGTACGCCGATGATATCGATATCATTGGAAACAACACCCGCGCCGTTAGTTCTGCTTTTTCCTGACTGGATAAAGAAGCGAAGCGTACGGGTCTGGTGGTGAACGAGGGCAAGACGAAATATCTCCTGTCATCAAACAAACAGTCAGCGCATTCGCGTCTTGGCTCCCACGTCACTGTGGACAGTCATAACTTTGAAGTTTTATATAGTTTCGTCTTCCTGGGAACCAGCATTAACAGCAATAACAATGTCAGCCTGGAGATCCAACGCAGAATCACTCTTGCCAACAGGTGCTACTATGGACTAAGTAGGCAATTGAAAAGTAAAGTCCTCTCTCGACGAACAAAAACCAAAATCTACAAGTCTCTTATCATTCCCGTCCTACTTTGCGGTGCAGAAGCGTGGACGATGTCAACATCCGATGAGACGGCACTAGAAGTTTTCGAGAGAAAGGTTTTGCGGAAGATTTATGGTCCCTTAAACATTGACAACGGCGAATACCGCAGACGATGGAACGATGAGCTGAATGAGTTATTCGACGACGTAGACATAGTCCAGCGAATAAAAAAACAGCGGCTACGCTGGCTAGGTCATGTTGTTCGAATGGATGAAAGTGCTCCAGCTCTGAAAGTATTCGATGCAGTACCCGCTGGTGGAAGCCGAGGTAGAGGGAGACCTCCACTCCGATGGAAGGACCAGGTGGAGAGGGACCTGGCTTCGCTTGGTATAACCAATTGGCGCCAAACTGCCAGAAGGAGGGATACGTGGCGCGCTGTTTTGGACTCGGCTATAACCGCGTAAGCAGTGTCTACGCCAGTCAAGAAGAAGAAGAAGATATGTCTAGCGTGGTTTTAAAGCTCATTGCGGAGCGTCCTCGGTTTTCATGTTTTATCAGACCTCGCTAGGTCGGCTGAGTTTATTGAAACCAGCTTATAAAAATGTTGTCTAATTTCGTATTTCTAATTTGAACTCTGTAAAAATAACAGCTTTTGGATTTAGAAAACTTTTACATTAAGCTTAAAGCTTTTTCTGTTAATGTAGCCACTTAATAGACACTTTAAAGTACCTTTCCGTGTCGATCACGTTCAGGTAAAAGAAATATCTAAGCTGATCTCTTAGTGGACAACATCTCTTTAGACTGGAAATCTTTTGCATTACGCTTAAAGATTTTGAGCATTTATAAAGCTACCAACAAGATTTTTTAAAACAGATAGCGCTCTGAGTATAGTGAGGTATTTTGTTTCGAGCTTAAAGCTTCAAAGTTTTGTAGTGTAACCAAAGTGACGTCTAGTGATAACTATAAGTCTAAGTTAATTGATTGGTAAAGTAACACATCCACTCGCTCCTCAAGCTTAAAACTCAAAAGTTTGTTGTGTAAGCTAAAATGATATACGGTAAAAACTTTAAAAGAAATAGGCTAACGAGTATATCGAGCACTAGGTACTCTAAGGTACCATAAAAGCTCATAATATAAGCTAAAAGCTGCAGTTTAGAATCTGAGGTATCTCCTACTATCATACTCTATCTTCTACGAATTCATATGTTTATAAATAAATGTTTATATATAAAACATTCAAATTTTTTGATTGCCGAACGCTCCTGAGTAAAATTCGATATGTTTTTGCTGTACAACACCAGCACAGCCTGCATGTGGCAATCAAGTCGAAACACAAATCAAATCAACATCGTTGCCATATTTTATTGTTATTTTCCTATTTTTATTTTTATATTTTTTATGCTTTTACTCATAAGCTATGTATGAGTTGACAAGGGCATAAAAGCAATTTAGAAAGTGAAAACGTGTAACTAATAAATGTAACAACACGGCGAAAGCAATAAATAAAAACATTGATAAGTATAGTTCTCCGTCTACTCCCTGTGGAGAAAATTCAAACGGCGATGAAAATGTCAACAACCTTTCCTTCGACTAACACTTTCGACTTAGGTGTAATACACACATAGACTAAGGCTGAGCACATATGTAATGTAAAGTGAAACACATTGAATTTCATCGATAGATATACCTATATTCAAAGATTAAGATTTAGTGTTAAAAATGGCATATAATTTACTTCATTTTTTTTTAATTGTGCTTCACTCCACTATGTGCTCAGCATAAGATTTTCACAAAAAATATACGCAGAATCGCAAAAAGCTTCGAAGTCATAGCTTTTCCTAAGCAAATATTGCGATAATATTAGCTTAAAAGACATTTAATCTCTAATCTCTTCTATTTCCAGGTGTGCGCCATTCAACACGTCGACGTCTGCATGTTCAACAATGGTAAATTCAAAAATATTGTCGCCGACTCGGACACTAGCTCACCCGTAGATCGCACAGTATCGCCCGGTAGCACATTGAACACTACAATCATACTCAAGCCACAGCGCGGTCAAACTAAGAACTGGATTGCGCTCGAAGATACTTTACAACGCAGTACCGAGCCCGAAGAGATCACTGGCGTTATAGCTGCCTCAGCGATACGCTCACCAAATCTTATACTAGCACCTGGACAGGCAATGAATCCCTGCCCCAGCCCTGCTGTGGGCATACCACAACCAAGCGGTTATCATGGACACGGTGTATCTGGCATAGTGGGCGACGACCGCAACGTCTTCGCCATTTATGTGTCCTACTATGTGAAGGTTAAGTTAACTTTGAGTGGCATGGGTGGTGAACTGTCACTGAAGCTACCCTTCGTGTTAGTGCATGTCGAAGAACCAAAAGTGGAGCACAAGGTGGAACGGCTGGCTTTGGATGATGTGCCGGCTGGCAAACGTAATGGCAATAAAACAAAAGGCGCCGCTACCACTTCGGCGTCCGGCATAACAGGAACTACACCACGCAAAGATGGAAATGGGCGTCCGCATCCGCAGCACCTCGATCGCATCGAATCGGTGGACGATGAGATACGCCTGCCGATACCGGAGACAGCCATACCCACTACTGCTCCAGCTGGCACTGCAAAGCGTAAGCTGGTGCGCAGCGAAACTTTAGCTAAAGATTTGGATGAGGAAATCGAAGAGCAAGCAGAGGCTGCAGCGCGAAAAGTCACGCTTAGCACCGAAGAAAGTTTACCGAATGAAGGTGAGGAGCTGGAGCAAGTGCATATTGTGCAAATACACTCACATGTAGCGGAGAGCACTGAAAAAGAAGCGGTCAAATGTCATGAAGAGCAGACAGACAAAGAAGTGAAGGAAAATGTGGAGCCTGAGGATTCAGAGGCTGATATAAAGCCACAAGATGCACCAACAAATGATGATGTAGCTGTCGCTGAGGAAGACGAAAAAGTGGACCCAAACTTGAGCGCAGTGGAGGAGACGCCTAACATCGTAGAGCATCACCCTCATCCCTCCCATGTGTGATTCTCGTTTCTGCGCGGTATGTTTCATAAGAAACGACACACAAAATGAAATAGTCTCACTTTGAAATAGAAAGCGAGGGAAGGTATTTCTTTACAATAAGGAACATAGTATTGGTTTCAATAGAAGAGAAACGTATAAAGTAAGAAGTGAACCACTAGAAGTTACATGTTTTTTGGATAGGAATGATCTCTAACTATATGTATAATATATATATGGAACCATTAATCTAAGATAAAATGAGAAACTTTGAAAACTCAGTGTTCTAAGAATTATATATAAAGTATTAAATTAAGTATAGAGTAAAACTAAAGTCTTTGCAGAACATAAAATATGTTCAGTGCAAGCGTAAGAAAAACAGATATCTGTTATGAGATCTCGTGAAACTAGTTCCGGGTAACAAAATCAAAAAGATGTAAACATGAAGTTCCTTAAAGATATTTGGAAGACACGTTCTGGAAATAACTACTGCAGATATCATTACAAGGTATAAGTATTCAAATATATTCTCGTATATACAATTTGTGCTTTTTATGGAGGTGAATACAGGTGGTAGTGAATTTAATAGGGTATAAAAGAAACTGACACTATTTGAACAGATATTGAAAATCTTCCCCTATCTCACTTAGAAAAGGATATAACCAACAGACATTTGTTCTTTAAATGATTGCTATAATTAGTCTGAAACGACCGTGTAAAAATGCGTTAATGCGGTTTCACAGATATAATTCTTCGCTGAAAACAGTGAATATTTAAGTCGAGCATATACATGTACTGGAAATAGAAAGCTCACATTTCAAGGTGGTCCAATGTAGTTTCACAGGAGTTGAAACATGTTTCACCGCTACAAACAGGAAATATTTAACTTCGAAAGGTAAGCTTAGATAAACATTCAGGTAAATGTGTCTCACATTTATATGAACTAAGCTTAAATAGAGGCACCTACAAAATTGGGAATAGGTTTTTAAATGTAAAATTAAAATGAAGATTATATAGTATTAAGTATGTAGATTAAAATAAAATAAGTCAAAACGAGTTGGAAGAACTGACAACTTTGTAAAGTTCATAGCAAGAATTTAAGAACTAGAATATGATTTTACAAGATAGTTTGAAAACTATCTTATCTTTGTAATAGCTACACTACATGTTCTACACAGGAAGTATAGAACGTAAAATGTAATCAGCAAAAGTATCGTAAAAAAAAATTTGGAAAAACACTTTGCCCAAGCAGTGCACAGTGGTTGGGCTTGTATGAAGGTGCGGTCATAAATACTTCCCGTTGAGATATCGCTTTGAAATTTTCACCAAAAATCTAGAAAATTATTTTAAATATATAGTAAAAAAATTGGACCCATCGGACTACTAGGTTCTATAGCTCCCATAGAACTGTAATTGCCATTATATGGCAATCATGCGCAAAAATACTTCTCATGGTCATGGTCGGAGCGTCAAAACTTTCAGTAAGGCTTTGTAAAAAGATTTAAGAAAGCGATAAACAATCTGAACATGATTTGTCGTTATAGTTTCCCCCATCCAAGCCCCACATATATAAAAAAGTCATATAGGAAAAAAGCAATTATCAACCAATTTAATACAGTTCATTTTCAACAGCCATTATAATTAGAACAAAAACTTATAATGCATCCTCTAGTAAACCGTACATAGATTGAAATAAAGATGGTTTATCCTTCTTTCCAAGCTTTTTTAGTCCAATTATAATGAGTTTGAACTTAAAAATAGTTAATTCAAAGGCCATTATTATTTTGACGATTACTTCTACATCTGCAAATTTCCGCACCTAACTTTAACACTTTTATTACCTTACGACTCTGGTAAAGACAATGTAAAATAAATCTAACGGGGGATCGCGGGGGAACACAACTAAAATTTTATGTAAACACATTGAAGACGCAGACTAATTTCACAAAAAATACAAATCACGTTAGTCTTAGTTAATTTCACAAGTTAAAATAAATACCTTTAGCTTCAAAAGCCATTAAAAATAATCTTGATTCGTTAACCTGAACAATTACCAGAACAATTTAAAGTGCGTTGTTGCTGCGAATTTAAAAAAAAATGTCTGATGTGCTTTAAAAAAATACAGTTGTTCATGCGTTTAACTCTATTTTTAGAAAGTACCGTTAGATATTTGGGAAAACCCGGTTTGAAAATAAGAAGTTTGGACAATTTAGAGGCCATCGGTTTACATTTTGTCAAAAAATCGAGAGATGGAACGATTGTATTTAGTCCAATAAGCTACAATTTTTTTTGCAAATGTAACCAATACAAATGTTAAGTTTTCTCAACTCTACTGCGTAGCCTTTGTTTTAAATGCTTTGTTCTACCAAACCAAATTTGAGCAACAGTAAGACGACAGCTTAAGTTTATTCACGAATATAAACATATGGGCAAATATCGGCAGCTACACCTAACATTTATAGTACCTTAAAACATTGACAAATACACTGATAATACTTATAAAGGGGGGATCGTGGGGTAACATAACTAAATGTCTATTTAAACATGAAAATTACGTTAAAAAAATACACAAAAAAAGTATAATCAATCAAAAATACACAACAAATAATAAATCAATAAAATTAATTTCATAAGATGAATTTATTAAAGTAAATACCTGCAACAATAAAATTCTTTTTAAATAATCAAAATCGGACCTCTCTAGCAAAAGTTTGACCACTTTGAAATTCAATTTTGTTTTCACGAAAAGCTAACTTAGCGCAGTTTCGCTACAAAATTGAACAGTTGATCACGCTTTGCATTCTATTTTTAGAATGTCCCGTTAGATTTGCAGTAAAAACCGGTTTGCCATGAAGAAGCTTGGACATTTTAAAGACGATTTGATAACTTTTCGGAAATTTTTGTTGTTATGAATTTTTTGAATTTTGTCCTATGGGCGCAACCACTGTGCAGTGGTCCCAAACTTTAAGTCAAATTATGAATAACTAAAAAAAATTATGAGCAACTGCACCCACATATAGCATAAATGCTAATAAAGAATAAACCAGTTGTAGATACTATTATAAAATACGGTTTCAGTGTTACACTTGCCTAAAAAGCATAGATACATATCGTTGAATACTATAGAATGGTTATGTATTATGAACACCAGAAATCTCAAGGTATTCTAGCGGTATGGTTTCTTATTGGAAATTTTGCTAAATCTAAAAATATAGAGCTTATGATCTAATGACATTGGCACTGAAGCATTAAATAGGTTCATTAAGTAGTTAGATTGATAAACCTTGCTCCCAATCTGGATCTGAGAACTATATAGATCGACACTCTTTATGTAGAATAGCACAGCTATAGTTGAAAAAATACTGGTTATCTAGAGAATAAAGGTTTGCCGCACGCTCTATCCGCATTAAGAACACTTTTGTGGGTTTTCATACATAATCTATTGAGAATTCTATACAGTTCTTGCTAAAATAAGTAAATTGATTACAGGTTTTTAGAGCAGCAAAATTCCTGAATTTATTATATTTAAACCAAAAATATATTGCACATTTAATGAAATAAAGAACAAAACATGAAATTGCAAATAAATTAAATAAATGATGAATAATTAATATTAATTAATGGCTAAGTGTATATGTGTTAAATTGAATGTGCGCCTAAATGTATACTACAAATCTTACTAAATAAATGGAGGCTTAGCAAATTAATAAATATATTATGTAACTGTTAACTACAAGAAGCTGGACTTCTGCTGACATTGTTGTAGGCATAGTTAATATGTATGCGTAAATCTAAAAATATAGTCAAAATAATTGTGGAAAGATTCATGCGGAAGAAATTACCTAACGGTCACCTGTGCTGAAAACATAAAAATTAGAAATAAAACAAAAAAAATGTGTGGCACAAACTTACATATTTAGTTAAAATTGTGTAAGCTAAAAAGTACGCTACGAATAAAATGCATTACGACACGAATTTGTAGGTAGCATACCTTTAGGCGGTAGATAATTCAGCTGCAACGTGTGCTGAAAACATAAAAATTAGAAATAAAACAAAAAAATGTGTGGCACAAACTTACATATTTAGTCAAAATTGCGTACAAATTGTGTTAGCCAAAAAGTATGCTACGAATAAAATGCATCACGACACGAATTTGTAGGTAGCATACCTTTAGGCGGTAGATAATTCCACTGCAATATGCTGCTGCCAGCATTACCAAAGGTACTTATGCACTTATTAAAGAAAAAAGAAACTTTCAACAATTCCAAGGGTTAAAGCTTTTGGACAATTATTAATTGGTGTTTGAAAATGTATTGTAACTGGTAACTTGAGTTAACTGATAAATGGAAAATGTGTTAATTGTAAGGGAAATTCCTGTAAATTATAGCTTGATGTGAGCATTATGTTGGACATATAGTAACTATTAAAAAATGAAAAAGCAAAAGTTTGTGAAATAAAATAATAAATAATAATAAAAGCAAACAAATTGTTTAATTCTCTAACGGTGTGTACATAAAAGCGCACGCAATACTATAGTGGACAATGAAAACTAATTTCTGCACTGCATGCAATTAGATATGCTAAAAATAGCATTGTAATAAATTTAAAAGCTCGTCACTTAAATGGCAGCAAAAGCTTAGTTAACGCAAAAGCGCTCAAAGATTACCTTAAAGAGCTGGTGAGAACATATATGAGTAAACAATGTTGCTAATGTGTTTCGCTACATATAATTCTACAAAAAAAGTTAAAGTTTCAAAGAGCTTAAATTATAGGCTACAGAGCTTACATATAAGCTGTAAAGCATTTGAACTGAAACTATTAGAAAGCAACACTTATTTTAACTAGTACATATATGTGCATAAAATAACAGTATAAAGCTCTATAGAAAGCTTTTTGTGCTTTGACTGTACTTAAAAATTTCTGAACTTTCACTCAATACACATGGTTTAGAACTAATATACATTTGTTAAATCAAAAAAAATCACTCATGAATTGTAGTAAGACTGCAAGCTTATTTGCACCAGTGCACTGGTGCACTGCACTGCAGTGCTTTAAAGCTTTATCCTTGTTATAGAGTATTACAAGCCCATAACAGTTTAACTGGTGCATATTCTGCACTTCAGCCATAATTCAATTCTTAACCCACTCTTGCCTCTAGAATCATTTAAACAAAGCTTTACTTTCTTTAAAGTGTCTTCTCTGAAAATTTCAAAGTTAAGATCTCTTGTATATTTGTTTTTCTTTTTATATTAAACCGGTATCTTTTTAAGTGATGTATGATACTGAGTATCAGGCCAATTAAGCTTCGCTACGTCTCTACTATTGTAGTACTAGCATTAAATAATGACCATATTCTTAATTGGAGAATATTTCTGAATCACAAAAAATTACTTGATTAAGTTCGCTTTTCTGGTAGGATACTAATAGAGAATTTATACACATATAAATTGATTACAAAATATACAATTTAACCTAAACTTTCGCAAAATGGATTTCGATCTCGCAAATCTAAATGCTAACATAAATGGCATATAGTCGTCTAAACGAAACTAATTCTATCATAGTACTTCCCAGTAGTTGACTAAC
Source organism: Zeugodacus tau (assembly GCA_031772095.1). Lineage (NCBI taxonomy): Eukaryota > Metazoa > Arthropoda > Insecta > Diptera > Tephritidae > Zeugodacus > Zeugodacus tau. Next base: position 12,752,086 of record CM062650.1, read on the forward strand.
CTAAAGAAATTAAATTTACAAGCTTAATCTCTCTCTCTTCAATTACATGGTCGCTTAACCGAAACGAGCTCTATCATAGTACTTCCCAATAGACGAGCCACCTAAAGACAATTTTTTTATAAGCTTTATCTCTCGAGAGGGTCTTTGAAGCACTGCATTAACTACAATTTCATGTTGGGAAAAATGTTCAAAAAAGATGTGCATCGATCAGCTACTGGCTTTCAAACCGCCAAAACATCCAAAAACTCATACACAGTGTTACCATAGTTTTGCAAAATTAAAACAGTTTAGCATTATTATAGTATTTTGATTGAAATTTAATTGTTATAATTCTTTTATTATTCATTCATAGATAATTTATAATTACTATTTGTAAATATGTACTGTTTTCTGTTTTCTTTCATAAATATGTTTTTTTTTCGATTTCTTTGTGATTTTATCGCATTTTATAATGTTTTGTTTTACTTTATTGTAGTATTTTTTGTTGTTGCTTAACATGATCTTTTCTTAAATTTTAAATTTTATATTTCAATATGTACGCCCATATTCATCTATTATGTATGTATTAACAATTTGTTGTTTTCGTTTTAGTTTGGAATGATAGTTTGTTTCATGTGAGTTGTAAATTATTTATTTACTTTTAAATATAAAATATTTCAAAAATAAAAAATTTTTATGAAAAAATTAAATTGTAAATTATTATTTTTGGAATTTTTTTTAATTTTTTTGCTTGCTGTAGGTATCGTTGCTTTAATCGCATTCTTTAGGATTTATTAACAAAAACTTAATTTTCATACAATTGCTGTTTTCACAAAAATATATATATTTTTGTTACTCAAAACCGTAAATACACTTTTCAATTTTTATTATCAAATATTTTTAAAATATGTATAATTACTTTTTGCTATATGTATGTGTGTATGCCGCCATTAAGATTTTTTCGAAAAAAATTGTTCACTATTATTTTGTTTTTTTAATTATTAATTATTTTATATTATTATTAATTAAAAATTTAACTAATGATATCATTGTTATTTGTAATATAATAAATTATCATCGCTGCTGTTTGTAATTTTATTCTATCCTATTACATATTATTATTGAATTAATAAGATATTTATAAAATTAACATATAAAAGGATAATACAAAATAATTGACTATTATCAGATTTTGTTTCAATTATATAAAAAAAAACAAATAGATTATTTAAACATATAAAAAATTTAAATTTAATTTTTTTTTGAAAAATGAAAATTTAAAATTTTTTTGAAAAATTAAATTTTAAATCTTTTTTTGTAGAAAATTAAAATTAAAAAAACTCCGTAATTAAGATTGAAATATATAGTACAAAAAAGTTACAGAATTTTTGTATTAAAATAATATAGAATTTTTTTCTTTTAATAATAAAAATCAATTTAATAAGTAATTAAAGATTCAAATTAAAAAAATAATAATAATATTTTTTTTAGTACTAAAAAGTAAAAACACATGATTGCTAATCAAAAAAAATATAAAAAGAATTCCAAATATAATATTAAAATAGTTTCATAGGGTTTTGTTAAAAAAAATGGTTACATACAATTCTATTTGCCTTATAATAAATTATTTTTTATTTTTAGGTTTAATATTTCTTAATATTTTATTATTTTAGTTAAAAAATATATAATTTAATAGAAATTAATTAAATATTGTTTTTTTAATTGTCGTAAATTCAAAGCTACAATAAAATTTGATAAGAGAAATATTTTTCTGACTTTTATAAATAGAAAAGTAATAAAATATAATAAAGAAATAAAGAAAATTTTAAAATTTTTTTAATTAAAAACATTTTATTTTGGAATATATAATATAAATTATTTAAAAGTCATAATACAAAATTGTAATTTAAAAAAATTACTAATGAATTAAATTATAATTCAAAATTTAAATTTTTTTAATTATTTTATTTTTTTTCTGATTTTTTATTTTGTAAAATATTTTATGAAAATTATTAAATAATGTTATTTTTTTTTTTCAATTTATATTTATTATATTTTATGATTTCAGAATATTTTATTATTATTATCTTGTCAATATAAGTATATGTGACCTGGTCTACGAAAAGGGAGCTAACGTGCGAAAACTAGTGTTTTTTTTGGATTCTATCACGTGTAAAAGCATCTCATCTTCCATCCGAATCAACTAAAAAGTGAAAATTGATTTTTTGACACCTAAGCCCCCTTTCCGTAGACCAGGTCACATATATATATTTTTAATTGAAACATTACATATTTTTAAGTTAAACGCATTTTAGTCATTCAAACTTTATTTTAGTTTTCAACTAAAAGTAAAACTAATTATATATGCTTACGATATACTAAACAGGTATACATAACAAGTGATTTAATCTTTAAGGTTAGTTAAGTGGACAAAAAAGGCACTACAATCGAAAAGAAATTCTTTGGAATAATTTCAGTGTTAATTTTAAGTATTTTTAGTCATTTTTTTAACTACTTAACCTTTTCAAGTGCATAATATATATATATATATTTTCATATATTTTTAAGTTTCAATTATACTACATGTATCTAGTATTTCATTACACTGAGTTCACACGCACTATATTTTTTTATTTTATTATATTTTATGAAAAATACTAATTTTATAATATTTGTCTTTTAATTTATAATTAATCATGCAAAATTGGTGTTTTAAGTAATCATTGGTAATTCATTTTTTTTTTTATTTTACATTGAGGTTTATGTCTAAGTTACAGATTTCACCGAATTTATAGGTAGAGCGTTAAAAACAATAATTTAATTTAAATAAATTTGAGAACAAAAAAAAATTGTTCAAGCTTCGTTGCAGTGTTTCAAGAGTTACATATCTTACATTGAAAAAGTAAAATAAACAAATAATAAAATTACCTGTTTTTGTGTTATACGGAACACTTTCAGATAAGCCACATGGATATTTAAGCCTTCCAATAGCACAATTCCACCTCTGTCAAAAACAGATAGCAGTAAAGCTCGCGAAGTGGGTTCTCTAAATATTACTCGCCTTCTGTATGTGTTTCTCCCTATCTCTCTCTTTCTCTCTCTCTATCAAACACTCTCTTCCCTTTAGCGTAGTATGCCCAACATTACATTATAGTTGAAAACACTAACAAAGTTCTCCAGATAGTCTCACATACGGGGAACTCTCTAAGTACCTCTCTCTCTCCAACTCATTAATAATTATTAATATTTTTGTTCGAATGAAAGTCGAGTACGAGTTATCAATCTCAGCAAAATACTTATTAAATTAATATCCCGAACGATGTCGATTTTTGTATGCTACACCATGAACTAACCTTGTAATATAAATATATCATTGATGTTGTTAATCGATAACGCGATCACTTATAGCCTTTTCACACAACCAAATTAATTGAGCAATTAAAATTTTAATTGAGAAAACAATTTTTGCCCTTCGCACTGCCGGCTACCCGATAATTGATCAGCTGTTATACAATTTTGTTTTTGCCATTCATAAGAATTTTTTTTTTGAACTGATGAAACTAGTTGATTGCTATTTTATTATTTATTTCCAGCAGCAACATCTACCGTCGTATACCGTGAACAACATATCGCAGACAAAGAAAGTACATGTATACATATATGTAATTAAAAATATATTCTTTGTCGTAGAGTTGCATTGCATTTTCAACACGATTAAAATTCGATTGAAAATTAATGTAGAAAAATGAAATTTTTAGTTTGTATAGTAAATCGAACTAACTCAGCGCTTTAATCGAGACGTTCAATTGATCAATTAACTTCTATGTGAAAATGTTATTAGACTGTTGTTCGTAATTACGAACATTAGAACGCTTAGATTTGTTTTGAAATACAGCTGTGGCTCAAATTCTTCAGAAATTGTATGCAATGAAGGAATAGTAATTTTTGAAGAGGCTCAATTATTAATCAAAAATGGATAACAAGCATGCTTACAATAGTATATAGACAATCATATTTCGCAAAAGTTCACTACGAGAGTAAGACATGAAAAATATTAAAAAAGTAAATAAAATATGCAATTATATAAAACACATGGAAAATAAATAAAAACACAAATGAAAAAATTGTTTTATAAGTTATATTTGAAATACTCAGCTGATTGTTCAATAAAGGCTTATACATATAATCATTTTAAATAACAATTTTCTTTCTTGTTGTTTCTGTGGGGGAGTAGATGTCGCAGTTGATTTTTGCTGTGGTGTGAAGTGAAGAAATTCAACTTTTTACATAAACAAATTTTTTTAAATTTTATTAAACGCAAGCGAAACTCGATATTTTAACAATTAGATATGTATTTACAAAAATAATCGAAATAATTTATCTTTAATAAATAAAATGAAATATAATGAAAAAAATAATATATCATAATGATATAAATATAAAGAAATTTATAAAATAAATAAGAATTTAATTATTAAAAAAACTGAGTAACATATAATTTAAATAACATTTTTTAAATTAAATGTTCACAATATTTGAATACAATTTTTGTTAAAAAAAAAAAACAAAAACAAAAGATATTTGAAAAAATTATTGAAGAAGTTCATACAACAAAAATGAAAAAGAAATTAAGTTGAAAAATTAAACCAAACATAAAAATATTCCAACAAACTCATAAACTAGATATAAAATATTTAAAGTTTTAAAATTATGAAGTTTTTTAATATTTTGTTTTTTAATATTTAAATAAAATCAGCAAATAATTAATAATATTAAAAAACAAACTTAATTTCACTATCAAAAATATAAAAAAAAATACCAATGAAATATTCAAAATAAAAAATATAATTATTAATTTAAATAATTTAGAAAAATTAAAATAAAAAAATATATAAATAAAGAATTTAAATAAATAAAAAATATTAAAGAATTGAAATTTATAAATAGTATAAAATTAAAAAATATATAAAAGTTAGGTTAATTAATAACAGAAATCTTAATTAAAAATTTAACCATTTAAAATTAGATATTAAAATAAAAAAATTATTTAAATGAAATAAAACATACAAACATTTAGGTTTGAATTAAATGTATGCGAAATTGACAAAATTACAAATAAATATAATTATTTTACATATGATGGGTCTAATGTTTGAATCCATTTCGTTCGAAAAATGGTTCGAAAAACTTTACCTTGAAATCATTGAAATATCGAAAATAAAATTTTATATCAAAGTGAACTCACTTGATAAAATACATTCCGTCGCTAATTTCGTAATAATTAAATGAGCAAAATCGAAAATTTTCTTCGAAATCTATCCGTTGGCGAGGGAGTTGCGCAAATTTAAAATAAATGAACTATTTCTAAGTTTTTATATAAACAATTACTAATGACGGACTAAATTATGTTTGAAATATGCATTTTAGAGAGAAGAGACAAAAAAAGACTAACAAAAATGAATTTGAGGTGTTTAAGAACGTTAATATAAAGTTGCCCAGTAGAATTATCGCAATCATTTTCTCAAAGAGCTTATCGTATTTGTCTATTAAGGTCGATAAAATAGTTTTACGTTTTCACTTTGTGCAGTTTATCGACGGATTCAATGATTAGGCCTGATATATTTATAATTTCCGTAAGCTTTCGAAATTCATGAAAATTTACAAAGTTCTCAAAAAAGCCAGTGTATTAATATATTATATAAATTAGGAAATATAAAAAATATAAATAAAATAAAAGTGAAATTAATTTATTATTATTTGTATTTATTAAACAAAATTTTATCGAGTTTCAACTGCAATATTTTTAAAATAAAATAAATTATTATTAATTCAATTACCTAAAAGCCAACATTTTTTATTTAAAACAATTTTAAAATGTATGTGCACTGCAAAAAGTAGCAAAAAGCACAGCAAAAAAAGTAAATGAAGTTAAAAACCAATTTTCAAACAAAAAAATATTATTTTTACTAATTAACAGCTGAAAAACTGAAAATAGTACAAAATCAACAAGTTGTGTATGATGTTGCAGAGTTTATTTCATAATTTTGTTAAACAATAAACATTTAATATGAAAATTGTTCGTAGGTATATTTTTCGAAGTTACTTGCTGTTGTTTTAGTAGGCTTAAATTATTGCTTTGCATACTTTTTGTGTTTTGCATAAATATATTTATTTCGTTTGTTATGCCTTTACACTGCTGGACATGTGCATAGTATATGTTTGTAGTTGTATTTGTGAAAGAATTTCATTTGTTTATTTTTATTTTATTTAAATTTTGCTTTTCGCTGCGAAAACTGCTTATTTATTCAAAGTATAAATTTGTTGAAGTTTTTAAAAATTTTTGTTTGTAATTTACTTTGAATAAACACACACACAGTACATACAATTGTTTTTGTTTATTATAATAAAATATAAATAAATAATTAGCCTTTGATTTTTCTTATTTTTCTTTTTATTATTTTATTTGTGTATTCAAGTTTTAATAAACAACAACAGACTCAGCGCTGGTAACAAATTTATTTTCATTTGTCATTTTATGTATTATATTTTTTTTTATGTATTTTTAATAAATATGCATTATTATTTCATTCCTTTTCGACAACTGTTTTCTTTATATGCATGTATGTATGTATGTATGCAAGTGGTGTGTATTAGTAACTTGTATGCTTGAAATCGTTATATATCTATATATTACTTTATACATATGTATGCATATATAGTTTCCATCGTTAGGCATATATGTATTCCTATATAATTATATATATATAAATAGTTTGTATTATCTCATTTTTTAGAGTTTTCTTTGCAATTAAAAACTACAACTACTATGTAGACACTACAACGTCATTCCTAGCCGCATATGCCTCTTATTCAACACTTAATGTATGTATGTATAACCGATTTCGCACGCTCGCCATATCATATACGCTTTGATTTCAGTTTTTTAGGTTAGTTTTCACTACTAAAACGCACTTTGGAAAAATTACACTTTGAATTGGTAAATAATTGAATTGACTTAAAGTGTATGTTGTTATTGTTTGTATTTATTTATATTTTTTTTGATATAACGCATTCGAAGAGACTTAGCGCTTGTAGGTGAAAAATTCAAAAATTTATTAAAAACCAAAATGATGTTCAAAATAAACATGAAAACAATTAGTAAAACAAAAATATAATTAAAATAAATTAAATTTAAAAAAATAAAAATAAGATATTAAAAAAAAATATTTAAAAAAATAGATCCAAACATTGAATTTTTAAAAAATTTGTAATTTATGAAAAAATTGAATTTACTAAAAATTTTAATTTATAAAAAAAGCTTGAATTTATGAAAAAATTTAATTTCCGAAAAATTTTAATTTATGAAAAAATTGAATTTATGAAAAATTAAATTTTTGAAAAATCTTAATTCATTAAAAAAATAATTTATGAAAAAATTGATTTTATGAAAAATTAAATTTTTGAAAAACCTTAATTTATTAAAAGAATAATTTATGAAAAAAACTAATTTATGAAAAATTGAATTATTGAAAAATCTTAATTTATTAGAAAAATGTATTTATAAAATATTTCATTTATGAAAAAATTGAATTTATGAAAAATTTTAATTTATAAAAAAATTTTTATTTATGAAAAAATTGAATTTACGAAAAATTTTAATTTATAAAAAATTTAATTTTTAAAAAAATTTAATTTACGAAAAATTTTAATTTATAAAAAAATTTCATTTATGAAAAATTTGAATTTACGAAAAATTTTAATTTATAAAAAAATTTAATTCATAAAAAAATTTAATTTATGAAAAATTTAAATTTTGAAAAATCTTAATTAATTAAAATAAATGTATTTATAAAAAATTTAATTTATGAAAAATTTTAATTTATAAAAAAATTGAATTTATGAAAAAAATGAATTTATGAAAAAATTGAATTTACGGAAAATTGTAATATTTAAAAAAAAAAAAATTTAATTTTTAAAAAACTTGAATTTATGAAATTTTTTAATTTATAAAAAAAGTTAATTTATGAAAAATTGTAATTTACGAAAAATTTTAATTTATAAAAAAATTGAATATATGAAAAAATTTAATTTATGAAAATTTCAATTTTCGAAAAATTAGAATTACAAAAAAATGCATACAAAAACTGTTTTGCTTTCAATTCAGCATTTTTTACATCTTCGTGGCAAATACTAAAATGCAAAAGTATAGTGTAAATGCGTTTAAATGACTACCAGTATTGGTTGTCTACACTTTTCGAAAACGCATTTTTATACAAATTCACAACTCATATGTTTTATTTGATTTTCGAAAACATATTTAATATATACAAAGTAAATAATTCTTTAAACTGCAATGTATAAATGCATTTTAATTAAATTGGTGTTTGAAATTTCGAATATTCGAAAAAAAATTCATTTATATCAATTAACATCGCATAAGTTGTCTACAGTTTACAAAACGTTTCTATCATTCAATTTCATTTCTCGCAAGTAAACTTAATTTTCGAAACAATTTTATATATTTTTAATATCGAAATAAAAAAAATTAATTTTTTTTTGTGTTTGCTTTTTGTTTAAAATTTACTTTATTTAAAATTTACACGAAAATTTATTACAATTTTCGAAAACAACTTTTTTCTTCGAACTCCTAACAGCATATATTTGATTAAACGAACTTTTTCCATTAAAAAGTAAAGTAGCAATGTTTCATTTTCGAAAAATTAATTTTATATTTTTTGTTACTTAGAAAAATTTAATTTTTTTAATTTTTATTTGTTTTCGACTTTTTCTCATTTAATTTATAAAATAAAAATATAAATTTATAAATTTAAAAATATAAAATAAAGTTTTCCAAACTGTATTCATTTCAAAATACATAAAAGTATGTTTTCGAATTTACAAACTCCAAAACCCTTGCTTTGCGTAGCTAACTGATACACAACTGATATAAACGGTTCTGGTTTTATAACAGATTTAGCACACTTCCTAACAGCAGACTTGGAAAAAAACAAAAAAATAAAATATTTTGTTTGTGGTCTCATAAAAAAAATCATGTAAATATTTTTGTGTACCTTAACAACAAAAATACGTATATATATTTTAAAAAGAACGCTTTTGTTGCACATTTTTCGAATAGTAACGGTATATTTTTTACGCTTTTGAAAGTTTTCAACAATTTACACAGTCCAATCTGATATTTTAGAGCAGTTGCTTAAATGCGCAGAAATGCTGACGAACGTTGGTTTCGTAGTAAATATGCATTTTCGAAATTAGCACAAAACTAGTAAAATACAATATATAAAAAAGCAGAAAAGAAGAATCAACATTTTGTACCAGCAAACTTTATTTTCCAAATGCATTTTCTACAGTTATTTCGAATTTTTTTTTTTTAGCTTTGACAGTGCACTCAAATTAATTACACTTTCTACTTTTCAACAAACAATTAGCAGTAGTTAACAGAATTTAGAGCGCATTATGTTCGAACATTTCTCGCAGCTTTTCACACATTCAACTATACACTTTTATATAACAAATTTGTATGCATGTACTTATGAATTTTGAATGTCGTTTTTTTTTCTTTACCTTTTTTGCTTTAGCATAAATTACAATGAATTTCCTGCAACAATAACAATTTGCCATGAACTTTAATCTTTGTAAATTTATAATTGGATTTTCGAATTGTTTAAACTACTTCTTAGGCTTCATTAAAAGCATAAAAATAATATGAATAAAAATACAGAGCTGTTACATATACATACATAGATATTTTCGTTTGTGTTGACCGTGTACACTTGTGTGTTACGGTGTATAGGCATTTGACAAGCATGATTAATATACTTTTAAATAAAATCTTACTGAGTAAACGTTAGCAAGTTGTTGCTTTATATTTTTGTTTTTGTATTTCTTGTTATTTTTTTCATCTAAATTATGTTGCACATTTTCTTTGTAACCTGTGTATTGTTTTTGCATTATTGTTGCTGTAATTGCTGATATCTCATGGTTTAACTCCTTCATTTTTTATATTTTTTTTTGTAGTTTTTGTATATTTTTGTTGTTTTTTTTTTAATTTTTTTCAATTTTAATTTTAAATTTTCGCTTTTACTTGCTGCTAGCGCGCTTCGTTTGCTTTTTCTTCTTATTGTTTTTGCTATTACATTGTTTATTTTGTTGTTGTTGTTGTTTATTTGCATTCTCATTAATATTCTCGAATTTTAATTTAATATAGTAATTAATTAATTTTTAAGGAAATGGAAGTGGATGGATATATTATTTGCCCTTTTTATTCGATGCTATTAATGGTGCATTGCGTTGTGGTGTATTGGGTCGCGATGAATTCATGCCGCTGTACAAGTATTTCGCTTTCTTCTCCGACGGTTTGAGAATCTGCAAAAAAATTAAATTAAATTTTGAAATTAATATATGTAGATAATATTTTTGTAATTATGTTTACCTGAAACGAGCACATTAACGTATCATCCACAGTCATCATACCGCCTGCATTATCGAATTCACCACAGTAGTTTGGCGCTGAGAAGAGCGTGACCAGTTGGCGGCGCGCAAAGAATTCATAGCCATCTTCAACAACCTAGAAGAGAGTGTAAATCATTTTTTTAGAAATACTGAAAAAACCCGGACTTCGAAAATTTTCGAAATTAACAAAATTTTCGAAGATAAACATTATTATGTCTTTTAGCATTTTAATTATGCTACAAAAGCAGAACTCAAGAGAACTTCAAAAACCTAAAAGAGTGTACATTTTTTTTTTTGATAAACCGAACTTCAAAAATTTTCAAAATTAACAATATTTTCGAAACTAAAAATACTTTCGATTATTTTTTCTTTAGCGTTCTAATTATATTACAAAAGCATAACTCAAATGTTAAACATAAACTTCGAAATATTTTGATTTTGAGTTAAAATTAAGATTTTGAAATTAGTTAAAGATTACAACAATTAGTATGATTTATTTTATTTAATACAGAGAAAAGTATACTTCACGTTTCACGGAAATAAATACATAAGTATATATAATGACCATTCGGCATTATTTCGAATAGATAAAAAACACTATTATTTATTTAATTAAGTCAAAATTTGTATATAATGTTAAAAGCTTATGGATATTTGCCGTAAAATTTTAGATTTAATACGAGGTAGTCCTTAGAAAACAATTTTGAAATTACATTTTCTTCGAAAAGAATTTGCATTTTGGCTTTTTTTTTGTTATTCAAGAAATTTCAAAATCGAAATTCGAAACCATGCAATTTTTGGAGATGTAAAATATAATAAAATAAACTTAAAACCTTTCCAAAAACGAACAAAACCAAAATATGTATAGAAATTTATTTCTCTAATATTTTCGAAATCTAAAAAGAAATCACGTAAAAAATAAATTCGGTAAGTCACCAACCTGATGCGCTCGACAAATGAGATCCAACTCGTGTCGATGCAAGAACTTCGACACCACATCCACACCGAATGTGAAGCTCACACCGCGATCATTCTCACCCCAACCCTGCACGTCCTTGTCCGGATCACTCCACAGTAAATCGCACAAAAGGCCGGTATCGGGTACATCAGTTGGACGCATAAGGCGACGTATCTGTTCCATGCCCTGCAAATCGGGACTCAGACCACCGTGACAACAGAAGATTTTCTCATCAATAATAGCGGCAACGGGTAGGCAATTGAAGCAGTCTGTAAAGGTCTTCCACAATTTCACATTGTAGCGGCGTTTGCACTCGTCGTAGAAGCCTAAAAGAGAGTAAGGGAGCAATAAATTAAAATTTGGAGCCTGATATGAATATTGAATCAATATTTATTTTTTTGTTACACTCACCATAAATCCTATTAATACTGGCGCACTCGTGATTGCCGCGCAGCAAGAAGAAATTCTCGGGATATTTGATTTTATACGCCAACAGCAGGCAGATGGTCTCCAACGATTGTTTGCCCCGATCTACATAATCGCCAAGGAATAAATAATTAGCGGCTGGCGGAAAGCCACCATATTCGAAGAGACGCAATAAATCTGTGTATTGACCGTGTATGTCGCCGCATATGATTAACGGTGCTTCGAGTTCCAGCAGTATGGGTTGTTGTAGAAAGATTTCACGTGATTTCAAGCAGAGGCCGCGTACTTCGGCTTCGGACATCTGTACAGATTTGCCGGCACGACAGCTGCGCACTGAAAGTTGTAAAAAAAAATTAGAAAAATGTATTATTTACATATATAAAATATAGCATACTTTTTAGAGCATGTACATATAGATTACTGTTATATAGGTATGTATATTAAGAGGCGATAAGAAGACAGAAGAGCGCAGTACATTGAGGTAGAGTCAGCGTTACATTACAAGTGTGCTTTCGATATTTAGAGAATATATTTGACGTTGGATGTTTATGAGAGCTTTACAGATGAAAAATCGCAGCATAGTATCAGGCGTTTGTATTTTTTTTTATTGTTTTCTTAATTTATATTATAAATAAGCTAAAATTAAATATTTTTGCCTAAAATATTATTTAATGAAATAATAAATTCGTCGTATTTATATATTTTTCGAAATTAATATGTTTTCGATGGTAAGTATGTAATTATTGTAACTAAATAACGGATTTCAAGTTTTTTATTTAAAATTTCTAAAATTCAAATTTTTCGAAATTGAATTTTTTTCGAATTTAAATTTTCTCGAAATTAATTTTTTTCGAAATAAAAATTTAGTCAAAATTGAATTTTTTTCGAAACTTTTTGTTTAGTAAAATAAGAGTTTGTGCCTAAAAAAAAATATTAATAAACTTAAAAACTATGTTCGAAAATTTTCGATATTAAAATTTTGTTCGAAGTTTTAATTTTTTCGAACTTTTTTTAGTAAAGTAAAAGCTTGTCCCTAAATAAACTTAAAAACTAAGTTCGAAAATTTTCGAAATTAAAAATTCTAAATTAAATTTTATTTTTGAAATTAAATGAATTCAAGCTATATATAAGACACATTTAATTAAGTGTTGAACACCAATAGCTAAATACAAAATTACATATATTATACCATACTAGCCCGATCTGCACTTGAGATTTCACCATTGATGTATAAAAATAAAAAAATGCTACAAAAAATTCAATAGAAAGTAGAGTGCTCCTAAAAAATATATAAAATAATTTTTGCAATTAAAATTTAATAACTAACTTTAATAATTGGCCAAATTCTAAGAAATTCCGTCGTATAAGTAAAAGCATATACAGCAACATACACCATAGCATTTAAGTACTAGTTCTCAGAATACCAGCATAGTCATTGTTTACACATAAAAAATATTTAGACAGCAGCAAAATGCTGTTTAGTATTTTTAACGATTAAAAAACTTCAAACAATTGTTTTCTTATTCTGTTTTATTCATTTCAGTTTAGGTTATGTAAACATGTGTCTGCATAAGTTAAGAGAAAAAATAGAAAATTGCATTGCAACCTATGCGAGCTAGAGAACTCATAAAATATCGTGAAAAGTGTAAACTCACAGCTGGAATTATACCGCCGTGACTGTCTGCTTGCATTGCATTGCTTTTGAATAAATAAAGTGAGGTTATGCTCTTTGGAGTCTATAAACAAAGCATAAAAATACAGAGCAGAAGATTTAGTCGATACGAAATACGATTTGAAATTTCATTTTCAATACTCTTTTTTTTAATGTTTCTTTGTTTTCGATTTTGCTTTTCAAAGTCTGCGTGCACAGTTCTTTCTATGCGCGCCAGTCTTGCAATATCCGCATTGTTGCCGACCGCCTACAGTGAAATGTTCACGCGTACACAATTTTATGTTTAGATTCTTAGTATCGTGAATATAAACAATCAGTTTTTCAATACAAAAAACAACCAAAATACTCATAGATATTACAAACAAATGTTTAGTACATTTTTTTAGTATTTTATCGATGAAAATAAAATAAAATTAAACGTAAATAAAATAAATGATTAAAATAGGAATATGAATGTACAGAAAATAAATAAAATTTAATCAAATAAAATTGGGAAAACTTAAGCTATAAAAAATATATAATCAGTTTAGATAATTACAGTTAAATTAACATGAAAATAATTATTTAAAAAATTTATGAAATAATACTAAGTAAATAAATAAGAAAAAATGGTGTAGATTTACAAAGAAAAAAGTTTTATTGACTAATTGACTTAATTAAAGAAAGGACTAAATTACTTCAAAATTAAGCTTAATTAAACTAAATCAAACTATAATTTAATTTTCAATATTTAATTCAACAAAAAAATTTCATCAAAATTAAATCGAATGTGTAACTTAAGTCTAAATTGAATATAATTAATATTGCATTAAGTGAAATAAAATAAAAAACTATCAACCAAAGAGAAGATTTTATTTTCTTTACATTTTAATTAAATTAAGTAATTTCAATAAGTATTGAAAGTAAATTAGTTAAGTAAATTAGCAAGGTAATAAGTTTAATTGGCGCAATTAAGGCTAAATCAATTACAAATTAAAATTTAACATATGTACATTAGCAAGGAAAAAATTTTAATTGATTAAATTAAGCAATTAATTGAGGAAAAAGCTTAATTAACTACTTGACTCAATTAATGAGCTGAAAAAATCAATTACAAATTACAAAAAAGATTAAGTAAAATACATAAATTTGATATGCAATATTTATATCAATATATCAATTAATTAAATAAATCGCATCTGAAACTAAAGTTCCAATTGGATATAAATAAAATTCTTTGAACTAAATAGAAAATTGTATTTTAATTGCATTGTAACTAGATGAAGTCATTTGAATAAGTATTTCAGACAGGCACTTAATTGAGTAAATTAACAAGCTAACAAGTTTAATTGAGTCAATTAAAGCTAATTGAATTACAAATTAAAATTTAACACAAATTGGCAAGAAAAAAGTTAAAGTAAAAGTTAAGTATCAATTACATAATCGACTCAATTAACCAGTAATATTTAGCTCCAAAAATTAAATATGGAATTTAAACAAAACTATTATATATTGCTTAAAAATTTTAAATATAAAATATTAATCCAATAAATATTTAGACTACAAGTACAAGTTAAATAATATATAATTCTATAAATTATTGGTGATTTTCTTTAAAAATACTCAATTAACTTAAAAAAACGTATTCAATAAAATAAATTTCCAGTTGCTCCTCACACGAATATTTGTAATTTTCTTTAGTTTTTGAACACATTACTGTTATTTCCCAGGCAACAGTCAAGTTTTCTTGTGTCTTCCGCAGCAACAAATTCAACAGCTAACACCAAGCACCAGCACAACACAATGAGGCACAAATAATGTCACAAAGCGTCTTAAAATTGTATAGAAACTGAGTGTGTCCCCTTGCACAGGAAGCGAAACAAAACACAAAAGTCCATGGCAGGGCAGCAGAGAGCGAAGGAACAAAGAGGCCAAAACAGCACGAGCGTGCTCCAAAGCTACTTTAGTGTCATTCATTATGAAAGTCAAGTGAGGTCCGCGCTTGTTCATAAGAACGGAAATAAATAAAGAATTGCGAAAAGGAAAATGCTTGATGTGCGACTTGATTGAGCGCCTAAAAGTTGTCAGCGTGTACCGAAAGTTGAAATTTCTGATCAAATATTAATTAATTAGTAGACAAGTAGTTGAGTAATTATTAATTATTTTGCATGAGCGACAATTTCAGTAAGCAAGTGAGTTGTTTAAAGCATACTTTATGGAAATAAGACTTGGCAGTTGAAACTAGCAGATAAGTTTAGATAAATTATGCGTTAGCAGAGTATTGTAGGTGAACACATTAAGTTATGCACAAACTTATTTATTATTACAATATTCGCCTAGAAGTATGCTATAATTATTTGCTGACTGCACAAGATATGCCGTTACAACTACGATAATGAATTTATATTGATACATATTATAAATATATTGCAATCTGTTATCAATAACTTAAGTGCATTCGACGCCTAAAGGTATGCAATTAAATTTATAATGTACAAATAAATTGCTTTTGCAATGACAATAAATCAGTTGAAACTATTACGTAAGCACTCATACAAGAAAAAATGCAATAGAAATGCATGCTTAGCTGTTTATTAAATTCAAAAGCGCCTAAAGGTATGCTTGCAATAACTTGAAAGCAATTTTGTATAAGAGCATAAGATACACTAAATATTCTGATTAATATTACAGTTAAAGTTAAAAATTTAAATTATGAAAAATCTATTATTATTTGAATCAATAAATTCTCATTTTTTTATATAAAAGAATAAATTCTTTGTAATATTGACAATTTGCTCGTTTTATAGC
The DNA here is from genome assembly GCA_031772095.1 of Zeugodacus tau. NCBI lineage: Eukaryota > Metazoa > Arthropoda > Insecta > Diptera > Tephritidae > Zeugodacus > Zeugodacus tau. The sequence continues at coordinate 12,768,378 of CM062650.1, forward strand.
GGAAATTTGTTGATAAACACTTCTATTTTAAATCTTCATTCAACGCCTAGAAATATGCTTTAAAATTTATAGAAAATTTGCAAACGTATTTAGAAAGTATAAGTAACTTCATACTATTAGCTGGGTTAGGTCTATAAGATCAGTCTCGACAGTATTATATAGAATTATATAGAATCAAAATTGTTTGCTACGATTTTTTACTTATATAAAGATAGTAATATAAGTATGACGCAAAGATTTCGCCACAAACAAATCCACATTTTTAATGCATTTTTAAACGATGCCTCCTAAATTATGCTAATTATTTTAAAAGCAATTGCAACAGATTTGCAATTAACCCAAGCGAAGTCATTTTAAGCCGCATAAAGTCGTACAATTATCTAACACGCGAAACTACCGCATTGTGGCGCACTAAACTAATATGCCACGCGCCTAAAGGTATACTCTGTTTTTAGTATCACCAAATATGCATATTTCATTCATAAAATTATGTTTGCGGTGTATTTAAAATGATGTGAAAAACATTTAAATTTATGTGAATATTGTAAAAATTTCATTACTTTAAATGGTCACAGCGCCTGTCAGTATGCCACGACTAAAAATATGCATTTATTAATAATTTTTACACAAACACAACGCAACTGACCTGCAACAAGCCATCTCAGCCACTTAAATGCTACAAAAATAAAGCGCAATTACAACATACGCTAAAGCCATCACGCCAATGTGTATGCAATAATTATTGGTTAAGTGCGAAAATAAAAATGCGCATAAATTAATATTTAAATTGTGGCATATTTGCGTGCACGCCAGGGAATATGTATATGCAAATTACTGACGGTTGTAAGGGGGAAATGTACACTTTGATTACACTGAGTTACAAGCGATTTGGGTCTATAATTCTCAACTGAGTTATGGTTCTCGTACAATGTGCGCCGAAATGTTGCAGCTACTGCATGACAGCAAAAATTTAAATGCAACAAAATTGGGTGAGAATATTGAATTCCACACAGAATTGCAGAATTTAGTAGAGCCAGGTGAACATATATGCCTGGTTCATGTCTCAAATGTATAATCAATTCTGTTGAACTGAAAAATTCACTTGTATTTTTACGAAACGTTATTTGCAAAATTTTCAATTAACATTGCTGCGCTTCTGACGCAAATTCATTATTTAAAGTTATTTTTGTAATTCTTTTATTACATTTTTTCTCTTTCGTCATTGCTTTTCTTTGGGTTATCTGCAGCAATGTTGCACGAAATCCTGATTATACAGTTTTGCTGCTCACAGTGTGTAAAAAATGCTGAATTTATAAATTGAAGTAATTAAATATTGTGTCGAAGAAAATATTGTCTACACCAAATTAATTTACATTTTTGTAGGCTTTAAAACTAAGAGAAAATTTTATTATTTTCATGTTTGTTCATGATTTTCTTTAAAGTATGATTTTTATTTTTTTATAATTTTTTTTTTGTTTCTTGTTTTAAAAATTAATTGTTTTGGACATTTATTTATGTTTTCATTTAAATTTTTTAATAATGATTTTTAATAATTTATTTTATGAAATATGATTTTGATTGATTAATTTTTATTTTTTATTTTATTTTTTATTCACTTTTTAATGTTGATAAATTTTTTAACACTACTAATTAGTTATTAATATTTTTAGTTTTTGTTAATTAACAATTTTATTATCTTTTTTAAAATTTAAACATTTTTTGACATTTTTTATTTATTTATTTTTTTATTTTTTTAATCATGATTTTTGTTGATATTAGATAATAAAATAATTAAGTATATTTGTAGTTGATTGATTTTTAATACGTATATTTTAAATTGTATATAAATTTTAGTTTTAATATATTTTTTAACATTTGTTATAAAATTCTGTATTTAATTTTTTAATATTGATTATTTATTTATTATTTTATTAAATATGATTTTGATTGAATGAATTTTACTATTTATATTTTTTATTAAAAATTACATTTAATATATATTGTTTTTAATTTTAATAATAACTACTAATTTTATTATTTTATTTATGTATCTGTTTTAATTTCGTGCTTTGAAACTATTTTATTTATTTTCTTTATAATCCTTTCAATATAACGTAATAATTTTAGTAATCATTCGGCTATATTATTATACTAATTTACAATTCATGTTGATATATTTAATTTATTTTTTATTTTTAATTTCATATTCATTATTTTTGAATTTATTGTAAATTTTTAAATAAATTGTTTTTAATATTTCTTTAATATTGATTGATTTAAATGTTTAATACTTTAATTATAATTATTATTTTATTTTAAGTTTGTTTTTTATCTGAAAACCTCCTTTTTACATTATTTTATTTTAATTTTTACTTATTTATTTATTTATTTATTTATTTTTTTATTATTGCTATTTTGCATATTTTTATTTTTCTTATAATTGTTATTTAATTTTAGTTTTTTTATTATTTTACATATTATTTTTTAATTTGCAAAAAATTTTATTATTCGCATTAGTTCTTATTATTTTGTTACTTGTTTTTCTATTATCGCCATAATTTTATTTTCGTATGTAATTTATTGTTTTTATTAATATTTTGTTGACTTTTTGTATTTGTGATTTTGTGTTATTTTATAATATTTTTTTTAATATTTCTTTACATTTTTTTTATTTATTTTCTTTTATAATATTCTATATTTTTAGTATTTTATGTTAAACATATTTTTTCCTGTTGGTTATTAATATTAAGTATATTTACAAATATTTTTTTATTTAAATAATTTACAATTAGGTGTTTATTTTTTAATTTTCAATTATTATTGGTTTTTTTTCTAATTAAAATTTTTTTATTTTTTTGTAATTGTTTTATTAATTTTTTTATTGATTTTTGCAATCTATTTCTTTTATTTTCTTTAAATATTATTACCAATTATTTTTGTTTTTGTTGTTATATAGCACATTACTTAATTTTTATTTTATTTTTTAAATATTCGTTCATTTAAAAATTTTTTTTTTCAAAATTAGTATTACTTTTTTATAAAATATATAATTATTATTTTTTTATTGTTTATTGTTTTTTATAAAATATATAATTTTTTTATTTTTTAATTTTAATTAATTTTTAACCTTAATTATTATAATTATTCACTTTTATATTCAATTCAATTCAATTTAATTTTATATATTTTAAAAATTTAATATTATTGTAAATATATTTATTTATTATTATTTTATTTTTTATTCTTAAAATTTGTTTATTAAGTAAAAAATTAACTAAAATTCAAAATATTTCTTATTAAATGAATGTCAAATACTCATTCATTTATATTTTTACAGTTTGAAAGTTTGAGTTTGAAATTTCACTGTTTTGCGATTTAATCATTCACCTAAACCACTGTATGCCAGCCTGTACTCAACCAAGCGTTATGTACATACATAGATACTAGATACAGCAAACATATAAGCTCATGCATTTGCCTCTCAGTAGCACAATGTAGAATATATATTGTCATTGCTTAGTAAAATCACTATTGTCGTCAAGTCAATCCACACTTTCCCCTTCCGGCAGCAGAAACACACATTTTTTTCAGCTGCAAACAAATCAGCAACTTTGACAAGCAAGCATTTTGAACACATGCACATACATACTATATCTTATATGTTTGCTTGCAATTTATAATAAATTTATGTATGCTTGTCTATATGTACATAGATGCAGGAGAAGGCTTGTTGAGGATGTGCAAAAGTTTACAGGCATATAAATATATATGTAGGTGTGTGGGTGCAAGCAATCTCTTAGCTGCCTGTCAGCGTCATTGTCACATGTAAATCTGCATAGAACAAGTGAAGAGCATTCGAATATGCGTGCTGTTATATATGTAAAGATGAACGTATATGTACATACTAGTAGATATGTATATATGCCTGCATGTGTATGTATATATGTGTGTGTGCTGTACATTTTTATGCAAAACGTGCGCTATCAACTATACTTCCTGCCACTATATATGTATATATACATATATATAATATTTATATATATATACAAATGTATGTGTATAAGCTATATATACAGACAATAATAGAGTAAGTTTGGGTATTGTGATATGGGTGTGCAATGTGATATGCCAGCATATTTCGTAAACTATTCATGTTTTGACATGAATCTTTCCGAGAATACAAAAGTAACTGTAAAAAACTGTTGCTGCAAAGCTGCGCGTGCTACTGAACGCTTCGTTTGCTCTCAGTGTGCCAAAAAGTTTATAGTAGTGCGGTCACCAATATTTCAACGCGCGTTTCGACAAAGGATCATTCAGAGTTTAATTCATATTTTAGAATTCTAGTAATTTTTTCTTGATCTTTCGTTAATATAATTAACCGTAATTCAGGTAATTTTTAGCCCAAATAAATTTTTTTTTGTGAAACAAATATTTTATTATTTCAAACTCGAGTTTGGCTAATGTGATATAGTCAATGTTGTCCATTGTGATATAGTATATCATATTAAACAAGCATAATATCACACAACGTATCTTGTAGGTAAAAGTAATACTCTTCTTAAATTATAGTTTTTCGCAATGCCGAAGAAAGGGGAAATTCGTAAGTGGAATGCAGAAAACATGAAAAAAGCCATACAGGCTGTAAGAGCCGAAAAGATGGTAATACTTCTGGCATCGAAAACGAATGGTGTCCCATTTGCAACCTTGCAAAGAGCTGCCCGCAGCGAAAAAACAATCGACGAAATATTAGCTATTCCATTGGGCCGGTTTTTATCGAGATGTTGAATTAGAGCTGGTAAGATATTTGAGTTTTGGGGGCTCACTCGAAGTGATGTGCGTTCGCTTGCATTTCAATTAGCAAAGAGAAATAATATTGAGAACCCATTTTCCATAATCAAGGAATGTGCCGGAAGAGATTGGTTGCGTAGCTTTCTAAATAGACATAAAACGGAAACGAACGCTCTTCCACAGGTACCTCAATCGAGAGAATCAAAGGATTCAATGAGGAAAATGTGAGCAAGTTCTATAATTTATTGGAGCATTGCTCCCCCTGGTTCCGATTCTGCTTGTCATATATCGGGATGGATACAAATACCAATATTTACCGCGTGGTTTGATCACGTTTTGCGATTCACTAATCCATCAAAGGAGAACCCAATCTTGCTTATTTTAGATGGCCACTACAGTCATACGCGAAATGTTGATGTTTTGGATAAGGCTCGTCAAAATGGCGTTATTATCTTATCATTGCTACCTCATTGTACACACAAAATGCAACCCTTAGATAAAGCATTTATGGGTCCTCTTAAAACATATTACAATGACGAAATAAGACGATTTAAGCGAGAGCAAGGCCGAAAGGTGACACAATTTGATGTAGTTGAGCTGTTTTCAAAGGCTTATCTGAAAGTTCAAACGGCACAGATAGCAATTAATGTGTTCAAATGCACTAGTATCTATCTCTTTGATAAAAATATTTTCCAGGAAAGTGATTTTATGGAGCAACGCCAAGATTTCGTCACATGTGATATAGTATATCACTTTACCTGATATAGTATATCACATTACCCATACATTTTGGCGAAGTCGCTTTTTCGACCATCTATACTTTAATTGAGTTATCTTTCAAAGTACTTGAGATACCGAAATATCCCTTTGAGATATATTGCGCAATGAAGCAAGGAATAGTATTGCATAATTTTTGTAAGTATTAGTTTATGAAATTTTAAATAATTGTAGAAAAAGTTATACCCATATCACAATACCCAAACTTACTCTATATACATACAAGTATATATGTATTTATGACTGTAAATTACTTTCCAGCAGCTGCATTTGCAACAACGACAATTGAAATTTCCACAACAGTACAGACGAAAGCAAATTAATGCTTGAGTGTGAGTGGGTAAAATGCAAGGATGAAGCAGAGAGAGAGAGACAGAGAGACAATGTGAGTCGCATTTGTTGACGTGACTCAATCATTGTCTTCGCAGCATATAATTTGCTAAGCAAACAGCATAGCACAGCACAGCAGCAACAAGCAGTAGCATGCTACAGCGCCGGAAAGTATGCAACACATTACAATAAAATGTTGTAAAAGCAACTGCAAATCAGTATTAAATGCATTGAAGCTGCAAGTAGCATAGAGTTCATTCAAGCAGACTTGAGACAGTGAGGCTATTATGTAAAACAAAGTTACTTTTTTCATTTTCTTCACACTCCGTATAACTTTTTGTTTTTCTTCTAATTAGAAAAAATTTCAGCATTGTATTTTTTTCATTACAAAATGCAACAGCAGGCAAAGTGCTCTAGTGAGTGCTGTATAATAAAAGAAAACACAAAAGGGGTTTTATGTTGCATTTTGCATTATTCATAACTGGGTTAAGCAAGCAGGCAGCGAGACAGGCGTTTGTGTTGTCTGAGGGGAATACACATTTACGTTTGGGCAGGCAGCAGCAACTTTTTAGCGTAGTTGAATTTAATAAAACTTATGACACTTGCTGTTGAACTTTGTAGTGGTCTCAAACGCAGCTGGTTGGAGTTGGAAATTTGCAAAAAAAAAGTGTATTAATTAGAAGAACACAGCGGTATTAAAACAGACAAAAACATATTACAAAATGTATAGGATATAATAAAAAAATATTTTTGAAGGCACAAATTTTATACTTAAAAAAAGGGTTTGAAAATTTATATAAAAAAATTATAAAGAAAAACATAAAGTATGGCAACGCTGTTTCAGTATGTATATTTAATTTGCTCAATATAACATTTCGCATTTTTTTTTCCAAATAAATATTTAATATTTGTTTGATTAAATTTTTTTTTTAATAAACCAAAATATTTAGCAAATTTTTTCATCTATATGGTTATATGGCAACCTTTTTTGAAGCCATATTTTTTTTTTATTCCAAAACAAAAACGTTTAAATACACTTCATAAGAAATTTACTGCCAAATGCAGTCAAATTGTTAAACATATTAAATAACAACGACACATTTTTCAGCTGTGGCAACTCTATGCCCTGAAGTAATGCAAAATAAAAATAGTCAAAAACGCTTGACGAGCAACTTTTTTGTCAAACTCCACTAACAATTTCATTTAAAATTTAATTCAATAGCTTTTATAGATAAAACATTTGCATTTGCAACCATATGGCAACCCTTTTCAGAAAAATATACAACTTAAATTTTTTTTACAATATATATGTTCAAACATCCTTTAGTATATTTAAAAATTATATGAACATAGTAAATTATTTAATTAAATAAATTCGTGAGAGGTGGTAATAATGTAAAAAAAAATTAATCATTTGTATACCAAACTTTAAAAGCAATATTCCAACCGTAGTGTTTATAGTGCATAATTTTTTAACTAATAGCAAATTAAATTCGAGTAATATGGCAACCACTCACCAAAGAGAGTACTACAATTTTTTATAAATACTGTATTTAAATTTTTTTTTGTAAATGTTGCACAGAAATAAAAATTTTATTTATTTAAGTAAAGTTACTAAGTATTTTCACACAGGAGCTAATTGATTAATTAACCGACCTCTGCTCGATTAAAATGCTGATTAAGATCGATTTATCATACAAAATAAAAATCTACATTAATTTTTAATAGAATTTAATCGACTTGAAAATGAAATGCAACTCTGCGACAAATACCGTATTTGTAATTATATATACGTTCTTTGTATGCAATTGGCTGTATTTTTTGATAAAAAAAGCTGCGGTAGATGTCGCTGCTAAAAATTTATTTTATTATTATTTCTCAGCACTGACTTGTTTTGTTATTGCTCATAGATGGGTGGCAACTCTGTTCGAAAAATTTTTTGGAATAAAATAAATTTATTTTCTCTTGTGCTGATTTATAAAAAACATATAAAATAAATTAAGCAATAAAAATTAATAAAAAATGCATTAAAAAAATTAATCGTTTTATTTAAAAAAATAATAATAAAATAATGATCTAAAAATGAAAAAAAAAATTCATTTAAGAATAAATTAATTTTATTTAAATTAAAAATGTATAAATTAAAAAACAAATAATAATATAAAATAAATTAAGGAATAAAATTAATAAAAAACTGCATTAAAAAAATTAAGCGTTTTAATTAAAAACGATGTAAAAATGTAAAAAAAAAATTAAATTTAAGAATAAAATAATTTTAAATAAATTAAAAATGTATAATTTAAAAAAAACTTATTTAAATAAATAAAAAAATAACAATGATCTAAAAATTAAAAAAAAAAAATTAAGGATACATTTTTTTATTTCATTTAAAATTAAAAAAAAAATAATAATTTTAAGACAAAAAAAAAATTTTTTTTGCTATTTTTTGGTCTACAACTTAGTTTCCGCCGTTTTTTGTAAATTTAAGGCTTTTTTTGTATAAAAACGGTTACAAAAATGTTATTCAAAATATTGGCCGTCGCTAGCTACTACTTTTGACCATCTTTCTAGCTGCATGCGGAATACGTGTATTCCGTCAAATGTCGAGAATTCGGTTTTTACGCCGACATTCGTGACATTTTCAGTTGAGAATAAGTTTGGAATGCAAACAGATCTCTACAAATATTTTGTTGGGTTAATGTTGACACAAATGTCCAAGATCGATATAAAACGATTTAATCGAACAGTGCTTGACCCTAGAGACATCTATTGGAAAACGGCGGAAGTAAAGTTGTAGACCAATAACATAAAAAAAATATATATTTTTTTTCAATTAAAATATTTTCCTTAAAAAGGATATAGCGAAGTTTAACTTTTAATTTCATTAAAAACATATTTTAAATTTTTAATATTTAAACTTAGTTTTCTATTTCATTCAACTATTTTCATATTTTCTTCTAAACTTCTAAATTTCCTACATTCCGCTACACAGCTACAGGATGTATGAAGAAACAAAAAATAGATTTTAAAGAAAATACAAATCAGTGAAAGTTTCACTTTTCCCCCCTCAGAACTTCATTTAAATATTTATCTGCTCTACTTAACAGCCTTCTGCCAACAAAACAAACTGTGCAGACGCAAAAATGAGTTGTAACAAGCGGGAAAATAAACCAAAGATAAAACTTAATGGAAATAACAGTTTATGACCCAATTCTGCGTACACTTACACCACTCACACAGGCATATGAACTAAATAACGAAAAATGGAAAACTGTTGATGAGCTCAAGCATATGTGGTTTAAATGATGCGCAAATGAGGCTTAAATGTTGAAAAGAGTACCAGCTGAGAGCACGGAAGGGGAGCAGCTGTTTGCTGAAGAAAATGTTTGAAGATGGCAAACGCAAGTTGGGGAGTATTGGGTAGCAATGACTGTCGGCAGACAAAAGCTTTAACTGTCGTCGCGCCGAAGTGATGTGCACTGGCAGCACAGGCTAATATACACACACACACACACACTCACAGGCTTCTTTATTTATGCAAATGTTAAATGAAGTGGTAAGTAAAGCTTTGCAAAGTAATGAGTGTTAATATGAAGTGTGTAGTATATGTAGTGCAGGCGCATAAAAGCTAATGATTTCTAAAGCTTTTAAGTGCGTAATGAGCTGCAAAAGTTGCAGTTAAGAAGTGTTGAGAGAAAAAATTAAATAAAGTGTGGTCGGAAAACATTTTGTGTCAAAAAAAAGTAAAATTTTAAATTAATTGAAAGCTAAAAGAGGACACGAGATGGTTTTTATTAGCCGAGAATTCCTGAAAATCACTGTTAACTCTGAGATGGTATACTAACAATCATGAAAACATAAGCATTAGCAGACGAATCGTTAATTTCTAAGAACTTCAATAAATAAGTTGTCTCCTCTAACTTGCTTTTGAAAGATTCGCTGCGACTCAACAGGCCTAAAGTTCTCTTGATTATATAAAAAAAAACTGTTGTAATCCAGTTGCAAGATTCTCTGATAACTTCCAAAAGAAGCTCATTGAAACTTCCAAATCCGCGACAAAACGAAGATAAACTCATAATCTGATAATTAGGGAACAATTTTTGGTTGTAAGAGAAAAAGTAAATTTGTGGATTACAACAAAGTTATCATTGACTAACGAACAATACGCAAACTATACTCAATAATAACTAGAATATTTTAATAAAATAGCTTTCACAGCTTTAATGAAAGATACGTGTCAAAAACAGGTCTCTAAATTGATATCCGAAGGTAATCCGCAAAAAAACAACAAAAAAATTCAGTAGATTCGAAGCGAGATCTACGTGCGAATACCGAGAACTCATAAAAGAAAACAATGAAAGTGTTAGTAGTAATAATTTACCTCAGAACCAATTCAAAATCTAATTTTTTGTAGTTAGAGGATAGTTTTCCTCAGTATAGTTGTGGTCTCCAGAAAGTGTGCTTGAGTATGATGATTAATTGACATACTTGGAACGTTCACACATATCCATTCAATATGAAAATTTTAGTTTGAAGCGACTTGTACTGTTTCCGAGTTTTGATAGTAAACAGATTGTTCATAAATCGATCGGTCTACATCATAAATGCTTCGGTTTAAGGTCCTTTATTGTTTCGATGCTTCCAATACATAATTCATTGTGACCTACTATAGAGGTTAGGAGAAAGACCTTTACGTGTATTTCAGGCATCAGGCTTCTCATAAAATACGTCAGTCCTTCGTAAATTGATTGAAACTTGTGGGATCCAACACTTGTCGCAAAATATAAAGGGTTTCGGTACATATAAGACGAAATTTTGAACAAACTTAGATGTAAGACATATGAGCCTAAAGAATTACGAATTTGTGTGATTAAAACAGTCATAGCTAATTGGTTTTTATTTATGATAAAAATACAAATCGTTATGGAGAGTTATAGTAAATTTTAAATATCCGCACGGAAGGTTTAAACAAATATTACTTATGTCTTTCTTTAGGTTCAAAAGTCTCAACAAACTACTCAGTCTTGATGGGACGTTATAAGAAATGTGACATCTCAAGCACAGAAGGCTTGAGCAAGCTAAATGTATTATATTTTATGTTCAAATATACATTTGAATATGGAGATGGGAGCTTGATAAATGTACAGCAGATATAGAGATTTTGAGCAAAAATTTAATGGAATATTGCAGAAAATGTGATATTTTCTAGTAAAAAAAATTAATAAAAGGTGATTCAAAACGGAAAGGATTTAAAAAAAAGTGATCTCGAAGAAACCTTCTCACATCCAAAAACATTTAACATGAGCATTTTGTAACGCGACGCTTTCCAATAAACTACAACGCAATCATATTCCAGACACAACTCAAACATTTCATTACTTACACAGAAAATCGCATAACAGAAACACATACAAAGTGGCAAGCACCATAAAGATATTGAAAAATAATACCGAGTGCTGTCTGCGCACAATGATTTACCCCTTTTCGCACCATTAAGCGACGCCTCAGTGAAAGTTGAGCGCCAGCAGAAAGCAAATCACAAACGCCTACCCACACTCAGCTACAGAATATAGAATTCTTTTTAATAGCAAAAAGCAGGAAAATCAATTACTAAGTGGTGGGTGAAATCACTCGAAATCGAAAACGAGAACAATAGATATGCCGGATTTCAGTGACAAGAAATCAGAGCCCACAAGTGGAGCGGAGCCAACGGTGCGGAGAGTGTGCAATTTGAAAAATGAAAAACTTTCGAGCAAACAATAAAAAAAGTCGTTGGAGAAGAAGAAGAAACTAAGCACACTAAATTTCTATACAACTGCGCTATAATGTACGGGCCCAATGGGGTGCCAACGAAAGCAAAGTGCAAGTGCACCGACCAAAGGCAACTACGTACAAGACAAGTGCAAGCAAGGAACGCATGTTTAAGTGGACGTAAATGTAAAGAAACGTTCTGGTAAGAAGTGAAGAAAGGCAGAAGGAAATGTTTACTTTCATGAAGAAGAAGAAGAAAAAGAAATGTTGGAAGAAGTAACAGTGTGTAGTATAAGAGGCAGCAAAGCCTCTGCAGTAGCTAGTCATGCGAAGACTCGTCATATACCGCACAGCACCTTTCTCCACTCGCCCGTTAGGCAGCCACTTGATTATCAAAGTGAAATGTGCTTACAAAGGCACACAACGATGGCGGTTCAATGCTATAAACCCGATTAGCAGACAATGTGTACTAGTTTGTGTTCGTATGCAGGCATATTGTGTGACGCGGTGGGGTTTGAGAAATTGCAACATGCTCGGTAACATAATAGCGCAAGAGGGAGCCGCATGTTTGAGTGGCATTGTCATAAACGCTGATATAATTCATTGTATTAAACGTAATGGTTGTGGGGACTAAGTAATGTGTTTGGAGAATAAAATAGGGGAGAATGGTGAATGGGTACAAATTTAAAGCAAAATTAAGAAGAAAGATTTAAAACAAATACTAATAATTGATTATGTTAACATATATATACGTACAAAAAGGAACTGTATATAGCTTAATATTAGAAATTTCCCAAATAAAAATAATAAATTTTTATCTAAAAAAAATCAAAAATTAAATTGAAAAAAAAATCGATATTTTTTAACTTTGTTATTGATAACACTGTACAACACTTGGCTGCGTATTGGAACAAACTAATTTTTTACAGAAGGTTGAGTCATAAGTAAAAAAATTGTGCTCTACGATTTTCGAAGTTAGCCCCCAAAATCGAAATATTTGGATTCGAAGTTCGAAAAGTTCTACTAAAAAATCCAAAATATAGACATAATTTAAATTTTCTTCTTAACTCAATGGTATACATATAAAAATATAAAAATTTTTTGTCAAGCTTATATGACTGATGTTATAGGGCTCCAGTATTTTTTGATATAAAGTTTTTATATTCTATCACTCTATTTATTTTATTTTTTTTTTCAAAGAAACTCTGCGGAGTCGTTTTTTAGGTACTACCTGATACAATCCAAAAGTAGAAGAAATCGTATTGTAACCACTCCCACATTCCATACAAAGGTTGTGTTGAAAACTATTAAAAATGCTTAAATTCTGTAAAGAAAAACACCATAAACCTTAAATTTCACCATAAATATGGTACAAAAGGGCTGCACTCAAATTCGTATACAAAATTTGAAATGGGTGTAGCTCCGCCCACTTATGGGTCAACAACGATATCTCCGAAACTACTCGACCAATTTCAATGAAATTTGGTTTATACTATTTCCTTTAATTTCAATGATATGTTATGAAAATATGCCAAATCGTTTCACAACCACGCCTACTTCCTATATACCAGAACTTTGAAGTCGATCTGAATCGTTTACTTTACAATACATAAAGTAAGCACTAGTGAAGATATCGGAACAGAACTTTGCACAAATACCGCATTTATAGTGTGTCATAGACCTTCTAAAAATCGGCGAAACCACACCATAAGTTTTCAAGACCCTATATGTCGAATATGAGGACTTCAGTGCTTCTAACCTTTTTTACCGAAAATATATGGAAGTCTCCCAGATATTTTGCAGTAATTCAGAGGTAATAGTTTGCTTCTAATGTCTTCTAATCTCCGTGGCAAAATGGGTGAAATCGAGTCATAACTCATATAACTAACATTAGAGTTTTTAAACTTTCAATATGTATATGGACTTTATACCATATACATATGTATAATACGAATATGTGAGTCAAATAGTGTGTTATAGTATTAATAAAATTAAATAAAAAAATTGCGAGAGTATCAAATGTTCTTACACCCGAGCTTAGTTTTCCTTCCTTACTTGTTTTTTTAGTTTTAATAATTATTTCTAATAATTTTAAAAATTTGGTTTTATTTTTATTTATTTTTTTAATTTTCTTGTTCCACCTCATTTTTAATTTATAATTTTATTTGTAATAAAGAATTTTTTAAACAAATTTATATATATATTTTATTATTTTAATTTTTGATTTGCAGCAATTACAATTTTTCAACGTATATCAACTTTTAACAAGAAATATACTGAAAAAGTTTACTCTAAAAAAATATATATATTTTTATTAAATTAAATTTATTTTATTTAATATTATTCAATTTATTTCACTTTAAACATTTGTTGTTTGTTAATTAAGGAGTGGGAAAAAAATCTAACTTACTCATTCATACATGTAAGCTATCTTTTTTGCATACTTTTTAGCGCCAAAGCACCAAATGTTTCTCTGTTACCCTGTATACCAACACTATAAGCAGCTTAAAGCGGGCCCAGCACTCGGGAAGTGCACATTTATCTTGTATCACATATTGTAATGTTATTTTTTTCTTATGCTTATGTCTTTACCCCCCGACTCTTTATGTGTATATGTTTCGTAAAAGCTTAACCCATAATGCCATGAACTCGAGAGCGCCTTATTGTAGGCTTAGTAAAGTAACCCACACGCAATAACCCATACCAACAACACATATGCCGCATTTCCATTGTGGTATTGAACCCATAGACCCCTTTCTTCACATGAAAGCGCTGCTATAATAACATTTATTTTTCTTCCAAGTGGGCAATTATTAATTTTAGAGAGACAGTAAAGCGAAGGCCAAAATAAGGCATAAATGCGGATAATAGAAGCGGTTGTGGAAGTGGTTGTTGTATTTTTTTAAATATTTTTGTTGTAGCTTAAAGAAGATTTCTATGAACTACATATTTAACATAGCATATAAGTTTCTTTATAAATAGATTCTCTTTGTCTTGCAGACAATCAAATGACAAAGCTGTGGTACATGTATCGACATTGCAACTTGAACTCGTTTTAGAAACAATGGAAATGAGAGCAGTAGAGAGCGCTTGAGCAGGACATGCTGAAATCACATATATATGTGAAAAATACTAAATCTCTGAAAAGCATAGATCACACTTAAATTCAACGCCTAAATCTATACTACCACAATAACATACATTTCTTCCTTGATTGAAAACATCTGAACGCCATTTATTTACCATAATATGCTAAAATATTGTCCTTGAAATTCCCAAAAACAAATAAACTTCAACCCCAAGTGTCAGCAAATACATTGGCAAACAATGAACGCCTGTATGTAGGCAAGGAAATCTGTTTTAAATGAAAATTTTCTGTAAATGACAAATAAAATTCACAAAACGTTTACACCCACATTTCAAGCGAGATATGCATGAATTCAATGTTAACACGAACCAGATATGTACGACCAAAATGCAGAACGCCTAAATGTATGCTATGCTGATATCATGAATTTCAAATAAACCACATTTAAGCTTACACATAGATACGCCTCAAACACATCGCTTGACGTTTGGCACATAAATTTCAGGCACAAACTTGCGACACAGCTGCCGAAAACCGGTCAAATACAGCATGCAGCCCCCAGAATGTATGCTATTGAAAGTAAGCCATAGCGGCAGCTTTCAACACTTTTCGGTTGACACAAAAACCCATATAAGTTTCCAACAAAAATCACGCTTCACACTTTCTACGAAATGAAGGCACATGAAAGTCAATGGCATGCAGTCATGTATGAATGCGCCTGAAAATATGCAAATAGATGGGATTGGGAATTGCTGACAGTCTGTTTGCAAAAGTATTTCGTAAATACTAAGGCGTTTGCAGTGAAGTGCAAAATCAAAAAAAGAACCACATACAAGAAAGCTATTGATGAAAGCAGCACAAGGAAGGCTACCGGCTTCGAATGGGAATTGAAAGCGTTGTATGGTGGAAAACCAAGAGTAAAACGGCTTAAAATGTATATAAATGCCAACAAAAGCGGAAAAAGGTCAGCTGATACATATAAGATTCTTGCACCAACCACTGATGTGTGGCATAAATGAAAGTTGAATGCGGCGCAACAGCCTGTCGTTCGCGTAAAGCGAATACGAGGAGAGCAAAAGTGAAATTAGTGCACATGCAGGCAGCGAATGTGTTTTGAAATAAAAAATAATAAAATAAAAAAGACAGCTGTGTAAATGGGAACAGCAGAAGGTGATGAAAATTGCAAAGTGTTTAGACGAAGAATACTAAATTAAAAAATAATATAGAAAAACTGAAATTTGAGAAATTTATAAATATAAATACAAAACTAAGTTTGTTTTAATAAAAAAAAATTACAAACTAAAAATTAATACATTTTTTTTAATAATGAAATAACAAAACAGTATTTTTATTTTTTATTTAAAAAAAATAGAAGTATATAAAAACTACATTTAGACAAACCGATATTAAAACCTTAATGAAAAAAAAGAAAATGATTTTAAAAACTATATATATACATATGTTTATAAAATTTTTAACCAAAAAAAATTATGAAATGAAATAATAAAATATAAAAATAAAAAATATAATTATTTTAAATTTTTTTAAATTAACAAAAACTATAAAATATATCTAAAAAAATATATAATAATATACTTAATAAAAATATCTAAAAAAAAAGATTAAAACAACATATTTCATTGAAAATTTAAGCTTTAAGATTTTTAATAAGAAAATATATAAAAAACAATTAAAAATTAATTTAAAAAATTTGTAAAAATTTATTTTTATAGAATATATAAAAAAAATAAAAAAAAAAAAATATATATATATAAGTATAATATAAATAAATATTAGAAAATTATAAACAAATAAATAAAGCTTCAAAACAATTTATATTCAGCACATGAAAAAAGATGTATATTATAGCAAAAATAACAAAAATCACAAATAAATGACGCAACATAATTTCTATTGCTGCCGCTAGTTTTGCTATTAAAGCTCCCAGTGGCGATGCCCACTAGGCTATACACTAAAGCAGACTGCCAAGCCATAGGACGACCGGAGCGGCAATATAGCCAAATATTACTATTTCAATCATAAAATGTGATGTGAAAAAAATAACAGTGTGTGTTGGCAGGCGTAATAATAATAAATGGCACGCGCTGGCAAATTGTACGCGCGGAAATTATTAAAATTATTGGTATGTATGAATCTATGTATAAGAATATAATATGGAAATGGAAAAAATTATAAGCAAAAACTCAGTGAAAGGTTTACTGCTTTTAATTATTTAAGTCAACAATGTTTAGTAAAAAACCAAACAAGAAAAATTTTTTTAAAAAAGACATAGGTACAAATAAAAAAGAAATATTTTGTATAATTTTTTATAACAAATGTTTTATGCATTTTTTTTTTTAATTTTTTTTGAGAAATTTAATTTTTTTTTTAGAAATTTAATTTTTTTTTTGAGAAATTTAATTTTTTTTAATTAGAAAAAAGATTCAAGAATTACAAAAAAAATCCAAAAATTTAAAAAATATACATATTTAATTTAAATCTTTATCTTTTAGCAATAAAAAAAATTAAATTAACATATCCTAAGCAGAAAAAGACACTAAAATTAATAAAAAAGGAAAAAACATAACATTTTATTTTTACCAATTTTGATTAACGAAATTATTTAAAAAACTTCTTTACATTTCAATTAATATTTAAAAAAAAATATTAAAAAACAACATTAAAAAATGTGCTCGTTGAACATATAATTTTTTCATAATATTTTCATTGTTATATTTTAATTTATTAATTTATTTCTAAGTTTTTATGAAAAAAAAATTATAATAAATTAATAATTAGTATAATATAAAAAAAAACATTCAAAAAATACATATTTAATTTAATTCTTTATCTTTTAGCAATAAAAAAATTAAATTAACATATCCTAAGCAGAAAAAGACACTAAAATTAATAAAAAAGGAAAAACAACATAACATTATATTTTTACCAATTTTGATTAACGAAATTATTTAAAAAATTCTTCATAATATTGTTTTAAAGTAATTTTATTTTTATTATTAAAACTTCTTTACATTTCAATTAATATTAAAAAAAAAAAATGCTCGTTGAACATATAATTTTTTTAGAATATTTTCATATATTAATTTATTTCTAAGTTTTTATGAAAAAAAAAATTTATAATAAATTATGAATTTGTATAATATAAAAAAAAAAACATTAAAAAAAATTTATAAAACCTAAAATAATATAATTTAATACAGAAAAATAATTCTAAAACTTACTATTTTTTTAATTCATTTAAATAATTTATTCCTGACCCATTATTAATAATTATAAAATTAATATATTTATATGTTCAAAAAATTATTTGAATTTCTTAGTTTTAATAAAGTTTTTAATATGTTTTTATATTTATAGGTTTTATATTTATTTCAGTTTTTATAGTAATGCACTTTAATTTCATATTTTTGTAAATATATTATTTTAATTTTCAATTCATTATTATTTGTTATTAAAAATAATTTTAATAAAAATAATAATTTTAATAATTATTTTTCTATCCATTTTTATTTTATAACTACTTTTTATTTTATTTATTGTTTTTTAATATTTTTTTATTATTTTTCATAATATTTTTATATAAATTATTTTAGTTTGATTATTCATTTTATATTTATTTAAGTAATTTAGTTTTTTAATTTAATTTGTTACTTAGCTATTGTATTTAATTTTTATTTTTTATTTCTTTTTTTTCATTTATTCAATTTATTTATAATATTTTTAATTTTCATATAATTCACTTATTATTTTCATTTTCCGAATTTATTAGATATTTTTCTGTTTATATTTTATTTATGTACTTATGTTCTTATTTATTATATTTAATAATTATTTTACTTAATTTTTTTTTTGTTAATATTTTTTATTCTTTATTGTTTTATTTCATAAAATTTATTTAATATATAATTTCTATTTAATATATTTTTATCATAAATTAATTTTATCATATTTAGTAATATAATTTTTGTAAATATTTTTCTACATTTGAATTTTGACCACAAATACACGCAAACGAATTTCCGATACCCACACGTGAAGTCAACACCCATATGCCTCATTGCTTACCTTACACAACACGCTACGCAAAATGTGCACTTACCCTTCCGGCACTGTTACGAATTTATGAAGCAATTTCAGCATGAAAATATAAAAACATAAACGCATGCGTAGCAACCAACGCCTAAAAGTATGCCACACGTATGTTGCCATTAGCGTCGCGATGGCTTAAATTTGCTGAAAACGTCAGCGTAACACACTTGCGACACTATTAAACTACACACACACACACACACAGGGACATTAGCTACATATATACATATACATATATACTTAAATACTTAAATACATATTTACATATTTATGTATTTACAAATATGTACATATTTACACACGCCTATTTGTAGGCAAACCCACTTTTAAATGAAGCAACAGTGTATTATGCATATAAATTCACAGCTGTATGGGTTTCTGTGTATATTTACAAAATGCGTGGTCACGCTGCGTAAAAGCCTAAAACTATGCCATATTTTGTAATAATCTAGAGCATTATGTGTGGGGCGTAATTTTTTTTTTTCGCAACATTCAACATACGCCGCGCACGACAATATTTATAGCAGGACGCACACATGGAAGGTACACACACATAAACACGTGTTAGCGCCTAAAAGTATGCAAATATGTTGAAATGTTTACTTACGCGTCGGCAAATGACAAATGTACCGACTTTGGCTGCTCCCTGTTTTATGATTTTGCATTGCGTTTCATTTAAACATTTAATTGTGCGGATAAATTCAAGAAAGAATGGGAGAGAACAACAAAACACAATAAAAAAGATAAAAGATAAAAGGAAAATAGGAGAAAAGTGCGTTGAAGGCACCTAGAAGTATATGACTAACGAAATTGTGTTAAAACTGCTATAAAGAAGAGAAAAAAACGCATAGAAAATAAGTGCTTGAAGTATGTTAAATAATTAATAGTGCCTGAAAGTATGCTAAGCATTTTTTTAAAGCGTGACAAAAAATTTAATCGTGTATTAGTTGCATTGTGTATGCTAAACAGCGCAGTTAATTAAAATATAAATACAGACACGCGAAAAGGTGTCACATAGCCACTAAGCCTAAAAGTAGACAATGTTAATTTTACTGCCTATTTTGTGCTCATGTAAATGTCTAATAGATTTAAGTACAATGCAACGGTATTATATGAAATGCCATTCACGCATTACTAGCTATGTACCGTTAATGTTGTGTGGCGTAGTGTGGTTCATGGTAATGTGTGGGAAAACAATGACAGTACAAATGGAAAATAAATAGTAAATGAAAAAAATTAAGCTGTTTGCATGGAAATTTAATCTCGCTAGAGATGAACTTTTTTGTTTAAAAGTAGCAAAGGTATACTAAATTATTTAAGTTTAGCTTTCATTTTATTTTTAATTTTTCTACTTTTCTTTTTCGTATTTGCTTGCAAAGTGTCATAATGAAATGCGCGTGACACTGAACACAAGCACACACATACACAGATAAATGAAGAATAAACTTTCGCAAAAGCGAAGGAAAAACAAGAAAAATATGCAACAGCACTTGTGAATACAGTGTGCAGTGCGTGCGTGCGACGAAAGGCGCAGAAACATTTGGCGACGACAGTCACAATGACAGTGGCGGTTAAGCACATTAGAACGGATTATGCCACTTATTTGCATTATCTTTTTTGTTTTTCCTTTTGCTTTTTATATTCTGCTAATGCGTATACTTTAAGCCGCATAAGAGTCCAAGCGAACGAGACTTTACGGGGGGCTTAACAGCTAGTTGGCAGATGAAAACATAACAGGAAATAATGAAAGAATGAAAGTCGAAATGAGAAAATGGAAAATAAATTTAAATTTAATTTAGAAAACAACATATGCAATTAGAATTAAATTAAACTAAACTAAATTAAGTTAATTTCAATTCAATTAAATTAAATTAAATTTTAAATTAAATTAAGTTACATTACATTAAATTAAATTAAATTATTAATTTCATTATGACACTAAATTAAGTTAAATTTAATTGAATTAAATTAAACTAAATTTAATTTAATTTTAAATTAAAAATAAATGCAATTAAATTAAGTTACACTACATTAAATAAAATAAAATAAAATTAAATTAAATTAAATTAAATTAAACTAAATTTAATTAAATTAAGTAACATTACATTACATTAAATTAAATTAAGTTACATTACATTAAATTAAGTCAAATTCAATTCAATTCAATTAAATTTTAAATTAAATTAAATTAAGTAACATTACATTAAATTAAATTAAATTAAATTAAACTAAACTAAACTAAATTAAATCATATTAAATTAAATTAAATTAAATTAAATCATATTGAAATAAATTAAACTAAATTTAATTTAATTTAAAATTAAATTAAATTAAGTTGCACTACATTAAATTAAATTGAATTAAACTAACTTAAGTTAAATTAAATTACACTAAACTAAATTAAGTTAAATTGAATTGAATTAAATTAAACTAAATTTAATTTAATTTAAATTAAAAATAAATTAAATTAAATTAAGTTACACTACATTAAATTAAATTAAATTTAATTAAATTTAACTAAATTAATTTTAGTTAAATTAAATTAAACTAAACTAAACTAAATTAAATCATATTGAATTAAATTAAATTAAGTTACATAACATTACATTAAATTAAACTCAACTAAACTAAACTAAATTAAGTTAAATTAAATTTTAAATTAAATTAAATTAAACTAAATTTAATTAAATTTTAAATTAAAATTAAAATCAATTAAATTAAATTACATTACATTAAATTAATATAAATTAAATTAAATTAATATAAATTAAATTATTTTAAATAAATTAAGTTAAATTAATGAATAAATAATTAATAGAAAAGCAAAAAAAGCCTACCGAAAATATAATGCAGTATACTCTCGAAAAGTAAATCGATTGGTATTTTGGGTAATTTACCTTTTCGAATAATTTACTTTTCCAAATATATACATAAATTATCTGTTTTTATAATATTAAATGCATTTTTAAACTTAAAAAAATCATTCATTTATTTGCTTCAATAAAACATATGGAAAAATATATTGAAAAATATATTTACATTTACATACATACATATGTATTTACTATGAAGAGAAAAAATCTTGAATATTCTTTTGTTTTTTTTTTTCTTTTGCAATATATTTTCTGACCATTTTTGTACGACAATTCAAAAAGTCTGACACCTGATTTGCATCGTTTTCATTTTTAAACCAGTGGATCAAGTAGGAGAGTTTATTTACTAAAAAGACGCGATAAACTTGATAGTAAGTGATTTTGCAACATCGTAAAAAACGCTGCTTGCTTCGTTTAGAATAATAAATGAAAAACAAAAATTGCGTAAAATTTTGAACCGTAACAAATTTTAAATTAGCGCCAGCCTCGCGCGCTTGCATATCACAACAGTATTGTGCAAATGGGTTTGCACAAACATGGCAGCGTTCACGCCAATTCGACAAACAAATAATATTATTGAGTAAATACACAAGCACGTACACAACAACGTAACTGTATATGTATGTAACAGCGCCCACTAAAGCTAAACGCGAATAACCGATCGTTTCGTGTCAGTGCATAATTTACGGAATTATAGCAAATATGCAATAAAAATGACACGACAAATTGGACGTTTTAGCGTTAATAGAGACATACGTGCATTGGTATATAGATATGTATATATATGTATGTATTTACAGCATTGATGGTGTGACGGGGCGTATGAGCAATATTTAATTAGAATTAATTGTGTTGAGTATGCGACAGTGGAATCTAAACGTGACTATCTGGCGATTTAATATTAAAACTAAATGTGTGGAATTTTGTTGATAATTTAATATTATATTTAGTTTTTGGAATGATTGAATCAAGTTTAAATATTCATTTAACTAATTATAGCAATTTCGTAATCAATTTCAAGTAAAATTTGCATATTTCAGACATTTCAGTATCAATATTATTGTTGGTTTTTTTAATTAATTTTCTTAGCCAATTAAAATTTTGCGGAGAATTAGCTACTAAAATTTTATAATTTATTTAAATAAGTTTTTTAAGTTAAATTTAATTTTTTTATATTTTAGTATGAATTATTGTTGTAATTTCTCTGTGTTTTTGTATTATTATTTTTAATTACATTTTAAAGTTGATGCTTTATTCACTATAATATAATTGTTTTTTTTTCGCAATGTTCTTTTTTATCACTAAAATTTTTGCGGACAACATAAAATCGTTATTATTTTAATTTTTAAAGTTTGAAGATAATGTTATTTATTATTCATGATCAATTTTATTTTATTTTTTTAATTTTTGTATTTATTTGGTTAAATTTTTATTTTTGTTTAATTTTTTATTTACTTGTATGAAGTCAAAACCTTCCACATTTTATATTCTGTATATTTTTCTTAAACTTTTTAATTGTAAATATGTTTATTTATTTATTTTTAATGTAAATATGTCCAACTATTGTCAAATAAATTTCTTTATTATTAAAATTTAAATTTCATTATTTCATGAAAAAATTTCAAAATCAGATTTTGCAAACAGTATACATACACTAGTGCTAAAAATATGAATAAACAAACATATTTGCATACAAATTTTTGCTGCATCCCATCTTGGTATGTATATACACATATGTACTTACATAATATACATATATGTAATTATATGTACGTCTGCTAAGCTAAGAGATTTGTGAAATGCTTCGCACAAATAGCAATTACACGATTTCTTGGAAGTTCAGCAGCAGCCAAGCACAACAAATAAACAAAGCACATACAAGCACATACACATAAAAACATACACATAATGACAAACAATTTCTACAGTTTAAAAATTACGCAATGCAAAGCAAAAAGAAAGAAAAACAATAAAAACGGAAAAATTGTGAAAGATGATGTGTGTGTAAACAACGTGTAGAAAAATTTTGAGTTGGTCACTTTGCCAGAGAAAGAGGTCATTGAATTGGCTGAATGTAAACTACAGACAATTGAAGGCTAAGTAGAAGGATTGTATACATATTTTTGTTAATTATGTGTGTATTTAACGGAATACTTTTATAAATCTTATAATTTTCTTGTATATTATTTTTTATGTTTTTGATAAATTTTTAGTCTGTTTAATTTATTTATTAAATAATTTAATTTAGTTTTATTTAATTTAATTTTTTTAATTATTTGTTTTTTTTTTAATTCATTTTATAAATCAATTTTTGATTTTTACTTATTTTTCGCAAATTTTATTTTTAGTAAATTGTTCTTGTAATGATTCTCTTCCCTATTTTTGCGTTCGATTAAAATATATTTTTTTAGTTGTTTAAAATTTTAGAAACTTTTTTTATTTATATATGTATTTCAAATTTTTGTTTGTAAAAAGGTTTTGAAATTTTTTTTATTATTGTAATTTTTTTTATTTTATTTTATTTTATTTTATTTTATTTTATTTTATTTTATTTTATTTTATTTTAATTTATTTTAATTTATTTTAAATTAATTTAATTTAATTTTTATTTCATTTCATTTCATTTCATTTCATTTCATTTCATTTCATTTCATTTCATTTCATTTTATTTTATTTTATTTTAATTTAATTTAATTTAACTCAATTTATTTTACTTCATTACACTGAAATTAATTTAATTTAATTTTTAATTTATTTTATTTCATTTCATTTCATTTCATTTCATTTCATTTCATTTCATTTCATTTCATTTCATTTTATTTTATTTTATTTTATTTTATTTTATTTTATTTTATTTTATTTTATTTTAATTTATTTTAATTTAATTTAATTTAATATTCATTTCATTTCGTTTCATTTCATTTCGTTTCATTTCATTTCATTTCATTTCATTTCGTTTCATTTCATTTCATTTTATTTTATTTTATTTTATTTTATTTTATTTTATTTTATTTTATTTTATTTTATTTTATTTTATTTTATTTTATTTTATTTTATTTTATTTTATTTTATTTTATTTTATTTTATTTTATTTTATTTTATTTTATTTTATTTTATTTTATTTTATTTTATTTTACTTTATTTTATTTTATTTTATTTTATTTTATTTTATTTTATTTTATTTTATTTTATTTTATTTTATTTTATTTTATTTTATTTTATTTTATTTTATTTTATTTTATTTTATTTTATTTTATTTTATTTTATTTTATTTTATTTTATTTTATTTTATTTTATTTTATTTTATTTTATTCATACATATATATATACAATTATCTACACAATTTAGCTAACCGCCACGTGTAAATTTTTATTTTTAGTTGCCCGAAAAGTCAAAACCCAATTTAAACAAGAGATTTTTGAGCAAATGTATATGTACAAATAAATAGACATATGTAGGTTCTCTCTCACCACAATATTGTACATATATATGTAAAGCTCCCTCAATCGAGTACAAAATCGCCACACAACAACAAATATACACAAACAAGTAAACAGAATAGAGCAGACGGAAATTTGTTTTTTTTTTTTTATTGTGTGCATCAAAAGTAGTTTAGCATCGATTTTTGGTTTTAAAAATATCTCAACAAAAACAAGGAAATAAGCAAAAAAAA